>JASSKH010000003.1:17038476-17638476 GCA_031763025.1 Macrocystis pyrifera
CCGCGTTCCGTATTGTACCCTTCTGCTGCGCCCATCCTTCCGGAAACCGAGCAGGGGACCCTTCGGGAAAACCCTTGTGCTTCGCGCTGCCCTCAGCGCTCACGGAAGAGCTGCAGCTTCTGCACAGGATGTACTCGTCCGAGATCGTGCGCGAAGGCGACGTCCTCCTCAACGTATTCCCGAAGCACCAGGCCGAGATCGAAGAGTACCCCTACCCTGCCCCCGTGGAGGCCGTGCTCGACCCCGCACAGTTTGGCAGCCGATTGTGCGGCTGCCGCGCCGTCATCACCAGCCGGCTGCACGGGACCATCATTGGTCTGCACTCGGGCGTGCCCACCATAGCCGCCTGGCCCACCGGGGAGGGCAACAAGGTGCCGGACCTCATGAACGATGTCCTCCGATTCCCGGATCAGTTCTTGCTCGTGGGGGCCTCTCTGACCCGCGAGGCTCTGAACAAGAGGGTGGATATGATCCGAGCGTCCTACGCGGCTGGTCGCAGGGAGCGACTGTTCATGAAGCTCGACTTCATCGCTCGGCACACCCAGGAGCAATCTTTCCACGTGCTCAAGGATGTGTTCGGGTTTGACATGCACGGGGGGCTGAGCTCAGTGGACGATGCCACCGCAGGCCTATTCTGGAAGGAACCTGGGCACACGTCGCTCCTAGAAGGACAGCTTGCCGATGACGTTCAAGCGACTGAGCCTGAGATGGTCAGGGGTCAAGACCCCGTGAAGAAGACACCCTCCGCGAACAAAGACAAGGCGGGACACAAAAGACCCCGCGGCCAACGGGGGGTGGGGCCGGTGGACGGGAGACCCGTGACGGAGGCGGAAGGGGAGGAGCGGGGGGGGGGGGGCTCCGTTTTAGCCGGATCGGATAGCGAGCAGCAGGGGCGTTCTGACAGCTCTTTGACAAATAGGTCTCCGTGGGAGCGATGGGGGGGGGCGTGGGGAATGGGGAAGGCGGAGGCAGAGGCGGAGAAGCTGTCTCCGGGGGTGGGGGCAGAGGCGTCCTTCGCGGGGAGCTTTTACCTGTCGTTTCTGACGCTGCTCATGATAGCTCTGCTTGGGTTGCCGGCTCTGTCTTCTCTGGCGGCGGTCGAGACGCCGTCGCCACTTGGCCAAGGGGTGGTAGTGGCAGCGGGGGCGATTCCGGTGGACAAGGTGCCGGACTTCCTGGAAGGCAGGCTTCCTTCTGGTGCAGATGCTTCTGCTGTGGCGGTCCCGCCGTGCCGCTCCCTGATCGGGGAGCGGCGGCTGCGGTCAGCGGATGTGACGTTTTTCGGCGTGAACTACATCCTCTGGGTCGCGCTGTCGGTGGGATTCAACGCGTGCTGCAAGACTTACATGCGCGAGACGCGCAACCCGATGGCGCTGCTGGCCATCCAGGGTTGGGTCGGAATAGCGATCCTCTGCTCCATGAACATTATCGCACGGTACCGGCAGCGAGGGGAGCTAATCCCTGGCCTGCCGTGTTCTTCCCGCCCTGCCTCCTCCACCACCTTTTCGTTCTCGTCGTCCTTGCCCGCGCCTGCGTGGGCGGGGAAGTGTGGGCCCCGACAGCTCAAGCGCGTGGGTCGGAGCGTGTGGCAGGCGGGACTCCTGCACTCGAGCAACGCGGTGCTGACGAGCTGGTCCGTCCTCGTTGGCGGGGTGGCCGCCACGCATGCCCTCAAGGCCCTAGAGCCGGTAGCCGCGGCGGGCTTCTCGCGCTGGCTTCTGGGCTCTACCTTGCCGCCGCGCCGCGTGGCTGCCGTCGCTATCATCGTGCTAGGTCTGAGTATCTTGATGGTCCCGTTTCATCTGCCGAGGTGGGCCGGGGGTAGCGGAGGCGCGGCTGCGGTGGTGGGTGTGCAGGACCTGGCGATGCCCGCGGTGGTGACGGCGTTCGCGTGCTGCGCGGTCGCCCTGAGAAACGTTTTGTTGAAGAGGCCGGACCCGCCGCCGCCGCCGCCCCTCCTGGGGTTGCTCGTATGCAGCGTCGTGGGTGCCGCGCTGGGATCGCTGGCGCTGCTCGTGCCTTTTCTCCCTAGTAGTTGGGAGTGGAGTGGGGGGTCGGTGGTGCGAGCGAGCGGCTTCAACGCGGCTCTCTGCTCTGTGGGGTACAATCTGGCGTCGTTCAACCTCCTGTCTGAGCTGTCCCCCGTGGGGCACGCGGTGGGGAACGCGAGCAAGCGCGTCATTTTGTTTGCGTCCGGGTTATTTTTGATGGGGGAGGAGGAGTCGGTGTCCCCGAGACAGCTGGCGGGCGCTTCTGTCGCTTTCTTGGGGTTGGCTAGTTACAACATAGCGGGAGCGAGCGCTCGGTCCGCGGCATTGCCTTCCCGGTGACTGACTTTTTTTTTTTTAACCGTACGCGCTACTGCTATGCTTCTGCCCTGCTCTGCCGTAGTGCTGAACTTTGTGGATTGTGTTGACAGCGAGTGACTTCTCTATCGCACGCGCTTCTGCTATGCTATTGGCGCTACTGTGCTGTAGTGCTGCACCTCATCTGTGTGTAGTGTTGCACCTGTGTGTAGTGCTGCACCTGTGTGTAGTGGTGACAGTGGATGACTTTTCCTCCCATCATACGCACTACTGCCATGCTGCTCCTGTGCTGTAGTGCTGCGTTCCCGTGTTGACGTGATTTTCGTCGTGCGATTTTTCGCGCAATTTGCACTTGCGGGCGTTAACGCATTGACGTCAGGAAAATGGATGGTTTGGTTTGATTTGCCCTCGTGTTAATTGTGTCGGTTGACGGAAGAGAGAGCGCTATGCCTCGCTGACCGCTGTTTTTTTCCGCGTTGACCGTAGTATGCGCGCGCCTCCCAAAGGTTCCTGACTCCAGCCTAAATTAGTTAGCCGCGACCGCGCAAACCTTTGCTGTCTTTTTGTGTTCTGCCTTGTGTGGCCGTGCTATTCTTTTCTTATATGTTCATCAGCGAATCGCGCACGATGTTTCGAACGATTTCGCGAGCGATTCTGTGGTTGTTTTTTTGCAGGCGTGTCTCGCCTGGTTTGTTTTATGGATTGTGTGATGTGAAATGGAAAAGACGCGTTTGCTGTGCGTCCGCCGCCCGTGCGTGCTCTTGGTATGTACGCTCGTGTTTTGAAGGAATTGTATTGTCTTACTTGCGCTCTTTGATTGGTGGTGCCTCTTCTTTTCCAGATAGGTAATTGCGCTATGTTTGGGTTGTTTACGCGATTGAAAATCCTTGCGGCGCGGCGGGCACAAGCACACGAGGTGCTACTTTTTCCTCTGCCCCTTTTCACTCGGCTAGAAACTGGCTAGACGCCGGAGGAGGCTTTGTATATGTTGATTGGAATCGGTGGCATTTTTTGTGCGTGCTATATACGGTTGGTGTGCATTCTATGGCAGGAGGAAGGGTTGCGATGGCCGGTGTTGGCATGGACGCACTGGTTTCTTTTTTCGCTTTCGTCGTTACCCTCGAGCGATCGCGTGTTAGTCCCTTTGGGATGGCGGTGGCGGGCGTTGTCATGGCGCAGTCGGTACAATCGTCTTATCCCTGTTGTGCTGTTGCGTCGTCCCGTCACCGCCCCCGTGCGAGCGATCGTATATTACTGTAGGTGTGTCACGCGTGGGTATCGACGTTTTTAGTTTTAGTTTTTTTAGGGAGTTGCAGTAAAAAACGTTTTAGCCTATGTTTTGGCTGGTGGAGGGGGGGGGGTTCGCATAGAGCAGAGGGAGAGGGGGGAGGAGTCGGGGCTACAAAGTGAGTGTAATGGTGGGTGGTTGAGTGCCTCATGGGGGAACCCGATTGTTTTCCTGGCTATCTTTACGTGCAGCAGGAGCACTCAGTAGTGGGGATATTAATAATGGTTGTTGTGTGGGCGTTTACTACGATAGTACTGATAGGGCATTGACTGATTGCCAGCCGCGCAGCAGTTTACCTTTTTACTTGAGGAGGGTGGTGGTGCGTAGTGACCATATACCTGGTAGGTGTGTTGCGTGTTTGGCTGGTTCGATTGACTAGCTGGCTTGACCGTCTGGCTGGCGGCGCACACGTGAGTATAGTAGTGCTTACTTAAAAGCAGTGGCAACACGGCAGTTGCCTGTACGCTACAGAAAGACATCTCGTGCCCGCAGTTTTCCTTAAAGTAGGTAAAAAATTAAGTTAGTACAAGAAAACACTATCTTACCAGGTAGGTAGTTGGTTGCCTGCCAAGTAACACTATATTGAGGCTCGCTCACCGTTAAAGTTGTGGTTTGGAGAAAAGGAGAAGGGTGGGTATTTGTTTTAGTTTTTTTTGCAGTAGGTTTCATAAAACATGTGATGGCCTTATGGTGGTGTTTCACACGCTCTCACCGTGGAAGTTGCGTAATGGAGAAGGGAGAAGGATTAGCATTTTATTTTATTTTCAGCATGGGTTTATAGATGTAATGTGGAGGCGTTACCATTTTCTTGTGACCGAGGTACCCACCAGGTACATAGCCTAGCTCTATCAGCATACATACGTAGCCACTGTAGTGCACCTCTCTGCTTCATTTTCTACCGGTATCCACGATGGAGTCTTGTACCTGGTACGTGATTGTCTTCGCAATGGATTGGTTGTTGATATGTCCATCTTGTTCCCTATATGGTGTTGATCGAGACTATTAGTATAATACTACTGTAAGCTATAATACGTGCCTGGCGAGAATGACTCACCTTGCGGGGAAAACAAGACGGCATCGAAAGTCGTTTGTACCCTCTGTTTTTCTCATATGCCCGTCTGTGTTAGACCTTGTGGTTGGAAGCGGTTACATCTGTTTGTCTGTTATTCCACCCACCCCCTTGATTACTTTCCTCCTTCGTTCTTCTACCCCATGCCTATTATAGTCGTAACTCAGATCAGGGATAATATATCCCCCCCCCCCCCCCCCCCCCCAACGCGTACGAAAATCCGCCTCACAAGCGGTTCTTAGTAGGATGCAGCTCACCCTTCATGCTACTCTCCCCACTCCTCACGGCGCTTCGCGCTTGGTGCAAGCAATATCTGCCTGGTCGGTGAAAACCCGACGTGCTCCGTCCCGGCATTGCAGGGATGCGAGGGTCTATGGTCATATGACTACGGCCATGCATGATATTGAGTACACCCCCCCCCCCCCACGCGTACGATGCGCGCTTTTTTTTTATCACGAGAAGGGATCGGCGTTTCCTGTTTTATCAATTTGTAGAACTGAGTCTCTGTTTTGGTAAATGCAAATTTGTCTGTCTGTCTGTCTGTCCGCAAGGCTTATATTTTCGAACACTTTTCAATGTCCGATGTATAAGCTCGTTACAAATGATACTCGTACGACGTATTCGACCCTTACGGACCTTATATACTGAAACATATCACACCACCAGGCAAATTTTGCCATATAATACATCCATGACATCGTACCATGGTACCATACCGCAAACGTACCATACCATATACTGTGTTTTTCCCGTACCATACCGTCAACACATACCATACCACATACGGTGGTTTTCCCATATTCCCATATACCATACCACCAACATATCCCATATTCCCATATACCATACAACTAACATATCCCATATACCATACCACCAACTTATCCCATATCCCATACCGAGTTGGGGAGACGTCTATACA
Organism: Macrocystis pyrifera; assembly: GCA_031763025.1. Classification (NCBI taxonomy): domain Eukaryota; class Phaeophyceae; order Laminariales; family Laminariaceae; genus Macrocystis; species Macrocystis pyrifera. The sequence continues at coordinate 17,044,062 of JASSKH010000003.1, forward strand.
CGAGACCAGGTGCCTGCTATTGCTGTAGTGCCGTCTTGTGGTGCAAGGGTGGCGATGAATACAAGAGTTGGCTCAGACGCCCATACCGAGTCGGGTAGACGTCTATACACCAGGCCAGGTGCCTGCTACTGCTGTAGTGCTGTCTTGCTGCGCAAGGGTGGCGATGAATACAAGAGTTGGCTCAGACGCTAGGGGTCCTACGCTCAGTGCAGCGCATTGGCCGCTGGTGTGCACGAAATAGATGAAAAACATTATCTACGAGTTTACTACTGCTGTATCCGTCTCGAATGGCAAAAAATGGGCTTTTTTTCAGGTTTGGGAGGATACCGTAGGACGCCGCCGCCTAGCTCTGAGCATGCATCCACCTCATTTCTTCGAGCCCGTCATCTATACTAGTTGATCTTTCCCGCCACCGAGCGGGTTGCCCGTGGGCAGAGTCTCTGTCGAGATCGAGCGTCTATCGTCTATCGTCGCACGAACAGGTCTTTTACAGTTGATGTACAACAAACGTCGATCGTTTATCGTCGCACGAGCAGGTCTTTCACAGTACAACAAACGTGTCGAATGGTAAAAAATGGGCTTCTTTTCAGGTTTGGGAGGATACCGTAGGATACCGCCGGCAAGCTCTTGCCCCCTAGAGCATGCATCCACCTCATTTCTTCGAGTCCGTCATCTATACTAGTTGATCTTACCCGCCACCGCGCGGGTTGCCCGTGGGCTGAGTCTCTGTCGAGATCGAGCATCTGTCGTGTGTCGTCGCACGAGCTGAAATAATACTTTTTTGGTGTACTTCGCGTTTCCATTCGCGTACTATAGCAGGTCTTTTACAGTACAACAGGAGTGGGTTACTTTTTGTGCCACAGCAAAATTATCGATGAGTACTACTGTAGTGCAGAGTGATGTATCCGTCTCGAATGGCGAAAAATGGGCTTTTTTCAGGTTTGGGAGGATACCATAGGACGCCGCCGGCGAGCTCTTGCCCCCCAGAGCATGTATCTACCTCATTTCTTCGAGCCCGTCATCTATACTAGTTGATCTTGCCCGCCACCGCGCGGGTTGTCCGTGGGCTGAGTCTCTGTCGAGATCGAGCGTCTATCGTGTATCGTCGCACGAGCTGAAATAATACTTTTTTGGTGTACTTCGCGTTTCCATTCGCGTACTATAGCAGGTATTTTACAGTACAACAGGAGTGGGTTACTTTTTGTGCCACAGCAAAATTATCGATGAGTACTACTGTAGTGCAGAGTGATGTATCCGTCTCGAATGGCGAAAAATGGGCTTTTTTCAGTTTTGGGAGGATACCATAGGACGCCGCCGGCGAGCTCTTGCCCCCCAGAGCATGTATCTACCTCATTTCTTCGAGCCCGTCATCTATACTAGTTGATCTTGCCCGCCACCGCGTGGGTTGTCCGTGGGCTGAGTCTCTGTCGAGATCGAGCGTCTATCGTGTATCGTCGCACGAGCTGAAATAATACTTTTTTGGTGTACTTCGCGTTTCCATTCGCATACTATAGCAGGTCTTTTACAGTACAACAGGAGTGAGTTACTTTTTGTGCCACAGCAAAATTATCTACGAGTACTACTTCAGTTGTAGTGCTGTATGCGTCTCGATTGACAAAAAAAATGCGTACTATCGCAGGTCTTTTACAGCAGCGAAAGGCAAAAAACGGGCTTTTTTTCGGGTTTGGGGGGATACCGTAGGACGCCGCCGGCAGCGGCGGATTACTTTATACTTTTCGCCTTAATTTACTTGCGATCCTCATCGTATGTTTCGTTACTCGCAAATAATACAATAAATAACCGCCAGTTGAAAATACATGTCAATCTGTCGAATGTGTAACAACCCACAAAATGTTTTTCATTGGCCAAAAAAGGCTCGTCATCCGCATGCTATAGCAGTAGAGCCTGGTATTAGTATAGGGCTACCCTATGTATACCCCCTATACGATATGATATTTCCATAGTACTTACGAAGTCATGTTTTTTGCCCCCTAGAGCATGCATCCACCTCATTTCTCATTCGGTTAACAACAACTTCGCATACTATAGCACAAGCAGGTATTTTGCATTACAACAACAGGAGGAGTGGATTACTTCTTGTGCGACAACAAATTATTTACGAGTACTATTAAAAAATTGCATACGAACTATCGTAGGTCTTTTACAACAACCGCAGTTAGTTGATTACTTTCTACTTTTCGCCTTTATTTGTATTTTGCGACCCTCGTCGTATGTTTCGGTACTCGCAAAAATAATGACCCAAAATTGCATCATACTATTGTTATGAGGCTTAGATTGGGTAGGCGATTGGTTAACCTTTTACCTTTAGCCCAACGGAGTAAGACCTTAACAAATGGCGACGACGGCAGAACATGGGTCGTTGGTCGTGAGTTCGAATCTCACGTCCACCATGAAATCGCTTTTTAAAGAAAAGTGAATTTCCTCATGTCAAGAATCTGATAAAATACTGCTGGATCCCCAGAAATTGGAACCGCGTGTTGGTGTCACGGGTCGACCCGTATATCCGGTCGGTTCCAGGGGGGGAGAGTGTTATGAGGCTTAGACTGGGTAGGCGATTGGTTAACCTTTTACCTTTAGCCCAACGGACTAAGACCTTAACACTATCGTAGGTCTTTTACAACAACAGCAGTTAGTTGATTACTTTCTACTTTTCGCCTTTTTTGTATTTTGCGATCCTCATCGTATGCTTCGGTACTCGCAAAAATAATAACCCGGCAGTTGAAAATACGTCAATCTGTCGAATGTGAAACACATAACAAAAAATGGGCTTTTTTCAGGTTTGGAAGGATACCGTAGGACGCCGGCGGCAAGCTCTTGCCCCCTAGAGCATGCATCCACCTCAGTTCTCATTTCGCCAACAACAACTATTTCGCGGTACAGAGATCTCTTGTCAATCTGTCGTTTACTTGTTGTAATATACAACCGACATGTTTTGCTTTGGCCAAGAGAGCGTCGTCAGCTTTCTGACTGATTGTTGGAGATCTCTCCCCGTTCATGTTTCGTTTTTCATTGGGCAACAGTCTTGTATTTAGCCTTGCAACCCCAATTACACCTCAATGATATCGATTCCATTGCTGCGGTACTGGTGCGGGTGCTCGTTCCGTCTTCGTGTGCTGCTGCTGGATGCATGTCCCCGCCGAGTACGATAACAAGTGGTGCCGATAGTCAACAAATAGACGCTCTGCCTGAGCCAAGAACACAGCACTCTGGGGTTCCGTCTGTGCTGGTCCCGACTGGCCTCTCCCGTCACTCTCAACAACTCCACCTGCGACTGCACAAAAAAAGAGACAAGCAAACTGAGAACAGCGCTCGAATGCATTATTTCATCGAGAGCAATAACAATCACGTAGTGTTCAAGGTAAGGCACCCAAGAGGCAGTTACATACTACTCCCATTATTGCTGTCTCTGGAATAAGTGACTATACCGGAAATTAAACTAACTCATTGAAGCTGTCATCCATATGCAAGTCCGCCTCACAAGCGAATCTTGGTAGGATGCAGCTCACCCTTCATGCGACTCGCCAGACACATCACGGCGCTTCGCGCTTGGTACAAGCAATGTCTGCCTGGTCGGTGAAAACCCGACATGCTCCGTCCCGGCATTGTAGGGATGCGAGGGTCTATGGTCATACGACTGCGGCCATGTATGAGATCGAGTACATCTCTCCTTTCGAGTACACCCCCCCCCCCCCCCCCCGCCACGCGTACGGTGCGCGCCTTTTTTATCGCGAGAAGGGTTCAGCGTTTCCTGCCCTCGTCGACTCGCATCGAGTTGTGCTTAACCACGTTGTTATTAACAGGCGCTCCCGACAGTTGGTGTATTTTCGAGAAATGAAAACGCACAAGGTATACACGGCCAACAGAAAGTACACGACAATCCTTGCATTTTCGTCCATAATGATACTTTTTTTACGAGGACCCAACAAGCAAAAGACCGAAGTATTGACTTCAGTTAACTTTTGGCGGTGCCTTGTGAGCCGTCTATGGTACTGGTACAGCATCTCCCTGTCTTTTTATTTTGGCTGGAAGCAGCTTTCAAGTTTTTGAGATCCCGGGAAAGAGAAGAGGTGGCCAAAACGTCGAGAATGGTTATTGCATGAAGTCCGACCCCTGACCCGACCCGACCCGACCGACCCGCATCGGTCTGCATGTCTGCCGCGTGTTGGCTGTCATCTGTGAGCATGTGGTTGGAAGCGGGTGATGATAATTTGGAAGATAATGATGACAACTGATTCAGGGCCATCAGGCCCCCTCTACTGGCCTGCTGCACGTGACGTGACATGGAGGCATCCGGTGAGGGCCCGCTACAGTGCGGGGCCTGCTCTTTTTTTAGAGTGATCCCGTTTTGGTGCCCTGTCCCAGCGTGAGACGAAGTCGTGACCAGCGATTTTCACCTTTTTCACAGTAGTTGCGTGGTGTGGCCACAAACTATTACGGGGGGCCATAGTAAATAGGACCAAATATTGAAAGTAAAAATAGGTAAATATATAGGTTTTTATGTATACCATAGGTCCTATTAACTATGGACCCCCGTGACCGGTGATAGCAAGTACCGACAAGTACCGGATTAGAGTGGGACCCGCACTCTAGTCCGGTGCATTGCTGTCTGTCTATGTTCCTCTCCAACAGGTCAACAGTTGTGTATTAATGAGTTCAAGCTTGCTGCAGTGTGGAATGCACGAAGGACGAAAGAAGAACATCTCTGTCGATCAATTATAATTAATAGGCACTATTTATCCCCACTATAAGAGAGCAAGACGTTTCGTGCCCGAAGTTTTGACGAACTATTGCGGAGGACCTATAGTAAATAGGACCTCCGGCACAAGCAAAGAGCTATGTGCTACCCTTTTTTTACTAAGAATATTTTGTCCTATTTACCATGGTCCCCCGTAATACATTCTTTCCTCCTGGTAGTCTGCATGTGATACTTCACGTTGTACCTCGATTTTTTTTTAATTTCCCAAATAGAGACAAACTTCCTGAATTCTGCAGCTTCAGATTGGTCTTCCTCACATACGGACTGTACATTCTGCATGAGGCCATATAAAACCCCTATCACGGGGGGCCATAGTAAATAGGACCTGCGGTACAGACAAAAACCTATATATTTACGTGTTTTTTACTAACAACACTTGGTCCTATTTACTATGATTCCCCGTAGTAGCACGCGCTATCAAAGTATGTATGGCACACAGCTTGAAAATATGGGTTTCGACCGAATCCTCGATCTCACAGCTAATGTTTTTCAATTTTGTAAATATTGTGCATATATTTTGTTTGCACACCAGGTATATACGAAGAAATGCGTACTGCCAGCCACCCGCGAGGTCCCAAATATTTGGTTCTTTCGTACCTGTTCCATTTCGGGGTGCGTCTGGGCGCGTTCAACTTCAACTTCCCGACTGGTGCTACGTTAGGCGGGGGAGGGGGATGTACTCATTATCGTGCATGGCCGTAGTCGTATGACCATAGACCCTCGCCTCCCTACAACGCCGGGACGGAGCACGTCGGGTTTTCACCGACCAGGCAGACATTGCTTGCACCAAGCGCGAAGCGCCGTGAGGTGTTGGGCGAGTCGCATGAAGGGTGAGCTGCACCCTACTAAGAACCGCTTTCGAGGCGAATATTCTTGCATATGGATGACAGCATCAATGAGTTGATTTAATTTCTGGTGTGGCCACTCCCAGAGACAGCAATGGGTTCACTATATAACTGCCCCGTGGGTGCCTCACCATATACACACTACGTGATACGATCATCCCCCTTGTGCGGAGTAAAGTTTCGCCGCGCACAAAAATGATCTAACTCGACCGCCAGCCGTAGTAACCGCCAAAAACAAAAAAAAAAACGGTACCTTGGCTGTCTAGCTCAGGCAGTGAGAGGCGTGTTTTACAGCGTCGTCGCCAACCGACGCCAACCCAACCTATTATACCAGGTATATAATATAGGGGGGGGGGGGGGGGGGTATGACACCATTAGTTTCGTTGCCCTATAATACCGCGTTTAGGCTACTCGGGCGAATGCCTCTGTACCTCATTCACAACCCAAGATTGGACTTGAAAATACGTCGTTGGCGCAGCGCAAAAAACAATCCGACCATGGCGGGACATATCGCGAATTCTCCATGAGTGAACTTATTTAACGCTCGCAGTCCAGTTCCAAGTAGTGTACACTATATTACAGTTGTTTGTCTCAAAAACGCGAGAGGTGTAGTTAGCTATCGTTAACCGTTAATACTTCCATTAGAGCAACGAACAAAAACTACAACTGCGTCGAGCATCCAGCGCCCAATGAAAAAAAAAACAGTAATTAATACTGCTTGTTTGCAGTAGCAGTTCGCTTGGTGTGCCGTCTAGAGATAAGGGACGCTGCCGCAGATTGCCCTAAACCGACCGGCTCGCTTGATGCTCCTTGTTCTTCTGCGCTAGTTTGGCAGTAGTGTTGTTGAGGATTTTGGTATCAACGGAAATTATGAATTTTGAGGTTGTGCTTTACGCTTCAAGTACAATCCCTTTGGTGCACGTCAGAGTAAAAATCTACACACAGAGCGAGCCGCAAGCAGCAGCACAGCACGCAGTACAGTATCAGAACGTTATATTTCCACGAGCTACTGCACGGACGAATGATACACTTACTTGTGGTACTTCGTACCTGGTACACGATATGAGACAACCGGTACAACGAGTGAGAAACTACGAGTGCAGGGTCACCGAATGATATGCTACAGTAGTAATACCGGTACAGAGTACACAGTAGTATTAATAGCAGTCTCGCGGGACGGGGTGGAGTAAAGGTGGTTTGGGGTTCCCGTCGGCACCGACGAATACGCGATGGAGAGCGCAATGGAGATAATCCACAACGGGGGAGCGGAACAACTCGCGCGGATGCTACTGCGTATGCCAGACAAGCAAGCAGCCGACCTGATCGCCACCGGCTCCATGGTGCAACGGACCGCCTATATAGAAAGAGTGATGGACCCGGAAATGTCCCTGCCCGCATGCCTAAAAGCAGACGGAAACGCGATGTGGATGCTGGAGAAATGCTTGATCTCCTGGGGACAGCAGAAGAAACGTCGTTCTTCGAGAATGGGTGCCCAACAAATCAGTTGGTCTTGCAGCCCTGCCAACAGGCGCAGGCAAGACTGACCACGGGGGCCGGAGGGTTTGGACTGGCGTCGGCTGAAGCCTGGAGGATGTCAGCGTCCGTCGGAAGCTTGGTAGCGACGGTGCCGGAGGTGCTTGCTGACCGGTCCGGCGCTATCGGGGACAAAGTCCGGAGGGAGCTCCCCGATTCAGACCTCGTCCGACGCATCTGGAACAGCATCAGGGACCTCCGCGATGTGCATGGGGTTTCAGAAGAAGCCATGGCGAACATCGTGCCGGAAAGCTGGCGGGATAGAGCATTTCGAGGAGGAGAACAAGAGGCCTCAGGGTTGTCGATTGCGGAAGTGTTGCCGGCACACGATGCCGAATCTATCAGCTCCAGCAAAGCGCAGCATAGACTTGGGAAGCTAGTAAACCGAGTCCGTTATGAGAGATACGTTGCTTCACTGGACCAGCTCCCCGTCGAGACGACGACCAAGCGAGGTACGGGTAACCAACAAGAAGAGAAAAAGTCGAGGGGTCTGGCCAAGGCCCGGCAACGGAGCCAATCGGAACCAGGGGCTACTGCATTCCTGAGGGCGAGACCTGTCGACTCGGCCAGAATCATCCCACCGTCAGCGTTCGTGACTGCGGGAAGGCGGTTTCTGGGGATTGAGGAGTTCCTAGCGGCAAGACGCCCCTGCTGCGGTGCAGCGGAGGCTAATACGCGACATTCACGATTATGTCATCGATCGGGCGCGCAAGTAAACCAGCACCAGCCTCTGGTGCACGCGCTCCCCAGCACCTTTAAGAGGATGTCCATCCGCCACCAAATGGAAAGCGGAACCCCTTTCCACGCAAACAGGGATCTCCGCATGGACATCGTCATCGAGGCAGGAGGACTCCGAGATGCTACGGCATCAAAGTATCGCGATAAAGCGATACTCCTCGACGTCACGTATGCGGATCCACAGGCGGGGATCCACATGCGGGCAGGCAGCGCTGACCGAGACGGATCAGCTGCTTCCACTTCTGAGGCGCGCAAGCGCAGTCACTACGCTCGTCCGGGACAGGTGTCCTTCGACGAGCGCGGCTACAACTCGCCACCCTCGCGGTGGAAAGCTTTGGGCGCCTCGGAAAGGAAGGCAGCGATCTATTTGATCAGTTGGCGATAAGCATAGTTGGAGGGACGGACGGATCGTCCCTGGCGCGGAAGGGTGTCTGCAAAGAACGCCTCTTCCAGATCATCCACATGACCACACAGTACAGGTCGCAACTTCACGCAGAGTACACAGGTATAAACTTGCCCTGAGGGACCGCCAGGCCGCTAGGGGAAGGGAGGAAGAAGCCGGAGGAATGCGGCCAGTGACATGGAGATGGAACGTCGATGAGGAATAGAATATACTATACTGGTAGCTAAAATGTAATGTTGTGGGGAGTGGGAATTTGGAAACGACAGGAAGAGAAGTGTATGAGGGATACTACTGATTTAAGGAAGGATATTTGGTTTATATAGGAACGGCATCTACGCTATTGTCAGAAGGCAAGCATAGTAATGATAATAATAATAATAGCAGTCTCACCATCCACCTATCTCTTCTACGACTTGTTCATGGTATACTGCTACTGTTGCTCTTTTCTTTTCTTTCTATGTATCATCACACTCTTAACTTTTGGCCCAACTGGTAGGGTATGTTACCCTCGGCTGCCTTCTGAACAATAAACCGCCGTCACAGGTGTCGTCTCTTCTTCCCCCCGGTAGATTTTGCCTTCGTTTTTTTCGCGCACAGGGTTCATTCAGCATTCATTCCCACTCCTCGTCGATTTTCATCATTTTGCCAACTCGCACTTTTACTATCACTACTTACCATTAATACTGTTCTCGTATACCAGTGGTGCCTTGCACGGAATACTGGTGTGAAATTGATCAATCTGTTGTTGAGCGCCGGCTCCGGGTACCGTGAATCAATGTATCAGTGTGGTACTAATAGTACTTCGTACATACATAGATGAGCATTTATTGTCGAGAAACAAATCAATGAAATATTGATCAGTGGATGTACACGGATAAATACCCACATAATAGAGCACACGTCGACTTGTGCTGGTAGATGTATTTGAGTGATTGGTGATGTTTGGTGTTCATGTGAATAGTGACAAAGAGACACACACTCATCCCTTGAATGGTTGGATAATCTTATTGTTGTCTCTTGACAGCATAGAACAACTAGCATACGCAGGGGGAGGGGAGGGGGAGGCAAAACATAAGAAGAGGGGAGGGGAGGGGAAGGGAGAGGGAGAGGGAGGGGGAGGGGAGGGGAGGAAAGAGGGGGGGGGGAGAGAGGGTGGGGGAGGGGGGCTGGGGCGGAGGTAAGGGGAGGAGAGTAGAGGAGAGTAGATGTGTCGACAACAGTAATGTTCGAGACGGAGCACCGTTCCCACTCCTAATAGAGACACCTTCAACATTAGGGCGCTCGTTTACACAAAACCTTTCGCTAATCTAGGGGAGGGGAGGGGAGGGGAGGGAGGGGAGGGGAGGGGAGGAGGGAGCGGGGGGGGGGGGGGGGGGGGGGGGGGGGGGGTCGATAGGAGAGACGTACCTGATCTCATGCATGGCCGTAGTCATATGACCATAGACCCTCGCATCCCTACAATACCGGGACGGAGCATGTCGGGTTATCACCGACCAGGCAGACATTGCTTGACCAAGCGCGAAGCGCCGCGGGGGTGGTGGTCGGGGAAGGGGGTGTACTCATAGTGTTGCTTGCCTTAGTCATTTGACCATTGACCACGCATCCCTGAGGCGTTCGACAATAGAGGTATCACGCTGGGAAAAAAAAATTATTGCTTACGGTGTGCGGTTATGTGCCGGGGTTTACATGGTAGTCGTTTTGTCCCACTCTTGGTTCAGTATTACCTGGTACTATTTATTTATTTGTTTTCTCTGCCTGCCAGAATTTCTGAGAGCTCCCCCACGGAAGACTCAGCACGTTGATTGATTGCTTCGCATCTTATACTTGAGTCAGGCATACGAGTACTACGGGGGACCATAGTAAATAGGACCTACGAAAAACACAGAAACCTATACATTTACCTATTTTTACTGACAATATTTGGTCCTATTTACTATGGTTCCCCGTAATAGTAGTGAGATGATACCTTCCTTCACTCGAAAAATGTCATGAATTCGAAGAAGCTGTTGTTCGGGCAACCCGGCTAGTCGTATTGTAGCACACATGTACTATTAATACCAGGCATAGGTCTAAAAAAGAGTCAAGTTGCCATATTAACCGTGAATGTAACCGGTAGTTGCTCACGCGAGAAACTCAACCGGTTCGGTCACAAAATATCGAGCCAAAAAGTGCCGCCCATGTACGGAGGGATGAGTCGCGACGCCCATCACCACCAAGAGCATTGTATTGTACTTGGGTAGCATTTTAGGAGGCTTGCTTGCTACTTGTGCCTCGTCAACTTCGCAGTTGTCGTGAACTCGAAGTGCACATTTAATACCTGGTGAGCTTGTCGTATGTTTCCTATTTAGTTGTCGTACAGGAGTGGTCGTAGTCGTCTTCATTTCCTGTTCCTTTGTGATGTTTTTTGGCGATTGACACTGAGCAGGATGGCAAACGGAGCACAGATCATGATACAAAAGCCGGAAGTAGAGGTACAGAAGGGAGTGTCATGTTTTGTGGTGGTTGATACTCAGCAGAATGGCACACGAAATACAACTAATGAATTAGACCACAGCCGGAAGTGGAAGTACAGTAGGGACTGTTAGATTCTGTACATGAATAGGTTTCCCTTTTTGCGGTTTGATATCCCTTGGTTTTCTCCTACTGTCTGCGAATGTATATAAGTGATCAACGTTGAAGCTCATCACGCTACCTGCGCGCATTGTCGGATGGCACACAAAAAAACGAAAACAACAACTCGAGGGAGCACACGGAAGATTGAGTTCTACGACAGAGATACTGTACCTTGTTTTGGTCAAAAACAACTCTTCTGACTGACGGGACTCCTGAATTCAATAACGTACTCAAAAAGGCATGCCTTATCGTCTAAATACCATTAGTGTTTGTTAATGCTTTCCGATAAGCTTCCTTGTGCAGTAGGGGTCCCCCTGCAAGGCGGTGGTGTGTGTCAGAGCAATATGACCTCCTCATTGGGGGAAGTCGCCTTATTCATTCCAGGTTATGAGTGCGTTTCTCCGCTCGCGTCAAGCGGTTTTGACCGCCTTCTATAGAGATACCGCCTTAACCAGACCGCCTCAAAGGGGAACCCCTACTGTATATATATGCCGTGGAGGATTGTTCATCGGATTATGAAGCCCACAATGTTTCTCAAAGTCTCAATTTTTCAAGGTAAAGAGGTTCATGAGTGAAGAAAGACCTTCACAAAAGTAAAAGTCCTACTCCTACCGTGGCCTACCGTATACCAGTACATACTGGTCCTATCTAACCCACCACCACTAACGGTATACTGGTATTACACGTTTCGCGACGCCAACTTAGACACGATAGAGGTACGCCGGGCGAAGGGAGCTTCACTTTCAGATAGGAGCTTCCCATATCGAAGAGGACTTTCCGACGGAAGGGGCAGAGGGGAGTGAACTAATTCTCGTGCATAGCCGTGGTCATATTACCATAGAACCTTGCATCGCTACAATGCTAGGATGGAGCACGTCAGGTGATCACCGACCGGGCAGCCATTGCGGGGCGAGGGTGGGGGGAAGAAGGAAGGTAGGCAAAGGAGGGGGGGGGGGGGGGGGGGGGGGCGCCCCTTTCGGAGATAAGCAGGGGCGACGACAGAGGAAGGAAGGAACAGCAGCTGGGCTTCACGCAAGGGGTAGGCCGATCGGAGCCCCCCCCCTCAGTGGTCCGCAGCCGCCCCCCATGCCGGAGAGAAGGGCTGAAAGAGTGTCAGCGGGGTGGGAGAGGGGAGGGGCACAGCCCGCGCGGTTCTCCGGACACATCTTTACGCCGGGCAGTTCGCACCGATTTGCTCGCCCCATGTCCTCCGTCTCGAAAAGAATGTGTGGCCAGTGACAAAATGACTGAGGCAAGCAATAGACGAGTACAGCCCCCCGCCCCCATGAGGGGAGATGAAGGACCCCCGGGAAGTTAAGCAGCGAGAACAAGGCCCCCCGCGACAGACAGCGGGCGAACAGCAGGTCTGCTGCCAGAGGCCCGCGGGAAGCACACGACATTCCGGCTTGGCTGAGTGCGGGCAACGAAGAGCCGGCTCGCGTGCGAGGGGGGCTACAACAACAGGGGTCACTCGGGACGAAGACCGCGCGAGATCGTTCACCCGCAGCAGCTGTGGTGGGCCAAGGTAGGGGTACCACCGTCGGTGGGGCGAGGGGCGGAAGATAACGGTCCCGTCGTGGATGCGAGCGAGAAAAGGAGGGCCAACCCTCGCTACAGAAGACTTACAGCAGCATGCGCCAATTGATGGCACGGCAGGGGGAGGGCAGGGTATCAGTGAAAGCCGTCACGCGCCCAGCACCGAGGACGGTGCAGCAGGAGGACGGTCGGATACCAGCAAAAGCCGGGACGTCGGTACGCATCAAGCAGCAGTTACGCCGGCTGTGAGGTGCGAGCAGCTGTCGGCCATTCTGGTGAAGCTGAGAACGTGGACATCGAGTCCAGCCCTAGAACCGGGAGGGATTCAGCAGCAGGCTCCGGGCGGGTTGGTGCCGAGGAAGATATCGCTGCCTCCCCTTTGCACTCCATCAACGGGGTTCGGAGGAGTCAATTATACTCAGGTGACTGCTCTTCGACGCGGCCGAGATCGCGCCCGAAACACCGCTCGGCAGTCCTTTCAAGTGAAATCGACACCAACAATCCACTCCCACTCCTGCTAGAGATCTCGGGTCGCAGGCGAAAGACTGGGTCTCCCCCACCGGAGGCCTCAGACTACCCCCACCAGCGACTGCGGCTCACCTTCGCAGAAGGCGCCCTAGCCCGGGCGTCTACTGCACCTTACGGAAAGGCATCAGCCGCCTGGACCCTTTGCCTGGGGCTGTGAGGGGGGGCTCACTCTCTCGGCAAGCTTAGCCATTGTACGGATGCGAGGCGGCAGTGCAAGGGGGAAGGCACCTGGGTCCCGGTCGGCAACATACCCCGTGCGTACGGTAGGAGGCAGTCAGCACACATGGGAGGTGCCAACCTTCGAAACCAACAAGAAACCTTGACAAAAGCGACGATAGGTCAAGGAACGGGGGGGGGGGTTACTCATGTCATGCATGGCCGTAGTCGTATGACCATAGATCCTTGCATCCCTGCATTATAGGGACGGGGCACATCGGGTTTTCACCGACTATGCAAACATCTCTTGCACCAAACTCGAAGCGCCGTGAGATGTTCGGCGAGTCGCATGAGGGGTAAGCTGCATCCTACTACGAACAGCTTGTATTGCGGACTTTCTTGCATATGGACGACAGCATCGAATGAGTTGATTTTTTTCTGGTGTGGCCGCTTCCAGAGGCAGTAAAGGGTATACTATGTAACTGCCTCGTGGGTGCCTTACCTTGAACACTGCGTGATACGATCATTCCCCTTGTGCAGAGGTAGGGTTCACCACCTCGCACAATGATCTAACTCGACCGCCAACTATGGTGACCGCAAAAAACAAGAAATGATACCCTGGTTGCCTAGCTCACGAGGTGATTGGTGTGTTTTACAGCGTCGTCCAACGCCAACTCGACCTAGCCATAGTATGTATATAGCTGGCGGGGGGGGTGGGGGGTAACGAGGTGACCGGCAGAGCCGTCGCCGGAGCGGAAGAAATAAGAGGGGGAGAGTCGAGTGCAACTTAAAGCGGGGGGGAAGCAAGGCCTGCGGCCCGGATGCCTCACGCTGAAAACGAGCTCAGTAAGAGCGGCGGCCTGTCGGGCATCCCCCATTGCATCAAGAGAGAAAGTACTCGGTGTCGAGAACCTTCGTCCATGGAAGTGGACGGGAGCCACACCCCCCCCCTTACCACCGGGGTAGGACCGGATTCTCAGCGTGTAGCTCGTCCCGCCGGGGGCTGAGGGTTGGAGGGGGCGCCTGATCCAGCCCCTCCTCAGGAGGGGCCGTGGCGACAACGCCGGGCTCAGAGAGAATGAGTGGACGAGCGGTGGAGCCCCCTACCGCGTTGTCGGAGGTGGCAGCTCCAGGGTGTCAAGGTGCCCGTTGTTCCGCGGAGTTCATCGCTCGGATGAGGCTTCTGAGGGGGTCTACACAGGCAAGGAGTTAGCAAGGGGACAGGGCGCTCCTTGCTGGCAGGGTTGACATCAGCAGAACAGAGTGGCCTCCCCCACTGCCTCCTGGCACCGCACCAGGCTTTCGGGACCCGGGGGATCGTCGGGTCTTGGCCAAGGCCTTCGCCACCCCCTCGGGGAGCAACAGTTGGCTAGCGACATCAAGAGCGAGGTGATCCCACGGAATTCGACCCCGTTCGGTGGGAAAAGCTGCAAGAGACTCGCATGCCCGTCCGAGACGAGACATGGTGGGGGGGGGGGACGACCGCCGCCGCGTCGCGGGCGGTACCATGCTTTGAAGAAGGGCCAACGGGGGAATGTTACTACCTTTTGCGCCAAGCAAGGAATGTACGGTGGGTCATGAGCGACGAGGTACGCGACGGGAGCAAGTACGGAAGGCTTCATTTCCACCAGGAAGAAGGCAGGCATCCGAACAATCGGTAGGACGGACGAGCGAGCCAACAGGCAGCCATCCAATGCGTCGCCTCCGCGACAGACGGTAACACGGATGACGTCGCCGGGCCCACAATTGGAGCCGGCACCGTCCCGGATGGAATCCTCCCCAGGGGCGCCTCTTCCATCACAAGCGAGGCGGGCGTTCCGTGAGGTCACCGGCGGCTCCAAGGCTGGGGCCTTCTCGGACGCCTACCCCCTCACTGGGACGGCCGAAAGTATCTGCCGGGGAGCTTCCGCCCTCGCGGTAGAGTCGGTGTCTCCGCCATCAGAAGTTCGGTCATCGACACCGTCGGCTTAACCAAGGACGTCGCTGGAGGCTCTTTAGTCAACGGGGGCGCAGTCGAGAGCAGAAGCTGGATTGGAGCCGTTGATGCCGAGGACAGCGCCTCCTCCGCCAAGGATGGGACTGGCTCCGGTCGAGGGACATAGCTCCTCGCGCCCGTCACAGCCAGCTAAGACCAGGGCTCACCCACCGACTCCTACGCCATAGTTTTTCCGCCCACTTCCGGAGGAAGGCTTTGCACGCCCCAGCAGCCTCCACGACAGAGGCTGAAAGGCAGGTTCAACCAACCAGGTTCAGCCGACCGGACAGTCCCAATCACCGCCGCGGCTTCCATCGGCGAAGTGGGTGCTAGCACCACCACCGTTGGCGACGGCGCAACCACCGCCAATCACTTCACCATCTGCTAGGCCACCTCCGCCGTCACCGGCGACATTGTCACAGCAGCCGTTGCCGACGGCTACCCGCCCCTCGACACCGGAGGTAATCCTGGCGCTCGAAGCGTGACCCACTAGTTAGCGACGACACCGGCGCTGTTGCTAATACCAAGGCCATCATCAGCGATGCCAGCGGGGGCACTAGATGGAAAGAGTTAGGGACCCACGTCGACCCCAGAGCCGCCGCCGTCGCCATCGCCGCCACGGACAGCGTCACCGACGCCCGCAGAGAGTGGGCAGTCCCGAGAGGAGGCCCCGGAAGATTGCTGCGTGTGCTACGAGGCCTTAGCGGCCCCGGTGGTTTATCTCGGCAGCTGCCCTCACCGACTCCATCTGCCTTGCAACGCCGCCCTCCCCGTCAGACCGGCGGCCAGCCTACGTTGGACGACCTGCCTGGTGACTGTAACAGTCGAAGAAACTGACAGGAGACAAGTCCGACAACACGGTGAAAAATTTATAGCAGATGCGATGGCGGTCGAGCGGTGAGCGATGCCGGCTAGGGTAGGACAGGGATCATCCACCAGAGCCACACGGGGCGGGAGGGGAGGGCGGGTGATATGCAGCATTAGCCATGGGTTGGTGGACGTGTCGTGCTCATGCGATTTGCACTGCCGTTGCGCTCTAGGCTTCATTGAAGACGTAATAGTGCAGCCATGTGAGACGGCAATGGGCCGCCCCGTCGAGGAATGTTCCGCCCCATGAAAAAACTACCGAGGGCCCGCAATCGATATGGCGGTGCTACAGACCCGTGCTACGATACGGCTAGCACCTAAAACTTTTGAGGCCCCTTCCTCATTTGAGTAGGTCCAACAGCCGATTACGACTTTGAGATAAATCATAAACTAAGCCCGGCACAGCCTATGCACACCCCAATGGGTTAGGTATCTAAGGAAGAATACTGTACATCTTGGATAGCGTAACACTTAACGTTTTATGTTAAAGTTAAGCGTCAGCGAAAAAATCCCGTAACATTACGTCACTACGTTAACTGTTTTCTGGATTTTGTGATAACATAGTGTTAGTGTGTTATGATATTGGCGGGCGATCGCGTAACATTACGTTAGAGTGTTACCTTGATCCCGTACTGACCGCAGTATACGTGTTACGGTGTTAGGGTATGCAGCTCATAGCGAGTTACACAATGTTTGCGTGTTAGCGGAATTCCTTGTGGCTATCGTAACACAAGTTGAAGGGATAACGTACGTGGTCATATAAACGCTAATATTATGTTACCGTGTTAGCGACATTAGCCTGTAGCGAGTAACGTGATGTTAGTGTGTCAGCGAGATTCTTACTTGCTACCGTAACACCCTTTAGACGGATAACGTACACGGTCAAATAAACGCGTACTATGTTAGTGTGTTGGTGGAATTCCTAGTCGCTATCGTAACACACGTTAGAGGGATGACGTATGTGGTCAATACAGCGTTAACATTATGTTACCGTGTCAGCCGCAGCAGCAGTCCGTATCGAGCGACGTTATGTGAGGATGTTACGGAAGTCTTGCTCTACCATAACATACGTCAAACGGATAACGTATATGATCGATAAAACACTAGCATTATGCTAATGTGTTAGCTCGTATGCAATGTATGTAGTGAGCCAAGTTAGCGGACAACGTACACCCCCAATCTCACATCAACAATAGTTACTGCCGCGTTAACTCGTACGTGCAAGTGTGCAGATTACGTTATAGATGGATAACGTATTGTGTTATTTTAGATGGATAACGTACTAGCGGGGTTGCCAGAAAAAAAATGAGGCATTCTTTTTTGCGGGAATCCCTCCTAAATATCCCCTGTTTTGGGGTTTAAAATATGGAGGCGATTTTTTACAGGGGATGCCATGCTATCCTCCCTCGGGGATTTTTTGTAGGTATCCCCTATTGGGATGTCGGCGAAATTGGATAGCACGGCTACGTTATGTTACTCCCACACGCCGCTTTACCACTAACACAGGTAACACATGTTAGATCTCGGGAAGATCCAAAGGGTAACGTAGTAACATTACGTTGGAACGACTTCAGCCCCAACGGTAACTCAGTAACATAAGGGTTTTTATGGTAACACTGTAACGGAATGTTACCATCAGACCTTTTGCGACGGTAACACCGTAACACAATGTTGTAGAGACTTCCGCATTTAGGCTAACATCCTAACACAATCTTACGTATGGGCCGGCTAAGACTATAACGTATCTATCCGAGGCTAAGGCAATCAGATGGAGGGTCCAGATAACGTAGTGTTAGTAGTGCTGGCCACTGCGTTATGTTACGTTAGTGTGCTATCTGCAACACGGTGTTATGTGTTGGTAGTGCTGGCGAGCATGGTAATGGTATATTAGGGTGCTATGTATATCACTCCTCCTAAAGGTAAGACTATGTTAGTGTGTTATGTCTAACGCTGCGTCGACAGTAACATGATGTTATCGTGTTGGTAAATATGCGGATATCGATCTGGGCATGTTAGAGTGATAACGTACGTGTTTGGTCAAAGCCGAACACTGTGTCTCAGTGTTAGTTAGTTATTTCAGTGTTAGTTCAAAGACTGATCACGGCGTAACATAATGTTACTGTACCAGAGCTGGACGAGACCGAGCAGCAACATAGCGTTAAGGCGCGTGCACGTTCGTGGGTTTCCGGTTAACACTGTGTTCCCGCTTTACCGTGATCGCTCCTCCAGTGCTAACACTATGTTAGTACGTTACCACGTTCCTGTGTTAGGCCCCATAAAGTAGATAAATGTTGTCCGAGTGTTACGTTATCCGAGGTGTGGATACCGTACAGCACCAATGATATTCCAGCGATAAGGCGTACCCTAAGGCCTTAATGCGTTATTGCCTTAGTGGGTAGTTACTCAGTTGAGGGGCTCCGTCAGTCTCAAATGTTTTGGCTCAAACGTACTATAATACCCTTGCCGTAGGACGGGTCTGCTGTAGAGAGCGGGGTGGGTGCCGATCGACAGTGACAGTTGGTAGTAATTTGGCGATTAGCGACGTCGAAGACGGAGGAGGCAGCACACCAAGGCGAAAAAGACAACCATGTACAAGGCAGGGGGCAGGAGGAGGCAGAAGCATAGTGCACCTACTGTGCTCGGGATCTAGACGACTCGGCAGGGGGGTTGGGGGGCAGTCACATGCGTGTACCCGTTCCGTCCCTCCACGGACGGTTTGCGCACGCCCGCTGCATGCTGGAGCGAGCGGACAGCCTCGCGCAAGGGCATGTAGACTAGATCTGAGCCTGCGTCGAGTGCCGCTTGGAATGAGCGGGGGAAGCCGACCTCCCCACCCGGGAGAGTTTGCTAGAGGGCTGCCAATGACCGAGTCTGAGGGCATGTGGGCGGCGTTGAGGGGCACCATGCAGTTCGGCGAGTTCCTTTTGCGTAGCATTCTCGAACCGGCGTTTTCAGCTGGTTCGGGTTAATGGTACGTAGGGAGGAGACCAATCTCTTCGTTTATCTTGTCCTCCCTGTTTAGCGATGCTCTCGGTATGCTTCAAGGGGATTATCTTGATTTCTCCCGCTAAAGGGAATCAAAAGTGACTGTAGGTTGCTACCGTACACTGCTCGCCGCGTTCGGGATTCGATCACAGGACATCCTGATCTAATTACCAAATCAGGGGCTCTACATTGGGCCTCACGCCCAGGAATACCTGGTGGGTCTCGACGTCGAGTGGGAGGAACGTTTAACACGATGGACCTTCGAGTGTTCAAAGCGCGCTGGAGGAAGGTGTCGCGTTGCCTCTCTTTCCGGTGGAGGTGACGCCTTCGCCGAGGGGAACGGGGACGGCGCTGGAGATCGACCCGAAAATGAGGGAACAAGAACGCGCAGCTCCGAGTGCTACAGAGGGCCACAAAAACACGGGAAGCAGGGAAAACATACCGGCGGGATAGTCCGGACCCCCCGGACAAGGTCCGAGGCTGCGTCAACAGCAAATCAGCGCTACAGTGCCTTTACGTAGTAACACGGGGGGGACGGGCCGACTCGAGTACGGGGCGAACCCCAGGTCTGTGGGTAGTGCACCATTCTCGTCAACAGGCCGGAGGAGAGCGGGGGGCGTAGAGGGAGCGAATTTTGCAAAGAGGGGGTATATATCGAGGGTGGGAGAGAAGCGGAGAGCGGAGGGATACGATATGATGGTGGAGGGAAAAGAGAAGGGAGGATAGCGAGCGAAAGAAGCAGAGGGAGAGGAACCGCAATGAACCATAGGGCTAGGGTACCAAACGGCGAAGCAACTAACTGGAGGGTCCCCCAGGGTGCCGTGGAGGGGATCCGGGGACGGGACGCGCCCCCGTTCCCTTCTGGGCGACACCCAAGGAGACGTGGCGTGGGGATCTGTCGTATGACGCTCTCGGGCACCAGGCGGTACGATTCCCATGTGAGCAAGGGTGCTACGTGCTCCACGCTCGTTGTGCGGTCGAGGCCGTCGCGAGAGGCGCGACATCTCTCCACTCCGCTGCCCAAAAGTCAACTACGGAGCCCAGCATCCGAGATGGGACGCATGGGAAGCAGCGGTCCAAGCGGGCCCAGGTCTTTGCAATCGAGCCGCGCGGATGAGAGGGGGGACTACACGCGACGCGGACCTACGCAGCCCGGAGCTTTGGTATGGGTGGGATCATAACAGCTTGGGTGTAGGGCCACCACTCGATACCGTTTCCTTGAATGACCCCGCGGCAAAGCTCGCGATCGGGGAAAAAAAAAGTGCAGCCGTAGTGGACAGGCGCATACGCACGCCTTAGCGTTCACGTGCTTGGTATCCTCAAGCACGCCATGGGCGGCTGCACTGGGACTCAACGACGCTGAACTCGATCCTGCGGGCGATTCATATTTTGTACATAATGCCGACGTAGCTTCACCTACCGGACGGCCGGATCAAGAGACGGCAGAGGTTCGTGTTGGTGGAGAGCAGCGACATAGTCCTCCTGCTCCCGTCGTTGATGGCGTACGCGAAGCGAGGGGACACAAGGCAACTGGATGCCGCCCAAAAAGCTTCGGAAAAGGCAAAGCTCCACCGGGCATCGTCGGCGTGTCTCTTTGCTTGGGGGGTGAAAATAGCAGCACGCAAGCTTCTGGCAGAGGCACACTCGGCAGGCAATGAGGAGACGGGGGCCATACTGATGACCAACTCTCTTTTGAAGACCACACCGTCGTTTCTGCAGCCGCGGCGGCTGCAGACCACCGAGGTAAAGGTCAGGAATGCCTTCCCGTGGTGCCCGGACGATCTGTACGCCTCCCAGATGATTTTCGACGTCATTAGCCTACACAACGCCCTATCGGGCCCCGGCAATAGTGACCAACGATTCGCGCACCTACGGTCCATCATCCACATGGACATCGGGCGGGAGGAGTTTGGTAGGGGCCTTCTGGCGAGGAATCGCTGACGAGCCTCATCGCTTTGAGAGAAAGTGTTTGCCGGTTGGCGTGGGCATGACATGCATGAAGATCATCACCTTAGGGGCTATGCGGCAGCAGCGGCGGCCGCGAATGGCGATCAATCGAGTGACTAGGCAATTTGGAGCCGCCTTACCCGGAGGAGTTGAGGACTTGATGGCGTACACGCAACGGGCAACTGCCTCCTTACGGTCGACTGTTTCAACGCCTGCAACACGGTGAACAGGATAGCGGCGCTTGCGGAGGTGACCAACTAGGCACCAGTGCCCACGCCGTTAGTGGCTAAGTGCCATGGTACAATACTAGTAGACGTGTTTATTGGGATGGGCTCGGGGAGACCAGGACGATTGATTGCTCCAGCGGTATCCAGAAGGGGGGGGCTGTAAGGCCGGCAATGTTGTGTCTGGTGTTGCGGCCGGAGGCTGAAGAGTTTCAGAGAGGAGGTCGAGGCAGAAGGGGTGGAAAAAATTGCGTACATGGACTACATATCTCTCGGTCTTAATGGGTTTACGGCCAACATGGATAGAGCCACTCCACCGCTTTGGCGAGAGCTAAACGACACCGATCTTGTGACCAACCCCGCCAAAACCGTGGTACTACCAACTAAAGGGCACGGCTCGACGGTGGAGGAGATTTGTTCTTTGAAGCGTCAACGGCCGCGTCGCCGAAGAAAGAGGGGCGATGGTGGTAGGCATCCCGATCGGCACAAACAAATATGTGCTGGAGCGAGCGAGGGGGGTAGTGGAGAATGAAGATGCAAACCGCCTTGATCGCTGCTTCCCTATCACACCGGACAAGCCAGCGGCAGCAACCGGCCGCCCTCGCCATGGTATCTCTCGGGCAGAGGACAAGTTGCGTTGAAAGGGCTCCGGACACGGGGTTGTCCCTCGAAGCATGCAGCAGGGCAGACAACGGGGCGCAGCAGGCGTGGGGAGAAAAATATTGAGCTACCGGGAGCTGCGGAGGCATAGTCGTTTTTCCTGGAGGGTCGCCCGGACAATCGGCTGACATTTCAACTTGACCAGCAACCCCAAGCACACATTTCTACGGGGGGCGGGGGGTTAGGGCTGCGGTTGGCGGGAGCGAGAGACGAATACCTACCTCTTTTGGAAGCAGGTCGGGGTCCTACCGGCGGAGGTTCTGGCAGACTCCACTGGCCCGTTACGAGACCGAGTGAGGAGGGGGCTCCCTGAACCGAGCGTCATGGCTCAGCTCGGAGGCACTGCAGTTTGCGGGAGATTCGATAAACACAGGAGGTCACGAAAGAAGCGATGGCCTATACGAACCCCCGAATCTTGGTTGAAACGGGGCCTCGGCACCGCGGGGAACCCGGTCCAAGGCCCCCAGAGGCCGACATGTTGACTGCGCACGACGCGGTCACCATGGACTCACGAAAATCCCGACAGAAGTTGGGCAAACTGGCCAATCAAGCCCGTCACACCGCGCGTACAGGACCAGTTGCCAAAGACGGTACGTCCGCCGGACCGGACGGCCCGCTGGGGAGAATAGAGACTACTGCAAGGCCTTCGCCAAGACTCGCTACAGCAGTCTGCAAGGGGCAGGAGCCACCGCATGCCTTCGTGCGCGGCCAACGGACTCGTTCCATGTCATATCCGCAGCAGATTCGTGGGCATTAGAAGGCGCTTCATGAGGATTGAGGAATACGTGGCGGTGAGGCGCCCCTGTTGCGATGCAGTGGACGCAGACACACGACACGCAAACCTCTGTCCCAGAGGAGGCGGTCAGGTGAACCAGCACCAGCCGCTTCTCCACGCGATCTCCCACACGCTCAAGCGATTTGGGATTCCTCACCAAGTTAAAAGCGGGGAGCCCTTCTCAGAGCACCGGAACCTGAGGTTGGGCATCGCCGTCACAAGGGGAGATCTTCGAGACGCTCCGAACTGGAAAGAACGGGACAAAAGTCCATCCCCCTGGACGTCACTCACGCAGATCCGCAAGCGCAGATACACCTGCAAGGAGGCAGCGCTGGCCACTATGGCCCAATAGTCCCTACCTCAGCGGCGCAACCAACACTACGCTCGTCCAGGACATGTGTCCTTCACTAAACAAGGCCACAAACGTACCATTCGTGCTGAAAATATGTGGGCGCCTTGGGATAGGGAGTAGCAACTTCATTGGCCAAGCTGGCGGTGAGCATCGTTGACAAAAGGGATGGAGGGTCGATGGCAAGGAAAGGGGTGGTGAAGAAACGCTTGTTGCAAATCGTCTCGGTGACCTCACAAGTCGCCACTTCGCGGAGGGTGTCCCACTTGCATATTCTTAGGAATCGCCAGGAACTAAAAAATAACGGGTTAGGGGGGGGGAGAGATAGGCTCACACCTATGGTGTGGGGATGGGGCCTCGATGAGGCTCAATATCTAAGAAAAGAAGGCAGACGAGTGTGCAATAAGGAGGAAGAGTGGACCAAGGGCAGCGGGTGGAGTAGATCAATGAGAAGCCGAAATGAGTTGAAAAATGGAGTTAGGCTATGATACGTGCATGTTCGATATGTGTTTCCTTTTTAGGTTTCCCTCGGTTTTGTTCTTCCTTCTGGGAATACTTATGAATGATTTGCGTTGAAGCTCATGCTGCAGCTCAACCTGCACCTTGTCGGACGGCCATTTCTACTCTGCATCACTACAATAATATGTACGAGGTACGTACTATGCAGGAAGCCGGAACCCCCCACTTGTACACTGTAGAGGTAAACAAATTGTTGTGGAGACATCGAACAACGTAGCAGCCCCACAACAAGGTGTCGCCAATCTCTCAATTCGGTACACCTAACGGTTTTACGCCCACATTGTGCAAGGCGGGGTCCCGGCCGCCTGTCTGTGTGTACTACTACATTACTACTGATAGCACTGTTAATAGTACCGCTTCTACTGCAGCACTATTATTAATACTACAACTACTACTGATATTACTACTACCTTTACTGCTGTTCCAGGTACTATTTTCTACA
Organism: Macrocystis pyrifera; assembly: GCA_031763025.1. Lineage (NCBI taxonomy): Eukaryota > Phaeophyceae > Laminariales > Laminariaceae > Macrocystis > Macrocystis pyrifera. The sequence continues at coordinate 17,067,934 of JASSKH010000003.1, forward strand.
AAACGATCAACACTATCATATCGCTTGATGTAGACCAGGTGATCGCGGTCCAAGCTTTGGTGACCGCCGATGTTGTCGGGTTGAAAGACCGAGAGCGCGATGTCTATAATGTCAGCGCCTTAGCCACAAGACTCGGCATGACCCCTACCGGATATATATGTTTGAATTGTGATCACTGTCTCCTTTTGAGAGTTATCCGGACGATCGGTACCGTCTTCAGCCTCGACGGTGCATACCCCCGCGACCAACACTTCCGCACCTGCTGCCCCCGCGAACATGCGGATGGGCAGCAACAACTCAACCACCCATCCGAACCAACGACAGCCGGGCACCTTCCGCATCAACTGACTAGCCGATGGTGGAGCAACTGCCGCATCTCCACCAACAGTATCTACTGCGAGCACCCGAGGCTCCCAGGATGCACGAGTAAATCACGTGCACCACGCCTCCCCGACCCCTGCTCCCTCATGCCCCCTCCCTACCCCAGCCCATTTCCGAACCAATTGTTCTAGAACTGATTATCTTGACCAAGTAATTGCCTTGAGGTGTGCGCGGGAGGAGACCAAGACACCGAGCCCCACTAGGATGCTCCACTCGACGTCTTCCGGCGGCGAGCAACGCTGCTTGCCGACCATTGCCGAGACCCCAGACATTGCTGCCCTGGGAGACGTCTCGACGATTACGGCTACCAGCGGTTCCGGTTCACACGAAACTACTTTTTTGTCTACCGGGCCATCGCCCCTTAAGACCGCCTCAACCCCGAATTGACCGCTCCATACGCGCTTGTCCCAGCATGCGCGCTTTTCTTGTGACAGTATTGGACCCGCGAACGACGGGCTTCCACCAGCTGCCACGGTGTTGACACCACCGCTGCCCCTGAGCTCGAGGGACAGTCCCGTTTCAAAAACGGAAGACCCGCGATCACCGACGCTCAGTGGTTGTTCTCAGTGAACCCCCCCCCTTCGTAGTGTTTGGGTCTTATTACGAGGTGTGGGGGAATCTATAGCCTCACTTCTTTTGTTTCCAATATAGCCGCAACTTCGACCATCTTTTTCTGGTCGTTTGGGATGAGCTTTTTGTCATCAACCTTCGACCATCTTGTTTGTGGTCTGCATATACGACTATTCAAGGTAGGCTAATGTCATATGAGTGAAGTACTCATGGGCTATAGTTATAGATAATATAGTCTGCAGTTAGGAATACGAGAATAGTCCAAAGAATCGATTAATCCGGCGGATACTCCGTTAGTCGAGTGTTATAGGGATTACCCTGGGCTGGGTAATCGATAGATCTTTTGCGTACCTCAGTAGGCACACCATCTCATTTGACGTCGTCCAGGTCACGGGTTCGAAGCGCACTTTGAACGTTTCTTTTATAGAAACGCTTGCGCGTGCATCCCTAAAAAAACAAAAAAACAAAAACAAAACGTCTCCCTGGTTCCCCAGGTAGGTGATGAATCGAAGCGGGTAGGTCAGCGTACAGACGTATACGGTTCTGACGCCCCAAATATCCCACCGTTCAGAGGGGGGGATAGTGTTGTAAGGACTACCCTGGGCTGGGTAATCGATCGATATTTTACCCCTATTTTAGCTCAGTATAGGTTATACCATCACACGAGAGTAACGTTTTTTTAGGATGTTCACTATTGACAGTTAATATGGCGGATACCCCGTTGGACGAGAGTAGTAATGTTCCTTAACGGAGATAGGACGATAAAATAAGAAGCTCATATATTATTAGCAGAAGAACGATCGGCAGCCATCATAGGAAAGTTCTTTAGGAGAACATCAGATGAGAGGAATTTAGGAGAACTTGTGGCGTGGGGTGGGACGAGTATATCTGGGTGCCGAGTCCCTCCCCCCTACCTCTCACTTCTCTGACCAGAGCACCTCCTCAGCTCTCCATCAATATAAAGACGATCTAAATAAATCAGAAGAAGCGGAGCACTGCTTGCCAGCAACCAGATACACCTGCGTCCCCTACCTTGGCCATCTCTTCACACGAGCGTGTTACAGTAACACGCTCGTATTATAAATGCAAAGTTGAGTATCAACTATGTTATGATACTGCCTTGTTCGAAAAATTGCCACCAGCTCCTACCACCCAAACGGCAACGGTGGGGTGGAACGTGTAAACCACACGATGGCCCAGATGTTGGCAATGGTCGTCAACGAGCTCCAAAACAACTGGGATGAACAGCTCCCTCACGTCGAATTTGCGTACAACATTCCCGTCAGTGCCGCCACGGGTCTGGCTCCCAGCGAGGTACATAGGGGTCGGCTCCCACGCCTCCCTCTCACGATTTTTGAACGTGCTGGAGTCGCCGGCCAACAGAGCTTGGCCCGCGACCAACTCGCCTACTGCGACTTGGCGACGGACCGCCAGCAGCGCGCGTCGATATCGTTCGAGAACACCACGCCCTCACTGTCGCTCGCGTGAACCGCCGCAACTCCGCCCTCTCCGACGCCCTGCGTCCGGTCCCCAAATTTGACGTTGGTGGTTGGGTGTGGGTGTACAACACGGCGGCCACCATCCGCCAGGGCGCGAAACCAGACACGGACGCCAAGGTCCTCAAGGCCAAACTCTCACTCAACTGGACGGGCCCCTACAAAGTTCTCGCAGTTGGCCCCTGCTCCTCAGCGGACACCCCGGATGGATATCCTCTCGGAGCAAAACTCCTGTATTTGGACCTTCCTTCCGATATGCCCGGCGCGGAGGCTCGCCGGCGCGTATCTGTTCAACGCTGCAAGCCCTGTGCCAACCCCCACGACCGTGGCGACATGTCGAAGTATTTTCCGGCGGGGTTGACGCAATACGTGCTCAACAATTTCTCCAAGAAATCCCCTCCGTACCACGTCACCGAGGACGACGTTTCGACCCCTCTTGAACGGCTCGAAGTGGAAAAGATTACTGGACATCAATCGGTTAGAGGTCGAGGTGGCGTCATCGCGGTGATGTACGAGACGCACTGGAAGGGACTATCCCGGCCATCCTGGGAACGGGAAATGGACCTTCAGCTTTCTCGCCATGCAATTTTGCGCTACTGGGCCGGCACCCCGAACCAACACCGCCAAACCAACCGTCTGTACCGCCGAATGAGAATTGGCGCGGCACAACGGGAGCTTTCTCGGAGTAACGGCGAGCGGTTTCTGGCACCCGGCTATGGTTGCGTAGCGCACGCCGATTGGCTCCGCCGCTACAGCAACACGGTACTTCCCAATGGGGCCCACTTTTGGTACGAGGGCGACGACGGTCTTTGGTGGCTCGGGAAAATCAGCGCAACTACACCGACGGATGGAGTATGTTTGGTTCGATTTTTGGACGACCCGGGACCAATCAAGCTTCTTCTTTCTCCGGCGCGCTACACGATTTCGACGAGAGCTGTACGAGGTTCTTGGTGTCTGCAAATTCACTTAGCTAGCGCGTTTACACGGGGGGTCCAGCGTAACGTAGATGAATCTCGAGGTGCCGCCGTGGATAGCTGATTTTCGCTTCTTGACTGCACTCGTTATGTATTTATTTTTTGTCGTCTTCCTGGACTTTGGGGGATGAATTTTTGTCTGCCCGATATGTTTTTGGTGTGTGTGTTTTTTTTTTTGGGGCTTGGTTGGGCATGTGTTTTTGCGTATTCTGTCCTGCCTACCCCCCCCCGCTCAGTGTTGAGTCTGGTCTGGGCACTCGGTCGCTCAATTGCGGCCCAGGACGCGCTTTCAGAGTTTTGGACTGGGTTTAGGTGGTTCTTGCCGTCTTCCGTGTCATTTTTCTTTTCGTTCCCGTACTCACTTTTCGCTTTTCCGTGCATCTTCCTCGCCTCCCCCCCCCCCGTGCGGGCGGCATGGCGATGGCTTACATCGACGATTCCTCATGCCCCTTAAGGCTAGGTCTTCCCTTTATTCTTTTACGTACTTTGCCGGCTTCGTTGCCTCGCCGTTCAGAGGTGTGGGAGTGGGTTTTGAGGAACCGCATCTTCGACTCATGTTCTAGTTCGTGGAATCGGGGTTTCCACGATTTTCCCATAATTCTGCATATACGGCTCATCAGAGTGGGCCAGTGTTATGATACTGCCTTGTATGAGGTTGAAAGCCCGGTAACTACCTGGGTGCGGTCACTGGGAACGTATTTGTTGTACTTGGAAGGCGTATCTTAGATGGAAACAAGGGGTTTTCCAGAGGCGCACGAGCTTGCTCTCAGTCTCCGCGTGCACGAAAGGAATAAAACTGCTCTTCTTCTAGTATAGCTAAGCAAACAGCACATGTGAGTACAACGTTTAGGCAGACCTGTCCAGGGATACAAAGTGTCCCGCAAACTTGATCTTAACAACTATGTAATAATCAGCCGAACTCACAGCTGACGTATTTCAAATTTTATATATACTACTTTACTGACGTTCCGCCGTGGATCTGTCCACAACAGATTCACGGCCGAATTTCAAAGCTGTCGATCAAACAGGGGGATTTTCGGTCAAACGAGGTAAAATCCTTTTGTCAAAAAGGGATAACACATACATGCATACATACCACCCTATAACACGCAAGATAACACACCCCCTGGACGATTTTCAGACCCGGTTTCCTCCAAAACATGCGGGGCACACACAACAAAAATGGTGGCTTTGGAAATATTTCGTCGAGAAGATTGCATAGACGCACATCGCTCGGCGTATACGCCCTCCCGTCATCGAGAAACCCAGCTTTGAAAATCGTCCGCGAGGGAGTGTGTTATCTTGCACGTCACCTGCGGTCATGAGTAGAACAACGGGGGCATACCCCCCCAAAATCGCAGTCCCAGGGGGGTGGCCACGGTGCCGTTAGCCCCAACATAACATACATACATGCCGGAAAAAGGGAATAAATAAAAGGTGTGCGTGCTCGGCATGTGGACTGCGGGCGTGTTGTCAACTCGCCAATAAAAAATAAAGTGAATCTCAGGTAGCCTGTGGTGCACACGCGGGCACCTGCCGCGGGCCTGTTTTTCCTATATTCCCCCTTTGGCTGAAAAAAACGGGGCACTACTTACTGTCTGTGTTGCACTCACCACAAAAAAAACTGATGTTGCCAAAAAGTCCCGACAACGAAGACAACGGAAGCACGTCTGCCGCCGTTTTTTTCGAGGACTTTTCGTTTTTCTGCTTTCCAGCTCCGAATGTTTCCATCGAGCCAAAAATTGGCCAAAAGGTAGATATGAGCTCCTTGGTGCACTCCCGTGAGTGTGCCAAAGCAACAGCACTTTTAGGGTCCTTCGGGGCGGACCTCGTTGCAAAATTTTGAAAATGTGGTTCCAGGTGCTTGAATTTCCAGTTTCTTGTACTGCGTACTGCTGTTCATTTTTTTTTTTTTTTTTTTGTATGTGTGTGGAACGAGAAGGAGAAACGTACTGAAACTGAACGTACGCGTAGCTTCTGGGCTCTTCTGGTCAATCTCACCAGAAACAAAATGGTTACAACAAACACAACAGTTTATACACTATTTATAGTACAAAAAACTGGAAATTCGAGCACCTGGAACCACATTTTGAAACGTTTGCGACGAGGTCCGCCCCGAAGGAGGACACTGAAGGTGCCGTCGCTTTGGCACACTCATGGGATTGCACCAAGGAACTCATATCTGCCCTGCCAAATTTTGGCTCCATGGAAACGTTCGGAGCTGGAGCAGAAAAACGAAAAGTCCTCGTAAAAAAAATGGCGGCAAAACGTGCTTCCATTATCTTTGCTGTCAGGACTATTTTTTAGTATGTTTTGTGGGCAGTGCAACACAGGTGGGGGGTATACCCCCTTTAGACCATTTCACATTTTTTACTTTGTACCCGTTCCCCTCGTAACGCCTCGCTGTCTTGCTGTGCGCTGTGCGCTGTGATGAGTTTTTTTGCTGCTCATCTCCAGCACGGCGGCACGGCGGATGTGTCATCTGCGGACACTTGTGCAACGTCATGACAAAGCGAGCCAATCCACCACCTCTCACGAGAGCACTAGTGCAGGTATTATTATTCACTTGTACTTTGCCACAGCGCCTTGTCGAGCTGATGAATGCGCCAAACACAACTAGCAGCAGTAAAAGTCTTTTTTTTCTAGAGATACGATCGATGCGGGGTAGCCCTGCTTCTAACTAGGCGCTACTCGTAGCTCTGGGCGCTGTGCTGCTAGCGCGGGCTTTCAGTTGCCTCACGAGAGCATGCACACGGCTATCTAGGGCGAGATCTTTTGCTGATGAAGCCTGCTGTGCTGGCGACCGCTCTGGTGGTCGATTTCATCTCGGTGGAGCGCAACCCCTTTCTGGCTTGCCTGGGTGTCGTGCTCATTTCCGTTTCCCCACATCTCATGGTTTGTTTTCGCTTTTGCCTCTCGTGCGCAGGACAATGTCCCTGCTATGGTCATGGATGGGCTATGGATAGGCTCCATCCATGCAGCGTTCAACCAGGATAGCATGCAGGATAGAGGGATCACACACGTGAGTCTATGCTTGTCTAGCCTCCTGTCTTATCTCGCACGCCACCCCCCTCCCTCTTCGTGCCCCCTGTCCAGCCCACCTGGCAGGTGCATATTTTCCTTGTGTAGAGCAAAAGAAAGTCGTCGTTTCGTTTCGCTGTTTTCGAGTGGAATTGTAATTTGTTCAATAATATTCCTGGCTTCTTGTTGAAATCCAATCATGTCTTCGACAACAACCGAGGGTCTATGACCTGGCAAACGTGCTGCTCTCTCGTATCCGCATAATTTCCACATAGCATAGGTTAGTGCAGCAGCATGATAGGCGGTAGGCCTTATCGCAACCCGAAGGCTACGCTCGCAAAGGCATCGTGCTTGGGAAACATCCGACTCTATGCAGCAGCAGCAGAGCAGCAGTAACTTGAGTAATGAATGGGTAACGAACTGGATAAATTATCACAGGTTTGCATAGTGTATATGGGGGTGCGTAAAAACTGGTGAAATGGCATGGTGAAACACTTCTCTCTCAAATTAATACCAGGTACCTGGTATTTTTTACCGCGCGCATCACGCATACGTAAACATCGTGGAGAAATAGAAAATCGAAACCAGGCTGTGGGCTGTGGGTTGTGTGGGGTGTGAGCGCCCCCAAGACAACTTGATTACATCTGATACGCATGTATTTCGTCGTGCCTACTACTGCTGCTGTAGATACCTGGTGGAACACAGCGGCAGAGCAACTGATGCAGACCCGGACCCAATATTTTCTCTGGTAATCGTGCGTATGATGTTGCAATTTGCTGTGGCGCACTTCGGAAGACAAGGAAGACAAGAGGAGGATGATGCTCTCCTGCTTTCCCCCGCCATCTCCCACATGCAACACACATGAGACCCAGACAGATAGACAGCCAGCCCCACGGGCGCATATGATACATGCTGGTGCATACCGGTATCATGTGTACCTGGTATGATATAATATCATACATCTGGTACATACCAGTACATTGACCAAGTACGAGTAGCTCGTAGCAGCATACTGGTACCAGGTTCCAGGGTACATACTCATTTCTTTCATGTAGTCTTCCTCCGCTCTATGCTATTCTGTATGCATGTCCGCTTCTATGACCGTAATAACTCTTGATGTTGTCCGGGTGCCCGGGTACCCGCACTCCCCGGGTACGTGTGCCTGAAGAAACGGATACCACGGGTACGGGCAACATACCTGAAAAAGTACCCGACGGGGTACAACTCTATTAATGATGCATGTATCATACATATTGCGCTGAGAACAGCCTCCGAACTCCCAAGTGACGATTATTAAACTGTACGTACATCAAACCCTTCGAAGTACGCGTACGAGTATAGGGCTGTGCATTGCCTGAACTTACTGCTGTATTAATTGTTAATACCTGGTACCCAGTATTCGTACGTATGATAGTTGTAGTTTTTATTTAGGGTGGCGAAAGCTCGCAAACCCCCTTACCCCCACTCCTCCCCGGCCTAGCCGCTCCCGCTCGAGGCGCCCCTGGAGGACCCGCCGGAGGCAAATTTTACCCTCTGTTGACTTTTCATTTTATACGTGAAAAGTATGGTGAACCAAACACGCCTTCCTACCAACAAGGAAACCCTTTCGTATAGTCCCATACTAACGTTAATATTAAGGTTTTTTGTTTCCTATGTGGTTCGATTTCGAGCTTCAGATTTGTATTTTTCGATCTCAAAAATACATGACCCTGCTTAGACCTATGCCAATGGTAACGCGAAGTTCAAAAGTTTTTTTTCAAAAATATTGCTTGAAAAAAACAGCCGAAAATATCCTCGTACCGCCGCTGTGGGAAAAAGGGGAAAAAATGTTTGATTTTTCCTTCTTTTTTTTTTTTCTAACGGCTGCAGGCAACGCAATTTGTATTCTCTCGTTGCAAATTGTCAACACGCTGATAAAAGTCAGCTCGTGCGACGATAGATGCTCGATTTCGATATAGACTCAGCCCACGGCCAACCCGCTTGGTGTCGGGCAAGGCCAACGAGTATAGATGACGGCATCGAAGATAGAAAGTGAAGACATGCTCTAGGGGGCGAGAGCTTGCCGGCGGCGTCCTGCGGTATCCTCCCAAACCTGACAAAAAGCCTGCTTTTTGCCATTCGAGGCGGATCGAGAATTTTTGTCTTCTGTTTGGTACACAATAGCGGCTAATTGCTTTTTTATCGTACGCCTGGCCAGCGACCGCCACACGTCACTGGCCATTGTGTGAAGACGGTGACCCAAGGGTGGGTCGGAGCCCCTAACGAGCTCACTCCGTTCAGAATTCATGACGCAATCGTTGGTTTTGTCGATCGATGTCTGTCGAGGACTCGGAATCTCGCCGCTTCGAACCAAAGATCGGCCTGAGTCTTTCTCAAGCCGATCTTGGCCCAACATCGGCCCCAGATTTGCTTTTTTCGGGCTTTTCCAATTTTGGGAACTTTTTTTTTTTTGTAAACGTGCCCATAGGAAGCGTGTTCTATTTTTTTTTGGCGGGTATCTTTGGAATTCAAACTTTTTATTGATACTTCGCGTTCCCATTGGCATAGATAGGTTCTGCAGTCCAAATATGCAAAGTCCGACCGGAATTTGTTCGATTTGAGAATCCGATGACCTGGGTCATCAGATTTTCAAATCGAAAAATGGCATGCTCTTTGAATTCAAGACGTTATCCACGACAGCAGACAGCAGCAGAACGATCGATCAGTTGGATGGTGATACAGCTGTATAGCGACGTTGCTTCTTCGTGCCCGACGCGCGGACGGCGCGTCCCTCCGTGGCCAGACTAGAGTCGGCTGGCGCGGGCTGGGGCCTAGAGACCAAGAGAAGCGCACTCGGCACGCGCCTCTCCGTGGATACGTACTCGTACACTACACTCCTGTGCAGCAGCAGCAGCAGCAGCAGCAGTCAGTCACAAAATGAAACACAAACTACCAAGACAGGTTGACTCTAGCGGACTCGCCACGTCTCTTCGCCGCCAGACCAGAGGCAGTCAGCGTGGGCTCGGACGCTTGGGTCCTACGCGCAGGGCAGCGCACCCAGCGCGTCTCTTCGCGGCGCCAAACCACAATAACAGCAGTTGGTCTCGGCGTTTCCTCGAATCTCTACACGCACAATAAATCCGATTTTTCCGCGTAGGAAGACTCTTTCGATTTGCCAAATTCATATCTGAAAATGCCATCGGGTCAAAATGTGAAGCTCAAAAATCGAACCGCATAGAAAACGGCCTAATAGTTATGTTTGTGAATTTTTCGTGTACTTTTTCGAGCATATCTCTTCGTACGAGCGCTTTTGGGCAAAACGCTAAGTGGTCGACACGGGAAGGCCAGCCGGACACATTGGTCGAGGTCCGGGCGCGATCCGTGCACTCTGCAGCGCGTGGCGGGCGCTCAAAGTTTCTTCCGGCGGGAGTGGATAATACGTTTTCCCTCGTTTCAGTACGAGAGGCCTTGCTTGGCACGTACGTACCCGTATTATAATGCTGTCGGTTTTCTTCCCTAGGCTCTCATGAGCTGTGAGCATACCGTCCGGACATATACCAGGTACACAACAGACAACATGCACAGATCCCATCGATACAACGCTGCCGCCCACATGCCGTGCGTGTGCGACACACCCATCATGCGCAGTATTGCTGTGGCTGGTACGATAGTGTTAATCAGAGCCTGCCGTCCGTATTCCACCGTCTGCCTTACCAGGTACTGTCCCAGTTTTTTTTCATACGTACATACCCAGGCTGGCGTACCTGTATCATCACCTCTCCCTGTTGCTTCTTTTTCGTATTGCTGTGTTTGATCCAACATTGCCGTTGCTCCAGCTGTATCCAGCACAGTGCGCCAACAGCAGCAGCAGGCAGCGTACCGTGCGCATGTGGCAGATCCGCGGTGTAGTCTCGGTACTACAGCAGCAGTAGTGTTTGTTGCTGTCATATATATGCACGTACCTGCTGCAGTGTGTGACCGGCATTTTTTTACTACGTACTGATCATCCCCGGATCGTGTACAATCGTCGAGTCGAGTACAACCGTTCGTACGTACAAGCATCGTGTGCAGCAGCATTCGTACAAAAAATACTCACCAGGTACAGCAGTTACTAACTGCTGTGTGTCCTACACTGGTGACCGAAATATCCTATCAATAGAGCCAGCTAAAAGGGCAGCAGTGCACGTTCCTTCGTCGCAGTACGCGTATCTTCTGCTGTCGTACCATATCATTGGCATTTTACAGCAGTACTGCTGCTGTACATGCAGTTGTACCTGTACAAGCTAATCTCAGAGATCCTGCAATGTGTTTTAGATTGCGTAAAAAGCACGACGTCCCAGCGGGATGAGTACTGCTGTAGCGTAGATGACAAAGTGCGCTTGATTATATTTTCGTTATCGAGGTTCGATTCGCACGATCCTTTTTTCATTTTCAACTTTTGACTGATTTTGTACCAGTACATCCACCTTGCTTCTCTGACCTACTACAGTTGTACTTACTATTTATACGTATGATACAATGCAAGTTGTATGTTCGAAAAAAAATCACACCCTGGACAATGGACAATAGTCCAATTGTCTAATAATAGCTTCCTATTGCAATTGACCGTCTGTTGCCCCTAATTCCAGTTAATTGAAACGCATCGAGCCCTATTATCAAGGCGGTTTCCATTAAATGACCCCTACCTGGTCCTATACGAAGTCCGGATAATTTCATTTTGTAGGCAGTCTCGGTTTTCAATGGTCCGGACAATTCCAATTGTTGGACCTTCTCCTAAATAAATTGTCCGGACAATTTTAATTAATAGACCGTCTCCTAAATCAATTGTCTCGATAATTCCGATTAACGGACCGTCTCCTACATCAATTTCCCCGACAATTCCAATTAATAGACGACCCCCCGAATTAATTGTCCGGGCAATTTCAATTAATAGACTGCCGCCGAAATTAATTGTCCCGACAGTTCCCATTAATAGGCAGTCTCCCAGATCAATTACCCGACAATTCCAATTTGTACAGTCTCAAAGTCAATTGTCCGGACAACTTCAATGAGCAGACCGCCTTCTAAATTAGTTGTCTGGGCAATTCCAATTAATAGACAGTATACAAAATCAATTATCCGGACAATTTCAACCAATACAAAATTTCCAAAATCACTTGTTCAGACAATTCCATCGGTAGGCAGTCTCCTAAATCAATTGCCCGTACATTTCCAAATATCAGTGCATACGGATTTTTTTTCGTGAATCGTTTTTCTAATGATTTACATCTGAACACATGGGCTACTGGTGGGCGGTATCAAAACGTCTACGTACGGACATATAATACAAACCTAAAGTTGAGGTGTCCCGTCCCTTTCTGCTTATGCCTTGGACTATTTACCTATCAATGGACTATTGCCCCTACAGGAGAGTCACGAAGCTGTCTATTAATTGTTTTTGTCCGGGCAAGTCAAAGACTGTCTAGCAATTGAAATTGTTTAGACAATTGATGTTGGATACCGTCTATTAAATTTAATTGGATTTGTTCGGACAATTGACATGGGAGACTCGATTGAAATGCTTTGAACAATTGATATCTAGTACTGTCTTACCATTGAAATTGTCCGGACAAATAATTTTGGAAACTCTATCAACTGAAATTACCCTGACAAGTGATTTCAGAGACTGTCCAATATTTAAAATTGTCTGAACAATTGATATATTGGTGCTTTTAAATAGTTGGAATATCCAGACAAATTATCTCGGAACTCCCTTTTGAATGAAATTGTGTTGTCAAACGATTTCGCAGGCTGTCTATTAATTGGAACTGCTTGAACAATTTGATTTTCGGGTGATTCACATGAATTGGACATGTCGGGGCAACTGCTTTGGGAGACCGTCCATTAATTGGAATGTGTCGGGACAATTGGTTTTGGAAGCATCTACTAATTGGAAATGTCATGACAATCGAGTTTAGGAGGGCTCTGTTATTCGAAAACTGGCAGCTACTTGTAGAAGTTCAGTTGATTTGGTCAGTACACAACAATACCATGCTAGTATTGCCTCTACAACAGGATCGGGAACTTGCCTGTATATCCAATCATTTGCATGGTGCTTTATTGTGCCATTTTACGAGTAGTATCAATTCAGTGGGGAGTGTCTATCATAATACAACAAATAGGTACACGGTCATGACATTTATCAAGCATTCGATTTCTTGGGCGGCATCTGAAATGAATTGTGCGGACAAATCCAACTACTTTCCTATCGCCGAAATCAATTGTTCAGACAAATCCAATTAATAGACAGCTCCCGAAATCAATTGTTTGGGCAATTTCAATCAGTGAACAATACCCGAAATCAGTTGTCTGGACAATTCCAATCATTGGACCAGCACCCGAAATCAGTTTGCTGGGTAGTGCCAACTACTTAGCAGTCGCCGCAATCATTTTTTTGGGCAATTCCAAGTCATAGACAACCCTCGAGACATATTGCTCGCACAAATACAATTAATAGATATTATTAATAGTAGTCTTCGAAGTCAATAGTCTAGACAATTCCAATTCATAGCCAATCACCGAAACCAATTGTCTCGCCAATTTCAATCTGTGGACAATCGCGCGTCAATTGTGTGGACAGTTTTCAATTAATGGGGAATCGCCGAAATCAAATGTATGGACAATTCTAAGTAATAGACAGTCGCCAAAAACATTTGTCAAGACAAATCCAAATATCACACAGCCTCCTGAATAAATCGTAGGCACAAAAGACTACTGACATAAGAGTTGTCCAGAGTTTGATTTTTGTTTTTATGTTTTCACGCATGGCCGCGGAGTTTGGGCGCGCTTACATGTGGCGTGCATTCATACCCCAACCTTTTACGGTTGCTCCCAATACTGAAGACTAGAGCAAATTATGTTCGAGAAAATACTGTAGGTACTTCGTGCACTCGCAGTATTTCGGGTCTGTACTGCAGCAGATACTGCGAGTACTCGCAGTATTTCGAGGTGCTGTTCTACTACTGCGGACTCCATTTTGCGGTTACTTTCGGGCTCGCACTACTTCGGGATTCGCTACTGCTGCTGCTGTGGATACACCCTGTCGTGCTTCAAGTATTTCGGGGTTTTGTACCTCGGGTACTACAAGTGCTATAGTATTTCGTCCGTTGGTATCAATAGTGGTCGTACTGCGTACTCGCAGTACCGAAATACTCTGAATATGTTCAGTATACTTGGATTTTGACATGTACTTCGACCGTCTGTGCACTTCTGTGTCGACAATTCTCAGGCAGATTGTTCGGAACAAAACACTCACAGATGGTCCCACGAGTGGGAGTTGGAGCAAATTTCTTTCGCTGGGGACAACTCGAGTACTTGAAGCACTGGCAGTATCTCGGAAATATGTACTTCGAGGAGGATGTACTGCGAGTACTCTCGGTATCTCGAGGACTGTACTGCGGATGTTGCCTGTACTCCAAGTAGTTTGTGTTTCGATGCCGCGGATACATATTTGCTTGTGCTCTCAGGGTTCCGTACTGCTCATACTCTCTGTACTCTCAGTAGTTGGGCCTTCTCAGTACTCGCAATATTTTGGCCGCCAGTATTCCAATACTCTCAGTACTCGGACTACGGTTTTTTCTCGAGCATCTTCTACTGACTGTGAAACCTTTATTTTACTGTTTACCTTGAGATTTGTTTTGCGGGATTATATTTTGTATGTGCTGGATTTTACTCAGCCGGTCACAAAGTATTATGTCGCAACCTCGACTTCACGCAACTTTTGTGCTTACGTTTACGCCCCAAGCATTGAATTGATCGCCGTGGGCTATCTGTTCCGGATCAATATCCACTTACCGGTATACCCTCTTTTATATTATTGTATTAATAGTAGCAATGATCTCACACTATTTCCACAAACAGCACTATTTATACAGTCTGTCCTCAACAGTATGCATGTGTTCTTCACAATAGTGACGGGTGGATGTAGTTACTGTAGTTCTAAACAGGTGTGTAGGTATTTCATACGAGTATTACATCGTTCTTGCGCCACTCCCTTGGGCACCTCCCGGAGGGGAACTAGCAGCTGGTTCCGCTACGATAAATGATATGCACAACTGCACTAGGACCTGTAATACCTACGTAGCCAACTATTTGACTAGTCGGCGAGTTAATCAATCAGCAGTCGGCCAACTCACGAGTCACTGCCCTACCTTTTGTCGTTTTGTACTTATGATTGGATGAGAACCGGGTGTTGAACAGAAATGACGATGACAGCATCGGCATGTATGACAGCATGGGTATCGCCGTCGCCGACACAAAGGCTGCTGGGGTAGAGTACTGCTGTATTAATAGTACCAGTAAGGTACTGCTGTAATACCAGTAGACTACACTACAGATATTAATACCCCAGCAGCAATGCACTGCACATAAGACATGTTTGATCGTACCTGGTACGGGTAGTACGGCCGCATGTGTGTCGTAGCCTGATTTTAGTACCACCGTATAAGAATAGCCACATCATGATCTTCTCGAGCCTGACATTTTTGTCTCCCAATTTTTCAATTGCTGTCGCTTATCATGCTGGTTTAATGTAATACATACAGCAGTACTCGTGCTGCTACTGCTGCCGCCCTCTTGCGCGATGTACGTACTCGTACTATGATACCAGTATTAATGTAAGAATTTGTTGTATTCACATTATAGCGGAGGGTTGATGAAACCGCGCTTTTCAATACCTTCGTGATTATTGTTTATTATGGTCGTCGCCAGTTTATGCTCTGTACCTGTTTCGACGCGAGTCGACGAGGGAAGAAAGGGCTGACGTATTCTCGTGATCAAAGTGCAAGGCATGAACCGCCGTAGTCGGAAGGGGGTAGAAGAGCCCGCTATGTGTGTGATCCCGGATCTGAGCTACGACTAGGAGGGAGAGAAAAGAAGAGGGCGAAGATGATAAATGGGATGGAAAAAAGAGGAGAAAAAGGGCTGTCAGTGGGGATGGAAAAAATAAGAAAAGCAGGGCTGTTAGTTTTTACGTGGTATATATTCAATATTACTACAGCAGCAGTATCTGGTGCATGTCAAGCATTCGTCCGATCCCACCGCAACATTAAGGCCAACGCAACAACATGAATGTCAACAACAACTTCAAAAACCTGCAGGTGCTTAACGCGTCCGGGCTGCCGGCGACATTCCCTCGGCAGTTCACGTACTTCACCGTGGACATCAGAGACAAGTGAGTTAATATTAATATTAATATTAATAGTTACCAGGTACGGTATCTTTCATCACGACGTAGCATACGATACATTCATCATCACAACTGCTGCTGTACAGCTGTACAGCAGTAGTCGGCATTCAAGAGTCAGAGGAAGCAGCGTCTTCACCATCACCAATATTTACCTTTTGTTACTACCAGGTACCAGGTATGTAATATCGTACTGGTACCTATTCCTGTACCTCGTTATAGCATACAATGTACGTATTAATAGTCTATATATTTTTTTTTCTCAGAGCAGGCGCCGTTGAGCGGGGGTGGGGGGGGGGGGGGAGGGGGAGATTGGCGAGATGTCATTGTTTCGCGTTCGTGTACTTGTCTGATACGCATATACGAGAATTGCAGCAAGTATTACGGTACCCGGTGTGCCGGTACGATGTACCAGGTATATGACACGTGGTGTGTGCTCGCATCGCAGGGTTCAATATTGTTACCTGTGCTGCCTCGTTTTTGTGTGTGTTTATGTCACTCAGAGTCGAAGAAGTTGTCACCTGTTGCCCCTCACTACGCACATTGGATGCCGGTATCTTACGATACCATATTGTATCATGATTTTTCTTTTCTTGGAAATACCGTAAAGCGTGCTTGCAAACACGGTAAAGCTCTTTGGTTTCGCACACCACAGGTTCGATCTTTTCTACACCAGGTGCCAGGTGTATGATGAGCGATCGTTTTCTCGACAGCAGAAAGGGTCTCAAGTCTCAAGATTAAGAAAAACACTTTCAGAAATCTCTTTTGACCAGATCTCTCCAAAAGCACCCGGTTCGGCATTGGCAACCTTCCCGTTGCCGAAGCATCGGGCGCTGAGAGACGATCGTCCCCCTGTGCGGAGGCAAAGCGATTGACGGTGTGTTTATATTGCGTTTACAGTACCTACTTCGTACCAGCATACATCACAGCACGGGTACCCTGGCCCTGCTGCCTGCCTGACTACCTGTTGTGTACTGGTGTGTATGATAACCCTGGCCCTGATGCCTGCCTGCCTGCCTACCTGTCCTGTACTGGTGTATATGTAAGTGTGTGTTCTTCACAGTACGTAGAAATGTGTATGGTTCGTACGTCAGCATGCGTATAGCTGTTGCTATGTCGTCGTCATGCATACCGCTGGACCTGGTAGGCACGTATCCTAAGTGTAATATTATATGATCTCATATGTATGTACGTACGTACTTCGTGTGATACTTGCGTCATAGCTTCACGTAGTGTTGATGTTGGTGTCGCCCTCTGAAACTGTAGTCCACAGCAGTCAGCGTGTCAACGCAACGCGTGTATATGCGACTGCTTTGCTTTGGTTGCGTATTCGTGAAGAGCAGAAGAGAACGGAGAAGGAGGGAGGGAAGGAAGCAAAGGTGTTCGGTAGGGTATACCGGTGTACCTTGGGGTACGGGTAAGGTACTTTGAGGTACCCGGGTATGACCTACCAACGGGTATATTTTTCCTATACTACCCTCCCCTATTATATACCTGGTATCTATAGGTTGGGTTGGCGTCGGTTGGCGACGACGCTGTAAAACACGCCTCTCACAGTGTGAGCTAGACAGCCAGGGTACCTTTTTTTTTTTTTTTTTTCTTTGGCGGCTACCACGGCTGGCGGTCAAGTTAGACAATTTTGTGCGGGGAGAACCTTCCCTCCACACAAGGGCGATGATCGTATCACGTAGTGTGTGTATGGTAAGACACCCACGAGACAGTTACATGGTAACGCCAATTGATGTCTCTGGAAGTGGCCACACCAGATAATAAATCAATTCAATGACGCTGTCATCCATATGTAAGAAAATCGGCCTCGAAAGCGGTTCTTAGTAGGATGCAGCTCTTCACCATGCGACTCGCCTAACACCTCACGGCGCTTTGCGCTTGGTGCAAGCAATGTCTGCCCGGTCGGTGAAAACTCGACGTGCTCCGCCCCGGCATTGTAGGGATGCGAGGGTTTATGGTGTTGCGATTACGGACATGCATGATAATGAGTACCCCCCCCCCCCCCCCAAATACCGTACCCGTCGTATTCCTCATTACTGAATACCGCCACGTACAGTGCTGGTGGTGATGATGATGTCTGGGTCGTGTTTTGTCTTCCCTTCTTGCACCCCTGTGCTTGCCTTCAGTTTGGTCGCGCATATCATATATACGAGGGTACCTGGGATAGGGTTGTGTGTTCCCACTGCTGGTCGAAGGTCGAATTTTATTTAATCTATTAGCCAACTACTAGAGCTGTCTGTCGGCAGGATTTCACGACAGGTATCTATGGTAATCGGTGGGTGCCATTAATAACAGATGGTGGCCAGCCGGCTGGCCAACTTGAGCCAGGCGAGCGAAGCGCCATATCTGCACTCCCCGGTCGAGCCCCCCCCCTGCCCACATAGAAGAAATGTATGCCGCGTTCATCAAAGTTTCCTACATGTACGGAAACCCAACAAAGCGGCGAATTTTAAACGTCACGGGACAGCTTTCGCGGACTTGAATTGCGCGCCGCGCATTGTACATGAAAACCCCTGTTCTGGCAGGCTCTGGGAACTAGAGCCAACTTTTTTGAGAATCCTCGGCAGACATCGATCGACAAAACCAACGACTCCGTCATGAAATCTGAACGGAACGCGCTGGTTAGGGTCTCCGTCCCACCCTAGTGACCCTAGTGTCGCAGTGCTCACACCTCGGTCAGTGATTTGTGGCGTGGGCCGGCCAGGGGTCTGATAAAAAATATGTTTTGGCGCTGGTCTGTAGAAGACAGACGACGAAAATTCTCGACCGCTCTCCGATGGCAAGAAATTGACAGTTTTTCAGGTTTGGCGTCGATCGACAAACCCGACGACTTCGTCACGAATTCTGAACAAAGCGCGCTGGTTAGGGGCTCCGACCCACGCTAGTGTCACGGTGCTCACACCTCGGTCGGTGATATGTGGCGTGGGTGGGCCAGGCGTCTACTAAAAACATATTTATTTGGCAGTTGGTGGTGTAGAAAATGGACGACAAAAACTCTCGATCCCTCTACATCGGCACAAAAGCTAACTTTTTGAACGTTTGGACGAAAAGCGGAGGACGCCGCGGCCGACCTCTCGCCCTCTGGACCACGGATTCCAATGATACATTCGAGGCCATAATTCACACTCATTGGCCTTGCCCACTTTCAATACGAAGCTCGTTGACCGTGGGTTGATTGCATGTCGAGATCAAAGGTCAATCGTTGCGTTGACTGCGGGTGCGCGATCTGCGAGCAGTGTATGTCTTCTTCTTGCTTGTGCGCGGCGTGACTTCGCGTTTCGCGTTAATACCGCGATTTGATTGGTAGATAGCTGGCGTGGCTCGCGTTAGTACAGCGGTATGATTGGTAGATGGCTGGCGTCAACTGCCCCGTGTTATTTTAGACTTGCCGCAAAGGATAGAAGACGCATCCGGGAAACGACTTTAGTAACTGTATTATTAGTATTAATAGTAGTCCGACCTATAGCTACAGTAGTTGGTGACTCGAGTCGTGCCGACTCACTGCTTTACGACTTGCGCTCTAACACTTTCGGCGGATGGGGGAGGAAAATATATTTGACCCCTTTTTTGGACCCCTTGTATCCCTTTTAGAACTGCAGTACCGCTTTGGGAACACATTACTTAGAATTTGACTATCACGGGGGACCATAGTAAATAGGACCAAACATTGCTAATAAAAATAGGTAAGTATATAGGTTTTTATGTATACCATAGGTCCTATTAACTATGGACCCCCGTAATGTTGATATTATAGTTTGCCCCCAAATCGAGAATTCGGTGCTAAAAGGGTTAGGAGATAGCGACCAGAACAATGGTTGATAACTTTGGTGCTGTCAACCGCCTTCGTACGATGTCGCAGCAGTGTGAGGGCCCAGCAGTATTACGGGCAGGATCATGTTGCGCCCGGACCCTTCGAAGACTCCTTGCGTTGTGATTCAGACACCATGTTGTAGAAAAGCACCCCCCACACACGCAGTGGCCGTCGCTGTAGTCGTTTCTTTCGATCGTCAATTTTCCTCTCTGAAGTCCGGACAGTTTTCCTCTCTTGCATTTCCGAGAGGGTGGATATACCCGGTACGAAGTGTTACGAAGTAAACGTGACGTGCCATCATACCAACGATCCAACAAGGGCGTGCAGCAGCACAAAATATGTATCATCATTGCACAGCCGCTTTTTCCCCTCTCACTGTAGTTGAGAATCGGCTTTGCGATGAGAATGATGAATTGATTTAGTAGTTTTGTGTTTCTTAACAGTTGTATTTCCCTCACAGTCAAACTTTAACCTACTGTAGTACGATACGTGTCCTTTCATGATATCTATCGATCCACACCAAAATAACGAAAACAGCCTTGACCGGGTCGTAAAACAGAGGATATGAGGGAATTACAAGCTAGTAGTATTTAGGGGCGAAGCGCCTTGCCCACAAATCCCGGTTTTCTTGGATCTTCGACAGCTCGAGACTGCCGATGGTTAGGTTGATTTTTTTTCGTCATGGACGGCTGTCACAAATGACGAATGTCATTAGTTTAGAGTGTAAATTTTGACTTTGAGGGAAATACATCTCTTACAATACAAAACCCAATGTTTTCGATGTTCAATGAAAATGCAGTTCTCAATTAGGAAGATCGGCTGTTATTGGTCATATACTGCGCACTTCGGGTTAGGAAGTAATGAAGTATAGTTGAGCCCTCGTAATCGATTGGTTCATCCCTCAATACTGCAATCAAGTCAAGTGATCAATCCCTCGATAGTACCAAGTGTTATCAAGCGATCAAGTCCCAAACGGATTGATGGTTATTGTGTAGAGCGAGCGGTGGGCCGACGATTCAAGTCGGTTGCAGTTAAGACCAGCATCTTTTAATATTTAGATTTGGGCTGTGGCCAAAATCAGGTAAACCTGATCCATTTGAGAAATGAGGCACATATTAAAATCAAGTAAAAAACGCGCACCACGAGCGGTGTCTTGTCCACGAAAATCCATGAAAAACATTTGCGCTTGAACCTTAGACGTGTAGCCTCCAAAATCTGAGTTGTTTTGTTTCTTTAGGGCACAGGTACCACGGGCTCCGCTTGGACCTGCAGAGGGTCACCAGGCTTCGTTTGATTCGCCACGGCGGGAGCGCCAAGGGTAATTATTTTGGCGCCCCCCCCCCCCCCCCCTTGCCAGCTTTGAAGCCTCTCGACCATCCTCGCGGAACCTCCTGCTCGGCATGATATGTTGCCGTACCAAACCTGATACCACCTCAGCGCGGGGTGGAACTGCCCCACGGTGATGTAATATGATTCCTGTGACCATATAAAACAACAGAGTACGTACGTACATATCACAATAACTGAAGCACATCGTACACCCCAAACAAATAAAGTGAAACCAGCGTACGTATGTATGTATACATTCTTGCGTACGTACGTACGAGTACATAATTTATACGCAAGAATACAAGAATTGCAACCGAGGGACCCCAGACGCATACGCAGCGAAAAAACAGTGTACGTATGGCCTCTCTGATTGGTTCAAAATTCACCAAAATCAGTCGAAAGCTATTAATAGACAGAGTAGACAAAGCCAGGTATACCCTGGCCTTTTCGAGCCAAAATCAGGTACGATGTCAGTCTCCTGGCGAGTGATTTGTAGTTTTTTTTAGTATGCAACTGATTTTGGCCCAAAAGTGGTCAGTTATAGCTGATTTTGGCTTTTACACCCCCTTTTTAGATGTACAGCATACCGCGTACTTACTTGCTGTAGTGTTTGAAGTTAACACGTCAGATGGTCGCCGTGATGCCGTGATGCCACGAAAGTCCGATCCTCGGAACGTGCGGCGCACTACGACCTGACAAGGACTCCCTCACAACACTACCTGTACTCTGTAGTAGCAGACGTCTTGCTCAACCCTTGTGCCGTGTAGGGGTGTACCAGGTACATCAGTTGTTACAAGCTGGCGCCTAAGCTCTAGGGCAGCAGCAGCAGTAGCGTGAGCACTTACATACTTCCGTAGAGCACCAGGTTCCAGTTGCCAGGTACGATAGCCATTAAACGGTACAACGTTTTTCATTCGCTCTTGCCGGCACACCTGGTACATGTTAGTAGTGCAAATCCGCCCCGGAAAGCTCCTTATATCGGCTTCGCTCATTGGCCAAGGCACCGCTGTAAGGTGAGCTGGCTATAAACCCTACCAGCACTGCACACTGGCCCCTATCTACCAGGGTATCTAGTGCTGTGCTCAGGTTGGGTTTCCCCGTTTAATGACCTACTGCTGTAGGGTTGACCGTTTCGAGCATCGGATCTGAGGTACTGCTGTACTCCAGGTATCCAAACATCACAACAAGGAGCTGCATACAACAGGCAGCAACTCATGCGTAGGGCTGTACATTAAGCTGCAGGACGTTCCAGGAACATCTGGTTGATCTTGTTTAGGCGCATCATATGCGAATCGTCGTGCCTTCATTTTTTATGCCGGTATCATTCGAACCATCCCCGGTTTTGAGGTAATTGCCGGCAAGTAATTGGGAAGGCCGAAATGGGGTAATACGGTATGTAATATATTCAAGTCAAGGTAACTATTAATACCATCCGATTCAGGTAAAGGTAGCTACCATCCCTGGTTAGGGTTGGTTCTATTCGTCTCGTACACGGGGTGTGACCCTCAACCATTTTCTGGAAGTATTACCTGGGAAGTGGTAAGCTACAAGCTACAAGCCACTCGTACAGAACGCCGACCGATACGCCCGTCAGGCGCGAGTAACGTCAACCTCGTCAACGTTAGACTTGAACGAGACAACATTACCGGTAGATTATATACCTGGTATGTACGTCCCACGGAGCACGACTTACTATTGTGTCCGGAAATATAATACACGTTTGGTATGGATAGCAAAGCCCAATTGGGTATTATTGTGCCGACCAACGTGGTATACTGTCGGAGGTCAGAACAACACAATGTGCTTGGGCTATCTGAGTGCGTCGTTGTTCATGGTGGTTGGTTGCGGGCACCCCGAGTAGATGGCGGGTCCGAGGAACTCAGCGAGGCCGATCGCCGAAGGGCCCCACGATGCTGCTGCGCCTGGCTCTTCCTTCCTCCCTCTCTCCTCAGAGTAAGAGAGCGGATACATGTGCGAGTGCTCACGTAGTAGTTGTATGGTATGTACTCACGTAGTATGTTGTCATGCTTCAGTATTAATAGTACGTTGTGCCTCGTACGGACAAGGTATTTATTTTTTCAGAGCTGCTGTCACTTTTTTACGTCCTGGCTTTGCTTGCGGAGGGATGAGGGAGGAAAAGGCGAAGGGAAAGAGTGTGGGCGGGAGGCGAAGGGGAGGGTGTACTCGATATCATGCATGGCCGTATATAGTCGTATGACCATATACCTTCGCATCCCTGGACATCCTTACAGTGCCGGGAGCCAGTTCGGCTCCGAGAAGCAGATTGCCATCAATTTGAAAGAAGTATAGATGTGAACATGCAGAACCAGCAGCACGTGGGGGTGGGGGTGGTGGGGAGGCTACCGGCCTGCGCGGCTACCCGGAGGCATTGCTACGCCCCACCCACCCACCCGCCTCCCTTCCTGCCTTCCCCTCTCCTCCTGCCCAGCCTTGACCCCTTTTACGCTGCGCGCACGTTTAGGGAACAAACTACTTGGAATTTGAGTGGGCCCTTTTTGCCGTGGGAAATGGGTTACGAGGGTCGGTAGCACTGGAGTATGGAGAAGGAGTTACGAAGCCCTTTAGCAACGCTGCCCATGATGGTATGAGTATATAGACGAAGGGCGCCTTCATCCCCGGACACCAGCACCTGCTGCCGCGCCTCAAGCCGCCACCAGCACGCCCTTTATCTGCAGCCACATCGACCCGCTATATTAGAGTCAAGAGTCAAGCGTATTTCCACCATTTTGCCGATATTTCAACCCTTTTGTCCATACGTCACAACCATTTTATCCACATTTCGACCGTTGTGTCGATGTGCCTTTTTTTTTTTTTTTCTTTTTTAGGAGCCCCGTCCGTCCGTGAGAATCATTTTGAGCTCAAGAGAGTTGTTTAGTACCCCTATTGTGATGGTGTCGAATATCGATATCGGAATCGATATCGGAATCGACTGCGATACGATACTGATGAATGCAAATAAAATATTGATGCGCCTTCGATTTTGGTACATGAAAGCTTTTGTTCAGTATCTGCATAAAGAAACACGGGGATGCCAGAGGATGGGGGGCAAAACACGTTCGATACGATACCAAACACCAACCCCTACCTTTGTTTGCTGTTTCCGGTCTGGCCAGCTTTCTGTGTAAATTATATTAATAGAGCTGTGTACTGCTGCCGTTTTTTTTTCGTTTTTTTTTCCCCTACTGGTGCTGTAGTGACATCAGAAGTGGTGCTGCGGTAATACGTGTTTCAGTAAAAAATCAGAGCTGTTTTATGCGAATTTTTGGTGGTTTTGTGAAAAGATCCCGCCCGCCCTGAGACAATCTCCCGACAAGGTCTTCTCCGCCGGGGGTCTCCGTCGGCTTCGCCATTTACCAACAGAGCATCCACAGATAGGTCCTTTACAGGTAGATCATCTACAGATAGGTCCTCTACAGGTAGGTAGATCATCTACAGATAGATCATCTACAGATATATTATGTAGATCTTGAGCTGCCGTTATAATGAGATGCTGTGCGAGATCTGTATTTCTGTATGGCACAGGTCCAATCCAGGAACCACGTACTATTAATAGATGAGGCAGATTAGACTGGTCCAAGCGGGCAACATAAAATTGACCTAGATCCTACAGATCACGAATCTCTCTATTCGCCCTGGAGGGTCTAGATCATCAAGTGGGAAGCGATGATCTGTCTGAGTTTTTCAACAGTTGCACTATTCATTGTTAATACATGGTACGTGGTTTTGTTCTCCAATGTCAGTACGTACATCGCTCTATTCTTGGCCTTTTATTGGCGCTTAATGCTGCTGCTGTCCCCGCCGCCGCTGTCGGCTTTTGATGGAATATACAGCAGTAGACCTTCTACATCATATCATAATAACATCATGGTACATCATATCATAATAACATCATGGCGTAACAAAGTGGCAAAGCACGTGGCACCAATCGATACGAGTTCCTCCTCATGATTTCCTATCCATCTTTTCATTATTGATCTCGTTTCTACGTTTTTGGCAGTACTTTCCGTTGGTATTCAGTTTTTCGCTCTCCCTTCTGTGCTTTGTGGTACGTGTTTGGTGTTTTTCAGTTTCGATTTTCTGCTGTGAGGCAAGTGGCTCCTCTAAAGCCGCTCCTCTCGTGTCACCAAATTGTGTACCCCCTAGATAGTACATGCACCTGGTATTTGTTTACTTGCGTACTTTTTTCATCGCAAGGAGAGATTAGTGGTGGATAGTTCTCTCTTGTAAAGCATCGTCTAGAGCGTATATCATACAAATGTGTGAATGAGAGAGGGGTGGAGTGTTTTTTTTTGTTGTTCCAAAGACTACCTGTGCATACACGGTGACTCTGCTCGTATTCGTACGCGGCAGGTTGTTCTGTCTAGTTTGGCTCTTCCCTGTTGTTCCGTGCGGGACAACCGCCCCCCAGAAGGTGGTACCGGGTATACCGGTTTATAATAGTGCCTACACCACGTCGCCGCGGCCCTACTTTGCGCGGAGTGACCCTACCCACACCCCTACTATCCGCAAAAATGGTACCAGGTACAAAGTATTACAATAAGACGCTGGTCTTTTTGGACGCGTGAAAGCCTCTTTTGGCCTCAACATACTACTGTAGTTTAAGTTTAGAGGGGGGCGGTCGGTCAAGGGTTCAGACCGCTTTACGCATAGCGTCTTTGGCCGTCCTTAGTGACGTCGTAGTTTCGTGTTTTGGTCGCTGTGAGCTCAGCGGGGCGCGCTTTCTGACACCGTTTTGACAATGCAGCAACCGCGCAGCAGCACAACAGCCAGCTGACGTGGCGAGCAAAGCATGGTATACCATGCGATCGCCAACGTTGGCAACCAGCCTGGTCTACCCAACTTTGTTCCCCCACTGCCCGCGCCCCCCCCCCCCCGCCTTTTTCGATGCAGCGTGTCTGTTGCACCCCCCCCCCCCCAAGGCAGAAGTAGAAGAAAGGATAGAAAGAAGGGAGAGGCTAGCGCTCAGAAACAAGGTGGAATCAGAAAAACACTTGGAGATATACAGGGGATTGAGGGAAGGAATAGAAATGAAAACGTATTTGCATGGCCCAATGGACGTCGCGAAAACGCTGAAACTGCGCTTTCGTGTAGGTGACCTGGACCTGCCAGAAAGAAGAAAGAGGTATACCAGTAGCAGGGAGGAGGAGGAAGTAGACGGACAGATGTGCCCGTGTGGCAAAGCAATAGAGTAGAACTCACATAGTAGGAGAATGTGAAATATACAAGGAGGAACGGGATGTGTTAGCAGAGGAGATGAGGAAAATAGACGAATGTGACATGGAGGAGTTTGATACAATGAACAGCAGCGAGAAAACGATCGCTATCCTAGGAGATAGATGGTGGCCACAGGCGGTCAAACAGGAAGGAGATAGGATTAGCAAAAAGTTTCTATGTAATATATGGAAACAACGTAGTGAGCGCCCAGTGTTGGAGGTGTCTCTATTAGGAGTAGCTACGGTGCTCCGTCTCGAAAGGGATGCGTGGTCAATGGTCAAATGACTACGGCAAGCAACAAATGAGTACCCCCCCCCCCCCCCCCCCCCCCCTGGTCGGTGAAAACCCGACATGCTCCGTCCCGGCATTGTAGGGATGCGAGGGTCTACGGTCATACGACTACGGCCATGCATGAGATCGAGTACATCTCTCCTATCGAGTACCCCCCCCCCCCCCCCCCCCCCCCCCCCCCCCCCTTTCCTTTTCAATGCCGCGTGTCTGTTGCAAACCCCGCGCGCCCCGCCCCGCCCTCTTGGTGTCACTGGTCTGTTGCAAACCCCACGCTCCTCGCCCGCCCCCTTTCCTCAATGCCGAGTGTGTTTCAACCCCCACATGATCCCCGCCCCCTTTCCTCAATGCCACCATGTCTGTTGCAAACTCCACACTCACCTGCCCCCCCCCCCCCCCCCCCCCCCCCCCCCCCCCCCCCTCCTCAATGCCGCGAGTCCGTCGCAAATCCCACACGCTTCCCTCCGAACCCCCCTACTCACCGCCGCGTCTCTGTTGCAAACCCCAGACTCACCCCCCCCCCCCCCCCCCCCCCCCCCCCCCCCCCCCCCCCCCCCCCCCCCCCCCCCCCCCCTCCTCCTCAATGCCGCGTGTCTGTTGCAACCCCCTCTTCTCAATGCCACGTGTCTGTTGCAAACCCCACCTGCACACACATATATACATATATATATATACATCCATGATACACACAGGGAGAGCACCAACATCCTCAGCGCGATCGGTGCCGTGAACATTTTCATCGAGGCCGGGGTGGAGAAGGGTGGGGTGCTGGTCCACTGCGCCGGTGGCCGATCCCGCTCCGCCGCCTTTGTGGTGGCGTTCATAATGTCCACGCAGGGGTGCGGGTATGACGCGGCGTACGCCCAGGTCAGGCGGGCGCGACCCGTGGCTTCGGTGAATCGCGGGTTCGAGCAGCAGCTGAGAGCGTACGGCGCGGCCCACTGCGAGGTGTTCGTGGCGCACCAGATGATGTTGCGCATTCGGGCCGCGACGCTTTTGGACCGACGGAACCTGCTGCTGATGCGTAGGAGCAACCCGTCGGATGGCTGCAGCAGCACCGGCGGTAGCATCGGCGGTGGCGGAAGCGGTAGCAATGGTGGTGGCGGTGGTGGTGGCGGTGGTGGTGGCGGTGGTGGTGGTAATGGTAGTGGTAATGGTAGTGGTAGTGGTGGTGAGCAGACAAGGCTTCCTCCACCGATGCCGTCACCGCAACATCAGGCGCCGGCGTCGGTCGCGACGTCCACCGTCATTAGAATTCCCCCAACCTCGGGCCCGAGGTCTCCACGCGGGAGGGGGCGTTCGCCTGCCGGGGGAAGCCCTGCGACGTTGTACTGGCAGCGGAGAGGGAGTGCGGGGGGGGGGAGCGGAAACGGGGGCGGCGCTGTTAGCACTGCCTCGGGGGCGTCGGCCCAGGGTGGGTCGGGGTCGGGGTCGGGGTCGGGGCCGGTGGCGTCCATGTCGGCCGCAGCGGCTTCGACCGCGTTGGCGGCAGCGGCGGCGGCGACAGCGACGGGTGTGGGAAGGGGCCGCGACGACCCAGCACAATTCTTGCCGAAGGAGGTCAGTTAGTTAGTTACTGCTGATACTATGCGACGTAAGCGTAGGCTGATGACCAAACGATTCTTAACATTTCCGTCCAGGGCGGATGAGTCCTTTTCGAAGTTACCCACCTTTTTTTTTAAGTGTAGCACAAACACTCCAGAGTGGATGAACCTTTTTGGAACTTGCCCACTTTTTTTAGTACAAAGAGGTCAGATTGAGTTGAGGGTATTCTTTGCAGTACGTAGCTATATAAAAGGGTCAGGAATAATACTGTAGGACCGAATACCGAGAGTTCCACGTCTTGTGGGGAAATAGTTGCTTAGAAATTTGTGTGGGATGTATGTATATATTTTTGTATAGTAGTACCAGGTAGTGCGTAGTTGTTCGTTTCTCGGGGACAAAAAGGGGATGTGTGTGTTTGGTTTTGTTTTGTAGTGCTGTTTTCGGGCCACGCCTTCTGGGGACAAAGCCGTAGTTGGGAGGTGTACATGCGTTGGACAAGTAGATCATCTACAGATAGATCATCCACAGAGAGATCGTCTACAGATATATCATCTACAGACAGATCATCTACAGACAGATCACCTACAGATAGATCACCTACAGATAGATCATCTACAGATAGATCATCTACAGACAGATATCTCAGATCATCTACAGATATATCATCTACAGACAGATCATCTACAGATATATCATCTACAGATAGATCATTTACAGATAGATCATCTACAGATAGATAATCTAGATCCTTACATGCCGTTGTGAAAGGTCTTATCCCCGTGATTGTCCACCCTATATTTCCCGCGTTCTGCGCCTTATCCCGTTTTTTCCCCGACCCTTTACCTGTTTTTTGTCCGCCTTAGAGCCCATCTTAACGGGGAACACTAAATTCCTTTATTTGGAAATAAAATTTCAATTCCAATGATATTTAATTTGATTTCGAAAAAAAAATGTGTTTGTATCCTATCGGGAAACGGCGCATTCATTGTCAGACAAAAAGGATTTCGAAACAACGTGGAATAACGCAGCGCGTCACACAACGCCCAGCCGACAAACAGCGACGAGCGTAGACGAGAGCGAAGGTTTGCGTTGTCGCGTGCGCGCTGCTACCGCCAGCATTTTTTTTTTTTTGGTGGCGCAGGATAGGAAGCTATCATTTTCTAGGGTGTCTTGGGTGGGCGGAGGGAACCCTCAAACGCCACGTGCGGAACAGCAACTGTGGTGCAGCTATCGAGGTCTCGAGCGTATCTTCTGTTTTTTTGCTCGTTTGCTCGGTTCTCGTGATGGTTGGCCGATCGAGCAGGCCGAAAAATTGCGCTTGCGGCCGCCAGATTTCTTTTGAGGCGCCACCGCCGGGGTACGATGTGCTATGGTCTGTGGCCGTGGGCGCAGCTATTGCTCCAGTCGCCTGTCGTTGAGGTTCGAGTTTTATCGCCTCGACCGTGGTCACCGAAGCGGCCAAGAATCACCCCAGACTCCAAAATGAACATGCTACATCAAGGCTGATAACTCCCAAATTCGAAATTGAAATAAAAAAAGTCACTCGAAAAAGTCCCAAAAGACTTTTGACTCAAATTTGTTTTTTCTTCTAATTTGCCCCTTCGAATCCTGCCTGGTCATTCACTCTTCGGCCAATCAGATGCAAGTTAAATTAGAGAAGAAAAAAAAATCAAATCAACTCGAAAGAACCGAAAGCCCTCGATAAGATGGGGGCCATTGTCCCGGTTATTGTCCATCTTGTCCCGATTATTTTCCGCCGTGCCGACCGCCCGCCCCTGTAGCCTCGGCCAGTGAGGTTTCGTCTGTGCCGACCAGGATCCGCTTCGGTGCAGGTGATCCCTCCCCTCAAGATGTTGGAGCGCATCTACGCGTGTCGGAGCTGCGGCGCGTTTCTTTTTACGGGGGGGCACATCATCAAGGTGCGTCGTCGTGCGCCGCGGCGTCGTGAGGCCCTCGCGCGCCGCACAATGCACCCTCTTTTTGGAGGACATGCTATGCCCTCGTATAGGGTTGGAATTAGCGTGGGCTGTTTCTTGCGTGTTTTTGCTACGTTTGTTTTTGCCCCTTTGGGACATGAGAGGGAAATTATGGATCGTAGATGATTGTCTGTACTTTTGGACACCTCGGACAGGTCAATCTACAGAGAGATCATCTACGAATTGGATCTAGATCCTAACCTGCCGTAACGGTACCTTTTGGAGGATCTGTTCAGTACAGATCCAACCGAAGGAAACATGCCCTAGATGATGATGCAGATTATACGGCTCCCACCCGGCAGCATGGGCTAGCTAATTCCAACAGATCATCAGGAAGATTTCTTCCCTGAAAGATGTGCTGCATGCAAATCATGAGCTGGGACTCGATGATCTGTCCGAGCTGTGGAAACCTTGCTGAAACAGAGTGGCGCTTGCAGGCAGCACCGAGCACTACACTACAAGCGCCCGGGATTAATGGCGCAGGGGAGGTGTCCGAACTGCCGCGGGAGGACACACATCATGACACGCGCGAATATGTTGCAGCATGCCGGTAGTTGGGTCACGCTCATTCTGTTTATAGAAAGTTGACGATACCGCCAGTTGTCGCTTTTTGGGTCACTACACTACACTAGAATCGTACCTCCAAGGACTTGGTACGAAAAGGGCGCGTCTCCGGAGATTGTCCTTTCTCGTGCTATTTTTAGATAAATCTCGGGAATTAAAAAAAAAACGCGTAACGTGGTACCCGCTGCCCTCTTCCTTTCGGACCATCCCCCCCTCCCCCTCCCGACACCTCCACCCACCCCATGCCTCGCCACTTGTATCCTTCTTTCGCATCACCATCCTCCTTCCCCCACACACCCCACCACCCCCGCCCTCATCATACCTCCACCACTTGCCTCCTTCTCCCTCCTCCCTCCCCGTACCGACGCCTCCACCATCCTCCATCCCCTCCCCCCTCCCCCCCCCCCCCCCCCCGCACGTCTCCGCCACTTGGCTTTCTACTCCCGCAGCTCAACATCGAGCTGCCGAGCATCCAGGCCATCCTCGCCCACACTGCCCCTCGGAGCCCACCGTACCAGACGAGCACGTCTGAGAGCGCCGGGCTACCCCCCTCCCCATTCCCTTCTTCCACCTACACTGCGGGCAACGCTTACTCGACGTCAGGGGCGGGGGGGGGGCTGAGCTCCTCGACTGCTCAGCAGCAGCGATCCCCCCGTTGTAGTCTCCTGGATGGAGGAGGAGGGGGGGAGGGGGAGGAGGGGGGGTGTACCCTTCGACGGCCCAGCAGCAGCGATCCCCACGCTGTAGTCTTCTGGATGGAGGCGGAGGAGGAGGAGGAGGAGGGGGGGGGGGGGGGGGGGGGGGGGGGGGGGGGGGGGGGGGGGGGGCGTGACGAGCCGCGGGTACAGGCGGTCGCCCAGCCCCCTTTCTGATCACTCCGGCCAGGCTAGGGTAACCTCGGTTACCCCGGTAGCATCGGTGTCATCCGGGTATTCGACGGCGAGATGGTCGGCAGGGGTCACGCCTCCGTCATTGAGGGTAGGGGGGGGGGGGGGGGGGGGGGGGGGTGGGGGGGGGGGGGGGGGGGGGGGGGGGGGGGGGGGGGGGGGGGGGAGGGGGAGGGGGAGGGGGGGGGGGGGGGAGGGGGAGCTTACGCGACGGAATTCGGACAAGCGGCGGAGCGTCTCCCCGCGCGTAACCGATGTTCGGAAGCGGGATTATTACCCGGGGCTGGGGGAGGAGGGAGTGCGGCGGCGGCAGCGGCGGCGGTAGCAGCCGGAACGCTGCTGCAGAACGCGGGAGCGGCGGTGGGGGCGGCCGCTGCTGGGTCAAGCACCGAGGGCTTTGAGGGGTTTCATCGGTTGCAGTCCCCAAAAGGGTTTACACCGTCGCCGTGCCGATTGAGACCTTGGTCGGTGGGGGGGCGACGTGATGGTGGTGGGGGCGGGGGGGGGGGGTGGGGGTGGGGGAGAGGGCCGGCGAGTAGCCGGCGGCCGACATAGGACCGTGTTCGCGTTCGAGAGCGAGGATGATTCTAGCACCGTGGACCCGTCCGAGAAGGAGGGGATGTTTGTGGAGTCATCGCCGCTCGCGATGGACGCCTTCCAGAGCAGCGGGGGGAGCAGCATGATCAGCGTCGGCAGCGGCGGTGGGGGCGGAGGCGGGGGCGGGGGGGGCGGCAGCTGCGGTGGCAGCGTCGGGGGGGGAAGCGGGGGAGGCTCGTTAGGTTTTGAGGATATGTTGGGAGGGGGGGGGGGGGGGGGGGGGGGGGGGGTGTTTGGACGGGGGGGTGGGCACAAGACAGCGGGGGGGGGTACACCGCCGGGAACGGCGTCCTCTGCTCAGCCGTCGGCTGACTTTCTAATGATGCTGTCGACGGCGACGAAGAGCCAGGTTTCGGCGAGGTCGAGGTTGGGGGTGGAGAGAGCGTGAGTCCTGTCATGACGCCGCGGTCGCCGAGGACGCCGGTGTCGGGGGGCAGCAGCAGCCCGTGTGCTTCGGACGCTTCGTTTTCTACGACCATGGGTAGGCCGCAGTCGGCCGAGAGGAGGCAGTTCTTGATGCGGGTGAGGGGGGAGAAAAAACGCCTTTTAACGTACGTAAAGAGTTTTTTTGAGGGGGGGGGGGGGGGGAGGGATGGGGAGGGGTTCGATTGACTAGGTTTTTGTGTGGGGTGGTCGAAAATGAGTTGCTTTTTGTGTGGGTGGTCTAAGTTGACTTGGTTTTTGTGTGTGGACCGAAATTACTTTGTTTTAGTATATAGAGGTCAAAACTGACTTGGTTTTTGTGTGGGTGGTCAAAATTGATTTGATTGTTGTGCGCTGCCCGAAAATGACTTGGTTTTTGTGTGGGGGATAAAAAATTACTTGGTTTTTACGTGGGTGGTCGAAGTTGACTTGGTTTTTGCGGCGAGCCGAAAATGACTTGGTTTTTTGTAGAGATGGATTGACTGGATTTTTGTCAAGATGGTCGAAAATGATTCGTGTGGATGGTCAAAATTGACTTGGTTTTTGTGTGCGGGCCGAAAAATGAGATGGCTTTTGCGTGGGGGATCGGAATTGACTTGATCTCAGTGGGGATCGAAATCGACTTGATCTCAGTGGGGATCGAAATCGACTTTGCAAAACAAAATGGGATTTAAGGTGGGTGCATCGAAAAACGATATAGTGCGGGCACTTGTAACCCTGGATTTGGTTTTAAAGCTCGTAACTTTTGACTGCGATGGCCGATTTCAAAACTAAATACATATATCTCCTTGGCGTCCTTGATAAAACCAATGAGATTCATGGACTCATTATTTTGTCAAGTTGGCTGCAAAAACAAATTATATTATATTTAAATAAATAATAATGTTCGCGAAATAAAACAAAAATGAGCTCTCGGCGAAACTCGAACTCACGACATGGGCGTGAAAAACTCGCAATTCCTACGTGTACCCATTTAACCACAAAGGGAGGAAGACAACGTACGAGGTATTTTATAGGGAAAATCAGCTCACGTAGCTTGATGAGGGTCGTGTTCCCCCTCCCCCTCCAAAAAAAGTCGATCCCCGTCCCACGTTTTCACCAACATGCCTCCGCAACGTTTTTCAGCTCAGTGTTGGACGTGATGTGGGTACGTACGAAAATAACTTTTTTTTTTACTGGTATTTTGTTTAGCATCGGCCGGGTGCTGAAGAGATCGGGGATGATCGAGATGCCCTAAAATCGCTGAGGAGGCTAGCTTTCCACATCTGCAACTTGTTTTGGTGGACTAGCCATAGTTATTGAGATGTAGCCATGTTTGTTCGGCGAACTGTCTTCTGGGGGGGCGGTCAATGCTCGATCCCGCTCGTTTCCGTGGGCTAATTCGAACGCTCCTGCAAAGAGCTTTCCGAAGTACCTGGTATAGTTTACATTGTCTCCGTTTTCTCAGGATGCGTTTTTTTTTCATCAAAAGTCCCCCAAAATCGAGTCACAAGTGCCCGCTTAAAATATCATTGACCATAGTCAGATACCTTCGCTACAGTACTACAGCAGCAGCGTGCTTCGTTCGGGTGTGTCAAATTTTGCGCCTCCTAAAATGTGTGCAGGATCTCTTTCCGCAGCTTACGTAGTACATGCCATTGCGTGGCATGATGTGATAGCAGGATTGATTACACGCAACGACGACAGGGACGTGCACTACTACCCTTTGGGTTGACTGTTACAGCAGTAGCTATCTATCTGTAGTAGGAGCATATAACGGGCGACCATAGTATATAAGACCAAATATCGTTAGTAAAAATAGGTAGATATATAGGTTTTTGTGTGTACCATAGGTCCTATTTACTGTGGAGCCCCGTGATAGTAGGACTAACAGCGGTCAGTGCTTGGTACGATAATTGTCCGAACGATAAAATAAATTTGTACTCGTGCGTGTCTTACAATACCCGTACACGGGAGGGAGCGGTACAACTTGGGTCCGAAGCAAATAAAACGATAACAAAGCTGCAGACTACAGCATGGCGTAGCAAGCCGAGCAAGCACGAGTAGCAAGCAGTGTGCGTGGTGCGTATAATATGGACGTACGTATGAAAATAAAATAAGGCCTCTCGTACTGAAACCAGGGAGGTCGTCTTGTCCACTCCCGCCGAAAAAAAAAGTTTGAGCGCGGTGCCGCGCGCTTCAGAGTGCACGGGTCGAGCCAGACCTCGACCAATGTGTCGGGATAGGCTTCCCGTGTCCGCCTACTACTAGGCGTTTTGCCGAAAAGTGCTCGCACGAAGAGATGTGTTCGAAAGAAGACGGAAAATTCACAAACGTAACGTTCCACATGTACCTGGTATGACCATAGACCTACATTGGCGGGACGGACCGTCGGGTTTTCACCGACCAGGCAGACATTGCTTGCACCAAGCGCGAAGCGCCGTGAGGTGTTGGACGAGTCGCATGAAGGGTGGGCTGCATCCTACTAGGAAACGCTTGTGAAGCGGACTTCGGCACCTTGTACGCTCTTCTTGCATATGAATAGCAGCGTCGAATGCCTTACTGTTTTCCGGTGTGGGCACTTCTAGAGACAGCAATGGGTATACTGTACCTGGCATGTTACTGCCTCGTGGGCGCGTTGCGATGTGCCCACTACGTGATACGATGACCCCCCACCCACACGTCCACTTTCTAGAGCCACAACCCCCTTGCCCCCCCCCCCCCCCCCCCCCCCCCCCCCCCCCCCCCCACCCATCCCCACCCGTACTCCCTCCCCGATCCCCACCCCCAACCCCTTTGACGCCTCTCTCTCCTTCATGGGGTCGCTGTCATGGTGGTGATACGCGAGCGCAGCTGCACCAGCAAGACGTTCGAGCGCCTTCTTCGGTGTCCGGGCCGTTGAGTTCGGCGGAGACGGAGAGCCAGCAAGAGCGGCAGCACCGGGCGGGGAGCACGTGGTATTACGTGGACCTGTTGGACTGGATGGGGGATATCATGGCGGCGCCGACGGGGCGCGTCTGCTGTCCTAACGCGGCTTGCGGGTAAGGAGGACGAGTTTTTTTATTGTCTTGAGGGGGGGGGGGAGAGGGGCTGCTCTCCTATTTCGGCGTGCGAGTGAGCAAGGCATTACTTTTTTATTTTGGGGGAGAAAACGCTGTCGGCTGTCTGATGTCCTAATAATAGTACCGTCGTAGTGATGCATGCGGGTGGGGTGAGCAAGGCCTTTCCTGGGGGGGGGAGGACTGCCGGCCAACTGTCCGCTGTCCTAGCGCGTTGTGCTGAGGAATATTCCTGAGGGGGGAGGGGGGTGGACTATCCGCGGTTGTATTATAGGGCAATGGTCAAAGGGGGGGGGTATGTCCCCTGGTTTTCCAGCCATTTGGGGGTACAGGCAAAACGCGCCTACGTCAGGCACTCCCACGTGCCGAAACCTTCCATAATTGCAAATCCGACGCGCTGGCAAGACGCCCGCAGGCTATGCCGAGCACGCACACATTTCTGTTTTTTTTCGGCAACGTTTTTGGGACTAACGGTACCGCGGCGCAAGAGGGGCCAAAAGGACGCCCCCTTTTGACTACAAGCTGGGGGTTACATCCCCGCGAATCTACTGATTTTATCTACTACCCCCATTTGACCACCATTTTCCCCCCAGTTGACCTCACACGGTGACCTTTTTGGCCACTGCGTCGCTGCCTCAAGAGCGACTGCAAGTACGTAGCTGCCTGCGACCGCCCAACAGCCCGAATAGACCACGGGGGGAACATCCAGAACTTGCGGATAGTCGCGATCATTTATCTCCGAAAAATCACGGCACAACGAATGATAATACTTGTCAAATATTTTCAGACGAAATTATTATTTCGGCACGACTGCAAGGCAACTCTTTGTGAGCGAAATCGTTTTTCCGCGTGTTCTTAGGAAAGATGATGGGGGGAATCGCAGGAAGACGATTTTACTGTAGGTCGTTTGTTGCTGTGCGCTTGGTTCTTGGTTGGAGCATCATGTCTGAGTGTTAGGTCTTATTACGGGGGTCCATAGTTAATAGGACCAAATATTGTTAGTAAAAATAGGAAAATATATAGGTTTTTATGTATACCATAGGTCCTATTAACTATGGACCCCCGTAATAGTTACCTTTTGCGTTACCCTTATCCGTATTTTTTTTTCTACTTGTCGTGTTGTCGTTACCCGTAATTACCGCAGTTCAAGTTGGTGTCCCGGTAACCCGTAACGTACATTTGTTACCAGACTGGTTGCGACCGAAACTCCCCTGCAGTAGCTAGAGGGCTCTTGAGACTAGTAGCCTGATTACAAGCACTTTTTATTGGAAACAATGCGGATACGGAGATACATACCGCCGCCAAAACGAAAAGGAACAGCGTCCCCTGCCCTCGAACCCAGGGCAAGGAATTTATGGAAGGACAGGATAGGGGCCAACCCATAGTAAGGGAAAATGAGAAGATAGGGGAAATAAAGAGTGGCCGCAACCCCCGCAAATAGAGGCAAACAGTATATATATATATATATAACCGAACAACCCAAGGCTGCATACACCGCCAGCACTCGTGAATATCAGTGGTGCGTGCCAAATGTCGCCCGAGCGGTCTCGGGGATGGATGCATACTATACAAGGAAAAAGAGAAGGCGCCTCACACCTAACAACCGTACGTTGCGCCTTGCGCTCGTGTCCCAGTCACCCCTCCCGCCTGACAAGCAAGCACCGAGCACCCACCAAGCATCAAGCACACAGCAACACACGGCCTGTTCGTCTTCTTGTGATTCCCCCACACCATCATCCTCTCCAAGAAGATGTGAAATCTTTATTTCGTCCTGAAGTATTTGATGTGTATATCATTCGTTGCGCCTTGATTTTTCTCGGAGACAAGTGATGGCGACTTTTCGCAACTTGTGGAAGTTCCGCCCGTGGGCTGTTCGGGATGTTGGGCGGTCGCAGGCAGCTACTTACGTACGTGTAGCCGCTTTTGAGGCTGCGACGAAGTGGGTCAAAAAGGGGACTGCGTGCGGTCAAGTGGGGGTAGCAGATAAAGTTACTGGATTTTTGCGGGGGTGTACCTCCCCAACTTGTAGTCAAACGGGGGCATCCTTTTGGCCCCTCTTCCGCCGCGGTACCATTGGGCCTAAAAATGTGACACGAAAAAAAATTAAGATGTGTGCGTGCTGCTCGGCATAGGCTGCGGGCGTCGTGCAGGCGCGTCGGAACTGCATTTGGAGCAGGTTTGGGCACGTGGGAGTGCCTGCCGTGGTCGCGTTTTGCCTGTATGTATCCCCAAATAGACGGAAACCAGGGGATATACTTCCCCTTTATAGCCATTTTCCTGTATCATACTGGAGCGCTGCCGTGTTTCAGCTCTCCAGCGACGATTTTTTATAGGGTAAGGAAACATGATGAGCCAATCACGGTGGTACAGTGTCATTGAACTCACCCCCTTTGACGCTTATACATTATATGCGGGATTGAGGTCCCAACACAATCTGGGAGGTGGGATCTGCAGGTTGGTAGGCTGTTAAGGTATTTTGGTTCCTGTTGGGATCAAGGTACAGGCGAAGACCCAACCCAACCCCTGACTCTAACCCTGACCCTAACCCTGACCCCAAACCGCACCCAAAATAGGCCAAAACGGGCCATGAACGCGGCTGCGCCGCGTTTGCATCGAACCAGGATTCTCTCAATTGCGGGCGACGATTTCCGAAGTGCAGACCGCGCTATGTACGCAATGTTCAGGTCAAAAACACCCCGAAAGATCCTACCTCCCAGATTGCAAAACCTGCTCGCAGGATTTATGGCGTGCATGCCGTAACCAAAGCTTGGGGATAGGTCACCGACCCCCACCCCTTGTTGTGTCCTGTCCTCTTTTGTTGTTTGTCGGCTACTTGGAACGGCGGCGGCAGGGTGGAGCTCGGAAGTTGGACGTGGGAGAAGTCGGAGGCGGTGGTGGCGAAGGCGCCGACGGGACCGCCGTTGATTCGACTGGACAAGGCGCTTATCAAAAGCACAAGGTGCGGTACCGCCATTTCTAGGACTGTGGGCTGTGAGTGGGCTGACCCGAAGGCGCCGACCAAGTTATTACTTCAGTTGGCTGGGTACTGCTGTTTGTTGGGTGCAGTACTACCTGCATAGTTGGCGGAGTTGTGCATCCTTGTATCCGTCCGTCGCGTTTTGTGACTTGCTTTGCGTTTTTTTTAGTGATGTATCGACGCAGACGGGATTATTATCACCAGCGTGTCAGTTTGCAGAATGATGGCAGTGAACGCATTTGTGCCGGTGTTTTGGCCTGGCACGTACCTACGGGCCGGCATGATGGAGGGATTTCTACTCCATGAATAGTATGAATATCAGAAGGGCACTATATTCCCGGGCAGTGGTTGGTACTTGGTGCCGGTATGTGATAAGACCAGCCCTCCCTGTTTGCCCTTTTTTTTCCTTCTTCTGAAATGTCCTTCTCCAAAATTCCACCACTACTGTCAGGGCTGTGGTGTACCGTCCTTACATGGGGATGGCCACGAGGCTACTATCGTTGAGAACTGCATCAAGGCCTTTCTCTCTTTATTTACCAGCCAACACTACAGGAGTCTACATGCAGCAGTGCAGTCTCGCAAAGCTCTCTCGAATCTAAATTTATTATGTAGAGAGGTGTTCAAGGTGTGACCGTCGTGCGGCTCCAGCACTATGGGACGGGTCATTTCAAAGTGCTCCGATGAACTCAACCCTAAACCTTGATCCTACCTATCGCAACTGGCCCCCGAAGGAGACGGACAGATTTTTTTTTTTTTAGAGAAATAATTTTGTTGGCTGCGTACCGTATGTTTTTCTACCTGGGAACCCATACCACTCTGTCCGACAAACGGAAGGACCTGTATTGACGAGGATTTGTTTTAATGAAATTTTGAAAACGTTGTTTTCGTTTGATTCGATTTGCATCCAATTGATCGAAAGCTTAATCACCACGCAGGGATTTTTTAGTGAAATTCAAAAGCACCAAATTCAACAGGAAGTCTTATGGAACTTCTGTTGCTCTTTTGTGTTACTCAATTTGGAGAGTCTGCCCAGCTCGGCTCGGCATGTTCCATGAAACCAAAGCATTTGACGCAAAACTTGAGCCGTGTCGTGGACTGCTTTAGAGGCGAGCGAGATCCTTCATTCCCGAGTGGCAGGGCCACCGTAGCAGCCGCAGCGGGACGTCCGACGGCCCCTAGCACAAAGTAGACCCCGCGGCGCCTCCGAAGATTACAAGGCCGTCGCAAACCCCAGTGTTTCGTCCCTCTTTGCCTCCCAAACCACACGAGCACCGACCAGGTGACGTCTTCGCTCAGAAGTTCGACCGCTGTATCCCTGTCGCTGCTGCCCGCGTGAGGCTTCAGGGCTCTGCCAGCTACCCAATATATCCCAAGAGCGGTAGCTTTCTAGCCGGTGCCGACAAAAGAAATGTCCCACTGGCCGCGGCGCTCCGGGCAGGACGCGTTCCGTCGCTTGCCTCGTTGGTTTCCCACCAATGTTCGTAGACCCTTTTGCGTTATTCGAATTTTAGAACACAGCACGCCATTGCCGGATAGGACCGAAACACGCTTTCGCATCGAAATAATATTTAAATGAACTATTACGGGGGACCATGGTAAATAGGACCAAATATTGTCAGTAAAAACAGGTAAATATATAGCTTTTTATGTATACCATAAGTCCTATTAACTATGGACCCCCGTAATAAAAGTCATTTTTTTTGTTCAATTAAAGCAAACAAAAGTTCCTCGTTAGTACGGACCTCAAGTACCGCTTGAGTATTCATATTATTGCGAAAAATGGTCGTTGCTTTTTCGGACAGAGTGGTACGTGTTATTTTTCCTCCCCGAATTCTACCAGGTAGCTTGTATATATTTGTGGGGGGAGTTCGAGGGCCCGTATTAACCCTGTTCTATATGCAGGGACCGAACGGGAAGAAACGAGATTGTTCCCGGTTGTTCGTTTCGTTCCAAGGTGAAAAATGTGGTTTGGGCGCATGCAGAGCCCGGGACCTCACCAGGAGAATCAGTACGAACGACGAGCCTTCTGCACATGCCACACACAACTACACAGCATGTTGACCCACATTTTGTGTCCACCTCCATCCACGGAGGTCATGTTTGTGCGCGTTCGAGCGGGATGTTCAGTCCTCCTGATCAATATTCAATTAGAAGGCGGTGAAACCATTTGTTCCGTCTCCCTTTCTAGAATCACTGTTTCACACCCTGACTGCATGACGTCTATTTGCTTTCTATTAACCGATCGATGTCAATTCATCTGGCAAGTAATCTTCCATTCCGTTTTGTCCCAATATTCTTTGGAGGGGGTCAAGACATGCCTCCACCGCCCCTCCCCCCCCTCATCTTCCCCCTTCCTGGTCGGTGAAAACCCAACGTGCTCCGCCCCCGCCATGTAGGAATGCGAGGGCCGATGGTTGTACGACTTGGGCCATGCATGACATGAGTATACCCCCCCCCCCCCCTCGTCCGTGCGTCCCGGCATTGTAGGGATGCGAGGGTCTATTGTCATATATGCGACTACGACCATGCATGACATGCGTGCACTCCCCCCCCTCCCAATCTGCCCTCCTTTCCCCCCCTGTCTGCTCTGGATAAAAAGAAGGGAAAAGCTAGCGCTAAGAAACAAGGTAGAATCGGAAAACCACTCATAACGGGGGATAGTAAATAGGACCAGGTATTGTTGGTAAAATTGGGGAAACGTATAGGTTTTTTGTGTGTATCATAGGTCCTGTTTACTATGCCCCACCGTAATAAGAGATATACGGGGGCTTGAGGGAAGGAATAGGAATGAAAACGTATTTGCACGGCCCTATGGACTTGGCGAAAACGCTGAAGCTGTGATTTCGTGTAGGTGACCTGGACCTGCCAGAAAGAAAGAGGTATACCAGTAGCCGGGAGGAGGTAGATGCACATGTCTGCCCGTGTGGCAAAGCAATAGAGAGTATAACTCACAAAGTGGGAGAATGTGAAGTATGCAAGAAGGACCGGAATATGTTAGAAGAGAAAATGAAGGGAAGTAGACGAATGTGACATGGAGGAGTTTGATACACTATTGATAGATAGCAACAAGAAAACCATAGCTATCCTATTAGATAGATGGTGGCCACAGGCGGCCAAACAGGAAGGGGATAAGACTAGCAAAAAGTTTCTACTATGTAGTATATGGAAACAACGTAGTGAGCGCCCAATTGTTGGAGGCGTCTCTATTAGGAGTAGGAACTGTGCTGCCGTCTCGAAAAGGATGCATGGTCAATGGTCAAATGACTACGGCAAGCAACAAATGAGTACCCCCCCCCCCCCCCCCCCCCCACCCAAGAGGCAGTTACATAGTACTCCCATTGTTGTCTCTGGAAGTGGCCACACCGGAAGTTAAACTAACTCATTGAAGCTGTCATCCATATGCAAGTCCGCCTCACAAGCGGTTCTTAGTAGGATGCAGCTCACCCTTCATGCGACTCGCCGGACACCTCACGGCGCTTCGCGCTTGGTGCAAGCAATGTCTGCCTGGTCGGTGAAAACCCGACATGCTCCGTCCCGGCATTGTAGGGATGCGAGGGTCTATGGTCATACGACTACGGCCATGCATGAGATCGAGTACATCTCTCCTATCGAGTACCCCCCCCCCCCCCCCCCCCCCCCTGTCTGCTCTCCTTGGCATCTCATCTTCATCGCCCCCTCCTCATCTTCCACTTGCCCCCTCTCCTTTCTCCTTCTTTGGACAGCATCACGCTCTCTCATTTGGACAGCCGTGCGAGCATGAGCCGAGACACCACCCCCCAGAAGCTCCCCGAAATCCCCGACCCTCTCGGCCGCGAGCGTGACCTCCAACCCGCTCACGATCCCGAGCATGTCGCCGCCGGATGCAGCTTTGCCCGACACGCTCTCGGAGTCGGAGTGGCTTCGGCGTTCCACAGGGGTCCCGGAGTATCAGCTGGCGGGGCTGACGGTGATGAGACAGCAACAACACCCGCGAGGCCCCGGGTAGTGCTTTGCGCTGTGGAAAAAAAACGGATAAATAATTTTATTTATTTGTTGTCACTATGCTTGTTGGTTGGTGTGTGTGTCTCACATGGTCCGTTTTTTTCCGGGTTTTTTTCCCTTCGGGAGTTTTTTGTTTCGGTTTTTCGTTTTTTTTTTCCGGTTTTTTCTTCTTGTTTTTCGTATCTAGTTTTGTTTAGTTTTGTTTGGTTTCACATTTTGTTTCATTTTGTTTGTTTCGTTTTCGTACATATCTCGTTTCATTTTCATAGTTTGGTTCCGTTTGTATTTTCATATCGTTTTTTTTTTTTTCCGCTTTTTTTTTCTTCTTTTTTTTTCTGGCTTTTTTTTTTCGTGCCGTTTGTGTTAGTTTTGTTGAGAAGTTTGAGGTCGGAAGGCGGGGGGGAGGCAGATTATTTTCGATCACATCTTTCTTTCGGGTGGATATCTCGTGTCACACGCATCGGAAGAGATGGATGCCTTTTGACGTCGTGCAGAAACCTTCGGTGTGGTTCCGCACGTGTGCGAAATGGGCTTTATAGCTGTCGTAGGGTGGGATGGTGTTCAGCTTTCAAGAGAGCAAGTGGTGGTCAAAACTGCCACTCTTCGTCATGCCTGCCCCGTCAAACCTAGCTCAGGGTTTCCAATTGCAGTTTTTATTCGGAGGGGGAGGTCGCGGGGGGGTGGGGTCATATACTCGCGGGACGTTGTTACAATCACAAGAGGACACGTGCACGAATGAATGGGTTTCGTATTTTTTTGTATTTGGCTTGGAAGTATCGCTTTATTTTTCGAGTCGACGGACGAAGGAGATATGCTACGTACCGCTGAGACCAAAATACGATTACTACTTAGTTAGACTGGGGCGGTTCAACGGGCAGGAGTAAAAAACAGCACACGGTTCCTGGCCGAGGCGTTATTACCGCTTAGGCGGGTCGGGGGCGGGGGGTTTGTGGAGGGTGGGGGGGTGGGGTTGAATGGAGGATGGGATTGGTTTTGACCAACGAAATTTGTGAAATATGATAATAAATTAATTATTACTGGCATCGGTCATGGTGGGTACTGTTGTTGTCGCGCATTGGGGGAAGCGCCGGTAGGTGAGCTGAGTCCCCTACACCGTGTGCAGTGCTTATTACGGATGACTTGTCAGCTGAAATAGCAACGCCCTGTATTGAAGGAGGGGGGGAAGGGGGGGGGGGTAGGGCACGGTTAAGTTTTGTACGCGAAGGGGGGTATGAGGGCCGCCGCCGGGGTTCTGATTGGCGTGCCACACAACAAGTGTCAAAAATAGTGTCGGTACGATAATTATTACTACGTGGCGGAGTTTGCAAAAGAAAAGGCATTTTTTTCTTTCTATCAATCGTCTGTAGAGCGCGCCCGAGTCGATCACGGCGGGCTATTTCGCACGGCTTTTT
The DNA here is from genome assembly GCA_031763025.1 of Macrocystis pyrifera. Taxonomy (NCBI): domain Eukaryota; class Phaeophyceae; order Laminariales; family Laminariaceae; genus Macrocystis; species Macrocystis pyrifera. Next base: position 17,111,650 of record JASSKH010000003.1, read on the forward strand.
TGTGTTTGTTCATGTTTGTTTATGGAACGAGAGCGATTGGTATAGTGTGTTGCTGCTGCTGTTGCCACTGCTGCTGTTATTGTTGCTATTAATAGTTCTGCCATTGCTATTGCTGCGTTTGCTGCTATGATTTTTGCCGCTGCTGCTATTGCTGCCTTTGCTGCTGCTGCTGTTGCTGCTGCCGCCGCTACTCTGTTGTACTTGGTATTTTCATGAGGCTTTGCGCTCCTTGGCGTGGGCTTTGCGGGTGGGTGCGTACATACAAATGATGGCATCACCCGCTACAATTAGACATCGATGTCAGCAGACAGATTTTGTGGAGAAAGTGGAGAGGAAGCATTTCGTGGTTCCGTGGTTTACGCGCCGGGGGCGGGGGGGGGGGGGGGGGGGGCACAAAGGACGCGCGCTTAGGACAAGGGTGTCTGTTGCGGCTTATTGCTGATTAGTGCTAGTTAGCGCCTCTTAAAGAGCTGCTTTGCGCTGCTTAGAGCTGCTTACGTAGCCCTTTTTACAACCCGCACCCAGGTTTTTGGGGAGAAACTACTTGGAAATAGAGTGGGATCATTTTCGCAGTACTGCAAGGGTTAGCGCTGCTTGCCTAGTCTTGGGCTATTAAGCTTTTTTTATCGCGAGCGATTAATTATTGTTTCTTCTAGAATAGTGCCACGTAGTATGTACGACGCACCACCGCCGTACGTACCGCTATACGTATACCGTTTGTAGTATGTACGTCATGTTTTCTACAATCAACTTGTGCTCAAATAAATAACACGCTTGTTTATATGTTTTGCGCGCGGTCACTCATTCACTCATCGATTCGTTTTTCGTTCGTTGTGTTTCGTCGTTCGGCGGGCTCGCTATTGATATCTCCTTGTTTTACGTATGTACGTGTACTGTGGGTAGTGATAAGCTGATGTTACTTTATTTATTTTTACCAGAACGGAAATGAAAACAAAGAACGATGCGAGGATTTTGACTGCCGGTCGCGGAGTTCGTCGAAGAAAACAGCAGTGTAGCAACACGAAATAGTATGTATAGCGGGGGAAAAAATCGGATTGACTTTTGGCTTTTGGCTTTTGGGGGACATGTCTGTATGATACCGCGTGATTATCCTGCCTCAGCCGCTCTCCCTTGAACAATCAATTCGATCCGGGGGACAGACAAGACGTATGAATAATTAAAAAATAACACGATTGTTTTATCGTTGTCTTTCGCAGTCGTGCCGAGTGACTTTATTTAGTGCACCTCCCCACCGCTGCATCCTAAAGACAGTAAAGAGGTTGGTTTTGTCCATTAACCGGTAGATATTTATACATGGCAAGCAAACGAACAACACACTTTTTCTCCTTCCTGCATAATCGCCTAACCCTTTCATTAAGAGCGTCTGCACGTGTAGACATCTACGAGGACGCCGGAGAGCCGCTAGCACCGTCACCCATTTTGATGATAGGCGTTGAGTACTGCTTCGTAGCTGTCATCCTACGAGGACGCCGGAGAGCCGCTAGCACCGTCACCCATTTTGATGATAGGCGTTGAGTACTGCTTCGTAGCTGTCATCTACTCCATTCCGAACCATTTCGTGACCCAGTTGCGTTCGAGAGGGCGGTGGTTGAAGTACGATTGTATACTCGGGGGGAGTACCACGTGTTGCGACGATTTCGACTATGATATCATGGTTTCCAGCATATGTATGTCTACCTTCGAAAGTCTATGACCTTGCCTGTTCCCCAGGCACAAACGACACCATACCGTAGTGCTAGCTACCATGAGCGCGCAAGCCAAGAACGCGCGGAGATAATCGAGGCGACTAGACACGGACCCATCATGCCCCCGCCTTACCGAAGTCCTGGCCACTACGACGTGGGGAGCGCAGCTGTGCCTTGCCGACTCGACTCCGACGTACCGCCGCCTTGAGCGTCTCACGTGTTCTTCACATGTGTGTTGAAACGTTTTGATTTTTTGTGTGAATTGCTTCTCGATTAGGATTGCCTGCCTTCTTGTTGCCCTCTTTATGCTAGAACGCATTTTGCAGAAATGTTGCACGGCGCGTCCAGCCTTTCGAGTTTTGCGCAGCTACATTTATACTAGCTGTTCGGTCGACAGAGTGTTGTTTACGGGGTGCACGTGCGTAACGATTGAGGACCAACGCCCCAACGGGTAGGGTGGACCGTAACTGGTCCGAGTCCGGCGGGAAGGCCTCATAGCCTTGGTTTTTGTTAGTGGGTGAGCTCGCGCAAGTCCCACACTACCCGGGAGAGATGACTCTCCCGGGTGGCTATCTCCACCGCACCTGCTCCTCTCGGGGGTCAGGTCGGGTCAACGTGCCCAACTGGGCTGAATTGACACACGACACGAAATTGGGAACGTGGAAGTGTGGTGAGCTTAAGCTTTATTTTTACCAATCCGCCGGAGGATAAAAAAAATAAAAAATAAATAATCATCGGCGAAAAGTCTACTTGTATGCCTTTTGTCATCTTGGACTTCACTGCGGCGTTTTATTTGGTATGGCTGTGTTCGCGACACGTCGAGGTCATCGCAATCTGCGCGATGCGAGTGTGATGTTATGTTTTGGTTTTTTGCTTCGAAATAGCGGCAACTGCAGCATTTTCAAGCAAGTAATATTCTACGTGGCAAACATCGACGTCGCGAGAGAATTTTCGTAACTCCGTCCAACCTTTTGTTCTATGGTAACACCTAGGGAACAGCAGGGCAACCCTTGCCCTGCCCTACATTATTAATAGCAACTTTCTTTGTACAACATGCTGGTATATCCCAAGTCTGTTTCGAGGAAATTTGTCCCCCAAACGGGATTGCGGTCCCACAGCGTATATAAGCCTTGGGGGATGCACGTCCAGCGACCAAAAACAACGACGAGCGAGTGCGATCTACTGTACAGCAGTGTACATCTTCTTAATAAAAGCATCTAATGGTAGGGACCCCAATATTTTCGCGAGGTGTGGTTCGGTTGGTCCGTTGTGCTGAACTCGACCGACCCCAGAAGAAGCAAGAAAAAAAAAGTGTTGCCACCCCTGATGCATTTTCAGTCACAAGTGACTTACTTTCAATTTTTTCAACTTTTTCTTCATGCTGCGCGTGTCGTACTACCAGGTACTGCAGTTACAACAGCTCCTCGCGTTGCATTTCGGACGTTCGGAAACCCCCCTATGGTATATGGTACTCCCTACCTAGTAGCTGTTAAATATTGAGATATTCGGGCGATCCACTGGTCGCCAGCAGATGTTCATTAAACAGTCAGTAACGGTATGTTCAAGACTGAGATCCTTGAGAGACCCACTAGTCACCGGTAGGGGTTCATCAGGAAGTCAGTAAGGGTATGCAGGATACTGACTACATTGTCGCGCATGGTGTCTACGTTATCGCGTCGATTAGTTGGCCAAGTACTCGAAGAGGATATATGCGTGTGGAACGACATTCCACTAAGTAACGGATCGACTGAGGTAACGAATGTTACCGTACGTGTTGACTGGGGTGACGTGCGTATGAATGCATGATTACCGCATAAATAGTTATTACCGTACGCTGGTAGATATTGCCATAGGGAAGCGCAGAACAGGAGTGTTTGCACGCCCACCTGTTCACTCCTCACACCCACAACTGAACTCTTTACAGTTCGTCGTACCATAAGCTTTTGTTGGCCCAAGAGCGCCCAATTCAAGTGATCTATTGTCGTCTAAATCATCAGTGCTGCTCGAGCTCGTCTCACGACGATTCTGTGCTAGCCTCTCAAGACCGTAATCGGCCAGCCACCTGAGTGTGTACTCATCATTTCTAAAAGGATATGCGCCTCTTTCAGTTTGCAACACACAGTGCAGGGGTGTCCCCTGCGGTGCAGCTACTGACTGAGGATCATACTGGAACACCACGCAACACGTTTGACATTCAACGTGAGCCGAGTCAAACCACATTGCTTCAGGCGATCCGCGCACAAGATCGAGCTGAACAAGGAAAAGGAAGCCCGGCCGATACAGGTCGGCACGGTTCAGGCGATCCGCACAAGATCGAGCTGAACGAGGAAAAGCAAGCCTGGCGAGTACAGGTCGGCACAGCTCAGGCGATCCGCACAAGATCGAGAACGAGGAAAAAGAGGTCCGACGCATACAGGTCGGCACAGTGCAGACGATCTGCACAAGATCGAACCGAACGAAGAAACGAAAGCCCGGCGGGAACAAGTCGGCAAGCTTTAGGCGATCGCGCACAATACTGAGAACGAGGAGACGGAAGCCCGACGCATACAGATCGGCACGGTTCAGACGATCTGCACAATATCAAACCAGGAAGCAAGCCCGGCGAGAACAGGTCGGCAAGCTCCAGGGGATCGCGCACAAGATCGAGATGAAGGAAGAAAGCATCAAGAACAGACATGGAGTAACCCGTGAACGCCGTGACGTCCATAATAAGGAACCTTCCCAGACTCGATGGGACTAAACCGGAGAACTATCGCGATTGGTACTCGAAAACCCGTGTGGTCTTGTCTCTGTCAAACCAAGACGTGTTTGGTGTTCTGAACGGTTTGACGGAACCGATACCGATTTCACAAACACTGACACCCCGGACCTCCCGGCAAATCTGGCGGAAATCAGCCGCTGGAAACGATGCGAGAATCTTTTCTCAATACTGTACACTCCCTCCTTCAACAGATTCGAGCTCCCGGCAGGTCGGTGGACACGGCGGAAGAAAGCGCCACCAGAGACGGGGTCACCGCTGCCGAGCTCCGCCTCATGGAAAGGGTCCAATTTACTCCAGAAACGGTGGATTTACCAAGGAGCGCCACAGAGCGAGGCGAGGGAGACATACAAAGAGAACGGCGTGGTACGACCCCCCAGCCGCAAGCGTAAGCGCCGTGTGGGGCCTGTAGCAGGCACATGGAGGATGACCAGCGGTTTGCTTTGGGTGGCTGGCTCGTTCACAGGAGATGTGCCACAGAAAGCGTGGGGGGGGGCAGACGGCAGGGGAGACGATCGGTTTGGGGAGCTATCCCAGGATGGACAGGAGTGCCACTTCGTAAAACGTTCCGGCTAACGGCAATAGTGCCCAGGCTCCACCTGAGGTACGACCGCACTACCGCAGAGGGTGCGCATTAACGGAGACAGTTGGAAATACTGTGGAGGTCACTGGCGTCGGGTGTCGAGGAGGCCGCGAGCCAGGTTGAGGGGAATCAGGGCGTGGAAGGGGGAATAGAGGAGTCCGACGATTTATGGTGCACATATTGCGGTTGGCCCCTTGATGGTTCTGTTGGGGAGTCAGAAGACAACTACGTTCGCGTACCCGTTCCGTGCGCCCACTGAGGCTTCGTGCACGCCCGCTACATGCTGGACCGCGCGGAAGACCTCGCGAAAGGGCATGCAGACCCTAGACCCTGCATTGCATGTCGCTCAGCGTGGCCGGGAGAAAGCCGACCTCTCCACCCGGCAGAGCTGGCTAGAGGGCTGCGCTTGAATGAGCACGGTGGAAGGTGGGTGGCGGTGAGGGGCGCCCTGCAGTTCGCCGCCTGCGTTCAGCGGGGCAACCCGGACCGGAGCCAGCCAGCTACGTCACAACTAGCGCTTTCGGCACGTTTGAGCTCATGCTACATGCTCATGGTGGGAGCCCGACCTCCTCGTTCTTACTGTGCTCCCTGTTTTGCGATGCGCTGGACATGCCTCAAGGGGCATACCTCGATTTCCCCCGACCGAGGGGATGGGAAGCGGCGACCGGCCATTACCGTACGCTGTTCGCTGCATATGCCATCTAACTGCAGAACGTCCTGCTCCGACTTCCAAATCGAAGACTTTATATCGGACCTCATGTCCAAGAGTATGTGGTAGGCCTTGACGCCGAGTGTGAAGAACGCCTAGCGAGGTGGACCCTCGGGGTTCAACGCGCGTTGGAGACGGGTGACGCGTTTCCCCGCTTTGACGTTGGTGGCAATCACGTCGGAGAGAACGGACAGGGCGCCGGAGAGTGACCGGTTAGAGATGGGACCGATTAAACAGGGAGGTGACACTAGGAGTGTATTAGAAAGGCGTCAGAATGCGGGGAACAGGGGTGCCTCTCCCTGCACGCGCTGCGGTCGGGCTCTAGAGGAATCTACTGGAGATTTGGCGGTAGACTCTCTATGAGCATCCATTCCGTGCCCCCACGGAGAGCAAGTGCATGCCCGCTGCATACTGAATCGTGCGAAACGCCTCGCGAGTGGGCACGCAGACCCACAGCCATGCACTGCGTGTCGCTCTGAATGGCCGGCAAGAAACCGGCCGCTCCATCCAGCGGAGCTGGCTGAGGACCTTCCAAGGCCACGGTCGGGGGGAAGGTGGTCTGCGGTAGCAGGAGCCCTGCAGTTCGCAGAACTCTTGGAGGAGGAGGGCCCCCGGCTGGAGCCGGCCAGTTACGTCACGACTGGTTCCCACGATACCTGGGAAGAGATGGTGAGGACCCATGGGGGGGGTCCAACCTCTTCGTTCCTGTTGTGCGCCGTGTTCAGCGATGCTCTCGGCCTGACCAGGGAGCCTACCTCGACTTCCCCCGACCGAGGGAATGGCGAGCGGCAGCCGGTCACTACTGTGAGATTTTCACCGCGTACGGTATCCGACCGCAGGACATCGTGCTCCGACTCCAGAATCGGAGGATCTACATCCTACCCCATGTCCAAGAGTTTCTGGCGGGCCTCGATTCCACATGGGAAGACCGGTTGACGAGGTGGGCCCTAGGGGTCCAAAACGCGCTGGAAGCAGGGGAGGCGCTGCCTCCTTTTCCGATGGCGGCGGGGACCCTAGGGTCCATGAACGTGTTTGATCCAGGGAACGCGCTGCCTCCTTGTCCGACGGCGGCGGGGGTAACAGCGGAGGAAATCGACCCGGCGCTGGAGAGTGGCCCGTTAGCAGTGGGTTTGACGCTATCAGTAGGAAAGGTTTTTGTGTCTGAAGGCGACCCGCGAGTAAGGGGGCAGGCAGAGCCAGGAGATGCTGGTTACGTTGCCGCGGAGAACTTCCGGACTGCCGGAGATGGGGACACCACGGCACCGGGACACTTGCCCCCCCTCCTGAGACAGCCCAATGCCACTCCAACGACGGCGGGAGCCACAACGGAAGGGACGGACCCGGCGCAGGAGAGTAACCCTTTAGCAGCGGGAGTGACACCACAGGAAGGTGAAGCTCCATCGTCAGAAGGCGAGCCGGGAGTAAGAGGGTAGGCGGAGCCAAGACATGCTGCCTCGGTAGTCCCGGGGAACCCCCACACCGCAAGGGACAGGCAAGCTGCGGCGCCGGGACGCTCGCCCCCCCCTCTGACACAGCCCAGTATCACCCCGGCAACAACTGGAGCAACTGCGTCCACGCCCACCAGCGCAGTAGGGGGTGGAGGGAGAGCCAGAGGCAGGCGAGATCGACCGCGCGGATCTGGAAGGGGATCACGAACGGCGATAAGTGGAAGAGGGGCCGCCATGAGCCGGGGGAGAATTTCTCGACCCGGGAGCGGCGAGCCGCCCCCGCCCCCTGGTGAGAAAGAAAATGGCGATGGACGGAGTGAATTTCGCAGGGAAAGAGAGGACGGAGAAGGAGGAGGTCCAGCACCAGGGAGCGTATCGCAACTTCGCGCTTTCATCACAGACGACCAACGCGGTACGACCTGCGGGGGTTGTAGGGCAACGATTGCTCGGGGACACCGAGTGGTGGGTTTACCTTGTGGACGCCAACATGCAATGCATGCGCGGTGCGTGGTGAATGCAGCCAGGCGAGGCGGGGTGCAGGCGCCGCTGCGCTGCGGCTTTAGGGGATGCACAGTTCTTCATGGAAGACAGGAATCGCTAGAAGCGGCAGTTTAGACAGACCCCGGACTGCGCGATACCTCAGCGGGACTCAGAGGGAGACCTGACGACCACGAGGATGGGCGCCGGGATGGGTTCCTCTATCCCTGAGACCAAAATACGTTGAGGATAGCAGGACCGCTCGACGATGTTCCCCTTGAGGACCTTCAACAACGCTTCGTCACTGCTATTAAAGTGCAGTCAAGGTTGGATACTGCCCACGCCAAGCTTATCACCCACGTGCTTGGCCTCCTTAACCACGTCCTGGGAGAGCATCGCCTAAACAGATAGTCGGAGACGCCGACCTCAATCTTGAGCTCAATAAAGCTGTGGTACATTCTTCCGGCTCTACTACACTCGCAGGATGGCTGAGTGAAGCGGCGCGAGAGGTTCCCGTCTGTCGAACGCGGTGATCTCACCCTTCTGGTCACGTGGTTAATGGAGTATACCCGTCGAACATCGACAAGACAGAATGGTCAAGCTCGCGAAGTGACGGGCGCTGATTTGTTCAAGAGGGCGTCATCAGCATGCCGCCATCCAGGGGGGATGGCTGTCGCAGCATGCAGTCGCCTCGCGGAACCGCGCGCGCCGGGGAGCGAGGAAACGTGGGAGCGAGTGAAAGCAAAGTTCCCAGAGGAGGATCAGACCGCCGTCTCCGAAGCAGCAGCGGCAGCGGTGGCAGCAAGTTCTTCCGACCGTGAGGAAGGGAGTGGTCCCAAGTGGCGCCCAGAAGAAGAATTCGGCCCACAGGTGGCCCTCGAGGACATCAACTCTCGCAACGCGCTATCAGGCGCAGGAAGCGATGGCTTGCGCTTTTCGCACCTGCAGTCAAATATCAGGACAGGCATTGAGCGCGAAAAACTCGGGGCTGGCATTGAAGCCTTCTGGAGAAGAATTATCGACGATCCAAACGCCTTTTCGCCGGAATTTTGGCAGCTCTTCCTGCAATCCAACCTCACTGCCGTGAGTGAAAAGTGCCGCCCCGTCTGCGTGGGGATGGCATGGAGACGCCTTCTCACAGCCAGGACCATGCGGCAGTGGCGACCACGACGGGAGGAGACCAACCGCGAGGCGAGACAGTGTGGAGTCGGAGTACAAGGGGGGGTGGAGCAAGTAGCGCTACGCGCCCGGGTACACCACGAGGCAAAAAACTGGCTGATTCTCACAGATTGCTCAAACGCCTTCAACACGGTGAAACTGACGGCTGTGCTTGCAGAGGTAGCCACCTGCGCGACTGTGCTCACACCGTTGGTGACAAGGTGTTACGGGGAGAGAGCTGCTCCCGTGTTCTTCCAGATGGAATCGGGAGAAAGGCGCAAGATCGAATGCTCCGGTGGGGTACAACAAGGGGATGCCATGAGGCCGGCGTTGTTCTGCATGCCTCTCTTGCCGGTGCTTAAGCGGACCTGAGCGGAATTCGAGCCAAAAGGCGTGGAGGCATTCGCCTACCTCGATGCCATCAGCATCGGAATGATGGAAATCACACCCGATACTGTGGAAGTTGTGCCCTTCCTCCAGCGTGAGCTGTCCAACATCGGTACTTCCATCAACCCGAGCGAAACGGTTCCCTTGCCCCCGAAGGAGCACGTACATACGCCGGAACAAATCGTCGTTCTTGAAGCTATTGGCGTCCGCATCGCGGAACGGGGTGGAGTACAGGTGGTTGGGGTTCCCGTCGGTACTGACGAAAACGCGATGGAGAGCGCAATGGAGATAGTTCAAAACGGGGAGCGGTACAACCTGCGTGGATGCTACCGCACATGCCAGACAAGCAAGCAGCCGACCTGATCGCCACCGGCTCTATGATGCAACGGACCGCCTACATAGAAAGAGTGATGAACCCGGAACTGTCCCTGCCCGCATGCCTAAAAGCAGACGGTAACGCGATGTGGATGCTGGAGAAATTGTTTAATCTCCCGGGGGCAGCAGAAGAAACGTCGTTCTTCGAGAACGGGTGCCCAACATATCAGTTGGTCTTGCAGCCCTACCAACAGGCGCAGGAAAGACTGACCACGGGGGCCGGAGGGTTTGGACTGGCGTCGGCTGAAGCCCGGAGGATGTCAGCGTCCGTCGGAAGCTTGGTGGCGACCGTGCCGGAGGTGCTTGTTCACCTGTCCGGCGCTATAGGGGACAAAGTCCGGAGGGAGCTGCCCGATTCAGACCTCGTCCGGCGCATTTGGAACAGCACCAGGGACCTCCGCGATGTGCATGGGGTTTCAGAAGAAGCCATGGCGAACATCGTGCCGGAAAGCTGGCGGGATAGAGCATTTCGAGGAGGAGAGCAAGAGGGCTTAGGGCGGTCGGTTGCGAAAGTGTTGCTGGCACATGATGCCGAATCTATCAGCTCCAGCAAAGCGCAGCATAGACTGGGGAAGCTGGTAAACCGAGTCCGTTATGAGGGATACGTTGCTTCACTGGACCAGCTTCCCGTCGAGACGACGACCCAGTGAGGCACGGGTGACCCACAAGAAGAGAAAGACTCGAGGGGTTTGGCCAAGGCCCAGCAACGGAGCCAATCGGGACCAGGGGCTACTGCATTCCTGAGGGCGAGACCTGTCGCCTCGGCCAGAATCATCCCACCGTCAGCGTTCGTGACTGCGGGACGGCGGTTTCTGGGGATTGAGGAGTTCCTGGCGACAAGGTGTTCCTGCTTCGGTGCAGCGGAGGCTAATACGCGACATGCACGATTATGTCATCGATCGGGCGCGCAAGTAAACCAGCACCAGCCTCTGGTGCACGCGCTCTCCCGCACCTTTAAGAGGTTGTCCATCCGCCACCAAAAGGAAAGCGGAGTCCCCTTCCACGCAAACAGGGATCTCCGCATGGACATCGTCATCGAGGCGGGAGGACTCCGAGATGCTACGGCATCAAAGTATCGCAATAAAGAGATACTCCTCGACGTCACGTGTGCGGACTCACAAGCGGAGACCCACAAGCGGGCAGGCAGCGCTGACTGAGACGGAACAGCTGCCTCCATTCCTGAGGCGCGCAAGCGCAGTCACTACGATCGTCCGGGACAGGTGTCCTTGGACGAGCGCAGCTACAAACTCGCCACTCTCGCGGTGGAAAGCTTTGGGCGCCTCGAAAAGAAAGGTAGCGATCTGATTGATCAGGTAGCGGCAACTATTGTCGGAGGGACGGACGGATCGTCCATGGTGTGGAAAGGCGTCTGCCAAGAACGCCTCTTCCAGACCATCTCGGTGACTACCCAGGTCGTGATTTCGCGCCGAGTACATAGGTATAAACTAGCCATGAGGGACCGCCAGGCCGCTCGGGGAAGGGAGGAAGAAGCCGGAGGAATGCGGCCAATGACCTGGGGATGGAACGTTGATGAGGAATAGGATATACTATACAGGTAGCTAAAATGAAAATCATGTGGGTAATGGGAATTCGGAAACGGCTGACAGAGAAGGGTATGAGGGATACTGCTGATTTACGAAAGGATATTCGGTTTATATCGGAACGGCATCTAAGCTATATTGTCGGAAGGCAAGCATAATAATAATACTGTACCTCGTCACTAGCGGCCTTGCAGCCACACTGGTTAGACAACACGGAAACAGGAATTCGGTGGGAGGTCTGGGAAACGGATAGCAGACGTGGAATGCTCTGTACGCCAAATACCACAACAACAGCAAGGAGGCACGGCGGACCTGCTACGAAAAGCTTGTGAGCGTTCGGGTGGAGCTAGGACAGGACCCTCACGATTACATCTTCAAGCCACTTAAGATGTGAGGCGATGTCATGAAATAGGAGAAAAGATCTCGGACGAGAGGTTTGAAGACATCCTTCTGAAGGGACTCACCGACGACTACGAGTTCGTAAAAATGACGAACTTCCACAGCCCGATCTTCGTAATCGATGACATCGAACCAATGATGAGAAACCTTCACATCGACCGACTGTCGAGACCAGGCAACATCAACAAGATTGCCGGCAGAGGAGCTGCGATGATAACCACACGGAAACCACAAAAGTTGAGGTGCTACAACTGCAAAGAATTCGGGCACTTTCAGCGTGACTGCACGAACCCCAAGCAAGAACGTTCTACTACATCGAAATGGTGCTCGCTGCACAACTCGACGACCCACCGCGACGCCGAATGTAGGGCCCAGAAGGGCAAAGAGGACGCGAACACCCCACCACAGCATGAAGTCACGAACACCCCACCACAGGGCAAAGTCCACAGCGCTCATACGATGACCGAATGAACTCAAACGGAGGAAGAAGACTTCGGCTATGCTTTCGCGATGTCATCGCCAGGCTCACAGTGGGAAGCGGATGCCTTGCCCAGACCTCAGCCTGTCTTGCACCTTGACACATGGATGAACCTACTGCATTTTCTACTGTCAGTGCTAACGATATTCGTCGGCGCCTGGGGGTTGTTTCACCAAGGCCTTAAGGAGACTGCACATATAGCGAAAGTCGGATGGTCCACTACCTGCGAATCCAGCGATGTACCGACCGCATGGCTATGCTAGCTGATAGCGGAGCTTCAGGACATTACTTCGGCGATGAACTTCACCCAAAGCCAAACGATACACTCCTGAACTACAAGGAACTCGAGAGACCTCACAAGATAGTCACCGCCGGACGACACTTTCTGAAACAGCCACAGGCACCACCTCCGGGGTGATCGTCGACGACAAAGGCAACAGACATCGAGTGGATCTTCCGAGATTAGCCGTACCCGGACTAGGGCATCGTCTGTTCTCGGTATCACAGGCACCTAAGACTGGGCTAGCCACCACCATAGACTCTCGCCCGCGTTTAGAGCAAGGACAACACGTTCTACCCGCTGCAACAGCTGGACAAGAATCAAGATATATTCTCCTTTGACCTAGGCACAGGGATAATCCACGATTTTGCTGCCACGAACACTCCCAAACAGAACCGGTGTCAGAACGAGACGGACGGACAATTACCAACATCGCGCGATGGTTGCTGAAAGGTGCCGGGTTTCCCAAATCTCTATAATATGACGAAACGTTCCACACCGCAACTTACCTGGCCAATCGCATGCCGCACTCCGCGCTCCAAACGCTAGCACCGTTTACGGCACTCTTCGGTGTACATGCCAATCTGGATCACCTCCGAGCGTTAGGCAAAAGAGCGTTTGTGCAAGTCGAAACGCACACAACGAAACTCGAGGACAAGAGATGGGAAGGAAGACTGGGCGGCTATAACATGAACAACAAGGCATAGCGCATATGCAACCCTGAAACGAGACGGGTAACGGAGAGCCGGAAAGTCATGTTCATCGAGACCCCAGTGTCAACGTTAATTAACCCATACACCAGCAACAATAATAGAGCGTTTCGGAAAAAAAAAAAAACTTTGCTCAGGGTGGGGTGCTCAGGGTAGGTGCTCACGGTTGGTGCTTCCAGGATTTGGAAAAATTTCAAATTTATTAAAAAAAAATTGCTCAATAAAAATGACGTGGACCTGCGTTCAAGCTTCCCCATTTTTCACAGCAAGCTTCGAGCATCGTGCAGTCGACCGCCACGTGTTCCACCACCTTTCGCCCCGACCTGCCCCTCCCGCTCCTCCATCACTATAACACGATCTCCACCGTCGCTGTCCTCCAAGCCGCCACCCAGCTCGAGCTTGCGTGTCTTCGTTTTCGTGTGCAGCGTGATGTGCTTCTATTTATCGAGCTGCTCCTGCTCACTTCGCCTCGCCGCGATTACAGCAGTAGTACTTGACAGCAGTAGTATTTGTAGCCCCATCACAACCAACCGCCTACTGGTGGAGGAGGTGGTGCGCCCGGTTGCCCCAACGCTTTGGCGAGTGGTCGTCCGCCTCGCGTACCTTCTACGCCATCACCGCCCTCCTCACCGTCACGCGGCGTGAGGTTGCTAGGTCGATTGTCTTCATTTTTTCTAAAGATAGATGATGCATGCTCCACCTCCTTGCCTGCTGAGATTACCGAAGCTACTCTGTACTTCCTCGCCGCCAAAATCTCGAACCAAACGACGACTGGTTCGAGGAGATGGCACGCCTTGTCGCCCTAAGCTATGGCGGCGAGTCAGTGTCAGTCCCGGACTGCTTGTGTGACGGTACAGGCATCCTTTACTACCTGTGCTCTGTGTCATGATCATTACCCTGAGCAGCTTCTTTGCTCAGGGTTAAACCCTGTTTTTCAGCTCGTAACCCTGAGCATCTGAAAAAAAAAAAGAATCCGCTCAGGGAAAAAAATAGCCGTCAACGTCTTTTATGCGGAGAGACTTCGACAAACCCTGATCCTGAGCGTTTTTTTTGTGCTTTTTTTTTCCGAAACTCTCAAATAACGGCGACGTGACCGGCCCTCAGGAAGGCAGCGCAATATCAGGGAATAACTACCGACATCAGCATCACCGATCACGATGAGGTACTTCACCTACTGCGGAAAATGTTGGAACTTACTACCCAGGATCTCAACGCGTCAACTATTCAGGAGGCGTCGACACCCGGAACCAGCGCTACGCCAGGAGTACCACTGTCCGGAGACGACGGGAGCACACCGTCACCCGACACGACTGCGACAGGAGTACAACGTACAGGTAGCGAACAAGGAGGAATTCACTTGAGGACACGGGCAAATGGCGCAGTTGCGCCCGTCTCACACGAAGGACTGAACGCTCACTAACACCGGGAACTGCGTAACCTGGGACTGCTTGCTAACGAAGCGGTATGCAACGCAGATACGGTGCACGACATGGAAAACCTGCGGGAGTACGCCTTGACAGCCAGGACGGAACACCGATCAGATGGAGCTCAGGAGCACAAGATGGAAATTCTTCTCGACTACGCTTTGGCTACTAGCAACCCCATTTCGGAGCACCGTTCGGATGGGGAGGTGATAGCTGTTCCAAACACGTTCAAGGAGGCGATGGGAACACCGCTATTAGCCGAACGGAAAGAGGCGGCAGACATGTAGATGTCTAGCCTTAAAAAGCGCGAGGTGTTCGACTTAGTGTCGCTGGTCTCAGTTCCCTCGGAGAAAGTCATCGGGACAAAATGAGCATTCATGATGAAAGCCGGCCACACACTGAAAGGACGAGTCGCGGTTCAGGGCTGGGGACAAGTGCCGGGAATCGACTGTGGTTGCACCTACGCTCCGGCATGCCGTATCTAGAGCATCCGGATGTCACTCGCCATTGCTGCGCACTAAAAATGGGAAGTAGTTCAACTCGACGTCCCGACAGCGTTCCTTGATGCAAGCGTCTAAGAAGAATACGTGAAGACCTCTCCGTACTACGGGTCAGTCGACGCTGCAACTGGACTCCCTGAAGTAATGAAACTCAAAAAGAGTCTCTACGAAGTCCGCCAGAGTCCTTGCAACTGGTTCAACACCATCAGCTATTCGCTTCAGGACATGGGTTCACACCAACCACGTCTGACCCATGCCTGCACATCTTCGGCACCAGCGCGACGTTCAGCATACTGACTCTATACTTGGACGACCTGCTACTGCTTAGAGGAAATACACTGGTAGTCCAGGAATTCAAACGTAAGCTGATGGATCGGTTTACGATGACTGACATGGGAGACGTATCACTGATTCTAGGCATGCAAAAAACCAGAGATGCCGAGGCCGAAACCCTAACGATCAGCCAAGAACACTACACCAAGTCTATCTTGGCGCGATTTGGCATGGCGAGATGCAACCCAGTACACACGACGGGGCCTGGCGTGGAACTATTTATCGATCAAGCCGACGACCTCCTACTAGAACCCACGGGATCGGAGCTTTACCAATCCATCACTGGATCCCTTATGTTCCTGAGCCAATGCATGCGTTATGACATCACGTACGCCGTCAACCAGATGGTCCGAGCCATGAGCAAGCCATCCAAGCTCCTTATGACAGCGGTCAAGCGCGCCTCCTCCGATACCTGAAGAGAAATATGTCCCTGGCACTTACGTGCCAGACAGGCTGCTTCCAACTGGTAGGCTTGTGTGATGCGAGTTGGAGAAACACCCCTGACAACGGAAAGTCACCTTCCGGCTACCTGTCTATGACGGCCGGAGGGCCATTCAGCTTCAAGAAGACTGCACTCCAGAGCGTCACAGCTCAATCATCAATGGAAGCAGAGTTCATCTCTATGGTCCTTGCGAGCAAAGAGGCGGTCCATCTCTCGAACATGATGGCTGAGCTAGGATTCGGAAAGCTGTTCAACAGCGTACCGCTCTTCGTCGACAACACAGGCGCTCTACACATGGCGGGCAACAGCACGTACAGCTCACGCACGAAACACATCACCCTACGATTCTTCATTCTAGTTGTTAAGGAAGGAAGGATCACGATCTATCACGTGGCGACCACGAAGCAGCCGGCTGATATGGGGACCAAGGTCGTCAGTAAAAGTACGCATGGGCACTTGCTGGAACTCATCAAAGGATATACGGGTAGGAATAAGGAATAGAGAAACGAAGAAATTGATACAAGATCGACCTGGAAGGAAACCATACCAGGCGACAACACACGTGCTTCTTCTACAGAGATTTGGAAGGAGCTACGAGAAGGAGTATTGCGAGGACACACATCACCACTACACATGAACGCCAACAAGAATAGAATCCCTACAGCATGTTCAACAACCAGCAGCGCAAGCAGCAGTAAGATGATAACGTACAAATATTAACATTGTTTAATATGGTAATGTTATCTAGGAGGAGTGTTAAATATTGAGATCTTTGGGCGATCCACTGGTCGCCAGTAGATGTTCATTACACAGTCAGTAACGGTATGTTCAAGACTGAGATCCTCGAGAGATCCATTAGTCACCGATAGGGGTTCATCAGGAAGTCAGTAAGGGTATGCAGGATACTGACTACATTGTCGTGCATGGTGTCTACATTGTCGTGTCGGTTAATTGGCCAAGTACTCGAAGAGGATATGCGCGTGGAACGACATTCCACTAAGTAACGGATTGACTGAGGTAACGAATGTTGCCGTACGTGTTGACTGGGGTGACGTGCGTATGAATGCGTGATTACCGCATGAACAGTTATTACCGTCCGCTGGTAGATATTGCCGTAAGGAAGAGCAGAACAGAAGTGTATGCACACCCACCTGTTTACTTCTCACACCCGGAACTGAACTCTTTACAGTTCGTCGTACTTTAAGCTTTTGTTGGCCCAAGAGCGCCCATTTCAAGTGATCTATTATCGTCTAAAGTATCATCAGTGCTGCTCGAGCTCGTCTCACGACGACTCTGTGTTAGCCGCTCAAGACCGTCATCGGTCAGTCACCTGAGTGTGTACTCATCATTTCTAAAAGGATAAGAGCCAGAGCAGCTGCGTATGGCCGATGGATGCAGCAGTCGTAATCGACATGTGTTTCCGTCATTTAGTTCCTCCCGAGTTCCGGGAGGGGTAAACCTGTACTGAGGCAATCGTTGCCCTGCTATTCCCTAAGTGTTACCGTTTTTTTTTTTTTTTAAATATTATCTTTTATCCTCCGGCGAACTAGTAAAAAATAAGGATTAAGCTCACCGCACTTCCACATTCAAATATCGTGTTGCGTGTCAATTTAACCCATTGGTCCCGTTGCAACATCAGAGCAGGCTGATGTTACCACTGGCGCTTGGGCACGTTGACCCGACCTGACCCCCGAGAGGGGCAGGTGCGGTGGAGATAGCCACCCGGGAGAGTAATCTCCTCCGGGTAGTGTGGGACTCGCGCGAGCTCACCCTCTCACAAAAACCTAGGCCATGAGGCCTTCCTGCCGGACTTGGTCCAGTTACGGTCCACCCTACCCTTTGGGGCGTTGGTCCTAAAAAACAAGGTGCGGCGGTTTCATAGTTTAGTGTAGTTTTGTGTTGTTACACTATTGATTAAACATGGTACTGTATACATGATACAGTTGCGCGGGGAGTAGATTCGTCGAACAAGGACACAGCGGTCGCTAGCGAACGATCGACGGTCGCCACTTTTTCTGTATAAATACTCGAAATCTATGACATAAAGAAGCCTAATAAACACAAGAAGCTGATCGAAAGATGTTGTGGCACGGTATAGCAAAAGTCAAAGCACATGACCACCGTCACAAGCGTAGAAACGCACTGTATCTAATCTACGCGAGGCCGTTTGCTCTTACCCTCCCGGGCA
Source organism: Macrocystis pyrifera (assembly GCA_031763025.1). Lineage (NCBI taxonomy): Eukaryota > Phaeophyceae > Laminariales > Laminariaceae > Macrocystis > Macrocystis pyrifera. The sequence continues at coordinate 17,129,546 of JASSKH010000003.1, forward strand.
AAGGGGCCCTAACGCAACGCAACGCAACGCAACGCAACGCAGCCTAACCCAACCTAACCCAACCAAAGCTGCTGTGGCACGTTTGCTACACCAACCCCGATGACACTGCAGAGAGGTAGATAGGGCATAACGAAGTCGATTAGAAACGCGCTGCATCTAAACTATGGGGGGCCGTTTACCCTTACCCCCCCGGACACCAGGGCCCCTAGTGGTCGGGGTTGCAGCCGCGTTCACGGGAGACTCCGCGCCCTGGATCGAACCACCGTCCTTCGCGCCAGTCGGTGAAGTTGTCGGCTTCGCGCTCGAAACCGAAAACGCACACGCGGCCAAAACCGCGCTTGCGGCCGAAACCACTCTCGCGGATGAAACCGCGCTTGCGGGAAACCCCACCGTGCTGTTCGCGCTGTTTGGCGAACCAACGCTCGCACATGCGTCCCGGTACGCGGATGACGTGTGCACGCACGATCTGTTCTGTTGTAAGAACAGCACGGCGGAGCGTCCGCCCTCTGGTCATAGAAGCAATATTCGCAGAAGCAGAACTCTGTCTCACCCTGGCCCGACAGGTCCAAGATGGCTGAGCGGTCGCAATTGTAGCACTCGAACGGGGTGCAGGTGTCCGTGATGGTAGGAGGTCGGCAAGCGTCCCCATCACATTGAAAGTATTCCCGTCAACCACGCCCATCATATGGTCACATGCCAAACAGGAGCTGTCTTGACGATGGGAGACCACGGTACCCGTTTGCGGCGACTCCTGCAAGACACGCAATTATTAATAGCAAAGATAACAAGCCAGGAGACGGGTAGTCAAGCGGAAACCATCGGAACCGTGCGAGGGCTTACAAATAGAAATTCTTACGAATACGAACACCATTGCTACAGCAGGAAGCATCGGAACGTGGCGTAGCAGCGGTCGTACCACTAGTACAGCAGAAAGCATCGGAACGTCGGTGCATTAGTGAGCGGATTAGCATGCTGCTGTAATACATATGTACTGCGGTACTGCTGTACTGTTGCACTGCTGGGGGTGTGGGTAGTTTGGGTGAATAGGTGGGTTGGTTTTTCACCACATAGCGTTGCAGCATGGGCGGGTGGTCAGCAAGCACAACCCAAAGCGTAAGTAAGCATCGGCAAGCCAGGAGATGGGACGGAAACCATCATAACCGTAGGAGGACTAGCTAGTAATTGGTGGTATTGAGGCGCGACCTCAGTACCTGTAGTAGTGTTACCTGCGATGCATCATGCTGGGTGAATACGGATTGTTGTGCTGTACCAATCCGAACGAATATCTATCTACGTACGCGATCGTATGTATCCGTGACGTTTGGGTTCATTACTTCAAGAAACAAAAAAGGGTTTTAGCCAAAATCTCGGAATGCTGAACCCTATGCGCGACAAAAATAAAGGCACGTGCCGGGGGGGAGAAGGGACGACACCTGTGACCACGGCTTGTCCAGAAGATCGTGGAGGGTAAAACCTCCTACGAGTGGGCTGGGAAGTAAAAGTGATGGATAAAAAAAATAAAAATAAAAATAAAAATACAGCACCATTGTCACTCGGCATTTCGTCTGCACCATCCCGCGTCGAGGTGGTCTCAAGTTTGATATGGCAAGATGATTTCGTGCCGGGCAGGCGGTTCCGCGAGCACTGTCTAGAAGCTTTAATGCACGCCCTGATTATTGCTTGTTTTTCTCTGTTCCCTTTTTGTGCTTTTTATTTCGATATCGATTTCGAATTTTCGACGTCGAATTGTTTTCGTCTTATCTTTTTCCTGTAGGTATAATGCGGTCTTCTCGGTGTCTCTGGTGACTCGTACAGCGTACCACCTGTGCCTGACACGTGCGCGTATCTCCCGTTTTGTTTTGTTTGAGGTGTCCGATGTGGTTTAGTTATCATATTGTGTTTGTTTTGTTTCGTTTTTGTTATTGTTTTTTCCCGTGGTATTCTTCCACTCCAGGGTTGTTAGAGCCAGTTCTGCGACCACGGACTGCATTGGATTTTGGCCACGAGTTAATGTTATTTTTTTTTAAAACATCTTCTAGTGTGTAGACGTTTGTAGTACCTAACTGCTGCCTGCTGGTACCGCTGTAACAGTTCTGTACCAGGCACAAAGAAGAGATCTGGAGGATAAAGCGGGACCGGTTCCACCTGAGTGCGGCAGCCGCACTTATTCCACTTGGGTGCGGCAACCGCACTTAACCCCTTGAAGACTGCAGTCCCGTTTTGGGAACAGACTACTCGAATTGTAAGTAGTTTGTCCCCAAAACGGAACTGCAGTCCTAAAAGGTTATGTGGGATGAATGTGATATGAGTGAAGTACTCATGGGCTATAGATATAGATAATATGTTGCAGCCTTGTAGTCTCACGAATACGAGAATCATCCAAAGAATGGATTAACCCGGCGGATATTCCGTTGGTCGAGAGTAACGTTCTTTTAGGAATATTCCCTAGGACGGATAGCCCGTTAGACGAAAGTAATGTTTATTAACGCAGATAGGACCATGAAGTGAGAAGTTCTTATATTAGCAGTAGAACGATCGGTAGCCAAGGAAAGTTCTGTAGGAGTACATCAGATAAGAGGAATTTTGGGAGAGCTTGTGGTGTGGGGTGGGACGAATATATCTGGGCGTCGAGTCCCTCCCCCCTACCTCTCACTTCTTTAACAGAACACCTCCTCAGCTCTCGCCATCAATAAAGAAGACCTAAATCAGAAGAAGCGAAGCACTGTTTCCCAGCTGCCTGATAGACCTGTGTCCCTTACCCCTACCCTATCTCGGCCACCACTTCACATGTGGCTTCTACATCTCCGTGTAGCCTCCTTATGTTCAGGCCGCCGAGTCGTAGCGATATCGTAATCAGGATTTGTGTTTGTACTTCACTAGCCTACCGTCAATTCCCGGCAATACTACGCCGACTTAAAATCGTGTCGTAGCCTGGGTTGTACCCTGACCTCCGTCGGTTTCCGCCGACCCCTGGTCATCGAACTAGCATTATATCGAGTTTTCAGCTCACCCGTGTTTCTTACATGTTTGCCGAGTAGGGTTCACGTAGCGTTGTCGCCCCGGACGACTGCAGAGTTATCGGCTATAGTGATCCTGACAGGATCGATGTCTCGTGACCTGTGTCCAGCTTTGGGTCAGTTTCCTGGTCCCGATGGTTTTTTCGTTTTTATTTCCCTTATTTTCCCGTATTTTTGTTCGGTATTCCACGCACCCCTCTGCCCTCTGGCAAACGACACCACCTGTGATGTCGCCCCAGTTGGCCGAGTTACACACGCTAGTGCTTTCACCTCGTGCTATCTACCACCTTGAACTGCACGCAATAGACCGATCTTCTAGCGGGCCTTCTTGCCGACACCGTCTTTGAGTTTGTTTTTGTTGAGTTAACTACCTTGCTACGGTTGCTGGTATTGTTCACACCACGAACAGGTCTCCGAGATGCCGCGTTGTTCGCTCCGTCTCCCGGTTTTAGTAGATCCTAGTGTATGCAGCCCTCATAGCACCCTAGTTGTGTCCCTTTTGTCTCGCGTGATGTCTACCATGTTAGGACCTTCGCCACAAGACAAGGCATGGCGCCTACAGGATATTCCTGTTTTTGGATTGTGATCTCTGTCTCCTTTTGAGAGTTTGCTGGTTTTGAGAACCCGGTTCGGCGAACAACCCCCGTTCGTATATCCTTAGGTCTCACACGATAGTTCTAGTAACAAGCTTGTGCGTCCTCCTTTTGCCTTCACTTTGGTCTTCGTTTTTTTTCCCCTCAAGCCTTCGCTTAGGCTTCGATCTCCTTTTTCTTTCGTCTTTGTTTTCGCTGTTGCTGCTTTCTCGTTCGCCTCCACTTTGAGTTCTGTCCTCCTTTCCCTTGGTCTCCCTCTAGTGGTTATTATTCTCAGTGAACACCCCTTCGTAGTGTTTGGGTCTTATAACGAGGTGTGGGGGAATCTACAACCTCATTTCTTTGTTTCGAATAGCCGCATCTTGGTCCATTTTTTCCTGGTCGTTTGGGAAGAACTTTGTCACCATCCTTCCATCATCTTGTGGTCTGCATTTACGAGTATTCAGGGTGGGCTAATGCGATATGAGTGAAGTACTCATGAAATATAGATATAGATAACATGTTGCAGCCTGGTAGTCTCACGAATACGAGAATAATCCAAAGAACGGATTAACCAGCGGATATTCCGTTGGTCGAGAGTAACGTTCTTCTAGGAATGTTCCCTAGGGCGGATAGCACGTTAGACGAGAGTAATGTTCCTTAACGCAGATAGGACCATAAATTGAGAAGTGCTAATATTAGCAGAAGAATGATCGGTAGCCATAGGAAAGTTCTGTAGGAGTACATCAGATAAGAGAAATTTAGGAGAGCTTGTGGCGTGGGGTGGGACGAGTATATCTGGGCGTCGAGTTCCTCCCCCCTACTTCTCACTTCTCTACCAGAGGACTTCCTCAACTCTCGCCGTCAATAAAGAAGATGTAAATCAGAAGAAGCGAAGCACTGCTTCCCAGCTGCCAGATAGACCTGTGTCCCTTACCCTTACCCTATCTCGGCCACCACTTTACTTGAATTTGTGTCTATTAATAATAGAGATTTTCAACGCACTTATTACGTGGAGCCCCGAACTCAATGGAACCGCACTTGACCCTTTTAGAACTTCAGTTCCCTTTTTGGAAGTAACCACTCAACTTCTAGGTAGTTTGTCTCGAAAACGGGACTGTGGTCCTAAAAGGGTTACGTGGGCCCCCCACTGAACTGAAAAATCTACGGAATAAAGACCGAAATAACTTACGAAATCTCGAAATGTTCATACCGAAAAAAATTAGAACTTCGAAAACGGTGTTATATTTTCAAGTTTGTAGACGTTAGCGTACGAGGTACCAGGTACTACTGTAGGGAGGGAGATACACAAGGAAACAAGGAGGAGGGGGGGCAGGCAAGCACAGAGGGAGGGAGGGAGGAAGGGAGAGAGAAAGGGAGCGAGGGACGGACGGAGAGAAGCGGCAAGGAGGCAGGGACGGAGGACATCCGTTTACTATTGCCGTGCCGCTTATCTCTTGCAGCACAGCAGTACAATGAAAATAGAGTTGACAAACTTTTTTTCGGCTGGCCTCGGGCGAGCGATTGCTACTGCTCGACTCGTCACCCCGGTTGGGATTCTGGAAGTCAACTCTGATAACTCCACACACAGGGTACCCGATGACGTGTGGTTTGAACCACGACGATCGTCTCCGCGAGGGCTTGGACCTGATACGTGCGGCATAGCTGTTTCGAAAGAAATTTGTCAGTAGGTGGCTATAGAGTGACCCTCATCGGACAGACACTTTTTCTGAATCGGTTCTAGAGACCACAAGTGTACCACTTGTGGAATGACTAAATATTTCCTGGTGGTATGGTATGTTTCAGCATGTAAGGTCTGTAAGAATCGAATACGTCGTATGAACATAATATGTAATGGACTATAAATAGTATATCGATCATTGAGACGTACTAATAATATAAACTCGAAAATATAAGGGGCGCGGACAGACAGGATTCCCAACATAGACTCAGTTTTACTAACTGAGAATAGTAGTGGGAAGTAAAGCAGTGTTGGAGTGGATAGTTTCCTGCAACGCCAAAATGATTAGCTTGGCCATCACCGCATCACCACACCAAGGCTACTATTACGGGTGAACATGCTACTAATAAGAGTAGTAACCACAATAAAATATGCTGTGTAAACACAGGGGGTTCCCTGGTACCTGGTGGATGGTTTTTGGGTCAGCCCGTCGTGGGTTCTGACCACCCTCATGGTCTATGGTCATAGCTGCGCGAGCCGGGGCACAGCCAAAGCCAAGAAAAACCAAAGCAAGGCTACGCACATACCAGTATGTATGGGATAGCTGAACGACTTAGGCAGATGAAACCAGGCAAAAACTCCAACATCTTAACTTAGGCAGAAAAGACGTGGGCAAGCGTTTGACATCGCTCTCCGCTCTTCTTTGGTCGCGACCACGGAGTCCATCTATAAAAGGTTCACATCTCGGGCAATTCAGATAGATCATGAGAGGTTATGCAGGAACTGTATAGTACAGATACAACCCAAGAAACGTGCGCTAGACCATGCGGGTTACACGGGTCTCACCCGGCCAAATGAGCCAAACCATACAATGTCGGCCATAGATCTGCCTTGAAAAATCTAGATCATAAACTGTGGGAACCGACGATCTGTCCGAGGTGAAGAATTTTTCCAGCGCAGCGGCTTTAACCCTCCTGCTTCGTATCTAAATAATACAGATCTAGGACCCAATGCACAAATGTCTCGACACTAATTTCAGGTACTCAAGTTTAATAAAACAAACGTGAGTGCCATTCTGAAAGAAACTCAACGGGGACGCCTAAGCACCGAAAAGGAGCGGTGGCATTCCTCGAGTCGGCCAAAGAAAACGCCGTGTACTGCTGTAAAGAACCAACGGTTTCAACAAGAATGGAAAAGAGGGAAGGACAAAAAAAAAAGAGAGACTGAAAACGGGGGGCTGGAAGTACTTTTTCCAACGGGGCAGAAACGAAAGCAATAAGGAAGGTCTCCTTAGAGTCGCTCTAGAGTTGAGACTGTGCCAAACCAACCATTCTAAACGAAAAAGCAGCACCGTCTAAGATCAACGGTTACCGTGCAAGGTCAACGCTTCCCAATGAAGGCCAACGGTTACCCTTCAAGTCAACGGCTATCGTTTAAGGTCAACGGTTACCGTCGAATGCCAACGGTCACCGTCGAAGGTTAGCGGTTACCATTGAAGGTTAACGGTTACCGGTTACCGTGCAACGTCAGCCGTTACTATTCAACGTCAACGGTTGCCGTTCAAGGTCAACGATTACTTGTCGTCCTTCTTCTTCTTCTTGAGGGGCGGGTCCACATCATCGCGGATGGTTTTCCAGATGGGAATCCCCACCCCCCGCCTCAGCACCTTCCCCTTCTGGCTCACTACCAATACGATGCCGTCCCCGCTGGCAGATGTTTTTGCGGCACCTTGCCTCTCCGCCGCCTCAAATTCTTCCCGCATTACGGCACGCCATTTGTCCTCCTGGGAAACCCGCGAGACGCCGGGCGTGGGGAGAAAAAAATCGCGCAAACGGCAATAGTCAAGCCATTCAGCCACCGCTTTCGATCATAACGGTGTCAGGTGTCAAGATAGACAAGGTACTACAGTAGGTATATACTAAGTAGACCTCAGCCCAGCTGTCATAAACTAGTGGAAACATACTTGACTTTAAACACTAATCCTAACCCCGATTGTCTAGGGAATATCTCACAAATGTCTCGGGATAGAGATGCAACAAGGAGTTTCAAAGGTTTGGATTATCAGCCATCTTGTTCAAGCTGGGCCAAGTGTAATACACCTACTGGGCTACACAACCGCCAGTCGGGCGGCCACTATTCAAGGCACCGGGCTGAAGGACAGGAATACAGTGAGCGGGGGATGCGACTACTCCCGAGTGTTAAGGAGGGGGTGGAGGTTAACGTGAGAGATTTCAAGCGAGGAACCTGCGCCACGGCTCCAAAACAGCGCCACGAGACGAAGAGAAGCGCCGGTGGCGACGGTAGCAGCATTAAGACGTTCGGCCGGCCACAGCAGAGAGACAGAACTACTTGTGGAGCAAACACGAAAACAAGACAAGAAACTCACGTCGGCGCGAGCAGCGACCTGGTTGAGCGAGATCCCGATACGGCTAAGCACACTAAGTCTCTCATTAGACACGTGGCCGGGGTTAGGGGGGGGGGGGGCGGGGGGTGCGGGTTGCAAGCGACGACCCAAGCCATGACCAAGCAAGACCATAAGAGACAGCGAGCGGCCGTAGCGGCAGGGAATTCAATTGACTAAATTCAAACAAAAATCCCAACCCTAACCACCACCGAATTTCGCGGAACGAAGATGTAATGAGGAGTTGGTGTGGACTGAATATCTGCCACATTTTTCGAAGCTGGGCCAAGCCGCGAACACCCAGTACTGAAAGGAGGACACTCCAGAGATACCACAAAATATAAAAAACACACACAAACTCACATCAGCGGGAGCAGCGACATAACCTTCCTCCTCGTACGACAGCGGCTTGCCGAACCCTTTGCCCCCGTCGCCGTCGCTGACGCCCATGTCTACCGGGACCACGAGCAGGTTCAGGCTAGGGAAGATCTGATTCTTGGCGAGCATGGCGGCCAGCATGCTGTCGCGGATGAAGTCGCCCCCCCCCGCCAGCACGCAGAAGCCTTGCTTCGCCTCGTCCATGAGTACTCCCACCGGTGCCTGTTTTGCGGTTGGGCGAGAGCGCGCAAAATCCACACAGCAGTTCAACAAAAACATGTCTCAGTCATACGAAACAATATCAGCCATGGTGAAACAAGTTTCCGCAATATTAAATAATTCTCGGCAGCAATAAAAAAATCTCGGCAGCATTAAACAAGTATTAGTGCTATGAGTACATATGAGGAGAGGAGAGGTTGGGTTGAGGTATTTGGTTCGACACATGAGGCGTGGGTGGGAGGGTGGGGGGGGGGGGGCGACGGAGACACCACGTGTAGTTATTTCGACGTGTATGGTGTCGCCCTACAGGTATAGCGGGTGATGTGCTTATATCGACCATTGCCCACCCAAGTTTCAGTCAGGTTTAGTACAGCTATAGTAATGGGCGGGGGGGGGGCGTACTCTTTTGTTGCCTGCCATAGTCATTAGACCATTGACCACGCATCCCTTTCGAGACGTAGCACCGTTCCTACTCTTAACAGAGACACCTTATTCCCTCCCTGTTTCGCCGCCTGTGGCCACCATCTTTCTCTTAGGGTAGCGATCGTTTTCTCGCTATCTAGTGCACCAAACTCCATATCACACTCGTCTATTTGCCTCATATCTTGTGACACATGCCGTTCCTCCTTGAAGATTTCACAGCTATCCTACTGCGTGAGTTTTACTCTCTATTGCTTCGCCACGCGGGCGCACGGGGGAGGAGGGGTTGGCTTTAGTTGCGGTAGATGAATAGTTTGTCGAAATACGTCTGCCGGCGGAGTGCGACGGGCCTGAGCTGTGAGGGCAACGCTTGCCTACTGTTTACAACCCCGGTGATATTCGTAGCTGACCGAGCGATACTCGCCCAATCACGTACCATACCAAACTGTAGCATACAAAACAAAAACCACACCGCGCTACGCCACACACCATACAACACCACACCGCACCGCACCCCCAGCCAGACCCAACCCAGTCCGTTCCACGAACCAAAAACCAAAAAACACGCAAGTACTCCAAATAGCATCATCATCCCTTGATCCTTGACGCAACTCAAGTCAACAAACGACCCCCTCCCCAACCCCCTCCTCACCCCCCCCCCCCCCCCCCCCCCCCCTTCCCCTTACCCCCTCTTGGCACCCCCTCACCTCTTTGGCCCCCTCGAGGTCCTCCCCTGTTCCGCTCCCAGGAACCTTCACACGGAGGGTACGCAGCTGCTCCACTCTCTCGGTGTTAACGTCCCCGGTGATCTTCGTAGCTTCCAGGCGCCGCCGCCGCTCACGCTTGTCAGCCTCCACTTTCTCCAATCCTTCTTGCTGTGACCTGTTCCACCCCCACCCCGACAACGCACGGCAAAGTGGGGCGAAGCACGGCGACGCACGGTACATCGCAGCAACACGAGGCAAAAGACATGCAAAAGCGAGGGAAGAGCGAGGCATAAAGCGAAGAAAAAGCGATGAAAGCAAGGGAAAATCAAGAGAAAAAGGCGCACCAGCAATGTGAAAGCGAAGAAGCAGCGAGGAAAAAAACGAAAGAAAAAACTTGAATAAAGCAAGCCGAAAGCTTGAAAAAAGCGAGAACAGCGTGAAAAAGCGAGGCCACACCTTCAGATTGCACAGGCCGATCGGGGAATAGCATCACTTAATGTATCGATCATCGCTCGCGGTCTTGCAGTAAGGCTCCAGCTGAGGCCGCGATTGGCGCCATTACACTACTACTACTACTACTACTACTACTACTACTACTACTACTACTACTACTGCTACTGCTACTGCTACTGCTACTGCTACTGCTACTGCTACTGCTACTGCTACTGCTACTGCTACTGCTACTGCTACTACTGCTACTACTAACTACTACTACTACTACTACTACTACTACTACTACTACTGTCGCGGCGTCCACTACAACTGATAACACAACGACAAGTACAGAAGGCATGCACTTCGTTGGATACGGATAGACACCTGTCACGGCTATCCTTCGATCGAAACATCGCAACCGCAGACCAAGGGGTTTGCAGAAGACGGAGGCAGATCTCACGTTTCGAAGTTGAAGCAGAATGCCGCCGCCGCCATGACCCCGCTGTCGACGAGGAGGTTGATCAGTACCTTCTGGAGATCAAGCGCTCCCGGCTGCTCGGACAAGGCTATCACCGGCCGAAACCGACCGCGACAGACGAAACAAGACCAAACAAGCAGACAAGATTGAGCAAGCAGGCAAGATCAGTCAAGCACACAGGACCAGGCAAGCAGACAAGACCAAGCAAGCAGGGCGCTCCCAGCGAAGAGGGGGGAGGCGAGGGGGGGACTAGAGACGGGCGGGGATCGGGGTTGTGCAGCGAAAAGCAGCGACAGAGGTTGCGAAGTTAGAGGTGGAAGGGGGGGGGGGGGGGGGGGTGGGGGCGCTTGATGGGGCTGGGGGTGGCCTCCCGGTGGTGAGGGAGAGAGGGGGGGAACGGTGGACGTGGTGATGTCGGTGGCAGCGGCGGCGGGAGGGGTAAGACAACACTGTAGACCTCAGGCACAGCTCAGTTGAGCGTAAATTCACCGACAGTCACGTAGTAATTGTACGCGTCGACTGCTGGGCCTCAGCCAGGCCGCTCTGCGTCCATACATTTTCTTTTCAGATCACGAACAATAACGATAGCCAACAGCAACAGAAACAACAACAACCACCACAACACACAATAACAGCAACAACACACGACAACACACAACACCACACAACAACACGCAACAACACACAACAACAACAACAACAACAACAACATTAATCTTGTTTGGGCTCACTTGCGGCCAGCTGCGTGAGGGACGTAACCGCCCCTATCAACGCCGACACACCGAAAGCGCCGTAAATGAAGACGCGGAACTGACCGGACAGAACGGGGGGGTCAAGCAGTGCAATGCGAGGAAAGGTATGGCAAGGTAACGTAAGATAATTGAGGGTAACGTAGGGTAGGTAGGGTAAGGTAAACCAAGCTAAGAGTGTAAAGTAAGACAAGGTAAAGTAAGGTAAGGTAAGATAAGGTAAGGCAAGGCAAGGCAAGTCGACTTCGGCCAAAAAAACAGTCGGCGCTTACCGCTCCCCGATCTTCCAGATACCTGAAAAACGTCATCTCTTACTTACGGTTCGGAAAGGCGTCTTTGTCTCCGCCTTAAGCTTGTCCACGTTGAACGACGGCGAGGCTCCTTCCCCCCCCTCCTCTCCCTCCTCCTCTTCGGCCTCCCCTCCATCTCCTTTGGAAACCATCGGCGGGGCTTCGCCTCTCTCCAGAGCGGCCACACTTGCAGGAAAAACCGGCGGGATGATGCAGTGGGAAGGAGCGAATTATTTCGGACTTCAAAAGGGAAAGGTGACGGCACAAAACACGAAGAAGTTTGAGCTGCTGGCGCTGTGTTGGAGACAAAGATGTCAGCAGACAGCACTTTCAGCCCTTGAAAAAAAGCAAATTTGCCATGCAGTAATTCGCCTTGGCTAATACCAATGTACCACCAGGTAGGGTTTGGTGTCAGGCACTCGACCTTACATCCTTGACAGCGCATGTTTTCCCTTTGGCTGGATAGGGGGACGGCACACTGAGTGTCCGAACATCAACGCAAGAAGATAAGGTGGGCGACACGCGCGCGACATGGTGTCATCATGTATACGTACTCGTGCTGTTGCATGCTTACACCGCATATGTAGTACTTGAGTTCGTAGACGGTTGATAACACCGCAACTATCATGTTTCTAGTCGGTGAAGCTGGGCCCCACAAGGATTTAACGCGGATGAACAGCAGTTAACAGCTTCGAAGCACGGCCAGTGTCGGGCTGGCTGCTTCGTGAAAGGGCAGTAGATGAAGGCTAGCACCACGTACTAAAATGTGCATGCCGTGCCTGTCGTATCCAGTACGATGACACGGCATTACACTGTCTACTCCGCTCACTGCATAACAATGTACTGTAGTACCTCTGTGGCGTAGTTTTGTGACCACAGAGTTTGTCTCTCTAGGATTGAAGAATCGGCACGGGCACTGCTTGTGATGGATGTCGACGGGTAGAGAGAACATGCGCACACGGCTCTGCTCTCCTGCTGCTGCTCCTGCTGTTCCTATTTACTACTTGGTAGACTACTAGACTGTCTACAGAAACTACAGTGCGACTGCTGCTGCTATTGTCCGCTGTATTGAAAGGACTATGTGTAGGTCAAATCAAGTAGGACCAGCAGCACTCAAGATAAATAAACCTGGTAGGTACCTACCAATAGACTGCTGGTATTCGCTATTGCGAACAGGCATTGCGGGGTGGGTATTTGCTGAGTACGCTGTCCACATTTACACCGGAGACTGTCGGAGGTCTTGCCGTGCTCGCGCAGCTTTTCTCAGGCAAACGTGCAGGCGCACACCACACCGGACACCAGGCATCTGCGACTGCTGCCACCGAGTGCGCATAGAATGTGACGCATCAGCTGCTGTTTCGCCTTCGGCCCTATGTGCAGATCATACGAATAACAAACACAACGACGACTCCAGAACCGAGAGTGCATTATTTTGTCATGTTGCACTTTGGAGAAATTCCAATCCAAATCCAACAATCCAACTCCCCGGCAACATTGTGAAATCCGGCTATCTTCTACCCCCCTGTTACCATACCTCACCTCTCGATCAGTTCCATGCGTGAACCTTTCTTTTTCCCTTTCCCCTTCCCCATCTTAGGCTTCTTGGCCATCATTAGGGCAGCGCAGCTTCCACTGCTCCTGCATCTAGCCGGCCGGCGACCAACATGAGAGACAATTGAGATTCCGCCGCTTCTCCAAGCAGTTGTGGCAGTGGTCTGAGGAACTGCATGGCGATTGACGCCCAAGGAAAAGGGCACGAACGCGATGCAGTCATTTATCGTCGTGCCTAGTAGCAGTGCCATCGCTCCCCAAGCTCGAGCCATGACGGCTTGCGGTAGTAAACTGTATCATGTTGAAGGATTCTCTGTCAAGGAGTTCCATGTATTGAAGCAGGAAACATAGGGGATGATACTCGTACCAGAGAACCCTCGGGCGGCGCGCGTGGACCAATCACGTTGCTCGATTTGTATTGATTCACCCCCACAAAGTCTTGCTCTCTTCTCATCAGACACAGCACACATACCCGCTTGAGAGTTCTAGATCGCCCGTCCTCCTCGAGCTGTGGCCACTGACACCTCCCATACGGAGAAGCAGAGAAAAACAAGAGGCGAACCACACCGCTGCGCTAGGATGGGACGAGGCCTGGGAGCAACGCTCCTGGCCGCCGGTTGCCTCGGTGGGCTTCTGGCAGGGTGGGCACCGTCAGTCACAGGAAATGTGATCGGCATTGACCTCGGAGTGGACTTCATGAAGGTGCGGAACGACAGAGGATTTTTCCGTGGCATGGTCGGCTAGAGCCCTCACGGAGCAGAGATATCCCCAGAGATACAGGCAGAGATGGAGAGGGAGAGAGGGAGGAGTAGAAAAACCGCGGCTATTTCGGCCACGATAGTAATGTATTTTTCCCTCTCACCATCAGCAGCGGGTATTCGACTCACACCATATTCGTATGGAAATGGGAACCAGCGATCGAGAAATGTTCGTATTGCTTGCTCTTTCCCCCACACCGCCTATGGCTGGTGTGGGTGGTGTGGTTCTGCGTGCGACCTGCGGAAACATAGCGCACAGTAGTAGATCGAGCAAAGCGGATCGTCAAGCACCCCGGCCGGTTCCGTTTTCAGCTGCATGCCGGGGAACGCACTACCCGAGTTTGCTCTCCTGGTTCACTAATACTGACAGCTTGTGTATTTTTCGAAAACCTGAGCTTTCCTCATTGTTTGATTGTTGGATATGTACGGTGTGCGGTGTGCGGTACGTGGTCACTCTCAGCGATGAGATGCCGATACCGAAGCTACAGCAGTAGGTGGAAACGGTGTTTATCATATCCATCATGCCGTATCATATCATATCGTATCACACCATATCACATGTTAGATCGTAGCGTGGGCGCTGTTTATATCGGCATGTCGATTGTGCGAAGGCGTTTGGTACGTGTTCACGTGCGTACCAAGTAGCGGTTACCAACTGCTGCTGCTGGGCGGTCGATGACCGATAATCGCAACCGTCGCGTCGATTTTTCCCTTCCACGTGTACTCGTAAAAATGGGAAAAATCCTGGAAAGAGCATTCTCGACACAAGTGTCCAGGGTATTTGTATCGGTGCATTGTTTGAACTTTTTCTGTCTGTTTTTAGTTCTGATGCTTTGTACTTTTCCACGAGGCAATCTCTCCGATATACTTGTGCCAGTAGTAGCCGATACGAGTGGCGACAAAATCTCACACCCACATTCTCAATTCTCAATTCTAATACTCGTAGATGATGCGGTTTTTCTCAAGTATTCCCGCGGCGTGCTCTGGTCGAAACCGTCCCCTCCCCCCCCCCTCCTCCACCTCCCTCGATTTAACATCGCCTGGTCTCTCCGCGGGCAGCCGTTGTGTACACTTTGGATCATATCAACCTATACTGTAGACCAGTACTTCAGCAGTACAGTAGTACCCTGATATTATTAATGGTAGTAGACTACACATTTACCTTACCTGTATGCGCGTGGTAACTGCCTCGCGATCCATTGTTCTCGGAAGAGTATGGTAGAGTTGTGCGGTGTGCACGGCTCGCGTTGTGCTGCCTATGTCGTGAAGAAGAAACGCATAAAAAGGCAAATACACTGCCGGGGGTGGGAAAATAAAAGTCAGGAATTAAAGTTACTACGTAATATTCTGTTCTTTCATCTTCCATCTTCCATACATTATTTCGGAGGTCCAATTCCAATCTTATTTCGAGAGACGTCCTGTTTTAAGTGCTTGGCGTTTTATGAAGGCAAGAGCGAACCATCCAACAAAAAAAGCTACTGCTGTACGCATACCAGGTATCCACGACACTGCTGCTGTGACAACAGAAGTACAACAGTACTCGTGGTGTGACCCCAGTGTCATACCTCGGCAGTAGTGTCGTGATACTCTGGTACCAACCTGTACGTGATTGGTTAGGCTATAGGGTGTCATTTTTTCTGTATACGCATCCATTGTACCTGGTAGGTTAAGCGTTCAATGCGCCATTACCGCCATGCCTTGGAGGTTGCCGCTGATGCATTTGCTTGCGGCGTTTCTCCGCAGTACAAACAGTAAACAGCAGTAGTACCCTTAATCGTGAAGCACATCGGGAGCGTGACCCTATGGCCCATGAAGTGCTATATTTTTGTATTTCGGGGCAGCAGCCAGCACGCCATAGCAGAGAGTAAGTATCCCACCACACGTATATACACGCCCAAGCTTGGTGTGCGGGGGATGCAGGCGGGGGGGCGTTCGGTGTCGTCGACGGACGTGACATGACTTCGCGTGCAGGTAATCACGTTACCAGGTAATTACTGATTACCTGTATATTATCTACTGTAAATTCCAACTGTAATTTCTGAATATCTCATTATTGATGGACTAAACTATTTTTTTTTTTCGTGACTTGAAATATCTACAGTATACATCTACCTGGTACCCGTAAATATGTAGATTGAGCGATCTACATGTCTAAATTCCAAAGTATACACGTCGTAATTTTGATATCTGGTATTGTTACGTTGCTAAGGCTGTCGACTCTTGGACCCACTAACGGCGTGAACAGGTGGCCTTGGTGGCCCGAGGGAAGCCGTTGGAGATTGTGACGAACACGGCCTCGAAGCGCAAGACGGAGGTGGCCGTTAACTTTGACCGCGGAGACAGGAACTTCGGCTCCGACGCGTACGCGCTGGTCTCCCGCAAGCCCAAGCAGACCTTCACCAAGATCACCACCATGCTGGGTAAGCATCGACGCTGGTGGACTCATGTCCTGTCCTGCATCATCTGTCCCCATAATCCTTGCCTACCACCCACCCTCCCCCTACAATCCTTCCCTTATCCTTCCCTACCTACCTCCCTCCTTCCCTCCCCCCCGCCCTTCTCCCACTGCTTGCCTCTACAACTCCTTGCGTCTTATTTGCTCGTCGTGGCATCTGCTGCGTCGGCGAACAACATACCAATGAACGTACATGACACATCACCCATCATCCATCACCGCGTGATGCGACTGTGTGGTATGGTGTATGGATAGGGCGAGACCTGGAGCACCCTTTCCTAGCCCCTATCGTCGCCAGGTTGCCGAACGACGTAGAGTTTCGTCCGGAAGAGGGAGGAGTTATGCTGAACCTCGACGATGCTGGAGAGAAAGCCGACTACAGCGCGGTCGAGCTGGTGGCCATGGTCCTCAGCAGTGCTCAGGTGTGTTGTTGGTGGGTGATGGTGATGGTGGCTGGTGGTGGTGGCGATTTTGTTGGTAGTTGGTGCTGGCTGTGGTGGTGGTGGTTCTTGTGGTGGTTGTTGGTAGTGGTGGCGGTAGCGGTTATGATGGAAATTGATGGTGGTGGCGGTTGTGGTAGTGGTGGTTGGTGAAGGTGATTGCGGTAGCGATTGTAATGGCGGTGGTGGTCGTTGGTGGTGGTTGCTATGGTCGGTGCTTGGGCGTGGTGGTGCTTGTTGTTGTTCTCGATGTGACCGGGCCCCGAAACCAAACTCAAATCTGAAGCTAAATCCGAAACCGAAAACCGAAACTGTCGTTCTCTTGGCCACACCACCAACCAACCGTGCAGGAAATGACGGACATGTTCGGCTATAGCGTGAAGGACACAGTGATCACGGTGCCCGAGTTCGCCACCGCCCACGAGCGCCGCGCCCTTCTGGACGCGGCCGACGTGGCCGGGCTGACCGTGCTGTCCCTCATGGACGAGAACACCGCGGCCGCGCTTCAGCACGCCATCTCGCAGACCTACGAGGAGGACACGAACGTGATGTTCTACAACATGGGCGCCAACTCTATCCAGGTGGGTCATGTTTCCTAAAGTATGAGAAAATATGAGTCGCCGACGTAGATGGAGTGAACTCTCCTGAAGGGTTTCCAGCCATTTTTTAGTTTTTCCTGAGAACGCTTGCTTCGTCGTAGTTTTGCGGGGAGTGGACTTGCTTGGAACATGTTTGGGTGGGGTGGGTTTGGTCGGAGGAGGGGAGCGGAGGGGGTGGAGGGGGGGGGGGGCAGTCCACCGATCGCTGGCGGGTCACCATTACGAGGACTCAATTTCGATTCTCGAAGGTGCATGGCCTCTGGTGTCGCGAGACCATGGAGAAACGCAGTATGGGGGCGCAGCGGGAAGGGGGTCACAGTCCACTGATCGCTGGCGGGCCACCATGACGAGGAGTCGATCTCAATTTTCGAAGGTGCATGGGCTCTGGGATAGCGCGACCATGGAGAAAACGCAAGAAAAGTCGGAGGACCACCGGAAAAGAAAACGTTATCTCATATTTCTGAACGATATTTTGCCGTTATTTCATTTGTTTCTGGCCGTCCCGGCCGGTTCGTTTTCGTTGTTCTCCCCGGTGTCTGCTCTCTTCTGAAGGCTACGTACGTCTGTCTCATAGACTCCTTGGTATCTTGGATTTTGATAATTGAACGCTTCATGTTCTTGTTTTTTTTTTGTTCTTTGTTTTTGGCCCAGGTGTCCGTGGTTACGTTCGGGCCGAAGAAGGTCAAAGACCGAAATGTGGGGAAGATGACGGTTAGAGGGAAAGGTTGGGATGCGACGGTCGGCGGGTGGTGGTTCGACCTCAAGCTCACAGACGTATTCGCGGAGCGTTTCAACGCTAAGGTGGGCTTCCAGTGCTGCATCTCATTGGAGAACCGGCGGTGCTGTTTCCTTATTTTTCAACTTTTTCTTTACTGGGTGTTTGAGGGGGGGGTATCTCGGCGTGTCTTAAGCGCGGTTCCCATTGGAAAACGTCATCAGGCGTAGGAAAGGGTGAGCGCAAGGGTTCAAACGGAGGGGCGAGGTGCGTTTCCGATGCAACCGCTGTCCTGTGAACGTAATCGAAAGCGTCATCGAGGTACAGGGTCAAGACAAGAACCCCCCAAAAAAACTCGATGGCCTGGACTTTCGTCTGCGTAACTACGCATCGTCTTTTTTTCTTGTTGCAGAAACACGCCATCATCGTCGCTAGCGCAAACCCCTCCGCTCTACGTGGTCTACATTATTTCGGCGCGAAACGCCTAATGTTTACCTCATTTTTCTGAAAAAACCAGGCCGCCGCCGTACGCAGTTGTATGTGCGTGGCTTATCCTTGCATTATCCTTGGCTTTGTTTCCTTGTCTGCCCTTACCCCGAGGGCTGTGTATACCTTTGTCCAGCTTCGAAATGATGGTTGACTTATACTTGACTTCAACATCTAACCCTAACTCCGACCACCCGGCAAAAATCTCGGATTGAAGATGTATTGAGGAATTAGTGTGGACTGCCAACCATTTTGTCGAAGCTCGATCAACCAATTCGTCAAAGCCCTTTCAACCATTTTGTCGAAGCTAAGTCGACCGTTTGATAGAAGATCTATCTGTCATTTTGTCGGAGCTGGGCAAAGCCGTAAAAAATACTACAGTACTGCCTTGTCCTGTTCTTGGCGCCCCCTTGTCTTGTCTTTGTCCTGTAGCCCTAACCCCGACCGCCTGGGAACCTGGTCGGAATGAAAAATTACCTGAGAAAACTCTGCCGCCCTATCCTGTTCTTGCTGTATTTTCCTGGCCCTTACGGCCTCGTATCGTCTTTGTCCTGTAACTTCCTTGACTACGCCTCAGGTAGGAAACTCTACTGCCCCACGTATCCTGTTCTTGACATGTCCTTGCCTTACGGTCGTTTTCTTGTCGATGTCCTGCCATGCCGAGCAGTGGGGAAAAGGAGACGTACGAGACTTTCCCCGCCCCATGGGCAAGATGCTGACGCAGGCTACCAAGGTCAAGAAGGTCCTGTCTGCCAACAGTGAGATTCCTGTGACCCTCAACTCGTTGCACGACGACGTGGACTTCTCTAGCACCGTCTCGCGCGCTTCATTCGAGGCCGCCAGCAAGGACCTTCTGGACAGGGTCACCGCCCCCATCGACCGCGCCCTTCAGCAGGCGGGCATGACCCTCCACGACATCCAGGAGGTCGAGATTATCGGCGGTGGTGCAAGAATCCCGAAGGCAAGTGAAACTGGGGGGGGTACAGAGGGGGGTCATTATCGTGCATGGCCGTAGTCATATGACCATAGACCCTCGCATCCCTACAATGCGGGGACGGGGTACAGAGGGGGGGTGGGGGACGTACTCACTTGTTGCTTTTGCCTTACAGTAGTGATTTGACCATTATCCACGCATCACTGTCGAGACGGAGCAAGGGGCGGTAGGGATGAATGGGGAGGGGCGTACGGGGGTTAGGGGGGGGGGCGGGGGGTATTGCGAGGTTCTCACGTGTAAGGAGCGAATGGAGGAGGGGAGGGGGGGCGAGGGGCGAGGGGCTGTGTACCACCCCCGAGCAATGCTTGCCACAAGCACGGTTTTGCGTCGTGTTCTGAGCGTGTCGACGCAATACAGGGTTTCGAGCAATGCATTATACCACTGTTGTACCAGAGGAATGCGCATTTCCTATGTTTCGACCTTGTGATTGGCTCACGCGCGAGCACCCCTTTTTCTCCCAGGTGGTATACGTACACCAGAGCAACACATGCCATCTCTAAAGTTTGGAGCGCACCTCAGCACGAGATGGTTTGTTGACGTCCATCCCTTTGCCACGAAGATCCATATTCACGTGTTCATGGTCATGTAACGTGTTCTCCTACACAGGTTTTGGTATGCTCCTTGACACACCACGGTTTGTTGACAACGCATCCGTGTTCCTTGATCACATGTATATGTGTACTGACAGTTGTCTCCGTGCGCTTGGGGCGTGCTCTTGGGTTTGGCACGGTTCGTTGACATCGCATCCGTCTTCCCTGATGATCATCTGCGTACTGACATATCTCCATGGATTTGGGGCGTACCCTTGAGCGGCGAAGCGCTTGTTTAAAAGGCACCCCTTTCCCCCGATGGTCCCCTATGTATGCTGTATTTTTTTTTTTCTGACTAGGTTCGGGACGCGCTATCGAGGTACTTGTCCATTGGAGTGGACCAGCCGCTTAGCCTGGGGGCGCACCTCAACGGCGACGAGTCTCCTTGGTAAGACCAGCGGCAACGCCTGCCTATTGCGTCTGTCTGCCATTGTGCCGCGTGTCAGCCATTTGACTATTTTCGTCACCGCTGAATTGGATTGAATTCCGTACTTTTAAGGTTATATTTCATGCGATTTTATTTGAATTGAATTGAATTGAATTGAACATGATCGTTGACCGATCACCCCGCCATGACCGTTGAACGATGGCGCCGCAAAGTATCCCACTTGACACCTTTCTCCCCCCCCCCCCCCCCCCCCCCCTCACCATGTCTATTTTTCTGTGCTTTGGCGAATCTCTATGATTGATCGACGGGTTCTCGATGTTCCTGTCCGACCTTGAATCAGCCTGGGTGCGGCGTTCCGCGGTGCTAACTTGAGCCGCGCCTTCGATGTCCGTAAGGTCAGTTCCTGCGGGTTGCCCTGTCCGGGTGGCGCGTGTTGTCGCCCTACAGCAGCAGCAGTAGTAACACACCAGCTGTTGTGCTCTATTTGTCCTACAGCAGTTTTAGTAGTAGTGACACGCTAACTAAGAGTGAAGCACCACCTACCAAGCGCGAAATACCACCTACTAACAGCGAATCGTCGCCTACTGAGACCGAAACAACGACTACTGAAACTGAAACACGGCCTGCTATCAACGAAGCACCTCCTACTAGTGAGGATTTCTGCGTTATGAGCGTCGAAGAGAGCAAGGGTGAAACGCCCCCCACCAAACCTGAAATTTCCCGCCTGTTGAGAGTTTTGCAAACCCCTGCTCAACGACCTTTCCAGGAAAACGCGGAGGGGGGAGACAAATGAGGAGAAAAGAAGAGATCAATCCTCCTGTATGTTCCTATTCTCCACCAGGTACCAGGTACCGAAAGCATCAGACGCACCTGGCGTTATACGTTCCCCAGAGCTACTGCCCGGCTCCCCCTCATTAAGGCCTCCGTAGTTCACCTCGTGGAACCTTAACCCTCCCCCCCCCCCCCCCCCTCCACTCCGTCCACCTCTCCCTCCATCATTCACGCTCTCAATTGTTTTTGCTCGTGGAAAAAAATACCCCGCAGGTTGGAATGACGGACATTACTCCTTGGGCCGTAGACTTGAGCTTTGCAGACTTGGATTCGACGGGTTTGAAGGGTGTCCTAGGCGGCCTGTTCGGCGGGGGCAAAGGCGTTGATGCGGTGGCGGCGGTGGCGCCTGCGGGAGAAGTTTTCAAGCAGGTGCCCCTGTACAGTGCGAATGCCCCGCTCCCCCTGAAAAAGACCCTAAGCATCACCCGGTCCACGGACTTTGAGGTAAGTCGGGGTAGTTACAGCCGAACACTAAAGAGCATTTGGTTTGAGGTGGTAGTATTTGGGGTGGGAGTAAACGTACTATAGTAGTAGTTGTTCTAGTGTTATTAGAAGTATTTCTACGGGGTTAGTCTACTTCTATCAGTATCCAAAGTAGCAAACGTATTGCCAGGAAGAAAGTGAAGTATGCTATGTAAAGTACCTGGTACCAGGTATGTATGACTTTGAAAACAGTGTATCGGTACCACACTGTAGGTGGTACTGCTGTAGTTTTTATTTTAGGATATAAGTAGACAAACGTGAACTAGCAGGGCGGTGTTCGATGCCCACCTCTCCCCCTTCCCCCCCCCCGTGTCCATGATCGTACGACCACGGCCATGCCTGACATGAGTACGCCCCCCCCCGCGTTCACTCAGACAAAATCGCAACGGCCAATGGTATCGTCTCCCATCCATCAATCATGCCAGGTGAACGTAACTTACGCCGAGACTGGGGAGGGTAGCCAGCTGCCGGAGGGGACCCAGAGCATGATCGGCTCCTACCAGGTCACCGGCGTCGTCGCCTTCGCCAAGAAAATGGAAGAAGAAGGTGGGTCCATTTCGCGACCCAACCCGGTATATCGTGCCAGTGGTTTTTTTTTACTTAGCCCAGCCGCGGCTGAATTCTAAATTCTCGAAAAAGGGCGTTAATGGTTTAGCTATTACTAGAATGGTTGATGCCCAAATCCGACATGTTTCACCCAAGATTTCCTCAAGGATGTAAAGATTTGACCGAAAGAGAGTTGACGAAGTACATTCCATTATTCCGTGCTATAATAATATATAGAGCGGAGTAAATTAATTGCGCACAAGAGGGACTTGTACTCGTACATATTGCTTTGTTTGTAGTCCACGCAGTATAACTGTTCATCACTCATTCATTCAGACAAGTTTCCTGGGGGGTCAGGGTTGGGGTTAAGGCTTGAAGAAGTACACTATTAATAGTCTGCCCTTGTAACGGGTGCGATTCTTGAGCCAGCCACCATTGCGCCATTCCAGCGGTTTTCTGTCCTCTGACAGCATGCGCGCTCGCTTCCCCACCACCACCACCAGTAGCAGCATCATCATCAACAACAACAACAACAACAACAACAACCATAGTAATACTAACACCACCTCCGCCGCCGCCACCACCACCACCCTCGCGTTATCGCTTCGGGATTTTGACGTTCGAAGGGTTCGGAGCGCCGAAGGTTGCTCTGCGGTTCACTTCCGGCATCGGAGGAGTTCCCGAGCTTGCCTCCGCGGAGGCGTATGTTGAGTTCGAGAAGAATGTGAGCGCAGAGGAAGCCGAGGACGAACCGCGGGTAACGCAAATTCTTGGAAGTTTCGGCAGTAGTCGTAGCAGACTTTCCAAAATTGCGTAGTACAGCAGATGTCACGAGTAGCGTGATGCAGCAGAAGTAGACGCGCTAGATGCTTGTGCAACCATCCTTGTGGAGACAGGCTACTGTAAACCTCGTTGATCTGACGGGAGGTTTTCCGCACTAAGATTTAAGGTAATGCTTGCCTATGCAGGGAAATCTTCATATCGAAATCTCACAAGATTCCGGCATGGCCCAAAAAATGAAAAAACCTGTTTTCCTGGCGGAATGTTCGATGTTACGGCAAAGGTTTTGTTTGGGGGAGCGCCGTCTCTTGTGTCCTAGCTCTTTGTTCCTGGCCTCGGCCAACTGCAGTACCGGGTATTAGTAGTAACCATCTACAGTACCGCTCTGGGCCGTTAGGCCTTCACATTAATGTATAAACGCCTCGTAGATTTCCGTCCAGAGGGTGGGTTTGTGATTCATTGATTTCGCATTAGAGAGACGCAATATGGACATAATAGGGGAGTTGAGTAGTAATTTATTGATTTCACGAAAGTGGGACGCAGTATCACGTTTATGATATATATCACGCGCGGTTCGATTCGCAGGTGACCTACACTGAGGACCAGGTTGTGGAAGACGAACCCGACCAGGAGGAAGAGGAGGAGGCAGCAGCAGCGGCAGCAGCAGCGGCAGCAGCGACGGCTGCCAGTGAAGATGGGACCGCACCAGAAGGTGGGTGAATACGTAAACATTAAGCGCGAGGGTGCAGGTGACTATTACGGGGGTCAATAGTTAATGGGACCTATGGTCTTCATAGAAACCTATATATTTACCTATTTTTACCAACAATATTTGGTCCTATTTACTATGGTCCCCCGTAATATGATTTCGCGCTGTAAAGAAAAGTGGTGCCCGCAATCGGCCTCGCGTGACGCACAGGTGTTTGGCCGCGTCCCCGCCGATGGTAACGTGGCAATATGCTTGGTATGATGAATATGGTAGCATGGAGAGTATGGTGTTACCGTAATCTGGTAATACCTGGTATAGCTTAGGCGACATGGTGTAATAGCATGATAACTTGTAATACGATGAACATGCCAAATTGCTGTTGGTATGGTGATGGTAGAATACATGACAGCAGTGAAAAGGTAAATATAGTACTATATGGGGTAAACATGATCATGATGTGTAACATGGTGACTTGGCGACGTGATAAACAGGGTTTCGTAGCATGGTGTAGCACGAGTACCATGCAAGCGCTAAGCCCGCTTCGTGGGGGCAAGGGTGTCTCTCGGCTGGGCTCACGGGTGTGTGGGTATTGGCGTAAGGTCTCTGTTCACAGGAAGGTCAGACTACAATAGATAATGCATGATACGAGTATCCGTACCTACTTTCTGTTCATAGATCGAAGTTCCACACGCAACTTGCCTAATAGATAATATTCGACGAGATCCTCGATCCACAGACGAGGTGATTTTTACACATTTTCCATAAAAAAGGAGAAAAAGCGCCTGTTGTAGATAAAAGCTCAGCGCTTGTTGGACGTTTCTCTTGTACCCGTGTACTCTTCGGCGGCGTTCACTCCCAACCCCTGAGTAATTTAATGTGTACACACGAGTAGCGCTAAAATCTTAGGAAACCCTTGTTGTCGACCTCGGTCCGCTTCCAGGCGATGTGGACGCCGCCGGTTCCGATTCCGCGGCGGATGCTGCCGATTCCGAGGGAGAAGCAGCAGCGGCGGCGGCAGCAGCAGCAGAGGGTGGCGAGGAGGCGGGAGAGGACGGGGAGGGGGGGGGAGGACAAGAAGGAGAAGCCCAAGCCCAAGCCCAAAAAAGAAGAAGAAGAAGACCATCAAGGTCACCAAGACCAAGGTGGTCACCGATCGCAAGAAGGAGCAGCTCGACGTTATCTCCTCCTACCGAGTGAGTTGGTTGTCCGGGAATCTGGGTTGGGTAACTCCTGTGAGGCTCTCGGGGGGCGGGGGGGGGGGCGTATTCATTATCATGCATAGCCGTGGTCGTATGACCATAGACCCTCGCATCACTACAGTGGCGGGACGGGGATGGCGGGAGGAAGGCGGGGGGGAGGCGAACCTTTTGCGTTGCTTCCGTTTTAAGCTCGTTTGAAGACTGCGCTGGTCGAGCGGCAGATTTTTCCTGTTTTTTTTCGAGATTTTTCGAATCTAAATAAGAACTAGTAATAGTCACGCTTGAGAGAGTACGTTGATTTGATGGAGCGGCACAGACTTCTTTTTTTCCCCCAATTATATTTCTCTGTTTTTTTTTTTTTTGTTCCGAGTATGCTGTACGAGTTAAACGAAACCCCCGATGGCCTTGCTGGCCCCCATTTTTTATTTTTCGAGTAGGATACAGTAGTATACATATTTCGTGTGTAGGGTGAAGTCGCTTTGCTTGTGTCTCTCCGTTGGCTTCTTTGTTGGCAGTGGTGGAAACAGGAGTTCCGACAAAAAGGCGTGTCGGGTGGACAAGGTGAAGTGGGGAGTGGGAGCTGCAAGGCCCTGGTAGGTGAAAACCCAACGTGCCCCGTACAGACATTGTGAAATGCGAGGGTATATGGTCAGACGACTACGGCCATGATATTGAATACCCCCCCGACTTGCGAGAATGCTATGATGCGTGAATGTCGCAAGACACTCGAAAAGGATGATGACCCCTCAGGCCTCGGCCACTCGATTTTCCGCTGGCCGATGCGGACGAACATTAGTAACACCTGAGCGTTCTCGAGTCAAACCCCCTCTCTCTGATTCAACCCTGTCATCCGTATGCAAGAAAGTACCACAGGATCCCGAGACCCGCCTCACAAACGGTCCTTCGTACAATAGGATGCAGCTCACCCTTCATGCATTTCGCCGAACACCTCACGTTTCGCTTTATGCTTGGTGCAAGCCATGTCAGCCTGTCAGCCTGGTGGGTGAAAACTCGACGTGCTCCGTCCTGGCACTGTAGGGATGAGTTGCTATGGTCGTACGACTAGGCCATGCATGACATGAGTACCTCCCCCCCCCCCCCCTCTCCCTCCCCTTATCCACGCCCCTCAACTCCCACTCCCGCTCCCTCTGTCCCAATATATAGGGCTTGTCTGGATTGAACATGCACGTACAAGCGGTCCTTGTGATTTGGGACATGGTGATACGTCTCAAACGTCCCGCCGTGATTTCCAACCCTCTCAAACGCTCCAGACTGACTTGGCTTGACTTGACTCACCCCGCTCCCCTGCCGCGTGCATAACGAACGCCCCCTTGTAATGGAACGCCGCGCAGTACATGCGAATTCACGCGCTGACGGAGGAGGGGAAGACCGCCTCGAAGGCCAAGCTGGAGGCCCTTCGCGCCGCGGACGACACCAGGCGCAAGACTGCTCAGGCCAAGAACGACCTGGAGTCTTACATCCTCAAGGTAAAATTAACCGATTGCTTCTTTGCTTTTTTTTGTCTGTTATACGTGCGTGCTCGCATCAGCGTATATACGGTGTACCTGGTATGCATTGTCGGAGTCTTGACGTCGGTGTCCGTTTCGGCAGCTCCTGAACGTACCTGGCACCTGATACCGTGCTACTGTATCTAGTACATGCTTCTGAGCTATTTGTCATACTGCGCTGTAGCGTCCTGGTTTCGAGTTCTTGGGGGCAATACGTTCAAACCATCAGTCTGTCAGCCAATCAGTCGCAGTCAACCCGCGCGACTCGCGGTACAGTTTAGTAGTTCATGAACGACACGGCGAACGGTCGATAGGTGTGTGCACATAGAAATCCCCAAGGCAGCTATTGTTGCTGTGCTTTGTCTCAGGCAAGTCGGTCCCTGACATCGCAAAGGCCCCTTCCGAAATCTGGAACCCCCTGCTTTTTTTTCTCTGTTTTGCTTTGGTTGGTGCCTCTTTTTGGCAGGTTCGCGGGACTCTGCGAGACCTCGAGGACAACCTGGAGTTGGTGAGCACGGAAGAGCAGAGGGAGCAGGCGATAGCGTTGGCCAACGAGCAGGAAGAATGGCTGTATGAAGATGGTTGGACCGAGGACGCCGCCACCTACCGAAAGAAGCGGGCGGAGCTTGCCGAGGTGGGTGGAAGACGCGGAGGCAAAGCGGGGCGAGGGGAGAGGGGACGAGGGGAGGTGTACTCGTGTCCCGCGTGGCCGTAGGCGTATGCCCATAGACCCTGCTACATTTTGCATAATTGTTTCAAGTACGTCAGCTCTGAGTTCGACCGATTGGATGGTTGATACTCAGCTTGGCAAGCTGCTCATGTAGTTGGTTTGCCGGATGCACTAGCGGAGAACTTGCACGTACGTGCAAAGCTAATTAGATTTCCACGTATTTTGTTTACCACCTGACACCCTGTTGACCCTGCAGTTGGCCCATCCCATTTGGCACCCTGCTCCCACTTAGTGGCCCAGAAATATTATCAGCCCTCCGGACGAGGCTCCAGAGGCCCACCTGGCACTCTGATCCCATTTGATATCATGTAGGTCATACATATTTACAACAACTCCTGTTATACATAGAGCCGTATTGAATTTACGTGCAAATCTGAATAGTCTTGCCCGTACGTGCGATTTCTCGGCCGCTCTGCCGGGTACCGCGTCCGCCGTTGTCCCTTTCCGCTGCGGTTCTTCGAGTGGCATGACCCGTGGCTCGTTCTTACGATGCCCAGATGTCCATACATCCGGGTACGGTGGAGTTTAGGCATCGATGCTTCCTATCAGAGCGAGAAGTTGTGTGCACGCCTTCTCACGACCTGCTTGCCCGATGTATGGATTGATGTCACTGGCATCTTTGTTCAGTGAGCCAAGGGACTTACACATGCGTAGTCTCATCAAATTATACAAGACGAACACATGCTTCGTTCCGTTTCGATTTACTTATTTTCAATGCTTTCGTCGACCACGTGCCTTGTGCAGATTGCCGAGGTCATCTTCTCCCGTGCCGCCGAGCTCGTGGCAAGACCGGCGGAGCTGGCGCGAGGGCGAGAATTCACGGCGAAGGTACGTGGCGTGCCGCCAGAATTCCGACCGGATCTGATCTGACCCGACCCGATCGCCATCGATTTGTGGCACACCAAGCCATCCTCGCTTGCCTTCCCTCAACCCCGCGCACATTATGACTGTCAAGAACCTTAGCCCGTGCGCGATCCGGCCACCCTACCCTACTGCTGTGTCGTTCCCCGGCGATCGGCAGCATCACCCTACAGCTGCTTTGGGGTGGTGGTGGTCGTCGATCAAAACGGGAACGCTCAGCGTTCCTCCTGTGTTTTGTTTGGCGTCATCCTTAACCCCTGAGAACACTGCGCTGTGAGGTACCGGAGGTGCCTTGATATATCAAATTTACCCTCGCCGTTACCACGCTTTTTAATGGTTTGTCAGGAATTCAAGATATTGTATTGCCTCCCGCGGTTGTCGTCGTCCTGTTGTTTTCTTGTAGTATACACTTTTAAGGTATTTGCCCTAAACGCTGAAGTTCGCTCTCTCCTTCGCACATCACATCGTACTATTAGTATTAGTGTATGCATTAGAATCGACCATTGTCATCATTTTTTTGGCCTCCGACAATGTATCGTATGTAATATGTACATGTGCCAGTCCGACACTAAGCAAAACATCCTCTAGTACCGCAGTGGTCTCTCTTCTATCAATTCGACTACTTTCTATACGAGGTACACTCGAAGTTGTTTATACTGTACTTTGGTGTTCAACGGGTGCTCGCGCGTTTTTTTTTTTTTTGTATCGCTCGTTGCGCCGCTTTTAGTAAGTTCGAAGTGCAAATACGCCTGCCAAGTGTGAGCTCCACCGGATCGGTACACGTTCAACTCTGCGATCTATATATGAGATATACGTAGCACAAGCCAACGGCGGTGTTGAAAAATCGCTACTCTGTACTTACTGCTGCTGTGTCCCCTCCTTTTTTCCCCACGCTGAACAGGTAAGGGAGTCGGTGGGGAAGTGGGAGACGTCGAAGACGCACATCACGGAGCAGGAGCGACAGGACGCAATTGAGAAGATCGATAGGTGCGTGGTATACACCTGTACCTTTTACCACTATTAATACCAAAAGGAGCCTGCTCTTGCTCCGAGTAAGTTGTCTCCCAAACGGGGTTTCAGTTGTAAAGGTTATAGCCTCTGTTGTAAAGGTTACACACGTGGGTCAGATCATGATCTATCTACAGGTAGATGATCTAGCTCCTAACCTGCCGCTATGATATGTTGTGCAGGATAAACACAGTACGGGCCCAACCCAATACATATATTTTCTGAAATCGGCGAGACGAAATGTTGTAGATGATGCAGACTATACGACTCTCACCCGTCAACATGAACTACTGGTAAATGATACGCACCAGGGATGTATCCATCTGACGGGACATATGTAGATCATCAACTGTGGGAATCCACGATCTGACCTAGGGGTGAAAGATTGCAACCTCAGGTGTAAAGGATGCAGTCTATCCATATAACTATTATAGGTATTTTGTATTACAGGTTCGAAAATTATCATTTTATAAGTCCAAGTTGTTTGCTCCCCCAACCGTGGGTGTCCCAAACGGGTTAGAATTATACAACATGGCCTACGGTAGCCTTTTAGCAGCTCTATGTCTGAACTCCGAGTAGGTTCGGGAGCCTTTAGCACTCTCCCACCAATGTTAATATATTAATAGCCTACAGCCTGGTATTCAGATTGGAAAAATGCTACCTGTGGCATGTTTTTTCTTCGTTTAGCCGATCATTACTTCATATTTTACCATAACTTTTCGTTTCATACGTCCTTTAAAGGGTAATTAGTTATAGGGTTTTAGGGTGGTTTCTGGAATTTCTTCACATAAACCCTCTCCTTATCCTACGAACACGCGCTGGGCACTCCCTTATGCCCATTTATTACGGGGGGCCATAGTAAATAGGACCAAATATTGTTAGTAAAAATATGTAAGTATATAGGTTTTCGTTTGTACCGTGAGTCGTATTTACTATTGTCCTGTAATAGTTGTTTAATGCCATGTCGTGGTGAGAGGGTGATAGAGAAGACCCGTAGCTGGTTTGAGTCCTCTGTTCGTCTCCCGACGTTGTTTGTAGGTCATGGAAAACCCGTAGTGCACGCGATCGAAATATCACACATCTTGCAAACGCAAGTCTCGCCGAAATCCTCGATATCACAGCTCATTATTTCATCATTTTTATATATAGTATTACCTTGTGCTTATTATAGTTGTACCCTCCTCGCGTTCGTCGGCGGTTGAAACGCCCGATTGGACGCACGATTGAGCCGTGAGTCCTGCGCGTGGCCAACAAAGCCGTGCCCCGCCCCCCCGCCCGCGCGTGCGCCCTCCACCCCTATGCCACTTATACGCCGCTGCAACTCCCGCAGCGCGGAACAATGGATGTCCGATAAGGAGGCCGAGCAAAGCCTGATTCCGCCGCACGAAACCCCCGTCTTCAAGTCGACGGATGTAGAACCGGCGCTCAAACCCCTGAAAAGCCTAATCACGAAACTCGCCAAGAAACCCGTGCCTAAGAAGGAAAAGCCAGCCAAGGTTGACAACTCTACGGAGGAAGCGGGCGGGGACGGTGACGATGCGTCCCCGGCCGCGGAAGGGGACGAGGCCGAAATAGAGGAGGGAGTTGAAGGAGCTGAAGAGGTGGGGGAACAGGCCGATGCGTTGCGGGAGGACGAGCTGTGATTGATCGACTCGCAATAGTACGGCGCTTACAAAAAAGCTACGGAGGTAGCAGGGGGTCCAGTGTGGTGGTAGGAGCTGGGGCGGCTCGACAACCCTTCGTACTAGTAACGGCAGGGTGCAAAGTTTTGGGGTTGGAGTTTTGGGGATTCGGGTTGATTATTTTTTGTTTTTTTTTGTTTTTGTTTTTGCCCGGGGTTTTGACGGGAAGTTGATTGTCGATTCATTTGGGGGGTTCCGAGAGAGTAGCTGGTGATCCGTTCGTTAGTGACGGAACGTGTCACGATGGCAAAGATTGTTGTTTTGCGGCTTGAAAAGTTATTAGCGGAGGCCAAAAGGGGTGTCGTTCGAACTATGATATCAGTACGGTGTCGTTTAGCCGGGGTTGATAGTTGTGAAGGCGTCCTAATCATAGCGCCCGTGCAACGACGTTGCTTTAGGCCTGCCTGACTAGTCTAGACTGAGAAATCGGCGACAGGCAGAGAATGGCGCTCACGCGCGCACCGTGAGATACTCACGGCTCTTGTCTATGGGACGGAAGTGCGTCTGGCGTCTGCACCCGCGTGTGTGGCTGTGACTGCTCTTGCGACTGCGCATGCGTCTTCTACGGTGTTTGTGCACGCGATGCCTGAGGGCCTATTGTGGTCAATACACCAAAACATGCCGCGGTCCATTCCTGCTGCTGCTGCGATAATACCACATACAGTCGAAACCGCGAAAGCGCCGAAGTTAATGAATGACGAAAAAAGTGGGGGACGGACGCCAGATGCGAGTGATTGCCACTGATCTCCCTGGTGGGCGCTGGTTCTTGCCGCCGAACCATTCTCCGAACGATGCCGGATGGAAACACGTGTGTGTGTACGGCAAGCTTTCACCCCCTTGTTACGCCACTTCCGAGAGTGGACGTATTGCTAGCATGAGCCTAGTCGGTTTAAGTTCTCATCACAATGCAAAATATATCCTTCACCAATTCTAAGTGCTTTATTTTACCCCCTAACGTTGGTGCAATTCTAAAAAAGACTGTCAGGAGATCGCACTTTAACCCCTCGACGGGCAGCAACTTTGCCTTGACATGCCTTTACGGACACCAAGCTACTAGGTTTTAGCATGGAACACTCGTCCCTATACCCATGACAGCGCACGTTTTGATTTGCTTGACACGTGTATCGTGCCATCTTTGATTTTTTGCTGATAAAGTTTTGAGCATGCACATGCACGCTCACGTGTGCTGCAAATGTGTGGGCAACTCGGGCGAAGGTAACGAACACAGCAACCCGAAAAATAGAGTATCAACCTCAATCGGTCTAACTCACAGCCTACGCATTTGACTTGGCTATGGTCGCCGGACATCCTTAAACCTCAAAATCTTGGAAAAGTTTTATGGAGTGTAAGGCGGGCTTTAGGCTTGCGGGGGCGAGTTATGAAAAAACCCGCTGTGTATGTGAACACGCGGCAATGGAGGAAGAAAAACAGCTTTGATGGTGTTCCCAGATCTTATTGCAAAACACGGTATGAGACACATAGTATTAACAGAATGGGGAAGAGCCATCTCTTCGCACTTTTACAACCAGTCATACCCTGAAGCAATAACCTTCCTGGCACAGGCCTCCTGGCAAATGCCGCACCTCTGTGTGAGTGCATTGCTTAAGCAGTACCTAGTGTTAATAACCAATATGCCTTAGGAATACCGGTCCACCAAGAAACGAGAACACGCGTGGGTGTGCGATCGAAGCAAGCGACACTACTACAGTAGCTGTAGAACATCTACCTCGTAGTTAAGGTTATATCATAGCAGGTGTCTGTCACGGTATTGTTTTCGAAAGTTGCCGTCCGCCACACTCCTCAAGTACCGTCATTGTTAGATACGTACATACCTGGTACTGCTGTATGCATACCATTTTCTTGAGCTGAGGGGAGGGGTGATAAACATCCGCCCCCCTCCCCCCCCAAAAAATAATATACATTTACCCGCCCCTATTAAATAGAAAATGAGTCTTGGAAGAGCTGTCATACAGAGTACCGGCCCCTCTTACGGGGAACGCTAGTAAATAGGACCTGCGGTACACACAAAAACCTATAGATTTGCCTATTTTTGCTATTGATAACAATATTTAGTTTTATTTACTATGGTCCCCCGTAATTGTATGAAATCGGTAAGACGCTGGCCCAGAGGCTAGATTTCTTATAGAGAAAAGCTGTGTTCCACACTAACTAAGGGATGACCGCTCCCGAATTAAATATTTTACCTGAAATCTCAGGCTGAGTGTCTTGTGGGGCTCTTTTTAATGATAGTGCCCCAAATATTGTGATACTGCCTTGAATGAAGTTGAAAGCCCGGTAATTACCTGGGTTCAGGCACTGGGATCGTATTTGTAATACTTGGAAGGCGTATCTTAGGTGGAAAACCAGGGGTTTTTCAGAGGGGCACGAGCTTGGTCTCAGTCTCCGCGAGCACGAAAGGAATGAAACTGCTCTTCTTCTATCTCTAAGCAAGCACCACACGTGAGTATCAACGAGTACCGACTTAATAGGCAAACCTGTCCAGGATACAGAGTGTCCCGCCTGCATGATCTTAACAAGTGGCGTCGTCGGTAGGACTAGGCAGCTGTGTTACAGCATTTGTCCGCCACTCTTTCGGGCCTCGACGTGGGGACCACGGCACAACGTCCGTCGCCCGATCAGGCCGACGCTGCCGCGGCCGAGCGGACTTCTGCTGCCGCTGACGACCAACCCAACGCCGCCGCCGAGGCCTTAGGGGCTGCCTCGGCGAAAACGGCTAGACGTCGGGCGCAGGCGCGCGTGTCGACCGAGCGCGCAGCATCGGCTGCCGCCAGAGCCTCCCAGGCTGCCGCCGCGGTCTCCGAGGACGCCGCGCGCTCCGTCTCTTGTGCGCAAGATTCCATTTCTCGCGCCAATGAAGCTCTGCGAGCTGCCCGGGCGAATAGCGCCTCCAAGACCCGTCGGGTCGCCGAGACAAGGGCCTCAGCTGAGAGCCTCCCCCTTGCCGCGACCACGACGATCGCCACTCCAGCCCCCACTTCAGCCCCCGGCCTTGGTCCCTCGGACCCGCTTCCCCCCGGCGCGATCGCGATCGACGCCCGGACCAAGGCGTACGGGGGATCTGGACTCCCTGCAGGGGAGTATCGCCTGCATGGCGGCCGAGCCTAACCCGTGCTTCCCCTTTGAGGCGGCGATACTAGTGGTCTCTGCCGCTTGCTGCCTCCGATGCGAGATGCCCGCAGACGATCTCTCCGTCCACGACGCTTTGATCATGATGGCGGACGATTCCTGGGAGGCCCAGCAACGCCGGGCGTACACCATGGCTCTGGTGGTCAGCCTCCAGAAGACGCACGACGCCTCTTTCACCACCGTTTCTTGGCCCAAACCTGTCGCCTATCTCCTCCACTGCAAGCGGCGGGTACAGTCCGCCCACCAGGGACTCCACCTCCCCTACAAGGGACCGGATGCTGGACACCACCCCACCTCCCTCAGCAGACACCCGCCAGCTCTGTGACCCGGGACCGCTCTCGCTGCCGCGCTGGCGACCGGGACCGCCGGCGCGCGAGGGTTGGAGGGATTCGGTCGGTCCGGACGGCAGGTTCCGCCGGGGGTCAGGCGCGGATAACGGCAGTGGCACGTCTAGGCGAAACGGGGCTGGACGTCGGAGAAACCGAGGCAAGGGGAAGGAGAGCTCGAGTGACCGCCGCTACGACCCACGGGGAAACTCTTCTTGAGCCATTTCTCCCAGTTCTTCCTCGGACGGCAACTAAAGAGCCCCCGTCCACGAGGTTAAGGGCGCTACCAACAAGAGGCAAGTGGTTCTCTCGCTGACTGATGTTGCTTCTTCCGCCGCGCTTCTTGGTCGTTTGATCGTGTCCGATGACCGCACCATGCCCGTGTCATCTCACCTTGCTCACTCCCGAACATCGGCGATCGACTCCGCCGCCGCTGCCGCCGCGAAAAAGCACACCGCCGACGTTTAACGGGCGTACAAACACCTAGGACTCACAGATATTTCGCGCATTTCTGTCCTACCTTTTCCCTCTTCGATCCACCCTTCCGATCCCGCGCAAGAACTCACACGTTCGGTCAAGGCCTCCGCCTCTGCTGTTCTCATGATGTGCAACGATGGCAGCCATGAAGGCATTAGTTCTACTGACTGGATCCCCAGTTGGGAGTACCCATCAAGAAATCCTTCGGTGGAGTCGCCAGCCACCAGAGCTTGGCCCGCAATCACCTTGCCTCCTGCGACATGGCGACGGACTGCCAGCAGCGCGCGTACCATATCGTTCGCAAACACCACGCTCTCACCGTTGATCGCTTGAACCGCCGAAACTCCGTCCTCTCGTACGCTCTGCGTCCGGTCCCCAAATTTGACGTTGGCGGTTGGGTGTGGGTGTACAACACGGTGATCACCATCCGCCAGGGCGCGAAAGCCGACACGGACGCCAAGGTCCTCAAGGCCAAACTCTCACTCATCAACTGGACGGGCCCCTACAAAGTCCTCGTAGTTGGCCCCTGCCTCTCCGCGGACACCCCGGACAGATCTCCTCTCGGAGCAAAGCTCGTATATTTGGATCTTCCTTTCGATATGCCCGGCGCTGAGGCTCGCCGGCGCGTATCAGTTCAACGCTGCAGGCCCTGTGCCAACCCCCACGACCGTGGCGACATACCGAAGTATTTGCCGGCGGGGTTGACGCAATACGTACTCAACAACTTCTCCAAGGGATCCCCCCCGTATCACATCACCGAGGGCGACGTCTCGACTCCTGTTCAACGACTCGAAGTGGAAAAGATTACCGGACACCAATCGGTTAGAGGTCGAGGTGGCGTCATTGCGGTGATGTACGAGACGCACTTGACAGGACTATCCCGTCCATCCTGGGAACGGGAAATAGACCTTCAGCTTTGTCGCCATGCAATTTGGCGTTACTGGGCAGGCACCCCGAACCAACACCGCCAAACCAACCGCCTGTACCGCCGAATGAGAGGTTCGTGCGGCACAACGGGAGCTTTCTCGGAGTAACGGCGAGCGGTTTCTGGCACCCGGATGTGGCTGCGTATCGCACGCCGATTGGCTCCGTCGATACAGCAACACTGTACTTCCCAACGGGGCCCACTTTTGGGACTAGGGCGACGACGGTCTGTGGTGGCTCTGAAAAATCAGTGCAACTACGCCAGCGGATGGACTATATTCGGTTCGAGTTTTGAACGACCCAAGACCGACCAAGCTTCCTCTTTCTCCGGCGCGCTACACCCTTCGACAAGAGCTGTACGCGGTTCTTGGTGTCTGCCAATCCACTTGGTTAGCGCGTTTGCACGGGGGGTCCAGCGTAACGTAGATGCATCTCGAAGCGCCGCCGTGGATAGCTGATTTTCGCTTCTCGACTGCACTCGATAATTATTTTTTTGTCGTTTTCTTGGACTTTGGGAGGTGTTTTTTTTTTTTTTCTGCTCGGTGTGTTTCTGGTTTGTTTTCTTTTTTTTAGGGTTGGGTTGGGGGTGTGTTTTTGCGTATTTTGTCCTGCCTACCGCCCCCGCTCAGTGTCGGGACTGTTCTGGGTAATCGGCTGCTTAATTGTGGCCCAGGACGCGTTTTCAGAGTTGTGGGCTGGGTTTAGGTGGTTCTTGCCGTCTTCGGTGTTATTTTTCTTTTTGTTGCCGTATTCACTTTTTGCTTTTCCATGCATCTTCCTCGCCTCCCCCCCCGTGCGGGCGGCATGGCGATGACTTTCATTGACGATTTATTCCTGCCCTTCAAGGCTAGGTCTTCCCTTCATTGTTTTACGTACTTTGCCGGCTCCGTTGCCTTGCCGTTCAGAGGTGTGGGAGTGGGTTTTGAGGAGCCGCATCTTCGACTCATATTCTAGTTCGTGGAATCGGGGTTCCCTTGAATTTCCCACAATTCTGCATATACGGCTCATCAGAGTGGGCTAGTGTTATGATACTGCTTTATATGAGGTTGAAAGCCCGGTAATTACCTGGGTTCAGGCTCTGGGAACGTACTTGTAGTACTCGGAAGGCATATCTCAAGTGGAAAACCAGGGGTTTTCCTGAGACGCACGAGCTTGGTCTCAGTCTCCGCGTGCACGAAAGGAATATAACTGCTCTTCTCCTATCTCTAAGCAAGCATCACACGCGAGTACCAACGAGTACCGACTTAATAGGCAAAAACCTGTCCAGGGATACAAAGTGTCCCGCATGCTTGATCTTAACATACTACTACTACTACTACTACTACTACTACTACTACTACTACTACCACTCCTACTACTACTACTACTACTACTACTACTACTGCTACTATTAACTGTATGTAGTCTTTAAGTAACCGTCGACGACGTAAAATGAACCCAATCAATACTGCTGTACAGATGGTGCGAACCATAATAACTTGTGATGTCTTGGCGTTTTTCTCATCCAAGGATTTCGTGCTTGGTGGTACTCATACGACGCAAATAAAACTGGAGGCCTCGATGACGGTTGGCACTGCTTGCACCGCTGTTGTACAAGCGTTGGGCATGGCTTTTTTGTATCGTAGACACAGGCAGCATTACTTATTATTATGATAATGCTTGCCATTCGACGATGTGTTGTTCGAAAAAGCAGAAAGAAGCAGTGAAGAACTCTCCAGAACAAAAGCGCAGCAGGATCATACTACCGAATCAAAACCGATGTGACGCACATGAAGACTACCACAACCAACATCCCTCCATCTCACCCACCAAAAACGAGCACTCCCCTCCTTAGAAGCATCTATGTTATGGTATCCCCTCTCCCCTGTTGCGGCGTTATATTCCCCTCTCCCCTGTTGCGGCGTTCTGATTTGTAGCAATCGTCCCCTCATCATGCATGGCAGGCGTTGTCGCCTGCTTTTCTGATGAGCGCCTCGCCCTTTCGTTCAGAAGACATCTGGCGAGGCAAACCGCAACTAATACAAGAGCTTAAACCATCCTCAAGCACCTCGTGTGAGTGACCAGAGCAGAGCCAAAGGCATCAACCTGCTAGCAGTAGTCGGTCCCTAGGTCCATACTGCCTTACACTTAACACTGGCGTCGTCGGCACTCGACCGCGAAGCACTGGAGCGCCTCCGCTCAAAAAAGCCTTCACCACCGCTTACGCTCCCCCCGCCCAGCATCCCGGCTTGCCCGTTCACCTACACGCCGTCGGCGTTCGACTTTGCTTTTGTCCTCCTGCCGGTTGCGACCATAGCCAGGCACACGCAGACCGCTTTCCGTCCAGAAGACGCGAAGGTGGTGTACCCTGCGGGGCGCACGCTGCTGGCCTACATGGACGGCTTCCCCACGGCCACCTTGAACATGATTCTCACGAATCCTGACGGTTCATTGTCAACGGCGACAATCAACACTGCGTGCGACCTCTTGTTCGCCCTCCGCAAGGCGCACCAGCATTCCGTGCGCACCCCCACCTGGCCGGACGGCGCTCTCCCGGCCACCGACCCCGCCATGGCCCGCAAACGCGGCCCGCGCGGCGCCGATGCCAGGGACCGGCGCGACCGCAGCGGTGGCGCCTCCTCCTCTCGAGGCGCCTCCTCGCACAACGGCACATCTTCATCAGGGTCCAAGTTACGGAAATTGGGCAAGGGCCCTCGTCACCGCCCGGCCCCTCCAGCAGCAGATTCCAACACCTCCGACCTAGAGGTCGCCCAATTGAAAACCCCCAGGCAAGTGGTCCCTTCCCTTCTTGATGTTTCTTCCGGTGCCGCTCTCCACCAACTATCGCGTGGCGAACCAGCCTCCGACGACCGCGCGCTCCCGTTGTCCTCGACGACAGCGCACGCGCGCCAAGCCACCGTCAACGCGATCGTAGCAGAGAGTGACGCGACCCACGATGCTGCCGTAAAGCGTGCTTATGCCAATACCAACGTCCACAAAATCGAACGTATCACGCCTATGCCGTTTCACGCAGCTCTCGACAAAACCGACGCGGCCCACCAGTTGACACGTAGTGTTAAACTCGCAGCCTCCGACATTCTAGTACGATGTGACGACAAATGCTTTGATGGGGTAGACTCCCAGTCATGGGTCCCCGGGTGGGAACTCCCGCTTCGCAAATGCGTCCAAAGAGCCATCACACCCGACAAACCTTCGACTTTCGACCTCACCAACACTTTCGATGATTTTTTCCGGCAGGTGAAACGGAGTCTTCTCAAAGGAGCAATCGAGCCGGATGCCTTCAAGCTGCTACTCCGCCTCATCAGCTCCCACTTCGATCATGGCGACCGCAGTGCCGCCATGGCCAAGCTCCATTCGTTTGGGGTAGCCACCAAGACGCCTTTCGCGGACTATTCTCGGGCTTTTCGCTTGCTGATAGCGTCCATTACGGACAGTGACCAGGTCTTGGCCCCAGGCGTTGAGGTTGTGCTAGAGGTTGTTCGTAACAGCGTTAGCGAGCAGTACCCGAGCCTTATGCCGGTTTTGTACCCGGGAGATTTAGCGACTGCGTCAAAGCTTTTTGGGTCTATCGACGACATGTGGTTGGCGTTTAGTGGACTTTCTACTAATAAGACTCCCGCCATCAACGGCGAAAAATATTTCACGCTTCCACCCCTCGCGGGTCTTCCTTTGCACTCGCATGCAAGCGGTCGCACCCAAGGCCGATCGGCCGCGCCGCAGCCTTTTAAAGGCTCATCGGGGTCGTCCCGCAACCCAATCGTGATGAATGTCGCAGCATCAGCTCGTTCGCCTGATCCATTTTTGTCTTCCGCGGCCGAAAGGCCTGCTAATTCGACTGTTTGGGACGAGGTATTTCAAGTATCCGAATCGTTCTCAACAAATGACATTCCATTATGGACGCCCTTTACCACTCCCGAAGAAAGACGCCAAGTTTTCCGGGAGATCAAGGGCCACTGCCTCAACTGCCATGGCACGGATCATTCATTTAAAACCTGCACTGCCCCCTTCACCAACTCTAGCCACTGTCTTAACCCCGAGCTAGGCCGACTTGGTGATAACGGCGAAACCTACCGCCGTTGGCAGCACCGCATGCGGTCATAACGCCGTCCTACCCTCGTTGGCGGCGAAAACACACGCTCGTCGCCTTCGTCGCTTCGCAACAACAACTCGTCTCGTCGCTACGGCAACAACCGCCGTAACGACCACGGGCACCCCAACTCTGGTCAGTCTCGTCACGGTAACGCACAACAAGGTAATGTTGGGGGCTCCCAAAGCGATGGCCAATCGGCTACTTCGCTGACGGTTTTCCAACCCCAACACGGCGTTCCCCCGGGGCCTTCCTCTGGCCCTCAGACCCCGCGTATGCGCTACAGATCTGCTGGTGACTCTAACCCCAATGAACGTCAACCAGGGACCTTCCGCTCCAATTGACTGCCCGACGGCGGTGCGTTTGACCTTCCCATCCCGCCGATAGCACTCACGGGAAGCACGTCTGACCCAGACACCGACCATCGCCCCCCCGGCGACAGCGTTGCCCCTTCACCGCCGACACCAGGTATGCGCACCACCCCTGGTCTCTGCGAAGACGGCCGCCTCCCAGCTGCCGTAGGCTCTTCCCCGCCAGCACCAGGAATGCTTGTCGCTCCTGGTTCCGGCGACGACGACGGTATGATTGCCGCCGTAGCCTCCCCACCGCGAGCACCAGGAGTGCTCGTAGGTACTACACATTCTTCACCGCCGGCACCACGTATGCGTACCGCTCCTGGTCCACGCGAAGACGGTCCTTTGGTTGAGACCGTAGGTACTACATGTTCACCGCCGGCACCAGGCATGCGTACCGCCCCTGGTGTCTGCGAAGACGGCCGCCTTCCAGCTGCCGTAGGCTCTTCCCCGCCGGCACCAAACAATGCTTGTCGCTCCTGGTCCTGGCGACGACGACGGTATGATTGCCGCCGTAACCTCCCCACCGCGAGCACCGGGAGTGCTCGGCACTCCTGGTTCCCGCGTGAACGACACCAGTCGTCATTTTCCGCGTGCATCTTCCCCGACTTCATCTTTTGAGACAACCACCATGTCCAGGAGTGACTCCCAGGATGCGAGGGTCACCTTGAGGTGTGGGTACGGGAACCCAGGCCCCTCGAGAACAACACGGGCGCTCCGCTCGAGGTCCTCACGCAAGACCAGTCGGAATCTCCCTCTGCGCACTATTATCGAAGACGATCGGAGTGTAGTCAGCTTTGATTTTCATCCTGACCAGAGCGCAACGGAAGGTTCTTCTTTGAGCCACGGCGTTTCGCCGGTGGCCACTGAGCTGGTGGAGACCACGTGTCCCCGACAGGACGACACATGTCCCCCACAGGGCTTAAACGCAGCTACGCCCTCGGCGCCAAAATGCGCCCCTTCTTACCCAGACGAGATACGACGAGGTGATCTGAGAGAACAGACCCCGCGTGCCGCCCGGGCCGTGCTGACAACACCATTTGCTGTGGACGCACTCCTAATGCCTCCCGCCTACATGGCGGATGTCTCGCCCACCCGGTCAAGGTGAACCGGTCGGGAGCCCCCTGCCCCTCCCCGAAATGTCTCGGGGACGGCAGACACGACCGGTCCAGGCGAATGCGCCTCCCACCCCGGCCTCGATAACGAGGCCCTGGCAAGGCAAGAAGCAGGATGGGGCCCGTCCCCCAAAGAGAGAGAGACCCCCAACTGCTTTGCAGGGGATGTGTCTGACACCCCCCCCGCTCCTTCTCGCGCGACGGTGAATACCGCCGCGTTCGATCCTACCCAAGAGTACTGCACGCGCAACATCGTGTTCTTCTGGTAGCCCCCCTCATGCTTCTCGCAATGGACGCCTTCCGTTTTACGGTCGAAGGCATCTCTTATTTCTGCGGCGAACAGTTCTTCGCCGCCGAAAAGAGCCGCCTCTTCGGAGACCACCAGACCCTACAACACATCATGCGCGTGTCTGACCCCCGCCTGCACAAGAAATACGGACGCGAAGTCCGTAACTTCGATCTCGCCGTGTGGGAACGCGAGCGAGAAAATATCGTGCTTGTCGGCTCTTACGCCAAAACCCAGCCATGCGAACCCACCTCTTGGACACAGGCGACAAACTTCTCGCGGAAGCTAGCTCTTACGACCTCATATGGGGCATCGGGTACAGGGCTGACACTACTCCTGCACGCCAGCCGCCCCTGTGGCGCGGCTTAAATTTGCTGGGCAAGACCCTGCAAACCGTGCGACGTCTCTTCCGCGACCGTGCGCCGCCACCGACGCGCCCCCACCAATGGTCTCCTCAGGACACCTCGCCCTCGAGTAGAGACCGCATCTTCGAAGTCGACCCTTCGACGCGGCAGCAACTGTGCCCAAGTGACACACCTGCAGCCGCCTCCCCGTCGAGATATCCCGACTCCCACACCACCGTGCCATCAGACCACGACGGCGACGTTCTCGAAGTAATGTCCGCCGCCCGATCCGGTCAGCATCCCCCCTTGCTCGCGGAGCAAGGGCCTTGTCTTGTTGCTGGTGTCGTAATCATGGACGACTCTTCCTTTACCACCAAAATCAAGATCCACAGTGGCCTAGCTGCTCTGCAGCTTGGATGTGTCGCCCTTTTGGATACGGGCTCGCCGCAGACTTTCCTTAACACCCGCGCGTTCGATAGCATGAAACGCGTGGGTGCTGCCTCTGCCACTTGCGAACGACACACCCCTCCCAGGTCATGGGGCGGCTTTGGTAAGTCTCCGCCTCTTGAGACCACGGTTACAGTACGCTTAAGCGTACAATTCTTCCACGGCGATACACCAACTGCATCACTCGCCGTATGGGCATACGTCGTCCCATCTGAAGCGATGCAACACGACGTGCTACTTGGACGTGACAGCTGGATGCGGTTCCAGGACCGCTCTTACCGTACATTGGCTCCCTGTTCGATGACTAATCGAGTTCCCGGCGAGCTTACGCTGTCCCTCCCAGGGCTTCAGGGCGCAACAGCGTTTGTGCCCGACTCTTCGGCTCCTGCTGAAAGCTTCCACCTACTGTATGCGGGCGACACAAGCATCACTTTGTGCCGCGACCATCGTCTTGTCGATGTCGATTTGGTTCGCAGTAATGGTGCCCCTGCCCTCGCCGGTTGTTATCTGGTCGACATGCTGCACGCGGCCGCCGATTTTTCTGCGAACGAACAAATTGTAGAAAATGGCCGCCAGCTCATCCCATTAGCCGGCATCGCGGATCTAGACCCAGGTGCCTTGCTTGGCACCTCCTCTAGCCCGCTATTACGCGTCCCCCTGGATACTTCCTGTTCGACGCTCCGGCTCCTTCTTTGCACCCACGCGACTTCACAGTCCCAGGGCCAGCCCCCCCCCATTCCATGAGCACGGACCAGCCCTCACAACCAGAGTGCCCGGATCCCTTCGTGCACCATCTACGCGACGAGATAGCCCCGACACGCGAAGAACTCGCGACCCCTTCGGCTCCTCCCGTCAACCAGCTCCCTTCACCTGCCTTGCTCGAACGGCTGAGCACAGACCAACGCACGAGCTTCCTACAAGTATGGGACCGCTTGCCGTTGCACATGCGCGAAATCGCATTTGTCTTGCGCGGCCTCGGTTGGACGCCTACCGTCATCACCCAGTTGGGCGATGTTCTTGCTGAGTTCTCCGACGTATTCTCGAAGTCTCCAACCGATTTTGGCTCCTGCTCTCTGCTCCCCTTCAAGATAACTGTTCCCCCGAACAGCTCTCCTGTGACGTCTCGGCCCTACCGCATCAATCCCCCGACCGCAAAGCAAGCGGATGCGGTTCTGGATAAATTCCTCGCCGCCGGCCTAATCCAACACTCCACATCTCCCCTGGCGAGTCCCGTGGTTGTCATCCCGTAGAAATCCGGTGGCATCCGCATCACGGTGAACTACAAGAAGCTGAACATGCTCAGCATCCTTGGCCAGCTCCCCACCCCGCGCGTTGACGAGGTTCTCGACAAGCTTGGCACCGGTCGAATCTTCTCACTCTTCGACCTCGTCTCTTCTTTCCATCAGATAACGGTGCATAAGGACACGATCCCTCTCACTGCTTTCTGTACACCCACGCGCCTTTTCGAGTGGCTGGTTATGCCCCAAGGAAGCAGCGCTGCTCCAGGGTGGTTCGTCAAAGTCATCAACGACGTCATCAAGGACTTGGACCGCGTTGCCGCCTACCTCGACGATGTCATCGTTTTCGACGCCGACCCCTCCCTCCACGTCGCTAACATGAAGGAATTGTTCTTGCGATTACGACAGCACAACCTCAAGCTGTCCCCTTCGAAGGCTACCATCGGCGCCACGGATGAAGATTTCCTCGGTCACACCATCTCTCCCCGGCGTCATGCCAAACGCGCAGAAAGTGGAAGCACTGACGAAACTGCCCATGCCGAACGACCTGAAACAGCTACGCTCCCTTTTGGGCGCACTTTCCTACTACAGGAAATTCCTGCGCGATATGGCCAAGCGCATACGGCCCATCACTTCCCTTCTGAAACAAGGCGTCAAGTTCGTCTTTACCTCAGAAATGGAAGTCATCGTGCGGAAGCTCCTGGCCGAGTTGACCACGCCCCCGGTCCTTGTCTATCCCAACTGGGACGCCGTCACGGATAACTCCCGCCCTTTCCTCCTCTACTGCGATGCTAGTGTGGACGGCTTCGGTGCCACCCTCGAACAAGAACAGGACGATCACACCCTTCGTCCCATCGTGTTCATCAGCCGCGCTATCATCGAGTCTGAACGCCACTGGACTCCACTCGATCTGGAAGCAGGCAGCATCGTCTGGGCTATCAAGCGCCTTCGCGGCTACCTTTGGGGCACAAAATTCCGGATTTTTTTCGGACCACAAGGCGCTCGAAAGCCTCGACAAGATCGCAGAACATAACCCGCGGGTACAGCGATGGCTGGAATTCCTCACCGCATACAACTACACTCTGGAATACCGCAAAGGCAGTGCCAACGGGAACGCCGACTTCCTGTCCCGTCTGCCCCTGCCTGCGACGGGGCGCGACCGCGACGGCCCCAGCAGTCTCACTCCGTCCGACGAAGAGACGCGTTTTTCTCATCCGCTCTCACGGCATACTCCAGGGTGGACCCTCCGCCGTGCGTGTCGGTTTGGGTGGGCTGGCGCTCTCCGACCCGAGCTTAGGCTTGGGGGGGCTCCCGCTCTCCCCACACGATTTCCGCGATTTTCGCCAACACGGGCCCCGAATGAGGATTGACGACCTAAATGCTCCAACTGGAGAATTCGTTGCCCGTGCCCCCTCTTACGTCACTTCGCGAGGTCCCAACTGGGCCCTTCCTACGAACACAGGTACCAGCGATTTTCTCGTCGGTTCTGTCTTCGCAGTCCCTCTTGCACCTCTGCCCGCT
The DNA here is from genome assembly GCA_031763025.1 of Macrocystis pyrifera. Taxonomy (NCBI): domain Eukaryota; class Phaeophyceae; order Laminariales; family Laminariaceae; genus Macrocystis; species Macrocystis pyrifera. The sequence goes on from JASSKH010000003.1 coordinate 17,174,471, forward strand.
TCAACCGACGGCACGGACCCCGGCCGACGCGCCACTTCCTCCGAGCCTTCTCCATCACCCACCGATGGCGACACACCGCACTCTAGCCCTACAGCGGTCCCCGTCTCATCCACGGTCGCCGACGACAAAGCAGCGTGGGACACCCTCTCTCCTGCTCGACCTGTCCAGCAGGACTCAGCCGAGCACCCAACGGATTCAGGTCCTCAGGAACCCTCTGTTGTGTCTCATCCAGCCTCGCGTGTCGCCCGGACCAACCGTGATCAAGTCTCGGTTGTGACCGTGGCTCCGCCTCTGCTGCCTTCATCTTCACAGACGGCCCTGCCGTCCCTTCCCCCGTCGGAGCTCATTTCGTCTCGGACCCGCCGACGCCAAGCTGACGCTGCTGGCAAGCCTGCGACCACCGTGGACTATGGTTTCACTCGCTCGCATTCTACTCGGCCCACCGTCCCACGACCAGCCCCCAAGGCGCGCAAGCGGCGCCCGCCTCGGACTACGCCCCCTTCAGAGGATTCTCCCCGGCCCGTCATCGACCCAGTCCCGACAGTGCCGATTCGACCCACCACCGATGCGGTCACACCTGCCCCGCCCTTGCTTGGCACCCTCCCTCCGGAACCTCCCGGGCGTGCCAGCGCCACAGCTGCCCTTCCCGAGATACCCTCACCGGCAGAGGCCGAGTTCATCGACTCTGTCGAGCAATACACACATTCCGATTGGGCGCGTGAGCAACGCGCTGAGCCGGTTTGTGACGCCGCCATTCGGTATCTTCTCCTAGGCAGCCCCTCCGTCCTCCCCGACGATTTCTTTCTACACTTGGCGCCTCACAAACGCCCCCCGTTGTCCGAAGTGCGCTCCTTAGCCGAAAAAGGACGACTTTACACAGACGACGACGGTGTTCTCCTGCTCGTGCGGAAGTTGACGCCCCCCGCTCTGACTCGTCCCGACAAGCCTGGCGGACGTGCCGCCCGTCTCTTAGACGACGAGCCCACGAGAATCTACGTTCCGCTGCTTATGCGTCCGTGGATTATGCAAGCCTGCCATGCTAGCGCCTCCTGTCACCTTGGTGTCGCTCGAACGCTCTCAATGCTCGAACGTTTCTATTGGTGGATTGGCATCAGCATCTGCACGCGGTGGTGGATCCGTCGTTGCCTCAAATGCCAGGCGCGCAAGACTTCCAGACAAACGGTACGTTGGCCCATCCTCTCCCTTCCGTTGCCATCCGGCCCTGGTGTCACGGTGAGCGTTGGCTACTTCGGTCCCCTTCCCGTCACACCTCGGGGCAACTGCTACATTCTACTCTTCACGGATAGGTTCAGCCGGCGCGCAGATATGTACGCCGTCTCGGCTGCGGAGTTCACGGCTGAAGGCACGGCCGACATCTTAGTGAATAAGTACATACCTCTTTGGGGATGTCCGGTCAGCCTTCTCTCCGACAATGCACTTCACTTCTGCTCCAAGCTGTCCCGTGCCGTGTACAAACGTCTGGGAATGCGCAAAATCGCCACAAGCGCCTACCATCCCGTGCCGTGTGGGCAGAAATTTTTCCGAGCCACCAAAGATGATCTTGACCCTTGTACCAAAAGTGAGCGCCGATAGGCAAGGTGGTGCCGCTGAACCGGCGAGTCCACGTTTGCTGGTCGACGTAGCTGTATCCAGGAGGCAGAAAACGGGCGCCCTTGTCGCGGGCGAGCTCGAGTTGAGCGGCACCCACGCACATACGGCGGTACGCCCTATTTGCCTGTCGAAGTTGTAGGGGCGCTTGTGGCGAATTTGGACGACCCCGGACCGGTCAAGCTCGCGCTATCTTCTGCTCGGTATACTACGGCTGACAGAGCCGTTCGCGGCTCGTGGTGTCTACAAGTGCACCAAGGAAGCTCCCTCATGCGTGGTATTGTGCGTAACGTTGACGAGTCCCGCGGAGCCGAGTCAGCAGGCTCTGCCGACTTGAATACGTCCCCGTAGCCGGTTTTAGTTTTTTTTCGCATGCGTGTCTTCCGTAGTCGCCGGGGCCGGGTTTGGTATCGTGTCACTGTGTGGTTTCTTTTTTTTGCTGTGCTGTAGGTGTACTGTCTGTTTGACTTCCTGCGAACTCTCTAGCCGTTTCCCTGCTTTCATTGCAGCTGGCTGCCGAGTTCGTGCACCGATTGGGCTAACGGTTGGATCCACTTCAGCCTCCTTGCCGTTCGGTCATGCGTCTCTTGCGTTCCGTATCTACGATTGTTTTCGCCCCCTCCTCGAGAGCGGCGGAAGCGTTCGTTCGCGTTTCGATTCCTTCAGTCGTACCAGTTTTTCTTGTTTTGTCGTTTTTCTTGTATCTCTTGGCCCCACTTTGGTTTTCCCGAGGCCATATTCGTGAGCCTTTTTATACGCATCGTACAGGTTACCCTAGGTTTAGGTCTGACCCCATTTGCCGTTCATGCGTTCCCCCTCCGCCTTCTTAATAGCCCCAAGCAGGCCGAGGTGATAGATTTCGTTCTTCTTCGCGACCGTTTGCATTCCGCCCTCTCCCGCGTGATATTGCAGAGTGTTATCAGGTTTAGATTGGGTAGTAGACGATTGGTTAACCTTTCACGGATAATCCAACGGACCCAGACCTTTAACAGTAGGCCGTAACGATGTCTGCTCATCGTACGTTTCGTGTTCTAGCGCGCTCAGTGTAGGCGAAATCTCGCACGCGTCCTGTTCTGCCCTCTTCTATGGGATCGGGTCTTGACTGTCTTGGGTTCTACCATAGCGTGATTTCCTGTTTTCCGACACTGTGCCCACTATTCGAGTGAGCCCCTTCGCGCCAGCACTTGTTTCTCTTGCGTTACCCCCACGTTCGTTTTACTTCTCGAAGCACCCCGTGCCTTCGCAGTGGGTCCTGTAACGATCCTTTTTGTTTTGTTCTTTATGTTCGTTTTTTCGCTCTCAGGCTAGCTTGTGCCGCTCCTGGCTACGCGAGTTATACCGCTTCCTCGAGTTTAAGTCCTCGATTTAGCTTCCGGGTAGTTCTAGCTTATTTTGCCAGCTTCCGCGTAACCGTACTTGCGGACTTGTTGTCGGATTCGCAATGTCACGTGTAATCGGCTACCGCCTTACAGGTTAGAGGTGTGGGAGTAGTGGGTTGTGAAGTGTCGCATCTTCGATCCATTTTCCGAATTCTCCGGGTTGTTTTAGTCCTTTCCTGAGTTTCCATGAATCTGCATATACGACCCTTCAGGGTGGGCTAGTGTTATGGTATCCCCTCTCCCCTGTTGCGGCGTTCTGATTTGTAGCAATCGTCCCCTCATCATGCATGGCAGGCGTTGTCGCCTGCTTTTCTGATGAGCGCCTCGCCCCTTCGTTCAGAAGACATCTGGCGAGGCAAACCGCAACTAATACAAGAGCTTAAACTATCCTCAAGCACCTCGTGTGAGTGACCAGAGCAGAGCCAAAGGCATCAACCTGCTAGCAATAGTCGGTCCCTAGGTCCATACAGCCTTACACTTAACATCTACCAAAAATCCGCTGCCCATTAAAATGGTTGGTTTATAACTGCTATACGCGCATTTTTATTGTACGTAGGGGTTTTCGCCTGGGAGATATTTCGTCTGACGACAGGAGGATTGGTCAGTGTCGTTGTCGTTGTCGAGTGTTTTTGTTCGCTCACCGCCAAAACCGGTGCTTGCTTTGATGCTTTTATATGAACTTCGCACGGTACTGCTGCTGCTCTTACTGGCTATGCAGTCGGTGTGTAGTGCGCAGTACGTCAACAACCCACTAGATACGTGTTTGTTTGGATGTTACATTATTATTATTATGCTTGCCTTCCGACATCTACGCTATATTGTCGGAAGGCAAGCATGATAATATTAGTATAGCGTAGATAGATGCCGTTCCTATATAAACCGAATATCCTGACGCAAATCATTCTTCTCTGCCAGCTTTTTTTTTTTTTTTTTTATCCTCCGGCGGACTGGTAAAAATAGAGCTTAAGCTCACCACACTTCCACGTTCCAATTTCGTGTCGTGTGTCATTTTAGCCCATAGCTCCCGTTGCAACATCATCAGAACAGGCTGCTGATACCTGGCACGTTGACCCGATCTGACCCCCGAGAGGAGCAGGTGCGGTGGAGATACCCCCGAGAGGAGCAGGTGCGGTGGAGATGACCCGGGAGAGTTATCTCTCTCGGTTAGTGTGGGACTTGCGCTAGCTCACCAACTAACAAAAACCGAGGTCATATGAGGCCTTCCCGCCGGACTTGGTCCAGTAGTTAGTTACGGTCCACCCTACCCGTTGGGGCGTTGACGCTCTGCCAGCCGTTTCCCAATTCCCATTCTCCACATCGTTTCATTTTAGCTACCGGTAAACTATATCATATATTCCTCATCAACGTTCCATCCCCAGGTCATTGGTCGCGTTCCTCCGGCTTCTTCCTCCCTTCCCCTAGCGCCCTGGCGGTCCCTCAGGGCTAGTTTATACGTATGCACTCGTATTTCGATGTTACATCGTATACATGGAACATGTGCATCGATGAAACGATGTTTGGAACTCAACCTTGAAGCTCACATCCCACGAGGACGTGTGATACCAGTATGATATACAGATATACAGTAAGCGCAACTCAAAACGAAAGGAGGTAATATGTACGCGTAATGGATAACATAGCAGTAAATTGGTATGACGATGAGGGATATACTACTGATTAAGGAGGGATATTTGGTTTATATAGGAACGGGATCTACGCTATTTTGTCAGAAGGCAATCATAATAACTCACAGCTGACGTATTTTTTTTTTTATAAATTTTGAAATACGTCAGCTGTGAGTTCGACTGATTAAATAGTTGATACTCAACTTTGCAAGCTCCGTAATACGCCTCGTCTATATTCCATTTTTATTTCAAAATTTATAAAATAATAAGATAGATAGCAGTACGACGTTAATTGCTATTTATTGTGAAGCCTGTCTCAAACTGACTTGACGTCGACGACTCTTCTTGTTTTTGCGTTCTTATACTTCTTGCATGCCGACAAATATTTTGTTTGGCGGACTATCGCAAAAGAGTGGATCAACACATGTCGCGCGATACCACGCTCATGCCTACCCTCCTCGTGGTGCGCGAGTGGAAGAGTGTAAGCGGAGTGCATCAAACATGAAGTGTGTGCAAGAGTGTAAGCGGAGTGCATCAAACATGAAGTGTGTGCAAGCGTGCAAGCTCTTTTCGGCTCTCGACGATTGTTCCGCTTCGACGTCCTTTTCCGGATACTATACGTAAGTTCCGGATACTATATACGTAAGCGTTTCACATGCCCGTACGTTTTTTTCATCACGCCGCATGAATGACGTCGAAGGCGTACCCCACACGGGTCGCGGGCAAAAAACGTGAGCGATGATCCCCTCCTACGATGGCAACGCAGTCATCAAATACCACCTTTACGAAACTCTGTGCATCATCACGACAAGCAGCGCTGTTCAGGAGCTAAGCCTGCTCAGCCCGTCTCACTACTGAGAACGTGTGAGAGAGATCTGCTATCTGCCAGCGTTCCGGTCGCTCTTTCCGGTCGCCTGGCGACGCTACTGCTGACCTACTCGCACGAGTATTGAATTTTCGGCCAATTGACGTGGCCAACATAATCGGCCGGATACGACCTTTCAACCTACAGCGTGCCTGGGCGGTGCCCCAGGCCGGCAGAGTGCTAGGAGAGGGTTACTACGGTTACTACTACCAGAGGGGAGGGTTTTTTCCAGCCGAGTTCGCCCGGATCGTGGGAGGGATGTTGTTTATCCTCCTTCTCCTTTTCTTGCCGTGCGCTATCGTGGGCGCATTTGTGACGGCTGAGGATCAAGACCTGACAGCATTCCAGACTGCTTTCTCGTTCCGCCCTCCGGCGGGCGTGCTGCACGGGCGCACGAATGCCGTGGCGAAAGACCGCTCACCCTCAGGGGCCCCGGCGCCGTCCTTCTCGGGAGTGACAAGGAGAACGGACAGTGCGCCTGCCGTGGTCGGTGAGACCAAGTTGCCTAGCCTACTACTCCTGTAGAAACTTCCTGGCCCATTGTTTTTGGTATCATTTCGTTTTTTGGAGGGTGTGTCGGTGCAAGTTTGCTGATGTTGCTTTTTTCGTATGAAATGGCAGGGTATCACTTCGTACGACTCTGTACCTGGTATTATTATGCTGGTTTGTAGTCTCAGCGTATAGTAGCGAATATCACGACATTTCCACAGCAGGTGCCACAAATACTACAGCAGTACGAGTCGGTACTCCGTGTGTGTGATCGTTAGGATATGATACTCGCACAAGCAGCGCCATGCCTGTGCTTGACTATTAATAGGTTGCTCGAGGTCCAAACCCGGCTCATTTTTAACGGTAGTCATGCCGACCTGTCGCCCACGCAGCTCCTGTTTCGTGAGCAACGTCTGTGACCCTACTTCATTTTCGGCACATAAGAGTATAGCAGAGGCGTCGCACCCATACTCGTAGACAGAAAATGGCAGCCAGGAACGAAAAACCTAGACGCTACTCGTATGAACACCTCTTTTTTCCTATGCTAATGTTATTAATCAAGAATTTCGCACGTATGGTCGTATCATAATAGCCGGCGTAGCCAACTTTCAATTTCGTTGTTCGAGTTGTGTGCCGGCCTTGAGTACTGAGTACGTACGCGTCCGTTCTGATAACCAATCATATCCCTACGATATTAATATTATATTAATACCAGTACTCCTGTCCACGAGGCACCACCTGTGTGTAACTGGCAACTGCTGTCCATGAGAAAGAAGTACGTGCGTACGAATAACACACCCTAAAAGCCTACGACGTGAACGACAAAATAAGCACATGGAACACGGAAGCTCTCTGCGGGCGCGCTACACCCGGCGCAATCGTTGAAATTATTATCTTGGTAACTTTGATTTGAACTACTCCTAACATTACTATTTCGTAGTGCAGGCAAGTACAGCATTGTATTGAAGGCTATATGTAAGCAGGAGTCTGCCTTTCAACCTTTGACGAAACATGCTTGCAGCCAGAGCCAGAGCTAGATGTTGAACGAGAGCACTCTTGTACCGGTAGTTGGCAGGCTGCTTCTCTAGCCTGCTCTTGGACTGCTTTATTTTCATAACATCTGACTCTAGGCTCGAGAGCCTCTTGTCGAAGCTTCTCCGCATACTGTAGAACATATGAATATCATGTGGAATATCAAACATGCCGAAAATATCCAGCGATTGCTTGTACAGCAATAGGATAGGGTATGTACTGATACTCTTGATATCTGGTACTCAGTACGAGGACGAGTACCTGGTAGGATACAGCGGCATTATGCCAAACGTTCATATCTGTGACTGAACCATTTGTCTCCTGGAAGCTGCAGCTGTCCCCTCTTCTGGACTACAGAGGCTTGTAGAGAACATATGCCTCGTTTTTGGACTGCTGTGTGATACCTACCACCTGGCACATATTATTTTTTTGTGCTGATACTAGAGAGCACCCCAGGTGTCGGCCTGCGCCCTGAGTGCAGGTTTGCTTCGTTTTTCTGTCTCTATTTGTTTCCCTGTTTTTTCTTCTCGTCGTGCTTTTCTTTTTTCTTTTTTCTTTTCTGTACTCGAGTGTACATGTAATACCACGGATATGTTTCTGGTGTCATTTGGGTGCAAGTGATACGGGATGGTATACCACAACCTCGTTGGTAACATTTCCCGTACGGACTGGAATGATCCTGCCGTCCGCACTATTTCGTACCCGTTTGTTTTCTCCCATCGAGATGCATTTTTGTTGACACTTTTTTTTTTTGACCACAGGCAACGTTCCAGGGAAGTTTGCTATCAATAATGTGAAAATATCATCGTAAACTGTAAATTGTGTTTCGATACCTTGGTAGTATCTGAGTATTCACATGTGCGGGGGGGTCCAGCAGCAGTAGACTCGTAATTGCAGGAATGAAGTTTGAAGTTCAAGTTTCATACAAAAGCAGATAAGGTTTTACACAACTTGAAACGGCATGCCAGCTGTGAGATCTGAGAATTTCGTCGACCCTCATATTCGCCAGCTGCTTGATACATGAACAATAAACACCATGGTACAAGTACTTGGATCTATCGTTCTATAGAGTGTGTTCGTGTTCATGTACCAGGTATTAATAGTATTAATATAAATACGTCGTAGTACATTTGTTACCCCCCTTACGACGATCATTAACAACTCTTGACACTTGTGACGAGTCGAGTGACGATCGCTAAAACTTCGGCACTCGGCACCCCCGCTGTGCACGTACCTGGTATGTATCGTAAGAGTACAGCGTAGATCCCGCAACCTGTTATTCTAAAATATACGCCAGTCGTGTGACGTGTATACAGCAGTGCCTCGATGCGAAAACATTCTTGTTCTTTGCCAGAGGTTCAAGTTGTCTTGGTCTTTTCTTCAGTCAACGTTCAACCCTCAGCATTACCATCAGAGTTCGCGTTCGCATGGTTAACGTTGCTGATCCGCCATTTTTTTCTACATAGTAGATCGGCGGCTACGTACTTGTTGTCACCATCTAGCGTGCTTGCTTGTTCCTTTTCCCTTGTTGTGATGCAACTTTGACGGCAATGCTGAGGGGCTAACGTAACGATGTTCATAACTTTGTTAACGTTCCGTTGATGAAGGTTGCTCGAGGATTATACCGGTAGTTCCACCACGAACAAAGATGTTTTGTTCGTCGGGCACGGGACCGGGACAGGGTTTGGAGTTTATTTTTGTGCACAAAGGGCGCCATCCGCGGTTGTGCGCGTCTGATTTTTTTGTGTTTAGTCTAGAAGGTCAACAACAGCGTGCTAAGATGCGATACCTTGTATGTGCATCCCTCTAGCCACGTAGACCACGACTATGTTTCTGCTTTTGAATTCGGTGCTTGCGAGGCGCAGATTTTGAGGATAAAGGGACAAACATGAGGCAAAAATGCCCCCGGGGACGGTTCTCTAAAATCCCCTGTCTTCCGAATTGTGTGAATTATTCACTGTCGATGCATGTAACACCTGTTATATTGCTTTTTCGAAGTCAAAAGTGAAAAAGTCGCTGTTCCTCGCCGGCTACGTTTCTTCTCAAGCCTCTCCCCAGCTGAGTTTTGCTCCAATCACCGCTTTGTAAGGTTCTACCCCCCCTAAACTGAACCTCGGGAATGCGGCGGGTTTTTTATTTCGAAGCATTCTGATTCGTGTTTGTTTTTGGAATATTTTTCAAATGCCGTTTTTGGACGTTTCAGATCGATCCAGTCAGTCAGTTTTTTCATACTTTTGTGTCTTAGCTGGGGAGGAGCAATTACGCTATCATCTCGGATGGCGCCAACATACATATAAATATACGTGCCACGAGTCTGTCTATATGTTGCTGTCGCCCTCCATCTCACGCTGTGACTCAAGTTACATAATTTCTCTCTGCTCTACTGCTTGCCTCACGACCGAATCCTGGAATGAATTTGCTTGTAGTTGTGACCACAGCTGTATTATACCTGGTAGCTCTTTATGAAGAACCAGCACGGACACTGGGTGTGCTGAATGTCAATGGGTAGAAGTAACGGTTTGCTGTGAAGAACATGTACTCGTATATATGAATGAATGTCGATATCATCGAAACAAGTTGAAAAAAAAGGAGCGTCTGCTCTTGGAGGGAGGGCAGAGCCTGACGCAGACGTAGAGCCAACTAGGCCTGTACTGGTGTGAGAAATCGAGATTCGGCATGAGGTAATGGGCACACAGGCAATACCCCCTGGCGTAGATGTACTGATGGATTGAAGGCCTGCGGTAAGTATTGACGAAGAAGACCGTTGTCCTGGAGTGCTGGTTCGAATCGTGTCCCATTACGATGCACCAGGTACCTGGTATATGATACCTGGTACGACCTCGATGCCTCAGTTTGTTAACCGGTAACTCTGGCGAATGTTCCCCATACGGAAACGATGCCTCGTTTATCGTCAACATTAACCAACGACCCCCTATCCCCTTTCCGCAACGATCCCTCGTGTACGAACGCACCATATCCATAAGTATCCCGTGTCCGATTATCCCTCCCCACCAAATTCCATGCCACGTCTGTTGGCTGTTGGCGGTTGGTCTTGCGCTGGCCCGCTCGCTTGTTGGAGCGATTTATCTATCCGGGGTGAACGTTGACTTGGGAATCGGATGTGCTGCGTGTTGTTAATAGTAGTGTAACAAGTTGTAATCTACGGCTACTATAGTCCATTTCGTATATTGAATAATTAGGTAAGGGTACCGGGTTGTGACTCCGTTGTTGGTGTTTGTTCCACCGCCGTGCAGATGCGCTTGTGCTCTGACTTGTGTTGTTCCGGCCTTTCGTGCAACATTTCGGGTAGTCTATTAATGCGAAGTACCTGATATCATATACTGCTGTACGAGTAATGGAATCGAGAGCTGTATGCTCGACGCAGCTTCGCTGGTGACTCATGCAAGCATATACCGGGTTTGCGGAATGGCAGTTCACTATTTATTTTACTGCTCAACACGGGTTCTCATCAGCGTCTCCTAAGAGAGGGGCGCGGCATGGCAGGGCGCAAACCGAGTATTTCGCCGAGGCTAATCGAAGATTGGGTCGGTGACTGTTAGGATTATCACTCTCGAGTGGTGAATGGTTTTCACCACTTGTAATTTCGAAGTGGAAATAAGCCGTCGGCCATTTTCCTCTGTAGGAAAGCGGTGACGCTTTACCACCCTTTCCCCGCTGCAAAAAGCATCCAACTCTACACACTGCTGTAGTTCCAAGTACTTTCTTTGTCCTCGAATTGCGCCTTCAGCAGTTTCGAATATGCTAACTTATTAGCCTTTGCTACTGCAATATTCTCCTACTCTAGTCCGAAGCACAAAAACACGACTGCAGCCGTATTAATAGTACTACAAAAGTAGTGTTGAAAAGCTTGTTCTGCCGCCAGCCTGCCGGCGCGCAGGATGTTTCAATGTTGTCATATTAGTACGTACCAGACGCCAGGTATGTACGTATCGAGTACGTTCTGCAGTATGGTGTTATCGTGTTAACCTGGAGGCTGACGTGCCCAGCTCTGATCCATTTATTGGTCGTTCCCGGAGTCCGAAACTACTTGCTGCATGTAGTTACCACCGTCCCTTTTGTCCTTCCCACACGCTACTATCTAAAAATAACTACAGAGTATCAGGTCACTGGTACGTTCGAATTTTTCGATTTGGCGTGTTTGGTGTAAACTGCTGCTTGTGTTGCGGTCGAGAGGGAGCGAGGCAAGCCCAATGTGTTGCTGGTCTTTTTATGGAGGCAGGCCAAGGTTTTTCCCCTTGTCCTGTCATCATGACTTATTGGGCCACCGGTATTCTGATATCGCTATCATAGCATATAGCTACGTACGTACCATCTTTTTCATTTGTATCGCTCTTCTAAAGCGTGAGAGCTACCGCCGAAGTAGGCGCCTGGTATGTGCCAGTATGTGATAATACCCTTCCTACTACAGTGCGGCGATACTGCAAAATGTGTCTCCCACTAATCCAAGTAGTTTCACCCCTCAAAAGGTGGGTGCACTTTTAACGGGGTTAGTCTAAGGCTTGAAAATGTGATGCCTGGTTGAGTATTTCATCTACTGTAGTCTAATAGTGCTACTATTGTTTGTTCAGCCACGAGGCTGTTCATTATCGCCTCGAGAGGGTTCCCACTCCTCTGACGCAGATCCACCGGGTCTCCGTATCATAGGTCGGATGTTGATGTAAACAACGGTGATGGAAGTGGGAAATGGATTTTGCCAATCAACTCCCCAAGCGAAACCGAATCTCGCCCCTTTCGTATACCGTTGGTACGAATGGATTTTGCCAATCAACTCCCCAAGCGAAACCGAATCTCGCCCCTTTCGTATACCGTTGGTACGAAGCACTCTTTTCATGGAATGGACAGGTGGGCAACGGACGGACAGACAACACATGAAATTCCAAAATAGAGATCCCAGTTGACAATACAGATTGTGGATGGCACGGAAACGAGCTCGAAACGACCGTCAGGCGTTTCTCCCAGCGGATTGATACATGAATACGTCATTATATTGCGTACCCCGCGTACACTTAGCGGTCGCAGCGCGTGATCTATGACCTTAACATCTACGTTTGGGCCCCCTCGTTGAATTCAAAATGATCCCAAGTCGCCTTTGGCCCGGTACATTCGTGTCCATGTGCGCAGGTATCCTTGAGCGTCACATATGACCAATGTTTTCTTAAGCCCTCTCTGGCCCGCCGCTGAAAATCCCGTGTCACCATCTATTTTATTTTGCGCACCATCGCGTAAACATCCCGTGTCACTTGCGCATACACCGCCTGATGAGTAACATTCCCAAGGTGGCCCCCAAGAGTTCTCGTACGATCAGTACCAAGCCTAATCAACATACCCATCTGACTATCTCCCCCCCCCCCCCCTAAATCACGCTTCCTTCTCCGTTCGCCAGCAGATGTTGATCGCCGGCTCGTTCAACCGTCTGCCGACAACAAGCCGGTCCTTTTGCCACTCTCCCTCTCCCACCGTCCTCATCTGGCCCGCCGTAGCGACCTGCACCAGCGGATTCTTCGGCATCACCTCTAGGGCGTGCGACGCGGACACCAGCAGCCCCGCGCGCAGACGGAGAGGGCCCTCGTCCGCGTCGCGCTCGAACACGGCGCGCATGGCGATGGCGATCCCCGCGCGCTGCGCATTGCCCTCGGTGGACTTGCTCCGCGAGGCGTACGGTCACCGCCGGAGTTTCTGGGGCGACCTTACCCCCGCGGAGACCCGGAGGTTCTACCATGAGCTGTTGCCGGTTAGCGTCTACCTTGAGGCTCTCGGAGCACAAGGTCTTACCGCGGTGGACGGTAACGAGCGTCCTCTCGGAGGCGGGATGAGCGGGGGGGGGTTAGCGACGGTGGTGGAGGTGGTGGGCGGCGGGGCAGGGGGGGATTGTGAGTGTATATTTGGGGCGGCGGAGACGCTGGAGGAGCAGGCCAGGCTGGCGTCGATGGCGAGGCACGCGGCCAGGCTGTACGTGCGGGAGCGGTGCAAGCTGCCGTCGCGCGTCCTGGCACACCTGTACGACGGGCTTCGGCACCTCAAGAACTATGGCTCGTTCAGGTGAAAGGAGACAGGGAGGCTTGATTGATATTATGAGTCTACAGCAGTTTGTTGCGGGAATTTTCTGCCGGCGGTGCGCGCTGGCTGTGATCCAAAACTGTGCTCGTCACGTTTTTTGTCTTTTGGCTGCAGCCATTAAATACTCTCGTTTTTTTTTGGCGCAATACCTGATTGCATGATTAAATTATACTGATACGTACATACCTGGTACCAGTCATCACAATGTTGATGTTTTCGGTCACCACAGGAGTGGGCATGAAGATAATTGGGATTTTACCGTGTCGCGACATCCTTGGCCTTAAACCAACCCCTACCCTTTCCTTCCCATGGTGTTGACCTTATCAGGGTGACGGGCATGACCTGGGAGGAGCTGTGGGAAAAGTACGAGAAAAAAATCAGAGCCGAAGACCCCACTCTCGAGGGTGAGGACCTCAAAACCAGCGTCTGCCTGCGCATACTCGAGAAGTCGTGCTGTACGAGCGAAGTGTTTAACAACCTCTCTGGGTGCAGCGAGCTCAACACTTTTTTTGCCGTCGACCGACAGCATCACAGCCGCTAACGCCGGCAGCAGCACTAGCAGCAACAGCGATGGTGTTGATTGCGCTGACGACTTAGACCTGCTAGAGGGGCTCGAGGTTTTTCCCTCGAAGAGGATGCCGTCAACGGCCGCCGCGGAAGGCGCCGACGACCAAACTTCCGACGACGGCGCGAGCGCGCTCGAGCTCGCGTACGCGGCGGAGCGAGCGGCGGCGTGCGCGGGGGCGCTGCGGCTGACGCGCTTGGTTAAACCGTTTCCCGAGAAGCAAGACGAGCAGCCCTCCGACCGGACGCCAAGCAGCGGCGAACAGCCCTCCGCCCTGAAGCAAAGCGGCGGGGAGGGTGTTGGCAGTAGCGGTGGCGGTGGCGATGGCGGTGGCGGTGGGTCGCGTCTCTCCCGCTTGGTGCCCCTCTTGAGGGCGGAGCGCACCGAGGCTAAGGAGCAAAAGCGGGCTGACCAACGCTTGCGGAAGATGCTGGGGAAGAGGAAGTTCCCCAAGCGCTCGCCTCGATCAAGTGCGGCGTGAGTTCGTGAGTCAGTGAGTGACGCAGTGAAGGAGTGCACCTTTTGTACCTGGTAACTGTTTTCGATTGCTGTGCTGCGGCGGCGGTGGTGGCCAGGACCCTCTCTGGCGCTAGAAGTCGCTTCGGGTGGAGCGGAGCGATTCTGCACAACTTGGATTGGCGTGTGTGTCCCCCCTGCCCTCTTATTGTTTTCAGTTATGCCTATAGCCTTAAGCCATGTCGCTAGTGCCTTTTGTACCGAAAATTGGGACGGGGGCGCTCGCGCGTGCGTCGGTGATGGTGAACGAAAGCGCCGGCATTAAGTGGTTGGGGATAAGGTCAAAGGCGACGATGGCCGTTGGTGACGCGCCTTGTCAGTCAAAAGCGATATACCCGGTACTATCTTGTTTTTGTTGTTTTTGGTTTTTCTTTCGCGTTTTGTTGGCATAAATCGTATTCTTCGAGCGAGGGCCAGATGTCAGATTTTTTTTTTTTTTTCTTGTGCCGCGCGCGCCTGCTTTTTTTAGCATCCACGCTGTGTGTGAATGAAGGAAATGGAAGGCCAGTTGTATTGGTTGGTAGTCTCGACGAGTATTTTTTAGACGGACGGCCGGGAGGAAGGTATGGGCTCATTTTTTGTTCTTGTTTCAATCGCTCTTTTTCGGACGCGCGGTGTCGAAGGAGAACGAGACCTGAATGCACGAAGGCCGGCATGAGTGCTCTGCTTGATGGGCGCGCCTGTTTGTGTTCGGGCGGCCGCGGCGTCGTCTGGCTTATCTCCGGATCGTTCGCGGCGAATATGCCTCCACAATTTTGAACCCCCCCCCCTCCAATCCCTCCTTAATAAAGGAAACTATTGGGTTATATACGAGTACTGTGGTGTTCTGTGGGGCTTGGATCAGTGAAATGCGAATTTGTCCCCCCATCCTGAGAGGAAGGATGTAGGAGGTGCGCGAGGTGTAGGCAGGTAAATCGGACGAGTGGAGCTACTGCGAATCGCGCCGTTTTTTTAGGCGTACTTGATTCACGGAGAGAGGGTCGCAAGCGAGCCTCCGCCGCGTTCTTCGAACCAGGCGATGGAACACAATTGTATTTATTTTTCAGTTGAGACACAGGAGACCTGTCAGATTTGAGGGCTGCGCAGGTGTTTGTTGTAGCCGCTGCTATGGTTGTTGTCGATGATCTCGGCACGACTCCACGCGCGCTTTAAGTATGCCCCCCCCACCCCCACCTTACATTGATAGCACCCGGGGAGACAGCAGTGCTCAGTTTTTTATTTGGTTCCTCCTTCCCTGTGCGCTGGTACGATGGTGGCGGTAGTGGTGATGTGGTGCGGCGTGCTATCGCTCACTTGCTGCTAGCTGCTCAGGGGTGGCGGTGCACTCAACCAAACACGGTGGGTTGGGGGGTGGATATAGATAAGGCGGGCGAAGATGGCTAGAAAATATATAGATTCGATTTATATGTAACATACTGGCTATTTTTGTTTTCGTCCTGATGGAGGGGTAGGAACGGGATCTCCCTTCCGTTCTTGGATTGATCGATGGCGTTAGGCTTGTAGGATTGATCAACGGTTTGTTGAACGTTGATGGGGTTGATTGATTATTGATTAACGACTGGTGGTTGATGATTGATTGTGGGGCGTAGTGTAAGAAGCGGGGGGATTATATGAGCGATGAGTATATACAGTGGTGTTGCTGGTTGGGTGCCAGATCTAGCTAGCTATCATCATGAACGAAGGCACAGCGCAGCAAGCAATCGTGAGTCGCTGTTTTGCGACATTGTCTTGGCCACCGGTGCTTGTCGTCAGGGATGGCTGTTTAGCAGGCAGAATGAGGCTACATACGACCCACCTCTTCGGCGACAAATATATGTTGTTGCGCTCGAAATATACGGGGTATGACCAAAGAAGCAAAAACAATTATGGCCGCGCGCATAATCCATATTTTGCGGCAGGCTATGCATGCTGATGCTTTCCGTACGTACTGTAGTGATCATAGGCGTGTGGTACCTCCACTTGAGGTGGCCAAGTAATTTATGGGGCAGGAGTGCTTGTATACAGTAGTAGTAGAAGAAGGAAAGAGATGAGGGGACCAGCCCGAGGCAGTCCGATCGGTTAGAAAAGCTCTGAGAATAGATCTGATTGATGCATGCAGTAAAAAAGTGGTTTCATTCGTGACAGAAAAAGTTTCTCCGATACAGCAGCACAGTACGACTAGCAGTATGATAGCAGTGACGTCGCCGCCGCGGATGGTGTGACATCACAGGTCAACCGAGACGTTTGGACCAGTCAGTTTTTATCCTTTATTTATTTTTGACCATTCGGAAAAAAACAAACGGCGGGCTTGCGGGCACCTACCTTTTTGCTTTCTCTCTTCCCTTTTTTTTCTCTCATTACGTACACGTAGTTAACTACTTACTGGTTAGATGTGACGGTGGCGGTGGTTTATATATCGGTTGGCTTGTTTGGCGTTGAGATTGGGTCCCCTTTTATTGATGTGTTCGTTGTCGTTGTGTGGACTGCTACTACTACTTTGCTTCTCCATGCGCGCGGAGGTGGGCGCTCGATGCTTGAAGAAAAAAACGAGTTAATGTTATTATTGTTGTTGAGTATTTCAAGGCGTTACACAGCAGTACTTCTGCCTGTTCGTAATCACGGTTTAGATCAATTATTATTATTGATCGAGCTCCGCCGTCATCGCACGGAACTAAAGCTTGTCTTGACCGCGCATGATTATCACCATAATATATATGTATATATCCGGGGCAGCGGGTGTGCTCGAGGTCGTCAGAATCCACTTCAACCAACATCAAACTCGGATACAAATAGTAGTACTGTAGTAGTAGTAGCAGTAGTAGTAGTAGTGATGAACGATCGTACATAATTCGCTCGATTGTTTTAGAGCCTTTTTTCTCTTTTCTCGCAGTCAGAACACCAACAAGGCTCTTGGGTCGGGAGATAGTAGGCGCGAACTATAATATGCGCGCTTGTTTGGGCTTATGTCACGCGATGCTTTCAAACTGGGGTACTCACTGTAACTAATAAATAATATTATTGTAAAAGTACTGCAGCATTCGAGCCATTCTTAACGAACGAAAAAAATCACGATTCGTGAGATTTTTGGTCTTGAATCGTGATTTTTTCGTCGTGAATAATCGTGACAAAAAAATCACAATTAATTCATGACGCCAATTTTTTTAGATCCTCTAAAACAAAATCACGATTCGTGATATTTGTCGTGTCTCGAAATACGCCTGATCAAGGCACTATACGCAACCCACGCGGACCTACGGTATCCTAAGGCCGGTATAGGGGCATGGCAGACTCTGCTTCGTATGCCGCTTGTGGACAACGGCTACCCAAAGACACCGCTGGGCGCGAGCTAACGAGCATGTTGTGGCCTCCAAATTTCGAGGAGAACGGGCCACAGCTCGAAGACAAAAGCGAAAATGACCTGAGAATGTCACAGGTCAGGCCGGGCAGACGGACTGCGAGATGAAATCTCGAAGACCGGGCTTGGCCGACGGTCGATGAGATTGGAATCTCGCAGGCCGGGTCAGACTTCGGCCCGTGATTCGAATATATCACGGGCCGGGCCGACCGCCTTGGCCGTGCCCCACTCGCGAGAGTTGGCTCCACCCGCAAAAATCGTTTTGGGTTTGAAATATCGGATTTTTTTTTATTCGAAAATATCACTGTCTTGTTTTTCGGCTTTTTTCGTTGGAAGTGAAATGTGATGGATCGTGATTTTTTGTCGTGCCTAAAAGTCACGAATCGCGATTTTTTTTTTTCGGTTCGTTAGGAACGGCCCTTAGTAGTGCTTGAACCAATGTTGGCTTCGCGCAGGTTCCTTAATCACTGGACCTCCGGTCTTGTTCCTGTTTGCGTTATTTACTGACTGGCTGTGCCGCTCATCACTTTTACAAATTAATAGTACGTAATAACAATGATGTAATATAAGTGTACATTGGAATGGATGAGGCCTCCTGACCCGACCCGGGTTCTACCCATGCTTGTACTACACAGCAGTAGTAATAAAAACCGTCTTCTGGACGTCAACTTCACCCATTTACCTGACTTCCTACTTGCCGTATTTTAGGCGTACTGCGGCGCGCCTCGTACATGAGTTGAGACAGGCAGAGACTTGGTTTCGTTTCCTCGACGGACAAAAGGTGGCGGATCAGTCACAACCGAGCAGGGCCCACCGTTCCCAGCACCCAGCACTGTGGACCACAAGAAACGGAGAGGGGAAGAGGCGCGACCGTGCAGGGCCCGCCACTCCCAGCGCCCAGCTGTACAGTATGAACCATGAGAAAAGGGGGGGCGGGAGCACCTGGCGGACGAACTATTAATAGTCGCGACCGTGCAGGGTCCGGTCCGCCACTGCCAGCACGTGAGCCATCATTTTATGGAAAGGGGAGGGGGAGCACTAGGAGAGAGGAGGACACAGGCTTCCCGGGCTCGAACCGAGGAAACGTCGAGGGGGTGATGACCCGTCCGGTATGTATGTAAAAATACTATAATAATAAAGTATGCTACTATTACGGGGGTACATAGTTAATAGGACCTATGGTATACATAAAAACCTATATATTTACCTATTTTTAATGACAAAATTTGGTCCCGTTAACTATGGACCCCCGTAATATGAATACGGTTCGTGTTGGTATACCAGGTATATTGTACAGACATGTGCTAAATAATATCCGTGCTGTGTCATGATAAGGATAAGCACCTGTTTGATACCTCTGTGTATTGTACGGGCATGCTTAAGCAATATCGGGTGTTCGTGTCAAGATATGATTCAGCACACACGCTGGGGGGGTCACCAGCAGGTCACCAGCAACAACAGACAGAAGATTTAAAAAATATATTCCGTAAAATCCGCATACACCGCACTGCATGCAGCATTGTCATGGTTGATCACATGATTGATGGCAGCATGGCAACACCCCTACGCTACCAACGGCATAGGAGTGCAGGGGGGGGGGGGAAAGGGAGCAAATATCATTCATATTCCGCATATCCTGCACCCATTTGGGGCCACGAGTGCCAACCGCACCAAACTCTCCACGGGAACGCCCTCTCATGTTCTTGCCGCAAAAAGATGCAGACAACTGGTACTACTTACTGCTGTATGATACGAATATAAATATGATTGTATTTGACAACCTCGCCCCCGGAAGTTTCCAGCCTCCAGCATCCAGCGTCCCAGCATCCCAGCACCTCAGTATTCAGCATGCAGCATCCAGCCGTGTGGCATCCAGCCTCGAGGACTCGAATTACACAACGGACGGAACCCATCGCAACAAGGGCAGGTGGCAGGCCGAACGCACGACGAAACAGCAAACTCGGTGGGCCAGCACATGTGCACCCCCTAACGGGGAACGCCTCACCAACAGAGGAGAACGTTTACCCGTTGGTGTGGCAATACGCCTGCCCATCACAGAACTCAGGGAGCGTCGAACATGGCCACCTCAACCCACCGAACTCTCCGATTGCGTACTCCTTGCTGCCGCCCGCACGAAGGTTGGGGCATCGATCCTCAGAGATTTGCAGGAAAGTCGGTCAGCTGCGCTTGTTTCTGTTAGCTGAATCCGCTCGAGGACGAGAAACGCATCAGGTGAGACTCGATCGCGGTTTTTGGGTCAACTCATTGGTCATAGATAGCTACACAGACAGTTACTACCGCAGTTTAAATACACCGTACGCAGCGTTGTGCTGTAGCGTGCCGGGCAGGAGTGTCCAGGGTCTTCCTGCAAGGGTCTCACTCTACGCGCGCTCGCCAGTACCTCTGTGATCTACAATTAACTGCAGAGCACGTACTGGTATGTTACACGTGCTTCCAACTCTCAAAGATCGGTGACAACGTGTACTGACTGACTGATTTGTCGCGACGCGAGAAAGACATCCGTCGCCAGTCGAACATGCTGCAGCAAAGAAAAAAAGAGAGGGAGTGCCTTGTCAGCGGTTGGAGCGTTTTCTGCTGTTACCGGCCCCACGAATAGTAGTTGACAGCGCGCGCCTCCTACACCGATGAAGCGTCACGTTTCCATGGCTGTTTACTGTAACTCGTGCCGGGTAGCTCTCGAGATGCGCCTACGATAATTTCTGGTGGGCGCTTTTTTTTATGTTGTTTTCTTGTCGAGATTTTCAAAAACGCGATGACCAAAAAATCCTTTTCTCACATGGTGTGGCCGAGGACGCTCTGTGGGTCGAGTGCATTGTGCGGGTATTTGTGTATGCTGTGAATCGATCGCATTGCATGATACAGCAGTGTGCCCAGCTGAAGAAGTGTTCAACAACCTGACATTTAAGATGTAGGCCCACACACACTCCGGCCGTTCTTCTTCAAGATCCCCTCCAAGGGCATGCTCGATTATTTTCCTATGCGCCAGTAGCCTACTAAAGTAGTACTAGGTATGCACCTTTATTTCTGTCTCTTTATCTTGCGATTTTCGGCTGTATATACATGCTCAGTTATTTACAGTCTACGGTACCATTGGCCCTGTACTTTCACGGTAGGATTTCCCGGCCCTGAAGGTGGAGCTTGATGATATCTATAGAGAAAGGATTGTGTTGGCTGAGCCGAGAGGTTGCTTGGACTCCTACCATGTGTACCAGTGCACCATACCGGCATGATGCCAGTACGACGCGTGACACCAAATTTTGGATGCTTCACTTGGACAGCGCAGAATGTCCGTTTTCGATGCGGAGAATACAGCAGATACTTCATTGTCGTCGTCGTGGTGTGATAGCTATGAGCACGTGACACCCCGCAAGCTCTTTTCCGAATCTCTCTCGCGAAAGAACGCGTGATATTATGCTTCGAAGTGTATACTCCGTACCATGGTACAGTAGTACTAGGTAAACCTGGTACCGGGCGAAACCTGCAGTAGTATAGTAGTAGATGTGTCTGCTGGCAACTACCAGTACGATACTACAAAAAACAGTACCTGGTACCTGGTATTGCTACAAAGTCTTCGAGTTATCTGGTGATACTTTCTGGATTCCGCGCGCGCGACTGAAAAACTTTCAGCTACAGTTGACTGTAAGTAAGTACGTACAGCAATACTGTATGTTCATTACCAGGTACCTGGTAGCTGACTTCATGTCGGCGGCAGATGGAAGTACTGTATGCACGCTTGCCTTGCTGCAACCTCAATATTCCAGCTGTTTGTTGTTGTCTTCACGGATGGGTCAAGCATTTACAGTGACTACCTGGAGGACCAAGTGTCTGGCTTCACGTACACCTGCGGGGGGGGGGCATTCCTACAATCCGGACCCCAACCTTATGCGGTAAGCGGGGTTGTTACTCAGTTTTTGGTCTTGGGTCAAGATTTGACCAGGCGGTTCTCTGCCGTTTAGAAATAGACGAGCTTCCCCCGTGATATCATGATTCGTCGTGAGAGATCGACTCGGCAATGGAGTTTCATCCCGATGATACATGCTACTTGTGTCAATAGACCCATTCAGTGTCAGTGACCGAGATTCATCGTGGTCGTGGCACGGTGTACCAGGTATGATATACCTACTACTCAGTAAAGTGAGAAATTCTTCGTGATATTTCGACTCGGACAAGGAGTTTCCCATGATGATAAGGTATACAAATTCAGTAACTGAGTTTCCACATGATGGGCCGAGGACGTGTCGACTCAAAACCGAGTTTCTTCGCGCGATGATGTATCGCCCGAGTGGTTGTTACGAAATATCTATCCACTACATGAAAAAGCAGGGGAGGAAAGCTGCTCCACCTCCTTCCCCCCGCGTGCAGACGCTTCCCAGTTTTAAATAAAGTAACAGGCGGGGGGGGTTGTTATAAAGATTGCCCCGGACTGGGTAATCGATCGATTTTTTACCGCTATAGCCCAGGAGGGAGTACCTTCACATCTGACATTGCCAAGGACACGGGTTCGAATCTCACTTCGACCGTTTGTTCGTATAGAAACGCTTGCGCGTGCGTCCCTGAACACACATATATTTCTCTGGTTCCCCAGGTATTGGAACGAAGCGAGTAAGGCGGCGTACGCCCGTAAGGGTACCGACGCCTCAAATATCCCGCCGGTTAGAGGGGGGTAGAGTGTAATAAGGTTTACCCCGGGCTGGGTAATCGATCGATAATTCATTCCTATAGCTCAGGAGGTAATACCTGCACAGGGCACGTTGCCCCTTTCTTCCGCGGTTACACCTCCAATACCACGTCTAGTACAACGAAGTGCGGCCGAACTCCATACCGGTCGCGCTCCACTCGTAGATCCCTCCCCCCCCCCGGCCATTTTCATGTGCAATCTAGAGAAGCACGCTCACAGCGGGAACTTGGATTACCAAACGATGACATGCTTCTGTGTCAAACGGTCCGGTCATATCGGGAACCCACTTGACCGACTACTATGCCGCGTGCTTTCGGCTGGTTTTACATCTCTCACGGCCCGCTATATTCGGGAACCCACCACCATCGCTAAACGATTAGAATGGTACCGTTTCTAATGGCCCACTCATAGGGCATAAAGCCACCAATAATCGACCACGCACTTGCACGCCCTTCCGGGTGGTTTTCCGTCCCTAACGGCCTGCTCATATCGGGAACCCACCAAGATTGCTGAACAAGTATGGCCCACACATATATCTGAACCCCTGCGAAAAGGGATCGCTACAGTATTTTTCGGCGTTTAACAGCTGGACGAAACCACTCTGCTACTACGCCCTCTTCCCCTCCGTTTGCCCATTCGTCGTAGAGATGTGTTCGGAAGAGTGTGTGGAAAAAGACGACGCCTCATGACTCTAGGACGCTCCCCGCTCGACGCACGGCTCTATTTCGCTCGTGCTCGTGGGCCACTTCTGCCACATCACTCCCAATCCGGGCGGTTCTCTTGCTGTCAGATCACTGATCGACGTTGGACTAATCGCTTGCATACACGAGGTATGGTTGTTCGTCTCTGTTTCCTTCCATCCTGGAAACATCCTCTCCCTGTGATTTGTTATCACATATTGCACACCTCAATGGTTGCATTAAAACAGATCTTGGCCAGGAACCTTCTGTTGGACTTTTTCACCCGTTATCTGCCAAACACAAGAATGTGTCTGCCACAAAATTTATTGTTTGGATGCCTGTTCCAGGAAAGATGCTTGTATCAAATAAAATAGCGACAGGGGAGGGAAAGGGCTGCTCTGTTACCTTTTCCCGCGTGCATACGCTTTTCCTACGCCTAAATACGCGGAAGGGGGATAAAGGTTTGTACTTCCCCCTTGTCTCGTGTGCGTACACCTTTTCCAACATATACGGATACAACAAAACGTGGTTGACCTGCCTACCGGTCGCGCTTCGCGAGTGGAACGCTTTGCTTTGTTGAGATGAAAGGTCGGGACACTTTGTATCCCTTGCTAGGTTTGTCTACTGAGCAGGTACTCGTTGGGACTCACGTGTGATGTTTGCTAGAGATACAGAAAAATATCGGCTTTATTCCTTTCGTGCACAATGGAGACTGGGAGCAAGGCTGGTGCCTCGCTGGGAAAACCCCTGGTTTTCCATCTAAGATACGTCTCCCAAGTACTACAAATACGATTCCGACACCTGAAACCAAGGTAATTATCGGCCTTTCAGCCTCATTCAAAGCAGTACCAAAACACTAGCCCACTCTGATGAGCCGTATACGCAGAATTAAGGGGAAATTAGTGGAAACCCCGATTCCACGAGCTAGAACACGAGCCGAAGAAGCCGGTCCTCAAAACCCACCATCACATCTCTGAACGGTAAGGTAACGAAGTCGGAAAAGTACGTAAAAAGAGAAAGAAAGAACGGAAGGCCTAGCCGTAAGAGGCAGGAATAAACCGTCAACGAAAGACATCGCCATGCCACCCGCAAGAGGGTAGGACGAGAAAGTGTCTGCGGAAAAGCGAAAGGTTAGCACAAGAGCGAGGCGGTCCTGTGCCCCAGTATGCGTTGCCAATTTCATCCAGACCGCCCCCAGCTCCCGAGCGGAGGGGGGATCGGCAAGGCGTGGCTGCGGCATTTACAACACTATTTTTATCAGCCTCATCTAGTCCCTTGTCCCGGCTGCCGTTCGTGTAATACCCATACTGGATTATGATTGTTTGTTCCACCGTACACCATGAATGCGTCTGGAGTACACTTTCCTTGCTTTTTAATCGCTACATTTGGTATTCTTTTCGCTG
Source organism: Macrocystis pyrifera (assembly GCA_031763025.1). Taxonomy (NCBI): domain Eukaryota; class Phaeophyceae; order Laminariales; family Laminariaceae; genus Macrocystis; species Macrocystis pyrifera. The sequence goes on from JASSKH010000003.1 coordinate 17,198,744, forward strand.
CCAGCCTCTCCCCCCCCCTATCCGCCCCAAATGAATCGCGAAGTATTCCGGGACTCGCCCCCACTTCCCTCCCTGGATCCCTGCATATTTTCCCCACTATTGCCATGTCACTCCCCAAACATTGGGTTGCTTGTTCCCGCAACCAAACCTTGCAACATTGCACCCCCCCCCCCCCTATTATATATTATATATGGGTTGGGTTGGCGTCGGTTGGCAACGACACTGTAAAACTTGCCGCTCACTACGTGAGCCAGACATCCAGGGCACCGTTTTTTTTTTTTTTTTTTTTGGCGGTCGCCCACAGCTGGTCGTCGAGTTAGATCATTTGTACGAAGCAAACAACCTTTACTCTGCACAAGGGAATTGATCGTATCACGTAGTGTTCAAGGTGAGGCACTCACGAGGCAGTTACATAGTACTCCCATTGCTGTCTCTGGAAGTGGCTCCACCGGAAATTAAACTAACTCATTGAAGCTGTCATCCATATGCAAATCCGCCTCCCAAGCGGTTCTTGGAAGGATGCAGCTCACTCTTCATGCGACTCGCCGGACATCTCACGGCGCTTCGCGCTTGGTGCAAGCAATGTCTGCCTGGTCGGTGAAAACCCGACATGCTCCGACCCGGCATTGTAGGGATGCGAGGGTCTATGGTCATACGACTACGGCCATGCATGAGATCGAGTACATCTCTCCTATCGAGTACCCCCCCCCCCCCCCCCCCCCCCCCCCCCCCCCCACGCCAGCAGGATTTTTTTGTCGTTCAATACTCCTCCATCGTACGTAATACTGAAAAAGTCGATCAGCAGACCCACTGCCCCTCCGTCTTCTCGCTAGCCAACTCCCTTCCTTGTAGCCAACCCCCTTCCTTGTCTCACCATCACCACTCCCTTCGTCATGTGGCCTCCTTGTGACCCCCTGAACTTTCCTTCTACCTTGCCCGTCCCCTGCCTCCTGCCTTCTCCCGACTGCTCGTTTTCTATGTAAAGTGACACATCCTCCCTCCTCATGCAGTAACTGCTATGGAACATCCCCTTTTTCCAGTGGATGACTCCAACAATTGCCGCAACGTTATTAAATAGGACAATTTCAGACCTGTTCACACCATCTCCCTCCCCCACCCCCCATGACGGAACGCTTTCCTGCATCCTCGCCAGCATACCCCACGTCAACGCCTTCCTCACCATCTGCTAACTACTGCCCTCCACGTGTGCTCCCTTGATATTTCCACGTGTGCCCTCTTGATGTCTTGTTTCACCGACCTGGTATAACAGCCCCACAAGTGATCATGGTGAAAACATATCTCCACACCAAGTTGCTTGCTATAAGTTACTCCCTATTTAATTTATCTGTCTAACCCTAGCTCTAACAATCCGCGACAGCACTTAGAATTCTCCCATTTTTGCCAAGGTTCGCGGCCTAGGGGACACCGACGTTAAGCATAGACTATTGCAATGGATTTAGAGTGGTGCTCTTCGCTGGGCATAAATAAACTAGCAGCTGTATTTTTTCACGCCGGGGACGCGAAGCCTGGAAGTTTTCCTTCAAAAATATTGCTTTAAAAAAACAGCCGAAGATATTCTCGTACCGCCGCTGTAGGAAAAAAGGGGGAAAAAAATGTTTGATTTTTTCTTTTTCTTTTTTCAAGCGGCTGCAAGCGGCACAATTTGTATTTTCCTCGTTGCAAGTTGTCAACACGCTGATAAAAACCTTTGATCTCGGCATAGATTCAATCCACGGTCAACTCGCTTGGTGTTGGACAAGGCCAACAAGTACAGATGACGGCCTCAGAGATATCAGGTGGATCCATGGCCTAGGGGGCGAGAGCTTGCCGGCGGCTTCCCACGGTCTTCCCCCAAACCTGAAAAATACTATTTTTTTTGCCATTCGAGACGGATCGAGAAACTTTATCATCTATCTTGCGCACACCAGCGGTCAGTTGTTTTTTTGTCATAGGCCTGGCCAGCGCCCGCCACATATCACCGGCCGTTGTGTGAGCACGGTGAACCTAGGGTAACTCGGAGCCCCTAACGAGCGCACTCTGTTCAGCACTCATGACGCAGTTGTTGGTTTCGTCGATCGATGTCTGTCAAGGACTCGGAATCTCGCAGCTTCAAACTAAACATCCGCCCTAGTTTTTCTGAAGCCGATCTTGGCACAACATCGGCCCCATAATTGTTTTTTTCGGGGTTTTCTAAAACTTTGGAACTTTCGGTTTGAACAATCGTGCTAGCTCAAACTTTTACGGAAACTTTGCGTTTCCATTGGCATAGGTCAGCAGCAAGAACTTTGACCATTCCGGATCTCCCCTTTGGTGTATCTACATTCTACTGTGGCCGCGTAGGATGCTACGGACGGTCGAACCAGGGGGTCAGGTATGTTCGCTTAATAGTGCTCAGCATTGTCTTCGAAAACTTGAGCTCAAAACAAGCAGTATCAGCAGCCTGAAAAACTTCCATTTTCCCAATTCGTCTATGGGTAGCAGGGGTATCGGAAGTTGTTTTTTTAATAAGAGGCACTGTTCGTGATGGAAAAGACGTCGGATCGATCCGGCGCCAAATACCAAAAGGTTGCCTACAACCTGTGCCCTCTAACAGTATGCCGTCAGGGAGATAGCCTGGGCATTAGAATTGGAGAAATGTCGTGTTCCGTAGGGAGTCATCAAAGGTCGAACTTAAACCAGAAATAGCATTGCCAACGAAAAAAAAAAAAAAATGAAAATATTTCAGTAGTATTTTTTGCGCGAGCAGTAAGATTTTTTTTTTTTTCTTCTCTTCTCTCCGTCCTGCCTCTTTCTTATTACGGGGGTCTATAGTTAACAGGACCTATGGCATACATCAAAAACCTATATATTTAGGTATTTTTACTAACAATATTTGGTCCTGTTTACTATGGTCCCCCGTAATAGTACATACATATGTATAATTAAAACCAGCTACGTCGTATGATATCCATGCACCAGGTGTATGATATACCGCAATATCCTCTGTGAATGCCCCCGGGGGCGCCTAAACATTTTTGGTGAACAAAAACACCCCGGGGGTTTCTTAGAGGTAGGGGGGGGGGGGGGGCGTACTCATTTGTTGCTTGCCTTAGTCATTTGACCATTGACCACGCATCCCTTTCGAGACGGAGCACCGTTCCTACTCCTAATAGAGACACCTCCAACAATTGGGCGCTCATTACGTTGTTTCCATAAATTACGTAGAAACTTTTTGCTAATCTTATCCCCTTCCTGTTTGGCCTCCTGTGGCCACCATCTATCTCCTAGGATAGCGATCGTTTTCTCGCTGCTATTCATTGCATCAAACTCCTCCGTGTCACATTCGTCTATTTTCCTCATCTCTTCTAACACATCCCGTTCCTCTTTGTATATTTCACATTCTCCTACTATGTGAGTTCTACTCTCTATTGCTTTGCCACACGAGCACATCTGTGCGTCTAAAGCCTCCTCTTCCTGGCTACTGGTGTACCTCTTTCTTCTTTCTGGCAGGTCCAGGTCCCCTACACGAAAGCGCAGTTTCAGCGTTTTCGCAAAGTCCATTGGGCCATGCAAATACGTTTTCATTCCTATTCCTTCCCTCAATCCCCCGTATATCTCTATGTGTTTTTTTCCGATTCCACCTTGTTTCTTAGCTCTAGCCTTTCCCTTCTTTCTATCCTTTCTTCTACTTCTGCCTTGTACCTCCCAAACTTCCCGGCGGACATCATCTCTACTTGGTTTCCCCCTAGATCTTTCCATACTTTCTCAACTACGCCATCCCACCTTATTCCAGCTCGCCCTTTTGATACTTTCTCCCATACAGCTCTATCAACTTTGGCTGGCAACCTCTTTTTTGGCATGTTCCTTACTTTATATTGCCAGTTCAACTTTCTCATGTCTCTATTTGTCTTGAGTGGGCGCATTCCCAGTTCTGCTCTTAATACTGTACTACTAGTCGTACTTGAGGTTCTTAGGATTTTTTTTAGCTGCTGTCATTTGTACTGTTTCCAACTGTTTTACGAGTTTCGCGTTCCCTTCCCATACTTCTCCTGCATATTCTAGCTTTGGTACTATCACATTTATCAAGATACATCTCTTGATCCTAGTGTCAAGGTTCGGGTCTGTTAGGATCGCATCCATCTTGCCTACTTGTGCCTTACCCTTTCCTATTACTTTTGCTATATGTGTATCCCACGAGCAGTCTTTTGAGATCTCTACGCCAAGGTATGTATACTGGTCTACGATCGGCAATTCATCTTCTCCCCACTTCCAACTGAAATTTACCGGGTTTACCTTATCTTCGTTGCAAACAACTACTGCGCATTTCTTGACGTTCGCCGTCACCGTCCATTTCCTGGTGTATTCTAGCGCCTTGTCTATTTGTTTTTGCAATCCTTCGGGTGTTTCTGATATCCCCACGAAGTCATCCGCAAACATCAATCCCGACATCGTATCTTCCCCTACCGTGACTCCCTGCCTTGCCCCCTCGACTGCTACTCTCAGGTCGTTAATATATATCTTGAGTAAGTTAGGTGACAACGTACATCCCTGCGCAACACCTTATAAAATATCAACATACTTCGATATTTCCCCGTCCAGCATCACAGCACTTCTCGCACATTCCGTCATCTTTTTCATCATTCTCCACATCTTTCCTCTGATTCCTATTTCCCACAGTTTTTTCCACAATCCATTTCTCCATACTGTGTCGTAGGCTTTCTGCACATCTAGAAAGAAACAGTACGTTGTTAGTCCCGCGTCTTTCCTACCTTGAATAATCTTACCTAAGGTGTACACATGGTCTACGCAGCTACGGTTTGGCCTAAACCCTGCTTGTCCTTCGCTTATTTTGTCTTCCTTCTCCATCATCGTTCCCATTATATCGTTCAAAATCTTACAAAATGTTTTGCCTACTGTGCTTAGTAGCGTTATCCCTCTATAGTTCCCCGGGTCAGCCTTATCTCCTTTCTTGAATAAATTTACTACTACTCTCTTCTCTCCACCTCCCAGGTGCGTACTCGTTTTTCCATATCCAGTTATACAGCATAACCATCATGGTAAGCATTCCTTCTCCCCCGTACTTCATAAATTCATTCACTATTCGGTCTGCCCCTGTTGCCTTTCTATTCTTAAGTTTAGCTACACACTTCTTTACCTCTTCCCTTGTGAACTCTCTCTGTAACCCTCCCGAACCACTGTCTTCCCTTTCTGATGTATCTGCGTTCGCCTCTGCCCACGCGTTGATTTCCTTCTCGAATTCTGCATCGAACGTTTCGTTGGCTGTGGGTGTTCCTAGCTTTCGGTAATGCTCTACTAGTACCTCCCTTTTCCCCTTCGAACTACTAACTATTTTACCGTTCTGTGCTCTTAGAGTAGCTATTCCCGTGTCTGCCTCTCCTGCTTGTTTGCCAAGTATCCCTTTTATCCCTACCCACATCTGTTTCATCCCGCCCTCAAAGTCTTCATTTGTTTTATTTACTACGTCATATCCCTTTCTTCTTCTTCTCTACCATCTCTTTTACTTTCTTTCTAGCTATAGCATACTCCTCCCACCCTGTCGAAGTTTTACTCGATGTATACCTTGCGTGTGCCTTTCTCCTTGCTCTTATAGCCTCTTTCACTTCTTCATCCCACCATTTTACCGCTCTGTTGCATACTATCAACTTCTTCCCTATTACTTTACTTGCTGTGGTCTTGACCAACTGCTCCCATCCTTCTATTATCCTAGCTCCTGCATCATCCCTTTCTATATCGTTCCTTGTTGTACCTATTCTTTCCAACAGCTCGGAAAATTTCTCTGCATTTTTGGCCATCTCTTCTTGGAACTCTTCCCGTTTCTCTTTTACTTCTAGTTTATCTATTCTCCATCGATACAATTTCCTACCTCTTCTACGTTTGATAACTATCGTATGTTGACTGTCTGTCCATATTAGACAGTGATCCGTAGTTCCTATGTCCGCTGCGCATAAATGTAGTTCCGTTTCCTTACCACTTCCATTTTCTACTACTATAAAGTCAAGGATAGAGCTTTCTCCCTTTTGTATGCACTGTCTAGTCCATTCCGGTTCTGCCTTTTTTTACTCTGTCGTTCAACGTTTTCATCTCGTTGTGCTTGAGGAACTTCAACATCTCTTCCCCATTCTTATTCTTTGTTACTTCCCCATATTGTCCAATGTTCTCATTCAGTTTGCTTGCCCTCCCAATTCTTGAGTTAAAATCTCCCACTAGTACTACTTCTCCTTGCCTCTTATACTTCTGTACATCTGCTGCTACTTCTCCGAACTTCCTCTGTATATCTTTTATCGTATTCTTCGACTCTGGGGGTATGTATATGTTTCCTAAGAAGTAGTCTTTCGCTCCCCGCTCCCCTGGAATCTTAATCCATTTGCTTTCGTCGAATTTAGTGTCTTTGATCACCTCTGTTATGTCACACAGGTATTCTTTGACAAGGAACCCCACACCCCCCCCCCCCTATTCTTGCAATTCTGTCCCTTCCTCTTTTTCCCTATCTATGCGTACTCTCCAACTTTGGATCCTATCTCCCCTCCTTCTTTCTCCCACGACTCTTGAATTCCCACTATGTCTAGGTCGCGCTTACTTACTTGTTCGGCAATTTCGATTCTTTTGCGCTCTTCCGTGGCGAAGCCACATACGTTCCACGATCCTATTCTCTGCCTCCTTTTCGTTTCACTATCCGCTCTAGTCTTCCCCTTTCTTTCTCCGTTGTCGCCACGAGTATTTCTGTTATCTCTTCTTTGAGCATTATTTTCGTTTCCGTTCCTGTTCTTGTCTGCTTGTTCTGCGCCCCTATGTTTCTCCCCCATTCCCTTTGAGCCACTTGCTGTTTCCTGCCTCTCCCTACCTTCGTTCACCCTAGGGCTACGTCTTAGTTTCGTTATTCCATTAGCTATACATACTCTCCATCCTAGTATTCTAACCCATGCCGACACTTTTTCTGTCTCTATCCTCTGCCACTCCATGCTCGCTTTCAGCGTCAGAGTGACTCGAAAGTGTTCTCCCTCTCGTTCTACGTTTCCTATTGCAAAGCAATACAGTCCTACTTCGTCGCACTTCTTCTTGAACTCAATCCTTGTCATGTCGCTAGGAACCCCAAATATCAGCACTACTAGTAATTTACCCTGCCAATCTTTCTTTCTCCACCCACCCTTCCTCACCGTCTTTCTCCTAATCTCTTCCGAGAATATCTCCAGCTTGTTTTTGTTCATAGTGGTAGTGGGAAGTGTTCAAGTTACTGGGACTTCCCAATCCTAGCACTCGTTGAGGGTCTGGTGTCTTTCAGTTCTTTTGCCGGCGCACTACACTAAATAGTGTCTCCAACACGGGCTCGTAGCCTGGAGCCAAGTTCAACACCCTTAACACAAGTACCCCACGTTTGTGTCAGGCGATCTGTATGGTAGCCATCCTGGCGTCCCACGATCGTATCTTCTATCTTCTTGCCCCGCTGCTGTACTGGTTACTTTCCTCCAGGGAGGTCATTTTCACCGTGCAAGGTTCAAGGACGGCTTGCATAACACAAAGTCTTACTCACACACCGGGATGCCCCGTACGTCGCTTTCTCCGTCATATGTACGTTTCACCATGGGTAACTACCCCACTAATGCTCCCGAGTAGACCTTCACTGCCGAAAGCTTGGCCAACAATCTCCCCACATTTTGTGCCGGCTTCTATCCTTCAAGATGTCAAGATATCTACGTACCGCTTGGTGCTCCTTCTCTTATGTCATGTGGTCGATCAAAGGCAAGGTGTTTGTTTCATGAGTATAATAGGTCTTGACTTAATGTCATGCATCATCCACCCCTCGCCTTCATTTAGCGCTTGGTATGTGCACCAAATGTCGGGGATTTTAGGAATAATGTCAGACCAGATTTCCACCGCCTAATGGAAATCGGTACAGTTTTACGGGTATCTTACCACAAGACCCAACCTTCATGTGAATTGAACATGTTGGGGTGACCATGCTGTATCTATGTGTGCACATGTGAGGCGGTCCACCTTCATGCTCGGTTTTTGGTCTATATTTTATGCCATTACTATCAGTATTATGATATGGGAGAAACTAATATACTTTTTCAAGTCTATGAGTGGTTTGGGTTCGGATATGGGGAAAAACCAAAAACTGGTTTGTTCAGTTGTTTCATTTCCAAATCTGGTTTGGGTTTCGGTATCGGAAAAAAAAATGATTAGTTGAGTAGTTTCATGTCTGAATCCAGGTTGTGTTATGATATTGGAAAAAAAAAACTGGTTAGTTCAGTTGTTTCACGTCTAAATCTGTTTTTTTTTTTTTTTTGCGTTTTTGGTATGGTAAAAAAAAAAAAAGTTAGTTGAGTAATTTCATGTCTAAATCCGGTTTTTTGTCATGATAAAGGGGGGAAAAAAAAAAAAAAAAAAATTCAATTGTTTCACGTCTAGATCTGGTTTTTGCGTTCTTGGTATGAGAAAAAAAAACAGTTGAGTAATTTCACGTCTAAATCCGGTTTTTGTAATCATATGGGGAAAAACAAAAACTGGTTAGTTCAATTGTTTCATGTCTAAATCCGTTTTTTTGCGTTTCGGTATGGGGAAAAAAAATGTTAGTTGAGTAACTTCATGTCTAAATCCGGTTTTGGTAATCATATGGGGAAAAAAAAACTGGTTGGTTCAATTGTTTCATGTCTAAATCCGGTTTTTTGCGTTTCGGTATGGGAAAAAAAAAATGTTGGTTGAGTAATTTCATGTCTAAATCTGGTTTGTGTTTTTATGGGAAATAACGGTGAATCGTGTGTTCTGTGTTGTGTTTGCTTTACCGGTGGGTCTGGTTTCTGAGCTGTTGTTTGCCTAGTGTCTATGTCTGGTCTGGTCTATGTGGCATTTGTGCCAGAAGGAGCAGTCTGTACATTGCATGTCTAGTGTCTGGTGGCTTGTTTTACAGCGTCGTCGCCACTCGACGCCAACCCACCCAGATCTAGATTTTGTAGGGGGCCTTAGAGGTAGGGGGGTGATCTTTCCACAATTACAACAAAAAACAGGGGTGTTGGTCTCTTTTATACGTAATCAACGAGCAAGAGCTAGAGTACCGCTTGATAGTCTGGTGAGTCGTGCGGTACCATACATTTTTTTTGCGTTGTGCACCGGCTCAGTTGTGGCATTGCGAGTAATATGTTTTTTTTCGGCAGGAGTACCTATTAATAGATGGTGCGCGGTTTTTAAGTTGATGGAAGGTTTTTAATGTGACAGTAACAACGGCAGCAACAACGACAACAACTACAGCAACAACAACCCAGCCGAAATGAATGCCTTGGATTGTTTCCACCACCCGCATTGCACATGATGGGGATGTGGACGTATCCTGATCAGAGTGATGAGACTGGCAAGCCAGACACGATACGAACGAGCGACCCGGAAATCCGAGTACTATTAATATTATTGTCTTGCACACCTCGGACAGAGCATGATCTAGACCGTCTATTATTAATAATAGATCCTTTTTGGACGGTATGGAAAAGTTGTACATATGCGAACGCCCCGTTGGGCGGCCAAAAAAAATAACCGAAAAACTAACGCCCCGGGGTGAACTCAAAGGTAAGGGGGCGAAAAAACCAACTCAGCCCGGATCGTTCTCAATAAACCGGCGTTTTTTTGGAGGAGGGTCCCAAGGCCACAGGTTCACAGAGGATTACGGTGGGTATGTCTGCGGCGTCCGGGCTGTACGCCTGGAGCCAAAAACTCTTAGTGTTCGCCAGCCGTCAGTTTTCACCTGACTGTCGACCTCTGTCCGCTTCAGTCACACATGTTTGTTGTGCTAGTCTTCGTGAGCGAGCAAAGCGGGCGAAGTTGTCCGCGGAGCGAAGCGCCTGCTAAATACACATACTTGCCGTTTATCTTTATTCGGGGTCACTTGCTCGTAAACAACCGCGCCTCCCTCGTAGAGTACTACGACAAACAATCACGGTATCTACGACGACCTCCGCAAGAAGGCTCGTCTTTTCTTCTTTGGTTACCCTGTACTGACTTCAAGATATGTTTTCCTATTCTAAATTTAAGGAAAACAACCCCCAGTAGTTTCAATATGAAAATTTCACACTAAAATCAAGATGTTAATCTTCAAAAGTCGACAAAAAGTACAACAAAAAATGGATCCCCAAAACTCGAGTAAGAATCGAAAAACACTCAAAAACTGAGCGAGATAGTCGCTCTTACACTAAATCCGAGATAAAAAGTTCCGCAAAACCAAAATTTGAAAAAAACAGAAAAAACAAAACGAAAAACGAATTTCCGGTGGACACAAACCTAGCAGGTGTACTGCTGGACGTGCTGCCCTACCTTCCGCACTACAGTAACTTTGAGAAGATTAAATTTCCCGTACAGTACAAAATTCCCGCACAAACACAAATGTCTGTGCTTTTTGTTTGGCTCCGCGGTGTGGCGCTCGACTGCAGGCAGAATCCTGAAACCGAATCCCACTATGTTTTGTTTTGGGGGGGTGGTTGGGGTGCGCAATTGTATGGGTGTTACTTTTTTTCGTTTTAATTATGGCAATTGTATGGGTTTCAGTATATATTCACTTTTTCATGCCGCAGTACTTTTTCGTAGAGCACTCGACTCCGGAGGGTAGAAGCGTGGGTTTTTGATACCTTCATCAACGGCTTGGCAGGGGTTCACAGAAGACGTGTCCCAAATTTCAGGGTATTTTATCTCCTCAAACCGGCGTGGATATTTGGACTTTGATGCGGCCACATACAGGAAATACGACGTTGCCGCACTTGTGTACACACGCGAATACCTGCTTTTTTCCTGACGAAAAAAATACATAGCCCACAATCCGGAGTGGGTGAGGGTCAGCAACTTGTCGACAAACTTATACCGGTGTTATCCAGTCGACAAAGCCTACCCCACTCCACAGAGACAAGGGAGCGGAGGTGGTGGCGGAGGTGGGGGTTAGACCGTTGTCGGTGGTGCCCCAAAAGAGGCCGACCGCAACTACAAGTGTCTGTGGCGTCGGGGCTGTACTCCTGGAGCATGAAGCTCTTGACATTTGCATGCCGTCAGTTTTAACCTTCGTTAAGTGTCTACCTCTGTCCGCTTTATTTACATGTTGTTGTTCCACTCTTCTTCGTGAGCTAACAAAGCGAGTGGAAGCCGCCTGCGGAGCGAAGCGCCTTGTAATATATTAATAATAGAATTACCGATAGCTTCCATCTCAGCGTTCTCCAAGCCCGAAGCCCGTTGGTTGAGGAGGCGCCCGCCCCCGGCCAATGAAGGGCCGCGGTGCGCGCGGAGGGGGTTGCCCCTCGGAGGAACCCCCTAGTCCTGCCCCAGTCCCGCCGTATCCGGGGACGAAACGATCCCTCCCCGGCTCGGAAATCCCTCCTCATCTCTATAACTCCGACATCCCGGGGCCCAAAAATATGATCCCCCGGGATTATACCGCCCCGCACGGTGTTGAAACCCCAGCTCCAATGGCCGATCGCTGAGTGGCTGGGGCTCCAAAATAAAGCAAGCGCCACGCGGGCACGATAGGGTCGTATCCCCGGATCGAAAATCCCCCTACACATTTACAACTCGAACAAACCAAGGGACGAAAACCGACTTCCTTCGGGTCGTCACCGCCCCGCACGGGGTGGAAACCCCAACCCCATCGGCCGATCGCTGATTGGCTGGGTCTCGAGGAGCCAGCATCATAAACACTTCCAGACGTTTACAACTTCAACAACCCGGGGACGAAAACAGGGATCGCCCGTGTCGAAACCGCCCCGCACTGTCTGAAAAACCCCGCTAGCTGATCGCCGATTGGCTGGGACTCGTGGAGCCGGCGTCCCCCGGAGAGGACAAGGTACCATCCCCGGATCCTAGATCCTTCCATACGACAACAACTCCAACAAACCGGCGACCGAAACATGGATACCCTGGGTCGATACCGTCTCGCACGGTGTGAAAACCCCAACCCTACTAGCTAATAGTAATAACTATATCACTGGGAGCCAGGGGCACCCGAGGAGGATAGAGCCATCCCTGGATCATAAGTTATTCCATACATCTAAATTTCCGACAAACCGGAGATCGAAACGGCGATCTACCGCCCCCTCACGGTGTGGAAACCCCAACACCACGGCCTGATTGCTGATTGGCTGGGGTAACATTGAGGTTCCGCCGCACCCGGGGAGGATAATACCCCATCACCTGACCATAAATTCTTCCAATTATCTACAACTGCGTCAAACCGAGGCGAAAACGGCGATCCTCCGCGTCGACACCGCTTCGCACGGTGTGGGAACCCAAACGGTGTGGGAACCCTGACCCCACTGGCTCTATGACTGATTGTCGGAAGTTGGTGGAGTCAGTGCCGACCGGAGAGGATTAAATACCATTCCCGCATCATAAATACTTCCATACATGTATAAATCCGATAAACCGGGGAGGAAAGTGACGCGCCCGCCCGAGTCGATATCGCCCCGCACGGTGTAGAAACCCCAATCCCACTGATTCTATCAGTGATTGGCTGAGGTTCGTGAAGCCAGCGCCACCCGGGGAGGATAATGTCCCATCCCTGGACTTCGAATGCTTGTCGACATCTACAACGCCGTCAAAACGGGGACGATAATGGTGTTCCCCCGGGTCGATACCGGAACCCTCAACCCTACTGGCTAGTCGCTAATTGGCTGTGAGAGATAAGTCGGGGCTCCGCCGCAACCGGATAGGACAGGGTCCCATCCGGGATCAGAAACCCTTCCATACATCTACAACTCCAACAAACCGTGTTAATGGCAACGGAGATCCCCGGGTCGATACCGCCCCGCACGGTGTGGGAACCCCAACGCCGGGTACGCCATTTGTGGCCTGAAGTTACGAACACATGAAGCCGGCGGCCCATACCAACAATGGGAGCAGAAAGGTTCAGGTATGCAAGTTCGTTAACCCCGATCTAATAGACCTATCGTTCATTGTGAAGTGGTTGTATATTCCACATGGATCACTATCTACAGCTTTTTGCCTGCCGCACCCAATAAGAAACAACTAGGCGCGCGAAGCTTGCCGATTTTGGCGCTTGTAGTATATATATAGGTTGGGTTGCCGTCGGTTGGCGACGACACTGTAAAACATGCCTCCCACTGCGTGAGCTAGACGACCAGGGTACAGTTTTTTTTTTTCGGCGATCACCATGGCTGACGGTCGAGTTAGGTCGTTGGTGCGGGGTGGGAAGCCTTACCTCCGCATAAGAGGAATGATCGTATCACGTAGTGTGTGTATGGTAAGGCACCCACGCGGCAGATACATAGCATACCCATTGCTATCTCTGGAAGTGGCCACACCATAAGGCAGATCAATTGATTCGAAGCTATCATCCATTGCAAGTCCGCCTCACAAGCAGTTCTTAGTAGGATGCAGTCACCCTTCATGGGATTCGCCTCATCACGGCGCTTCGCGCATTGTGCAAGAAAATGTCCGCCTGGTCGGTCAAAACCCGACGTGCTCCGCCTCGGCATTGTAGCGATGCGAGAGTCTTTATCACATGACTACGGCCATCCATGATATGATTACACCCCCCCCCCCGGTGCCCGTCCCTGTGCTCGAAAGCCTGTCGTGAATGATGAATTTGTTTTCGCGGGCATTCTACTACCCTCGCTGGTGACACTCGCAGCCCCGGTACCTGTCCCGCCTGTTCCTTGGGAAAACCAATCGTTCGTTCAAAGGCCACGTCTGGGACCTCTTGTTTTCCGACCGCGTAGCTAATTTTCCACGCACTCGTACGAAAATAGTATCACCCGCGCTCCCAGTTGTGCGTCTACCGGTACTTCGACGCACACGGTATGCTTTAACATCTCCATTCCTTATGTGCGGTGCTTGTCGCTTAAGAATGTTTTCACGTGGTCTAGATTCCTCTGCGGTGCGCGGCCAACGACCCTCCCAACCCTTGCAGTACCTGCCGGACGCCCCTGCCACCTTCCACTTTACGAAAACTAACGAATACTCCGACGTCTCCCAGGTTTTTGATCGTGGCGATACACCCCAGCCCCCCCTCCTTCCTCCCCGCCTAGTTATTTTTGGTCAAATTCTACCCTTGGTTGTGGTGAAAACGTGAATCAACTGTGTGATACGTGCCGAATCCCCCATGACCTTGTCCGACAACCCCTGCTCTACTCGCCAACGCAGCTGATCCCCCTCTACGCGTAGTAAGATTGTCGTACCTGGCACTGTCAGTCACCGACCCTGGAGTGCGTCCCCGCTCGTGGCTCAGCGATTACCCCGAAGCATCTCCCTGGAGCCCCTGTCCCGGCCCTGGCCTTCGATGTTTTGGTACCTTTTTGTCCTGCTCTTATGGTTGGCTCCGCCGCGCTACAGAGCCCGTGCCGTCATATAGTCAGCGGCTGGTTTCTTCCCTCGCCCTGTTCCCCATCTCCTTTCAGCTTCCACGCAACGCCGCCCCCCCGCGTCCCGCCGGTTCTCGTTTGACAGCGGCAGATAGACGCATTTCGTGTTTCTGTAACTCTTGTCGCGCTTCGACCTGTATGGCAACCCTTTCCTCGGCTCGTGTAGGCACCGACCCAGCTCGGCGCGTTTGGAGCAGGCGTGTTCGTTTATCGACCCCCACCACCCCTTGATCACCTTCCCCCAGCCTGTGTTGTACTCCTCCGCGAGAATGTTCACCCTACTCCCCCTCTTTCGTTTTCCCCCAACCGTCGTGCTGAACTATTCCACGCTAACTAGCTGGGTGGGCGCTGCCGTGAGCTATCCGCGGGCCTGTAAAAACGTTAGCAGGGGCATCAGATCCACGGCGTCCGGATTGGGAAACAAACACCCATGCGCCTACTTCAATAGCAGCACATATCAGGTCACCTTCTCCTCCGCCCAGTCCCCCACATCCTTGCTAAATATATCCACGAACGGGACCCTGAACAGCGTCGAAACCGCCCAAACTGCGTTCCGTGCGTTGGAGCTTCGGATTCCATTTGCAACGTTGTTGGGCCGCTTCGCCAGCTAGCCTATCCGATGGCGCGACGCTTGCCTGAATTCCTTGGTGCAGTCTACGACGGACTGCGCGAGGTATGCCAGGAGGGAGAACAGCGTCCCCGCTTGGTGGTTCGGTGACACCTGCGACCCGCTTCCCCCGATCCCGAAATGGTTCCTCTGCGAAAAATGGATACTTATTTCCGTAGTGCGATACTACTTGCTGCAATCCTTCCCCTTCCATGACCATTTTACGGGTGTTCGTCTTGATGGTTGCCTCTGAGTCGACGTTGTCCTGCTGGTCGTACAATTTGTGGCCTGTATGGTCGTCGTACGGTAGTGGTGATGTTGCTTAGGCCCGCACACCAGTGTTGATGACGCATGCTACAGTAGGGATTGCACCGAATTTTTCCGAGACTCGTTACTTGGGGAGCTCTACATTCACTCAACAACTTATTTGATAAACAAACTTCGATAAATCCAAGGAGCAATGGCATGTCCTACAGTAGGTAAAACGAAACGAGCAATGTAGTACGACACATATAAATGGGATTCCAACGGTATCGGGTAGTTCCTCAGTTGAAGAGCCCCGTCTGTCAGAAATGTTTTGGCTAGAAAGTGCCGACCCTCACGTAGCATGCGCCTGATGTTTCGATTCGATGTCGCTGCTACTGTCGTCGCGTGCCCGCTTAACCGCGTTGCTTCGACGTTAGCAGCTTCCCTGGATTACCCACACAGCACGGGGGTGCACGTATTTCTACCAAGAGGCCCGATTCGGCCCATCAAGTCAGAGTATATTCCCTCATGCAGACGAAGCACGCTACCTGGACCCCTGCCAGGAACATGAAGGGACCTCCTTCGACGGTAGCAGTTTTCTACTCAGACTACCCACCAGGTACGGAGGATACCACTGGGCACGGAGGATAGCGAATTTCGGCCAAGCCGACCCGAGGGATACAGAGCATCTGAACCTAGCACCACCTGCCGCGAAGGGAGTGCTCTCCATTGACTCTTTCTTTTCAGGTGATGTTTGAGGTGATTTGTATTGTTTTGCTCGCTATAGTCAGTTTGTCGAGAAATTGTACCACTGATACCGAAGTATGTAGTCGAGGTTTCGACCGATAGGAATGCTATCTCATTGTTTCTCGTCGCACCTTGCCTAGGCGCTCACTACCACTGAGGATCACCTTCCTCGTGCTATAAGGCGTCTTGTTTCACTAGCCCTCGACCTATCCCTCACCCTAACCCCATGTGGGTTGGTCAAACCACTTGTCCCAGATTTGTAGTCTAGTTTCCGACAGGTGCAAAGGCTAGACTCTTTTTTTATCGAGGCGTATTGTCTCGACGCTCATTGATGATCGCCACAAGGTGTCACGGTCTCCACTGATTTTGTCATTGGGGGAACTACTCCAGCCTCGACCACCCGTCAAGCTGCTACTAAAATTTAGGTCACCTGCCGTTTCTCTACCTCGACTCCTTGCTGGATTACCGCTACACGTCGCTACGTATGTCTGTACCAATCACCATCCTGAAGAGGGGTCGCTTCACCCAGACTCCTTCATTTAAGGTAGCATGTGAAATGATACGTTTCTATATTATTGTTTTTGTCGATTGTCCAGACCAGTCACGGCTGGTTGTCCAAACCAGTTACGGCTGGTTTGAAGTCTATTTCCCAACCGGTACGAAGGCTAGCTAGGGAGTTTTCGCCAAATATTGTCTGCATGTTCACTGTTGGTTTTCAAAATGAGAAACAGCTTCACGGTCTACACTAGTTTCGTCACTGGAAAAGCTACTACAGCGTGGATCACCTAGCGAGTTGCTCATGACTACTGGGTCACCTGCCAATTCTCTATGTCAACTCCCCCCTGGACTCCCGCCGCAGTTAGTTTTAGTGGGGTACTTCTCCCGACGCTGAACAAATCACCGTTTGCTGAAGAGGCGGTGTTTTACATGTTTTCCCTCCTTCCAGGTGATATGTATAATCATGCGTTTACTCTTTGCTTCTACCGGCTAGCCAAATCAGTTACCGCTGGTTTGTCGTCTATTTCCCAACCGGTACGAAGGTTGGGCTAGCTTAGTTTCGCGAAATGTGTCTGTACGCTCACTGCTGATCGTCAAATGGGAAACGGTCGCCACTGGGTTCGTCTCTGTGAAAGCGACTCCAGCCTGGACCACCCAGCGAGCTGCGTAT
Source organism: Macrocystis pyrifera (assembly GCA_031763025.1). NCBI lineage: Eukaryota > Phaeophyceae > Laminariales > Laminariaceae > Macrocystis > Macrocystis pyrifera. The sequence continues at coordinate 17,215,857 of JASSKH010000003.1, forward strand.
GAATACTGGGTCACCTGCCAGGTTTAGATATCGACTTTTCCTTGGGCTCCCGCCACAATTAGTGTTAGTGCCGTACTTCTTCCGACGCCGAACCAATCACCATTTGATGAAGAGGGGGCGTTCTACCTGGACTCCCTATTTTCAGGTGGTATGTAAATTCATGCGTTTCGTGCTGTTTGCTTCTACCGCATGGCCAAACCAGTTACCGCTGGTTTGTGGTCTACTTCCCAACCGGTACGAAGGCTAGGCTAGGTTAGTCTTGCAAAGTATGGTCTGTACGCTCACTGCTGATCGTCAAAGTGGGAACCGACCGCCACTGGCTTCGGTACTCGGAGAGCCACTCCAGCCTGGACCACCCAGCGAGTTGCTCATGACTACTGAGCACCTGCCAGCCCTCGTTAACGACGTTTCCCTGGACTCCCGCCGCAGCTGGTGTTCGTGGGGGATTTTTACCAACGCTCACCCAACCATTATCTGCTGAAGAGGAGCCATTCTACCTGGACTCCCTCCTTTCAGGTGAGATGCGAAATCATGCGTTCATCTGCCTGCTTTTACCGGTTGGCCAAGCCAGTTATCGCTGGTTTGTGGTCTATTTCCCAACCGATACGAAGGCTAGGCTAGGTTAGTCTCGCAAAATATGTGTCTGTACGCACACTGCTGATTATCAAATGGGAATCGGCGCCACGGCCGTCCCTGGGCTCGTCACTGGAGAAGCCACGCCAGCTTGGACCACCCAGCGAGCTCCGTATATCTACGAGGTCACCTGGCGGGTCTCGACATCGACGCTTCCCTGGACTCCCGTGCAGCTAGTGTTGGTGTGATACGTTTTCCAAGCCTCAACCAATCACCAGTTGTCTCAAAGAGGGGGCGTTCTACCTGGACTCGCTCCATTCAGGTGAGATGCGAAATCATGTGCTTTGTTCTGTTTGCTCCTACCGGTTGGACAAGCCAGTTACCGCTGGTTTGTAGTCTTCTCCTCAACCGGTACGAAGGCTAGGTTAGGCTAGTCTCGCGAAATGAGGTCTGTACGCTCACTGTTGATTGTCAAAGTGGGAAACGGCGTCACGTCCGGCACTGGGTTCGTCGCTGGGAAAGCCACGCCAGCCTGGACCACCCAGCGAGCTGCGTATGACTACCGGCTCACCTGCCAGGTCTCTACGTCGGCGTTTCCCTGGACTCCCGCCAAAGTTAGTGTTTGTGGGGAATTTTTTCCAACGCTCACCCAACCACCATCTGCTGAAGAGGGGCCGTTCTACCTGGACTCCGTTATTTTAGGTGATATTCTAACTCATGCGTTCATCTGCCTGCTTTTACCCGTTAGCCAAACCAGTTACCGCTTGTTTGTAGTCTATTTCCCAATCGGTATGAAAGCTCTAGGTTAGTCTCGCGAAATGTCGTATGTGCGCTCACTGTTGATTGTCAAAGCGGGAAACGGGGTCACGGCCGGCACTGGGTTCGTCACTGGGGGAACCACGTTAGCCTGGACTACTCAGCGAGCTGCGGATGACTACCGGATTACCCGCCCGGTCTCGACCCCTTTCCCATGACTTCCGCCGCAGTTAGTGCTAGTAGTACTTCTCTCGACACTGAACCAATCACTGATTGCTGAGGAGGGGGTGTTATACACGCTTTCCCTCCTTACAGGTGATATGCAGAATCATGCGTTTACTCTGTTAGCCAAACCAGTTACCGCTGGTTTGTCGTCTATTTCCCAACCGGAACGAAGCTGGGGCTAGCTTAGTCTCGCGAAATGTGTCTGTACGCTCACTGTTGATCGTCAAATTGGGAAACGGTCGCCACTGGGTTCGTCTCTGTGGAAGCGACTCCGGCCTGGACCACCCAGCGAGCTGCGTATGATTACTGAGTCACTTGCCAGGTTTAGACATCGACATTTGCCTGGGCTCCCGCCACAGTTAGTGTTAGTGGCGTACTTCTTCCGACGCCGAACCAATCGCCATTTGATGAAAAGGGGCGTTCTACCTGGATTTCCTACTTTAGATGATATGTAAATTCATGCATTTCGTTCTGTTAGCTTCTACCGGTTCGGCCAAACCAGTTACCGCTGGTTTTTGTAGCCTACGTCTCAACCGGTACGAAGGCTAGGCTAGGTAAGACTTGCGAAATGTCTTCTGTACGCTCACCGTTGATCGTCAAAGTGAGAAACGGCGTCATGGCCGGCACTGGGTTCGTCACTGGGGAAGCCACGCCAGCCTGGACCACCCCGTGAGCTGCGGATGACTACCGTGTCACCCGTCCGGTCTCCCCCGACGTTTCCCTGGACTCCCGCCGCAGTGAGTGTTAGTGGGGGACTTCTCTCAACACTGAACCGTTCACCGTTTGCTGAAGAGGGGGTGTTCGACATGTTTTCCCTCCTTCAAGGTGACATGTAAAATCATGCGTTTACTCTTTGCTTCTACCAGTTGGCCAAGCCAGTCACCGCTGGTTTGAAGTGTATTCAAACAACCGGTACGAAGGCTAGGCTAGGTTAGTCTTCCGAAATGTGTGTTTGTACGCTCACTGCTAATCGTCAAATGGGAAACGGCGTCACAGCCGTCCCTGGGTTCGTCACTGGAGAAGCCACGCCAGCTTGGACCACCCAGCGAGCTGCGTACAACCACGAGGTCATGCCAGGTTTCGACATTGACGTTTCCCTGGACTTTTAAGCAGCTAGTGTTGGTGTGGTACGTTTTCCAAGGCTCAACCAATCACCAAATATCTAAAAGGGGCGTTCTACCTGGACTCGGTCCATTCAGGTGAGATGTGAAATCATGTGTTTTGTTCTGTTTGCTCCTACCGGTTGGCCAGACCAATCACCGCTGCTTTGTAGTCTACTTCTCAACTGGTACGAAGGTTAGGCTAGGTTAGTCTCGCGAAATGTCGTCTTTACGCTAACTGTTGATCGTCGAAAAGGGAAACGGCGTCACGTCCGGCACTGGGTTCGTCACTGGGGAAGCCACGCCAACCTGGACGACTCAGCGAGCTGTGGATGACTACCGGGCCACCCGCCTGGTTTCTACCCCGACGTTTCCCTGGACTCCAGCCACAGTTAGTGTTAGTGGGGGACTTCTCTCGACGCTGAGCCAATCACCGTTTGCGGAAGAGGGGGTGTTCTACATGTTTTCCCTCCTTCAAGGTGACATGTATAATCATGCGTTTACTCTTTGCTTCTACCGGTTGGCCAAGCCAGTTACCATTGGTTTGTGGTCTATTGAATCTACCGGTACGAAGGCTAGGCTAGGTTAGTCTCGCGAAATGTGTGTATGTACGCTCATTGCTGATCGTCAAATTGAAAACGGCGTCACGGCCGTCATTGGGTTCGTCACTGGAGAACCCACGCCAGCTTAGACCATCCAGCAAGCTGCGTATAACTACAAGGTCACCTGCCAGGTCTCGACGTTGACGTTTCCCTGGACTCCTATGCAGCTAGTGCTAGTGGCGTAGTTCTTCCGACGCTGAACCAACCACCATTTGATGAAGAGGGGTCGTTCTACCTGGACTCGGTCCATTCAGGTGAGATGTGATATCACGTGCATTTTTTTTTTGCTCCTACCGGTTGGTCAAACCACTTACCGCTGTTTGTAGTCTATTAAACCAACCGGTACGAAGGCCAGGCTAGGTTAGTCTCGCGAAATGTCGGTTGTACGCTCACTGTAGCTCGTTAGAGTGGGAAACGGCGTCACGGCCGGCACTGGGTTCGTCACTGGGGAAGCCACGCCAGCCTGGACGACTCAGCGAGCTGCGGATGACTACCGGGTCACCCGCCCGGTCTCTACCCCGACGTTTCCCTGGACTCCTGCCACAGTTAGTGTTAGAGGGGGACTTCTCTCGACACTGAACCGCTCACCGTTTGCTGAAGAAGGGGTGTTCTACATGTTTCCCCTCCTTCAAGGTGACATGTAACATCACGCGTTTACTCTTCGCTCCTACCGGTGGGCCAATCCAGTTACCGCTGGTTTGTAGTCTGTTGAACCAACCGGTACGAAGGCTAGGCTAGGTAAGTCTCGCAAAATGTGTGTCTGTACGCTCACTGCTGATCATCAAACTGGAAACGGCGTCACGTCCGGCACTGGGCTCGTCACTGGAGACGACACGCCAGCCTGGACCACCCAGCGAGCTGCGTATAACTACAAGGTCACCTGTCAGGTCTCGACATTGAATTTTCCCTGGACTCCTATGCAGCTAGTGTTAGTGGCGTAGTTCTTCCGACGCTGAACCAATCACCATTTGATGAAGAGGGGACGCTCTACCTGGACTCGCTCCATTCAGGTGAGATGTGATATGTGCTTTGTTCTGTTTGCTCTCATCTGTTGGCCAAACCAGTTACCGCTGGTTTGTCGTCTATTTCCCAACCGGTACGAAGGTTAGGCTAGGTTAGTCTCGCGAAATGTCGCCTGTACGCTCATTGTTGATCGTCAAATGGGAAACGGCGTCACGTCCGGCACTGGGTTCGTCACTGGGGAAGCCACGCCAGCCTGGACCACCCAGCGGGCTGCGGATGACTACCGCGTCACCCGCCCGGTCTCTACCTCGACGTTTCCTTACATTCCCGCCGCAGATAGTGTTAGTGGGGGGCTTCTCCCCGACGCAGAACCAATCACCGTTTGCTGAAGAGGAGGTGTTCTACATAATTTCCCTCCTTCAAGGTGCTACGTAAAATCATGTGTTTACTCTTTGCTTCTACCGGTTGGCCAAGCCAGTTACCGCTGATTTGAAGTTTATTAAACCAACCGGTACGAAGACTAGGCTAGGTTAGTCTCGCGAAATGTCGTCTGTACGCTCATTGCTGATCGTCAAATGGGAAAGAGCATCACGTCCGTCACTGGGTTCGTCACTGGAGAAGCCACGCCAGCTTTGGACCACCCAGCGAGCTGCGTACGACTACTAGGTCACCTGCCAGGTTTCGACATTGACGTTTCCCTGGACTCCTAAGCAGCTAGTGATAGTATGGTATGTTTTCCAAGGCTCAACCAATCACCAGTTGTCTCAAAGAGGGGGCGTTCTACTTGGACTCGGTCCATTCAGGTGAGATGTGAAATCATGTGTTTTGTTCTGTTTGCTCCTACCGGTTGGCCAAACCACTTACCGCTGCTTTGTAGTCTACTTAGCAACCTATGCAGCTAGTGCTAGTGGCGTAGTCTTTCCGACGCTGAACGAATCACCATGTGAAGAAGAGGGGGCGTTCTACCTGGACTCGCTCCATTCAGGTGAGATGTGATGTCATGTGTTGCGTTTGGTTTGCTCCTACCGGTTGGCCAAACCAGATACCGCTGGTTTGTCGTCTACCAGGTATTTCCCAACCGGTACGAAGGGTAGGCTAGGTTAAACTCGCGAAATGTAGTCTTTACGCTCACTGCTGATCGTCGAATAGGGAAACAGCGTCATGGCCGGCACTGGATTTGTCACTGGGGGAGTCACGCCAGCCTGCACCACCGCACGAGCTGCGGATGACTACCAGGTTACCTGCCAAGTCTCGACGTCGACGTTTCCCTGGACTCGAGTCACAGTTAGTGCAGTGAAAGACTTCTCTCGACGCTGAATTACTCACCGTTTGCTGAAGAGGGGGTGTTCTATATGTTGTCCCACCTTTCAGGTGAGATGCGAAATTACGCGTATATTATTTGCTTCTACCGTTGGCCAAACCAGTTACCACTGGTTTGTAGTCTTCTCCTCAACCGGTACGAAGGCTAGGCTAGGTTAGTCTCGCGAAATGTCGTCTGTGCCCTCACTGTTGATCGTCGAAACGGGAAACGGCGTCATGGCCGGCACTGGGTTCATCACTGGGGGAGTCACGCCAGCCTGAACCACCCCGCAAGCTGCAGATGAATACGAGGTCACCTGCCAAGTCTCTACGTCGACGTTTCCCTGGACTCCCGCCAAAGTTGTGTTAGTGGCGTACTTCTCTCGACGCTGGACCACTCGCCGTTTGCTGAAGAGGGGGTGTTGTATATGTTCTCCCTCCTTTCAGGTGAGATGCGAAATTACGCGTGGACTCTTTGCTTCTACCGGTTGGCCAAACCAGTTACCGCTGGTTTGTAGTCTTCTCCTCAACCGGTACGAAGGCTAGGCTAGGTTTGTCTCGCGAAATGTCGTCTGTACCTCCACTGTTGATTGTCGAAATGGGAAACGGCGTCACGTCCGGCACTGGGTTCGTCACTGGGGGAGCCATGCCTGCCTGGATCACTCAGTGAGCTTCGGATGACTACCGGGTCACCTGCCAGGTGTCTACCCCGACGTTTCCCATGACTTCCGCCGCAGCTAGTGTTAGTGGGGGACTTCTCTCGACGCTGAACCAATTACGTTTGCTGAAGATGAGGCGTTCTACATGTTCTTCCTCCTTTCAGGTAATTTGCAAAATCATGCGTTTACTCTTTGCCCCTACCGGTTGACCAAGCCACTTACCGCTGGTTTGTAGTCTTCTCCTCAACCGGTACGAAGGCTAGGCTAGGTTAGCCTCGCGAAATGTGTGCCTGTACGCTCACTGCTGATCGTCGAAATTGGCAACGGCGTCACGGCCGTCACTGGGTTCATCACGGGAGAAGCCACGCCAGCCTAGACCACCCAGCGAGCTGCGTATAACTACGAGGTCACCTGCCGGGTCTCGACATCGCCTTGTTCCCTGGATTCCTATGCAGCTAGGGATAGTGTGGTACGTTTTCCAAGGCTCAACCAATCACCAGTTGTCTCGAAGAGGGTGTTCTACCTGGACTCGCTCCATTCAGGTGAGATGTGAAATCATGTGTTTTGTTCTGTTTGCTTCAACCGGTCGGCCAAGCCAGCTACCGCTGGTTTGTAGTCTATTAAACCAACCGGTACGAAGGCTAGGCTGAGGTAGTCCCGCGAAATGTGTGTCTGTACGCTCACTGCTGATCGTCGAAATGGGAAACGGCGTCACGGCCGTCACTGGGTTCATCACTGGAGAAGCCACGCCAGCCTGGACCACCCAGCGAGCTGCGTATAACTACGAGGTCACCAGTCAGAGCTCGACATCGCCTTGTTCTCTGGACTCCTATGCAGTTAGTGATGGTGTGGTACGTTTTCCAAGGCTCAACCAATCACCAGTTGTCTCAAAGGTGGCGTTCTACCTTGACTCGCTCCATTCAGGTGAGATGTATAGTCATGCGTTTACTCTTTGCTTCAACCGGTCGGCCAAGCCAGCTACCGCTGGTTTGTAGTCTATTAAACTAACCGGTACGAAGACTAGGCTCGGTTAGTCTCACGAAATGTGTGTCTGTACGCTCACTGCTGATCAATAAATGGGAAACGGCGTCACGGCCGTCACTGGGTTTATCACTGGAGAAGCCACGCCAGTCTGGACCACCCAGCGAGCTGCGTATAACTACGAGGTCACCAGCCAGATCTCGATATTGCCTTGTTCCCTGGACTTCTCTGCAGCTAGTGATAGTGTGGTACGTTTTCCAAGGCTCAACCATTCACCAGTTGTCTCAAAGCGGGCGTTCTACCTTGACTCGCTCCATTCAGGTGAGATGTATAATCATGTGTTTTGTTCTGTTTGCTTCAACTTGTTGGCCAAGCCGGCTACCGCTGGTTTGTAGTCTATTAAACCAACCGGTACGAAGGTTAGGCTAGATGTCTCGCGAAATGTGTGTCTGTACGCTCACTGCTGATCGTCAAATGGGAAACGGCGTCACGGCCCGTCACTGGGTTCGTCACTGGAGGAGCCACGCCCGTCTGGACTGCCCAGCGAGCTGCGCATAACTACGAGGTCATGCCAGGTCTCGAAATTGACGTTTCCCTGGACTCCTAAGCAGCTAGTGCTAGTGGCGTAGTTCTTCCGACGCTGAACCAGTCACCATTTGATGAAGAGGGGACGTTCTACCTGGACTCGCTCCATTCAGGTGAGATGTGATATGTGCTTTGTTCTGTTTGCTCTCATCGGCTGGCCAAACCAGTCACCGCTGGTTTGTCGTCTATTTCCCAACTGGTACGAAGGTTAGGCTAGGTTAGTCTCGCGAAATGTCGTCTGCACGCTCATTGTTGATCGTCAAATGGGAAATGGCATCACGGCCGGCACTGGGTTCATCACATGGGGAAGCCACGCCAGCCTGGACCACCAGCGGGCTGCGGATGGTTACCAGGTCACCTGCCAGGTCTCTACCCCGATGTTTCCCTGGACTCCAGCCACAGTTAGTGTTAGTGGGGGACTTCTCTCGAAGCTGAATCATTCGCTCTTTGCTGAAGAGGGGGCGTTCTACATGTTCTCCGTCCATTCAGGTTATATGCGAAACCACGCGTTTACTCTTTGCTTCTACCGGTTGGCCAAACCAGTTACCGCTGATTTGTAGTCTATTAAACCAACCGATACGGAGGCTAGGCTAGGTTAGTCTCGCGAAATGTCGTCTGTACGCTCACTGTTGATCGTCGAAATGGGAAAGAGCATCACGTCCGTCACTGGGTTCGTCACTGGAGAACCCACGCCAGCATGGACCATCCCACAAGCTGCGTATAACTAGAAGGTCACCTGCCAGGTCTAGACGTCGACGTTTCCCTGGACTCCTATGCAGCTAGTGCTAGTGGCGTAGTTCTTCCGACGCTGAACCAACCACCATTTGATGAAGAGAGGGGTGTTCGACATGTTCTCCCTCCTTCAAGGTGATAACCGGTACGAAGGCTAGGCTAGGTTAGCCTCGCGAAATGTGTGTCTGCACGCTCACTGTTGATCGTCAAATGGGAAACAGCGTCACGGCCGTCACCGGGTTCGTCACTGGAGAAGCCACCTCAGCAAGCTGCATATAACTACAAGGTCACCTGCCAGGTCTCGACATCGCCTTGTTCCCTGGATTCCTATGCAGCTAGTGTTAGTGGCGCAGTTCTTCCGACGCTGAACCTATCACCATTTGATGAACAGGGGGCATTCTACCTGGACTCGCTCCATTCAGGTGAGATGTGATATAATGCGTTTTGTTTTGTTTGCTCCTACCGGTTGGTCAAACCAATTACCGCTTGTTTGCAGCCTATTTCCCAACCGGTACGAAGGCCAGGCTAGGCTAGTCTCGCGAAATGTCGTCTGTACGCACACTGTTGCTCGTTAAAGTGGAAAACGGCGTCACGGCCGGCACTTGGTTCGTCACTGGAGAAGCCACACCAGCCTGGACGACTCAGTGAGCTGCGGATGACTACCGGGTCACCCACCCGGTCCCTACCCCGACGTTTCCCTGGACTCCCGCCACAGTTAGTGTTGGTGAGAGACCTCTCTCGACACTGAACCGTTTGCTGTTTGCTGAAGAAGGGGTGCTCTACATGTTATCCCTTCATTCAGGTGAGATGCGGAATCATGCGTTTACTCTTTACTTCTACTGCTTGGCCAAACCAGATACCGCTGGTTTGTAGTCTATTTCCCAACCGGTACGAAGGCTAGGCTAGGTGAGTCTCGCGAAATGTCGTCTGTAAGCTCACTGTTGATCGTCAAAATGGGAAACGGCGTCACGTCTGGCGCTGGGCTCGTCACTGGAGAAGCCACGCCAGCCGTCACGGCCGGCACTGGGTTCGTCACTCGGGAAGCCACGCCAGCCTGGACCACTCAGTTAGCTTCGGATGACTACCGAGTCACCTGCCAGGTCTCTACCCCGACGTTTTCCATGACTTCCGCTGCAGCTAGTGTTAGTGGGGGACTTCTCCCGACGCCGAACCAATCGCCGTTATCTGAAGAGGGATTCTACATGTTCTCCTGCCTTTCAGGTGATGTTCAAAATCATGCGCTTGCTCTTTGCTTCTATCGGTTGGCCCAGTTACCGCTGGTTTGTAGACTATGAACTCAACCGGTACGAATACTAGGCTAGGTTAGTCACGCGAAATGTGTGTCTGTACGCTCACTGCTGATCGTCAAATGGGAAACGGCGACACGGCCGCCGCTGAGTTCGTAACTGGAGAAGCCACGACAGCCTGGACCACCCGGCGAGCTGCGTATGACTACAAGGTCACCTGCCAGGTCTCGACATCGCCTTGCTCCTGGACTCCTATGTGGAGTACGTTTTTCAACTGTTAACAAATCACCATTTGATGAAGAGGGGACGTTCTACGTGGACTCGTTCCATTGAGGTGAGATGTGAATCATGTGCTGTGTTCCTTATGCTTCTATCGGTTGGACAAACCCTTCACCGCTGGTTTGAAGCTACGTCTCAACCGGTACGAAGGCTAGGTTAGGCTAGTCTCGCGAAATGAGGTCTGTACGCTCACTGTTGATTGTCAAAATGAGAAACGAGTCATGGCCACCACTGGGTTTGCCACGGGGGAAGCTACTCCAGCCTGGACCACCCAGCGAGTTGCTTATGGCTACTGGGTCAACTGCCAGTCGTTTACCTCGACTCCTTGTTGGACTCCCCCCGCAGCTGTTGCTGGTGAGGGACTTATTTCGCAGGGCCGCGGTGGGTGTGCTCCTTACGCACCGGGTGTGGGCTCAATGATGATCGTACGGTAATGGTAATGCTGCTTACGCCCGCACGCTGACATCGGCCTTTCGATTCGATGCCTCTGCTGCCTCTCTCGTCGCCTATCCCTATAGCAGCGCTTTTCGATGGTAGCAGTGTGGTACCTCGACTACCCACCGCACACGGTCGGCATCAATTTTCGACCTAATCGGCCGGAGGATCGCAGCGCATCTGAACCAACTACCCTCTGCCCAAGAGGGAGCACTGTACCTTGCTTCCTTCCTGTCAGGTGAGGCGCAAGATTTTGCGTTTTTATCTGTAAACAATGGTCGGCTAGTCAACCACTGAACGTTGAGAAGTAGTCTACAGATAGTTTCCAACCCCAAATACTAACAGCCGTGCGGTATCGGTTGGCGTGCCGGTCCCGGCAACTGATCCTGAGGATGGAATATTAAATGGGTATGTACCTGGTTGGTATATAATGCCAGGCACATCGACAGAAAGTGGATTCGAAAGTTTGAAGTTTTTGCATCCGGATTTCTGGATTTAAGATTTGTTTTGGGGTGTTCGGAATGTCAGTGTGGTACCGCGATGCTATATCCCCTGTTCATTGCACAGTGTGATATTGATTGCGTATCTGAGTGCATTTTAAAGATATGATAAGTAAGCTGGTTATCAGCCTGCAATAGGAGTGCCATGTACCCTGGTTGAGGTAGACCTGGGTGTAAGTGGTTGGCGTATCACGAATTTCGAGTATTGTCAGTGAACGTTTTTTGTATGATATGGACGCGTGCTACGGTAGGCCCAAAAGCTTTCTCAATGACGGGGCTCTTTGACCCCAAATCGCATGAAATTAATTCTTGCGTTGCAATATTTTTTGTTGGATGCTTAGGCCATGGGATAGTTCATGGAATAGCACTTACACTTTCCTGTAAAATCATATTATGGGCAAGGTGTAAAACTCCTCATATGAGGAGACTCGGAAATACAACGGTGCACCTCTAGCGTAGCATGCGTCTTTTAAGAGTTGGAAATGCTCTGTCAAATAGGTTTCACATTAAAGGATGTCGTTTACCCTGGCAAAAAATGTTGGAATTTCAGACGATTGAGTTATGGAAACTGGCGGTTGGTTTTAGAAGTCGTTTCGAAGTGTGATCATGATAGGGTAGGTCAAAACGAGGGGAAATAACGTGAAAAATACGAATGAAAAAAGGAGAGCAGAACTAAAGAGCACGTGAGTCTTGTTGGTCAAATTATGAAAAACATAAGTAAAAATCCCGATACTTCCGTTTTTCACATTTCGTTAAGTCTCCGAGCTCTTAATTATTACGAAAGGGGTGCGGCATAGACGAATTATGGGTTACCCAGGGGCGAAGAGAAAAATGCGTGCCACTGAAATAAATCAAACTTTTGCCATCGAACAGCGACGGCCGAGACGCAACTTCTAGAGTCCCACCGACGTTGACGAGTGGTATCGCCGGGAATCACCTGCTGTAGCGGTTGAATCATTCTGAAAAATTACACAGCGTAAACCTCCTACTCGTCTTGTTGTGTTGTTGTCAGTTATTTTTTTGTGCGTTTTTCCTCGACAGAACTCAAACTGCTGTTTGTGATGAAAACACGAAAGTCTGTTCGTTTTCTTCGTTTTTCTGTATTTTTTGTCCGCGTTAGGACCGGCCCTCATTGCTACCAGGTATCTTGAATGCTTGATGGCCATCCCGTTACACACGTGGCTATTCGGCTACCCCTAAAAACCCTCCAGGGACAATTTGACCCTCCAGGGGGCGAGGCCACCCCCCAGAAGGTTTTTGATGCTTGGAGGGTCAGAGGTCCCGCCCTCTAGAGGGAGGTTTCTATTCTTTTTCTTTGGTACTCTGCACAGGCTTGGCCTGTGCACTAGCCTCTAGAGTGTGCTGTCTATATACCGCTGGAGGGCCGTGCTGCAGTTTTGTTCCGGAGGAGGGCAACGGCCGTTTCGACCCTCCAGAGGGGTCTCTATTGAAAACTCTGGAGGGCGGTCGGAAGCTCACCCTCCTGAAAGCGCGTTGGCGATTGTCTAGGGTACTAGGTTTGGTCCTCTAGAGGGAGCTCTCTTCTGACGCGATCTCTGAAGGTCACTCTTAACACTAATTCCTAGCTTCTAGAGTGTTTGCGTGCCGTTCACTCTGGAGCGCCGTGGGTACAAATATACATACATAGCTAGATATACTTACTTAGATCTCGATCTCTGAGCGTGCTCGGTTGGTACATCCCTGGCCTCTCAGAGCTTCCACTTGGGAATCGCCTCCTTTTATTACTTGCCGGACCGTTCCAGCGAGTCTTTGTTTTCTCTATTCCTCGTCCTACTTTCAGTCCTTCTTTCCTCTTTTCTTCTTTCGTTTCGTGTGCGTGAGTGTACTCCGAGCACGGTTGCGCGGGCGAACCCGGCACCGTCGCGGGTGTCAGCGGATGCTGGCGAGTAGAGGGGGAGTCGCAAGGAGCGCGGTCGCCACTTTCGTGCCTAGGCGTCGCGTGTGCCTCGAGACACGACGGATGCATCAATAGGCTCTGTCTGGCATCCATTAATTTGTGATTTTGGATAGAGTACGTACGAGTATTTAAGGTTCGTTCGGACTGTAAGATAATATACAAGCGGTGCTTATTCTTGCGACCGGGCTGAGAGTCACAAGAGGGAGGTACCCCGAATGGGCACCAACATTGTCGAGCTTGCGTCGAGGTCCACGGTGAGCACCGGGCTTCACGCGAGGCGGGCGACGGGGCTCACTGTGGAAGAGAGGAAGGAAAGCCTTACCCGGACTGAATCGATGCGAGATGGTCGCGAGAGGGGCGGGCGGCGTACGAGGCTGAGAGAGAAGCTCTGCTGTAAGATTTGCTCTTTTTTTCTTTTTTTTCTTTTTTTGACTGGTGTAAGGTGTTCCACTCAAGTAGTAAATTATTATACGAAAGGGCACGGGGATTTTCTTTCTTTTAGAAATTTTCGATTTCATTTTCAATGTTTTTGCTGTGTTGCTGTGCCGTTCTGTGCTTTATCTTTCGTACATACGGCAAGAACACAGACACAGAGAATATCGAATCAAGAAAATAAGTACCCTACCTGGGGCATGTACGTATGTACGACGTGTGAGCGAGCGTGGCGGAAAAACGCACGCGACGCGAAGCATATGTGGCGCCCGAGCTGTTTTCTCCTGAAGCATGGCGGCGGGACTCTTGGCATTATCAAGTCGCTAATTTGCAGCTATCTACAGGGGGCATAGAAAAAACAATATTCAATCATGGACCTCTGTCCGCTTCGCATAATTCGATGATGTTTCCTTCCTGAGCGAGCGTAGCGGGCGGCGCAGGCCGCCCGCGGAGCGAAGCGCCTTGTACATACGTACATAAACATCCATAAATGCATAAAAACGTAACTACACACATACATACATACATACATACATACATACATACATACATACATACATACATACATACATACATACATACATACATACATACATACATACATACATACATACATACATACATACATACATACATACATACATACATACATACATACATACATACATACATACATACATACATACATACATACATACATACATACATACATACATACATACATACATACATACATACATACATACATACATACATACATACATACATACATACATACATACATACATACATACATACATACATACATACATACATACATACATACATACATACATACATACATACATACATACATACATGCATACATACATACATACATTACATACGTACATACATACATTCATACATACATACATACATACATACATACATACATACATGACATACATACATACATACATACGTACATACATACATACATACATACATACCCTACATACGTACATACAGACATACATAGATATACTTACTTAGATCTTAATCTCTGAGGGTGCTCGGTTGGTACATCCCTGGCCTCTCAGAGCTCCCACTTGGGAATCGCCTCCGTTTATTACTTGCCGGACCGTTCCAGCGATTCTTTGTTTTCTCCATTTATTTCTCGTCGTACTTTCAGTCCTTCTTTCCTCTTTTCTTCTTTCGTTTCGCGTGCGTGCGTGTACTCCGAGCACGGTTGCGCGGGCGAACCCGGCACCGTCGCGGGTGTCAACGGATGCTGGCGAGTAGAGGGGTGGTTGCAAGGAGCGCGGTCGCCGCTTTCGTGCCTAGGCGTCGCGTGTGCCTCGAGACACGACGGATGCATCAATAGGCTCTGTCTGGCCTCCATTTGTGATTTTGGATAGAGTACGTACGAGTATTTAAGGTTCGTTCGGGATTGTAAGATAATACTCAAGCGGTGCTTATTTTTGCGACCGGGCTGAGAGTCACAAGAGGGAGGTGCCCCGAATGAGCACCAACATTGTCGAGCTTGCGTCGAGGTCCACGGTGAGCACCGGGCTTCACGCGAGGCGGGCGACGGGGCTCACTGTGGAAGAGAGGGAGGGAAGCTTTACCCGGATTGAATCGGTGGCGAGATGGTCGCGAGAGGGGCGGGCGGCGTACGAGGCTGAGAGAGAAGCTCTGCTTTAAGATTTTTTTTTTTTTTTTTTTTTTTTTTTTTTGACTGGTGTAAGGTGTTCCACTCAGGTAGTAAATTATTACACGAAAGGAGACGGGGATTTTATTTCTTTAAGAATTTTTCGGTTTCATTTTCATTGCTTTTGCGGTGTTGTTGTGCCGTTCTGCGCTTTATCTTTCGTACATACGACGAGTACACAGACACAGAGCATATCGAAAGAAGAAAATAAGTACCCTACCTGGGGTATGTACGTATGTACGACGTGTGAGCGAGCGTAGCGGAAAACCGCCCGCGACGCGAAGCATGTGTGGCGTCCCGAGCTGTTTTCTCCTGTAGCATGGCGGCGGGACTCTTGGCATTATCAAGTCGCCAGTTTGCAGCTAACTACAGCGGCCAAAAAAAAAACAATATTCAATCATGGACCTCTGTCCGCTTCGCATAATTTGATGTTCCGTTCCTGAGCGAGCGTAGCAGGCGGCGTAGGCCGCCCGCGGAGCGAAGCTGTGATATGAGTAGAGTACTCATGGACTATAGATATATATAATACGTTGCAGTCTTATAGTCTCACGAATACGAGAATAATCCAAAGAATGGATTAACCCGGCGGATGTTCCGTTAGTCGAGAGTAATGTTCTTTTAGGAATGTTCCCTAGGGCGGATAACCCCCTAGACGAAAGTAATATTCCTTAACGCAGATAGGACCACGAAGTGAGAAGTTCTTATATTAGTAGAAGAACGACCGGTAGCCATAGGAAAGTTCTGTAGGCGTACATCAGATAAGAGGAATTTAGGAGAGCTTGTGGCGTGGGGTGGGACGAGTATATCTATCTGGGCGTGGAGTCCCGCCCCCCTACCTCTCACTTCTCTACCAGAGCACCTCCTCAGCTCTCGCCATCAATGAGAAGATCTAAATCAGAAGAAGCGAAGCACTGCTTTCCAGCTGCCAGAATCACCTGCGTCCCTTACCACTACCCTAGACCGGTCTCCGCATCACATCTGGCGTCGTCGGCAGGACCCGGTCTCCGCATCACAAAGCGCCTTGTACATACATACTTACATACATGCATACATGCATACATAGTATTCATACGTATAAACAAAATACAAATATAGATATACTTACTTAGATCTCGATCTCTGAGCGTGCTCGGTTGGTATATCCCTGGCCTCTCAGAGCTCCCACTCGGGAATCGCCTCCGTTTATTACTTGCCGGACCGTTCCAGCGAATCTTTGTTTTCTCCATTTATTTCTCGTCGTACTTTCAGTCCTTCTTTCCTCTTTTCTTCTTTCGTTTCGTGTGCGTGCGTGTACTCCGAGCACGGTTGCCCGGGCGAACCCGGCACCGTCGCGGGTGTCAGCGGATGCTGGCGAGTAGAGGGGGAGTTGCAAGGAGCGCGGTCGCCGCTTTCGTGCCTAGGCGTCGCGTGTGCCTCGAGACACGACGGATGCATCAACAGGCTCTGTCTCTGGCCTCCATTTGTGATTTTGGATAGAGTACGTACGAGTATTTAAGGTTCGTTCGGGATTGTAACATAATATTCAAGCAGTGCTTATTTTTGCGACCGGGCTGAGAGTCACAAGAGGGAGGTGCCCCGAATGAGCACCAACATTGTCGAGCTTGCGTCGAGGTCCACGGTGAGCACCGGGCTTCACGCGAGGCGGGCGACGGGGCTCACTGTGGAAGAGAGGGAGGGAAGCTTTACCCGGACTGAATCGGTGGCGAGATGGTCGCGAGAGGGGCGGGCGGCGTACGAGGCTGAGAGAGAAGCCCTGCTGTAAGATTTTTTCTTTTTTTCATTTTTTTTTTCTTTTTTTGACTGGTGTAAGGTGTTCCACTCAGGTAGTAAATTATTACACGAAAAGGGACGGGGATTTTATTTCTTTAAGAATTTTTCGGTTTCATTTTCATTGTGTTTTTGCTGTGTTGCTGTGCCGTTCTGTGCTTTATTTTTCGTACATACGACGAGTACACAGACACGGAGCATACCGAAAGAAGAAAATAAGTACCCTACCTGGGGTATGTACGTATGTACGACGTGTGAGCGAGCGTAGCGGAAAACCGCCCGCGACGCGAAGCATATGTGGCGTCCGAGCTGTTTTCTCCTGAAGCATGGCGGCGGGACTCTTGGCATTATCAAGTCGCCAGTTTGCAGCTAACTACAGGGGCCATAAAAAAAAAATCAATCATGGACCTCTGTCCGCTTCGCATAATTTGATGTTTCCTTCCTGAGCGAGCGTAGCGGGCGGCGTAGGCCGCCCGCGGAGCGAAGCGCCTTGTACATACATACGTAGTACATACCTAATACATGCATACATACGTACATACACACATAATATGCACACATACTATGTGTGTATGTATTACATAGATATATTGATACGTACATATATACACATACATACATATATACTACCAATAGTATACAAATATATATAAAAATACAACCCGTACATACATACACACATAGATACATAGATACATACGTACATATACGTGCAAACATACACAAATATATATCGACCGTTTGGGGCCGCGCTCGAACAGGAACAGTCGGATGCTTCGGTGCGGCCAATTTCGTTTATCAGCCACGATACCCTCACCGCAACTACACCGACGGATGGAGTATATTTGGTTCGATTTTCGGACGACCCTGGACCAATCAAGCTTCTTCTTTCTCCGGCGCGCTACACGACTTCGACGAGAGCTGTACGAGGTCAGGTTCTTGGTGTCTGCAAATTCACTTGGCTAGCGCGTTTACACGGGGGGTCCAGCGTAACGTGGATGAATCTCGAGGTGCCGCCGTGGATAGCTGAATTTCGCGTCTTGACTGCACTCGTTATTTAGTTATTTTTTGTCGTCTTCCTGGGCCTTGGGGGATGAATTTTTGTCTACCCGGTATGTTTCTGGTGTGTTTTCTTTTTTTTGGACTGGGTTGGGGATGTGTATTTGCGTATTCTGTCCTGCCTTCCCCCCCCCGCTCGGTGTCGGGACGCGCTTTCAGAGTGGTGGACTGGGTTTAGATGGTTCTTGTCTTCAGCGTTATTTTTCTTTTCGTTCCGTGCATCTTCTTCGCCCCCCCCCGTGCGGGCGATATGGCGATGGCTTTCATCGACGATTTCTTCCTGCCGCTTAAGGCTAGGTCTTCCCTTTATTTTTTTTACGTACTTTGCCGGCTTCGTTGCCTCGCCGTTCAGAGGTGTGGGAGTGGGTTTTGAGGAGCCGCATCTTCGACTCATGTTCTAGTTCGTGGAATCGGGGTTTCCACGAATTTCCCATAATTCTGCATATACGGCTCATCAGAGTGGGCTAGTGTTAAGATATTGTCTTGTATGAGATTGAAAGCCCGGTAACTACCTGGGTTCAGTCACTGGGAACATATTTGTAGTACTTGGAAGGCGTATCTTAGATGGAAAACCAGGGGTTTTCCAGAGGAGCACGAGCTTGGTCTCAGTCCCCGCGTGCACGAAAGGAATAAAACTGCTCTTCTTCTGTAGCTAAGCAAACAACACATGTGAGTACAATGTTTACCGACTTAAAAGGCAGACCTGTCCAGGGATACAAAGTGTCCCGCAACCCTTGACCTTAACACTCGACTCCGAGAGGCCCTGAACCCCGCTGGACTTGGAAGCTGGGAGCATTGTCTGGGCCATCAAACGACCCCGAGGTTACTTATAGGGCACGAAGTTTCGCGAATTTCCGGACCACAAAGCTCTCAACAGCATCGGCAAAGTGGGGATCACAACACGCGCGTCCAACGGTGGCTCGAGTTTATCTCCGTGTTCGACTACACACCACTCGAGTACCGAAAGGGCAGCACCAACGGAAAATACGTTTTCTGTCCTGTTTGCCAGAGCCCGCCACAGAACACGACCGCAGTGGGTCTAGCAGTCCACCCCGTCGAGGACAGCGACAGCATCTTCTTCATCCGAGCCTGTGGGTTTCGCAATCGCTCTTCACTGAACCGCGGTGTAGGCTTGGGTGAGCTGGTGCCCCACCCCGATGGCGTTTGTTTGGGTGAGCTTTTTTTCGCGTTTTCGGATTTTCGTGATTCTCGCGCACACGGGCCACGGACTTTTCTGCTCCTTCGGAGAAATTCGTCGCTCGTGTATCTCCTTCTGTCGCCACCGTCGATTGCCGTCCTGGCCATGGGGATTTTCACCTACTACCGCGAACACTGCATTCGCTTCGGCTTTTGTCGTATCCTCAGGGGGCGGCAAGGGCTCCGCAGAAGCCCTCACTGCCGCGACAGCCGTCGGCCAGCATGCTCCTCTCCCGACGAGTACTCCACAGGGAGAATACTCCGCCGTGATCATTGATCTGGAGGCGTCTGCCCCTTTTTCGCCTGGCAACCCGGCACCTCTGTCTTGACGCCGTCGGGCCGCATCTCCACCCGGGAGCATCGACGAACAGCCGCTGTCACTGACACGACGCCGCCTGCTGTTGATTGTGGCTTCAGGTCCGCGGGCCCCCTAGACCTTCCGCCCTTCGTGCGATCAGCCCGCCTCGCCAGTTCTGATGGTATCCATTCCATCCTACCGCGACAGCGCCGAGCCTGTGGGAACTCCTCTTTTACGGATTCTGCCGCCGACTGACGTACCGTTCGCACACAACGACCGGCTTGGATGCCCTCGGTGCAGCTCCCGAATTTCAGTTCGGTGATCGCAGGGCGCTCTTCGCACGCAGACTGGGCTCGGGAGCAACAGGCCGAGCCCGCGTGCAACGCTGCCATGCGGTACATGCCTCTTGGCCAGCCGGAAGCCTCGTCCGCTATCCTTTAGTCGTCTTTACTTCTCACCAGCGGCCTTACTTCTCGGACGTTCAGGAGCTAGCTGGCAAAGGACGAGTGCACACCACCGACGATGGCATCACCCTGATCGTCCGACAGCCGTCTCCACCCCTTGCGCCTGGCACGCAACGCAAGGTGGGTCGCACGGCCTGTTCAATGAACGATGAGCCTATTCTCATTTCTACGCCAGTGTTCATGCGCCCCTGAGTCATGCAGGCTTGCCATTCCACAGGTTCCTGCCAGCTGGGAACCGCGCGTTCCCTGCATATGCTCGAGCGTTTCTACTGGTGGACCGCTATGAGTGTCTGCTCCCGGTGGTGGCTACGCAACTGCTTGAAGGGTCAAGCACGGAATACCTCGCGACAGACAGTCGGGTGGCCCATCATTACGATACCCTTGCCAGAAGGGCCCGGCATCGCCGTCAGCGTGGATTACTCCGGCCTCTTTCGGTCATGCCTCGAGGTAACACCTACTACATGTTACTTGTCACTAATAGTTTCAGTAACCAAGCCGACATGTTCGCAGTCACAGCCGTTGACGTCACCGCTGAGGGCACGGCTAACGTTCTCGTCAGCCGGAATATCCCCCTCTGGGGATGCCCCCACAGCATGCTCTCGGACAACGGTCGCTGGTTTTGCTCCAAGCTTTTGCACGCCGTTTATCAGCATTTCGGGGTTCCGAAAATTGCCACCAGCTCCATCACCCAAACAATAACTGTGAGATGGAACGTCTAAACCACACGATGGTCCAGATGCTGGCGATGGTCGTCAACGAGCTCCAAAGAAACTGGGATGAACATCTCCCTCACGGCGATTTGCGTACAGCAAATTCCGTCAGCGCCGCACGGGTTTGATTCCCAACGAGGTCCATATGGGTCGGCTGCCTCGCCTCCCTATCGCGATTTTCGAGCGTACTGGGGTTGCCGGCCACCAGAGTTTGGCCTGCGACGACCTCGCCCACTGCGACTTGGCGATGGATCGCCAGGGCGTACGATGTTGTCCGCGAACACCTTACCTTGACCGTTGCTCGCGTAAACCACCGTAACTACGCCCTCTTCGGCGCACTGCGTCCGGTCCCCAAATTCGTCGTCGGCGGCTGGGCGTGGGTGTACAATATGGCTGTCACCATCCGTCAGGGCGCGAAGACTGACACGGACGCCAAGGTCCTCAAGGCCAAACTCTCGCTCAACTAGACGGGCCCCTTAAAAAAAAATCGCAGTTGAGCCCTGCCCCTCCGTGGACACCCCGGACGGATCCCGTCTCTCGGTGCCAAGCTACCATATTTGGACCTGCTCTGCTGCATGCCCGGCGTTGGTGTTCGCCGGCGCTTTTCGGTACAACGCTGCAAATCCTGTGCCAACCGCCACGACCGCGGCGACGTGCCGACGTATTTTCCAGCGGGCTTGACGCAATACGTGCACAACAAACTTCTCCAAGAATTTCCCCTCATGCCACGTCAGCCAAGACGACGTTTCGACTCCCCTTCAACGACTCGAAGTGGAAAAGATGACCAGACAACAATCGGTTCGAGGTCGAGATGGCGTCATCGTAGTGATGTACGAGACGCATTAGACCGGAACGGCAAATAGACCTTTAGCTCTCTCGCCACGAAATTTTGCGGCACTGGGCCGGCACCCCAAACCAGCACAACCAAACCAGCTGCCTGTACCGCCGGATGCGGATTGGTGCGCACAACGGGAGCTTTCTCGGATTAACGGCGACAGTTTCCTGGCACCCGACGATGGCTGCGTACCGCACGCCGATTGACTTTGCCGATACAGCACCACCGTGCTTCCCACGGGGCTCACGTTCTAGTACAAGGGCGACGACGGTCTGTGGTGACTTGGGGAAATCAACGCGACTACAACGACGCATGGGGTATATTTTGTTTAGTTTTTAGATGACCCCGGACGGATCAAGCTTCCTCTTTCTCCGGGGTACTACACAACATCGACGAGAGCTGTACGAGGTTTTTGGAGTCGACAAGTACACTTCGCTAGTGCGTCTACGTGAGAGGTCCAGCGTAACGCAGATGATATCGGGGCGCAGCCAAGTACAGCTGCTTTTCGGATCGCCGCTGCACCCGATTTGTTGGGTTTTGGGGGTTTTCTTATACTTTTCCGTTGACGTTTTCCGAGTTTTCGGGTCGGGGGTTTTCTTCTCGATATGCTTTTGGCGTTTCCTGATTTTTTTAATGGGCCGGGCTTGCGATGGTTTTTGCGTATTTTGGTCCTGCTGATCCCCCCCGCTCAGTGCCGGGGCTAGTCTGGGTAATCAGGTCACTTGTTCGTGGCACAGGACACATTCTCTGAGCTTTTTGTCGGGGTTCAGGTGGTTTGTGACGCATTCCGTGACGTTTTTCTTTTTCGCCTTGCCGATCTCCCCTCGCTCGAGAGCCGGGGGCGATCTGGGTAATTTGGACTACTCACACCAAGAACAGGCCTGCATGACTTTGGATTTCAACCTTTCGCGTTTCCGTCTACACGTTCTCGCCCCACACCCTCCCTTGCGGGTGGTATGGCGATGGATTTCTTTGAAGTATCATTCCTGTTCCTGTTGGCTAGGCCTTCCTTTAATTATTTTTCTTTACGTTCCTTGTCGGCTTTGCAGTCTTGCCGTCCAGAGGTGTGGGGGTGGGTTTCGGGTTTTGAGGAGCCGCATCTTCGACTCGTATTCTAGTTCGTGGAATCGGGGTTTCCATGAATTTCCCATATTTCTGCACATACCGCTCATCGGAGTGGGCTTGTGTTATGGTATTTCCTTGAATGGCGAGGAAAGGCCGGTAATTACCTGGATACAGGTAATTGGGATCATATTTGTATTGCTTGGGCGGGGTAAACGAGCCCTGAACCTTTTCGTATTTCATTGTGTTCTAAAAGGAATAAAGCTCCTCTTCTTCTATCCCAAAACAACCAACATACGTGAGTTACAACGAATACCTACACAGTAGGCGAAAACTGGCAAAGGATACAAAGTGTCCCGACCTAATATCTTTTAAAATGCGAGGCGTCGTCCTCTTCGGCGGTCCACGCACTCCACCCGGAAAGCTGACGAGCCTGGTGCCGTCCGATTTAAGAAGGTCTAAAATGTTTGGCCACGGCTGGTGCATCCATACAACCCCCATCGTCGAGGTAGGGTCGCAGCTACACACAGGTACGTCTGACATGGTTGGTGCTCGGTACTACTTTTCTCCCAATCTCTTTACATTTTTCGTGCTGTTGTACAATCGCTGACGATTAGATTGTTGCCTTCTCTCCTTCTCTGTACAACAACGAGACGCTTCCCAACCCCGGGAACGCCCTTCTTGCGTCCCCGCCTTTTAGTTCGAAGAATACAGCAGTCACAACTTGCCGAAACTCTTGCTGTGGAATTACTAATATTGTACATGCCTTCCGACCATGTGCAGGGCATTTTTCGTTCAGAATGAAAAAGCTGACACACTTCGTCGAATACCACCAACCTCATCCAATCAATTATCCTTACCTGTGTATACAATTGAATATGCACTACCACCCTTCACTCAACTATGTTTCCTGCTAGGATATCATCATCGGGTTGTACTTCGAAGTACATTTTTATATATGTTCGCCGTGCGTCCTACTCCGCATCTACATTCCACCCCCATACCACGGTAAGTAATCCCCCCTCCTCCTCCTCCTCCTCCTCCTTCTTCCTCTCCCCCTTTTTTCCCCCTGGCGGCCTGGCGGTCTCGCAGGGCGAGTATCGGTGCACCCGGCACGAGATCGCGACCTGGGCGGTCACCGATATGACGTGAAAAAAGGTGCTCCTTTTAGACACTGTAGTATTATCATAGTGACGATCACCCCCTTTCTCGTGCAATGAGGCGTTTGGTTCGTTTTACATCGTCGATTGGTCGAGCACTTTTTGTGTTGTTGTTGTTCCACTAGTTTCCAACCGGTACGAAGGCTAGTCTAGGTTTTTTTCACGGATTGTCGTCTGTAGTCTCACTATTGATCACCAAAACAGGGAACAGCCTCACGGTCAGCACTGGTCTCGTCACTGTGAAAGATACCCCAGTCGGTAACATCCAGCAAACTCCCTACAACTAGGCCACCCGGGGGTACTCTATCTGAACTCCTCTCTGGGCTCCCACCGCAGATAGTGTTAGTGGGGTGACTTCTTTCGATGGTAGCAGCGTCAACCTAGGCTACACTCCCACCACGGAGGGCTGCGTACTTCCACTAAGTGGCCCGGTTTAGCCTACCGCTTCAGAAGCAATCATCAGATTCAGATGCAGCACGTTTCCTAAACCCCGGCCGCAGATCAGGGGCACGATCTTTTTCGAGGAGGGACTCCGCCTGGAATCCTTCTTTCCAAGAGGAGTATGTATGAGAGTATGTGCTTTGAATCGTCTGCTATGGCCTTTTGGCCAAGCACGTTACCGCTGATATGATATGTAGTCGAAGGCTTTTGCGAAGGCCCTTGTTTTCATCCCTCCTAGTAGGTCGTCCGGTTCCTGGGTTGGACTTTCTGGGAGGCAGTAGTGCCCGCGTCGTACGCCGCAAGCTTGTCGATTTCTTGGGGCCTTGAGGCGGCGTCCTCTATGCCGAGATCCCACCACAGCCAAGATTCAGCGACGATGCCGGCCGCTTCTTCCTTTTGGGACCCCTTATATCTGGAGTACCCAATTTCTCGCTAGCCCCTTCCGAGTTGGGCAATCATGCTCGATTCTCGGTCTCCGAACGGGTCGGTAAGGTCCGCTAGAACCTCGGGTGAGATATCAACCTTGCTCCCAACAGAAGCGGACATTTTCTCACTTCCGTTAACGACAACCCTAACCCTCCCCCCCTCGTGGAAAGGAGCGCTTGGGCTTGTTGCCGAGACTGCAATGTCAGCCGATCATTCGGATGCCCCTCCTGGACGAACGATGACGTCTTCGCCACTCCCGATCGCTCGAAGATTTTCTCACATGCTGCATGCCCCTTGCGCCCCGTCGTCTGCCCTGCTGCACGCTTTGATGGAAAAACCTGAATCAACCCTTTCAAGGTAGTTTGTCCTTTGCCCGGGGGGGTTGAAAGCGTTCTGGGCCGCAGCTTGCTTGTCCGACATGTCAACGAGGCAGTGCGAGAGGTGGTTCGTGCCTCCGTCCCTTAATACCCCCACCGTGCACTCAATAACGTACTCTTCGATGAGCACTGGGACGCCCACCACCGTCAACCCTTCTTCTTCAGCGACGCGGAACCAGCCGCCACTCTTCCTCGCCCCCCCCCCCCCAACCCACCCCACCACCCGATTTTCTCCCCACCCCGCCCCCCCACCCCACCCCCCCCCCCCCCCCCCCCCCCCCCCCCCCCCCCCCGCCCTCGCCCCCCCCCCCCCCCCCCCCCCCCCCATTTCCCTCTTCCCTCACCCCACCCTTACCCCACTCCACCTCTCCCCCTCCCCCACCCCCCCCCCCGCTCCCCCCAATAGCTTCCTCCCTTCCCCCAAGACGTCGACACTTTCCAGGAGCGAATCGTCCTCCGCCATATGGGTATTGCCCTTTCGGGGTTAGCACCGGGGTCTTGACGGGGTTGGCCACGTTGCCAATGCATTATAGCTCGCACCGGAGGATAGTAATATCTCTAACCGTCTTGATCGTGACCCCCATACAACCGAGAGAGATATTGTCCATGTAAGCGAAGGTTTTCACTCCTTGCCCCTCAAATCCTCCTCGGAAACGCTTCAGTCCTAGCTGTAATGACGAGCAGAATACCGCCGCTCCCATGGGGTCCCCGTGATAGATTGACCCCGCTGGCGCATGCGATTGTCCAGGTCTCTGTCTCGTGTGGGGCTTCTACGAATACCATGCAGCACGCACATATTATATATTTCAACGCCATCCCCTCATACATCGCTACCAAAGTAGTTACCTACTGATGAGTATGAAGGTACATTCAATCACAGACTACAATTGATACAATACGTACTTCGTGTGAATGTTGGAGCGAGGCAGGTGTAGGAATCGGTTGAGAAGTGCCGCATTTACGACCTTGGCCGCAGCCGAGCGGGCCTTGGCCGCCGACGAAGCCCTCGGGGCCGCCTTTGAAATCCATGAGTTTCCGGGCACTCGCCCTCAAGGCGGCCAAACAAGAAGAGGCAGCTACCACTCGCGTCGTCACCGCCGCGAGCCTCGGAGACTGCCGCCAGCGCCTCCAAGGCTACCGCCAGCCTCCGAGGGTGCAGTGCGCTCTCCGTCCCGCGCCCCGGAAGCCACCTCCTGCGCCAGGGAAGCTCCGTGGGCTGTCCGGGTGGAATGCATCACGAAGACCCGTCGTTTTGCCGAGACTGGGGTTTCAGCTGGGGGTCTACCCTTCGGTATGACCACGACCGCTCCAGCCCCCGTTTCAGCCCCCGGACAGGGCACTCCGCACCAGAACCTCACCAGCGACATCGCGTTCAACGCACGGACCAGGACGCCCGGCGACAGGGATTTTTTGGAAAGGGGGTGTCGCCTGCATGGCGGCCGAGCCCAACCCGAGCTTCCCCCCTGAGGCGACGACAGTGGTGGTCTCCACCGCCCACCGAATCCGACGCGAAAAGCCTGACGAACCCCTCTCCGTCAACGACGCCTGGATTCCGATGGCTGGAAGCCCCTGGGAAGCGCAGCAACGCCGCGCGTTTACCATGACCTTGGTGGTCAGCTTCCGGAAGGCGCACGACGCTTCTTCAACCACCGTCTCCTGGCCTGACCCTCAAGCCTACATCGCCCACTGCAAGCGTCAGACGCACTCCGCCTGCAAGGGACACCAGCTCCCAGACGTGGGACAGGGGTCTAGGCTGGACCACTCCAAATTCGACCACCCCTCCGACAATCGGGTCCACCGGCATCCGAGAGTTGGCGATAGCTTTGCGGTCCGGGACAGCTCCCACCGCCGCGCCGGCGACCGGGACCGCCGGCGCCCTGGAACTGGAGGGGACTCCACCGGCCATGACGGCGGGTCTCGCCACGACCCAGGTGACGCCAAAGGCAGTGGAACCTCTCACCGCAACGGGGCTGGAAATCGGGACAACTGAGGGAAGGGGAGAGAAAGATTGAGCGACGGGCGCAACAGGAGATACCGCCCACGGGGAGACGCTGCTCGAGCCAGCTCCTTCAGCTCCTCCACGGACGGCAGAAGACGATCCCCCGTCCCCGAGATCACGGGCATCACCGGCAAAACAAAAGTGGTTCCCTCTCCAACTGACGTTGCTTCTTTCGCCGCGCTTCTCGGCCCCCTGACCATGTCCGATGACCGCGCCATGCACGTGTCGTCTAACCTTGCTCATGCCTGAACATCGGCGATCGACTCCGCCGCCGCAGCCGCCGCGAAATAGCACACAGCTGACGTTTTAACGGACGTACATACACCTGAGACTCAAAGACATCTCTCGCATTTCTGTCCTCTCCTTTCCCGTTCGATCAACCCTTCTGACGCCGCGCAACAACTTACTCGTTCGGTCAAGACCTCTGCGTCTGATATTCTCACGGTGTGCAACGATGACAGCCATGAAGGCCTTAGTTCTACCAATTGGATCCCCGGTTGAGAGTACCCACTCCAGAAACCCTTCGTGCGTGCCATCATGCCTGACAAGCCCACGACCGCCCCCCTCACTACCTTGATATATGTTTTTTTTGGGCAGGTGTCGCGCTCCCTCGCACGCGGAGCCACGAGACAGGAGACGTTCACGCTCCTCCTGAGGTTTCTGAGCAATCACTTCGACCGCACTGACACGGGGGCCAGCTAAACCAATTTTGGCGAGGCTAACGGGACCTCCTTTGGCGATTTTAGCCGTGCATTTCGAGGGGTGGTGTCGGCAGCGACGGGGACTGAACGTGTTTTGGTACTGGGGTTGGAGGTTGTTTTGCAGGTGGTTCAGGTGGCAGTTAACGAGCAGTACCCCAGCTTGATGCCCACGCTGTACCCGGGAGTTTTGGCTACGGTATCGAGGCCGTTCGGCACTTTGGACGTCATGCGGTTGGCTTTTGAGACTCGCGAATAATAAAACACCTGCCATCAACGGCGAAAAATATTTTTCTTTGCCTGCTTTTTCGACGGGTGAGCGGTACAAGAAACTGGAAATTCAAGCGCCTGGAACCACATTTTCAAACTTTAGCGACGAGGTCCGCCGCGAAGGAGGACACCCAAAGTGCACCAAGGAGCTCATATCTGCCCTGCTAAGTTTTGTCTCGATGGAAACGTTCGGAGCTGGAGCAGAAAAATGAAAAGTCCTCGCAAAAGAAACGGCGGCAGACGTGCTTCCATTGTCTTTGTTGTCGGGGCTTTTTTTGTGTTTTGTGGGCAGTGCAACACAGGTGTTGTGTGTGATTCAAGTCTTCGTATGTTTTTTTGTTTCTGCTGAGTCTTAGTTTGATTACCGTTGTTTGGGGTTTATGTTATACAATTGGCCTCGTCGGCGTGGACACCCGATCCGTCGCCGAAGTGTTTTCCACATCCGCAAACCCGCATCACATATTTACCGCTTCCTTGGTTCTACTTCCCGCAGCGATAATCTATTACAGGGGACCATAGTAAACAGGACCTACGGTACACACAAAAACTACATGTTTACCTATTGTTGCTAACAATATTTGGTCCTATTTACTATCGTTCCCCGTAATAGCTACTCCTGCTGACTGAAGGGTGATGACGTACGTGACAGTTTCGCCGGCCTCTGTTCGGCCGAGTTCATGGAGCGCGACTGTGTGCTCGCACGCGCCGTGACCAAAGATTGGGCAGTTTAGTTTGCTGGACCTGGACCGGCCGATAGATTGATAGAATCACCACCCCCAGCAGCAGCAGTCCTAGTAGCAGCTGCTCCATTTTGTTTCGATCGCTTGGTGTTGCAGTAGGTAGTGCCGCAGAGCCAAACATCTGGCCTGTTGTTTATCTTCGAGGCGTTGTGATATACAATAACCTTGCATTCCGGTAATTTGTGGCTACCGCCGTCGAGCTCAGGGTTCTTGCAGCCACCAGAGAAACCACACTGCACCATGGCGCAACAACTCTTGAGCTTGGTTCATTCCCATTCGAATCGGGATGTCTTGGGGGCCGACACAACCGGGACGGAGGTGTACGTACGTGCGCGTGTGTGTGCGCGGTTGATAGAAAAGCGAGGGGCGCAAATATGTCAAGAGACACGCCAAGCAAGGCAAAACGTGAGCTGTCAAGGGTGTAGTAGGGCCGGTTTTCCAAACTGAAATTTAGTATTTTGGTGTCAGTCAATGCATGTCAAGGCAAGGTTGCTGCCTGCCAAGGGGGGGTTAAAGTAAGTGCTGTCTCCTGAAATGTTCCGGCGCTTGACGTGTGTCGTGTGTCTCACTCAATATCGCCGCGTTATTTCGACAGTTTTTATAAAATTATGAAATACGTCAGCTGTGAGTTCGACTGATTAAATAATTGGTACTCAATTTTGACAGCTGCGTAATACGTCTCGTCTATACCCCTTTTTTACTGATTTTACAAGTTGCATGATAAACCGTTTGAGAGTATTCTACATGTAATTTTTCGTTAAGAGTTTCAAAAAAGCAATTGGTCTCTCCGCACTACACTCGCGCTAAACCTACATTCAGTGGCTTTTAAAGCAGAGCCTCGTGGTCTACTGAGCTCGAGTCAAATCCCTGATCTACGTTGCCTAGGCCGCTGGATTTTAGGATCAGGTTGCACCAGGCAATGAATCAGGCGGTGTTTGTTCGCCAATATGCACAGCAGTTCACAGCGGAGTGCTGTTTCTTTCATCTCTGAACCTGAATGCTCTGATCAATGATGAAGTGACTTGCTTATACCCAGTTCAAGTACTTTCACCGGCAGCAATCCCCAGTTTGAGGTCAAATGACTTGTTGTGTATAGGAATTAGTGTTGAGTCGCTGTTTATAGAGGATTTAGCATGCGTTCAGAAATATCCCACCCCCGTCCTCGAGGGTCTATGACTACGGCCATGCACGATAATGAGTACACCCCCCGCCCCCGTCCTCTAAATCTGGATGGGTTGGCGTCGAGTGGCGACGACGCTGTAAAACAAGTCACCAGACACTAGACATGCAATGCACAGACTGTTCCTTCCGGCACAAATGCCACATAGACCAGACCAGACATAAGACACCATGCAAACAACAGCTCAGAACCAGACCAACCCTTACGGTAAACACAACACAATATACACGATTTACAGTTATTTTCTCATACCAAAACACGAACTAGATTTAGACATGAAATTACTGTTGTAACATCGCGGCGTACGTTAATTCGTATATAGTTTGGGATCAACGAGGCCTCCTGCTGCTGCGACCAGCCGGGGACTCTCACCCTGGGATACTACCCCGGTAAAATGAACAATAACGAAACTGATGTCGTTGTCGACGGTACAACTCGCTACCCATGATGGGCGAGCGGGATGGTCTGTTTTTTCCTAATCGCTTTCTACTTTGTCGTGGTGATGTAGAGCTGCGATATCGCTCACGGAGTGATACTCACTGCCTCCCCATACAACAATGAGGCTTTCCCGAAAAGGGATCCACCCTGCTGGCGTCCCC
Source organism: Macrocystis pyrifera (assembly GCA_031763025.1). Lineage (NCBI taxonomy): Eukaryota > Phaeophyceae > Laminariales > Laminariaceae > Macrocystis > Macrocystis pyrifera. The sequence continues at coordinate 17,246,118 of JASSKH010000003.1, forward strand.
TCTTTTGTGTTCCAGATTGCTGCTGTAACATCGCGCCGTACGTTAATTCGTATATAGTTTGGGATCATCGTCGTCGCTCGTTTGATGGGTATCCTTTTTTCGGGGGCCTTCTAATCCTTATTGTCCCCAAACTTGTAGCCTAGTTGATTTGGGGTTCTGCTACCGTTGGTTGTCCCGTGGGAACGTCGTGTGCGATTTTCCATACCCCTCGGACGGTGATACGGCGGTGAGGTATGCGATCGCGGTGTGATGCAACCGTCTGTTCTTTCCTAGCCTCTTTCTACTTTGTCGTGCTGTTGTAGAGCTGCGGTATCGCTCGCGTGATACTCAATCACCGTCTCCCCATACAACAATGAGGCTTTCCCGTAAAGGGATCTACCCTGCTGGCGTCCCCACTGTTATGTTCCAGATTGCTCAACTGACTTTTTTTTGCCGTACCGAAACGCAAAAACCAGGTTTAGACGTGAAACAATTGAACTATTACGGGGACCGTAGTAAATAGGACCTACGGTATAGACAAAACCTATATATTTAACTATTTTTACTAACTATATTTGGTCCTATTTACTGTGGTCCCCCGTAATAACCAGTTTTGTTTTCCATATGACAACGCAAACCGGATTTAGGCACGAAATTACTCAACACTAACTACTTTTTTTGCTCATGCCAAAAACGCAAAAGCCAGCGGCTGCAGCTGTCGAAGTGAGCTACGTACTATACTGATAGGTACCCAGCCAAAGAATATGAACTATTACGCTTAATTCTCTCTACAACAACAAACTGCAGATTATTATCATATCGGTTCCCGATCCCTAATAATCTTATTCCTTTCATTATACCAAAAACGCGAAAAACAGATTTAGACGTGAAACAATTGAACTAACCAGTTTCCTTTCCCTCGTCGTACCACAAACCGGATTTAGACATTGTATTACTCAACTAACTACTCTTTTGTCAAATACCGAAATCTAAATCAGAAACAGACATGAAATTACTCACCTAACCGTTTGTATTTTTCCCATACCAACGCACAAACCGTATCTAGACATGAAACACCTCAACTAACCAGTTTTTCCCCCCCTTATCCGAACCCGAACTAGACATAGACATGAAACAAAGTACCGGTATATAGTTTCTCCCATATCGTAATACTGGTAGTAAAGGCATAAAAGATAGACCAAAAACCTAGCATGAAGGCGGACCGCCTCACATGCACACACAAGATACGGCATGGTCACACCAACATGTTCAATTCACATGAAGCTTGGATCTCGTGGTAAGGTACCTGTGAAACTCTACTGATTTCCATTGGGCGATGGAAGTCTGGTCTGACATTATTCCTAAAATCCCCGACATTCGTAGGTGCACGTACCAAGCGCCGAATGAAGGGGAGGGGTGGATGATGCACGACATTAAGTCGAGACCTATGTGTACTCATGAAATAAACACTTTGCATTTGACCGACCACATGACCAAATAGAAGGAGCACCAAGTGGTACGTGGATAGCTTGATATCTTGAAGGATAGAACCCGGTACAAAATGTGGGGGGATTGTTGGCCAAACTTTCGGCAGTGAAGTTCTCTACTCGGGAGCATTAGTGGGGTAGTTGCCCATGGTGAAACGTACTTATGACCGAGAAAACGACGTACGGGGCACCCCGATGTGTAAGACTTTGTGTTGTGCAAGCCGTCCTTGAACCTTGCACGGTAAAAATGGCCTCCCTGGAGGCAAGTAACCAGTACAGCGGGGCAAGAAAATAGAAGATACGATCGTGGGACGTCAGAACGGTTGCCATGCAGATCGCCTGACACAAACGTGGGGTACTTGTGTTAAAGGTGTTGAACTTGGCTCCAGGCTACGACCCCGTGTTGGAGACACTATTTAGTGTGGTGTGCCGGCAAAACAACTGAAAGACACCAGACCCTCGACGAGTACTAGGATTGGGAAGTCCCAGTAACTTGAACAATTCCCACTTCCATTATGAACACGAACAAGCTGGAGATATTCTCGGAAAAATTTAGGAGAAAGACGGTGAGGCAGGGTGGGTGGAGAATAAAAGATTGGCAGGGTAAAGTACTAGTAGTGCGGATATTTGGAATCCCTAGCGGCATGACGAGGATTGAGTTCACGAGGAAGTATGACGAAGTAGGACTGTACTGCTTGGCGATAGGAAACGTAGAACGGGAGGGAAAACACTTTCGAGTCGCGGTAAAGCCCAAAGCGAGCATGGAGCGGCAGAGAAGAGAGACAGAAAAAATGTCGGCATGGGTTAGAAAACCAGGATGGAGAGTACGTATAGCTAATGGAATAGCGAAACTAGACGTAGTCGTAGGGTGCACGAAGGTAAGGAGAGGCAGGAAACAACAAGTGGCTCAAAGGGCACGGGGGAGAAACATAAGGGCGCAGAACAAGCAGACAAGAACAGGAACGGAAACGGAAAGAATGCTCAAAGAAGAGAAGATAGAAATGCTCGCAGCGACAACGGAGAAGGAGCAACAAACAAAACTAGAGCGGACAGTTAAACGAAAAAGAGGCTAAGAACAGGATCATGGAACGTGTGTAGGTTCGCAACGGAAGAGCGCAAAACGATCGAAATTGCCGAGCAAGTAGGTAAGCGCGACGTAGACATAGTGGGAATTCAAGAGTCGTGGGACAAAGAGGAGGGGGGGATAGGATGAAAAGTTGGAGAGTACGCATGGATAGGGAAAAAGAGGAAGGAACAGAATATCAAGAATAGGGGGGCGGGGGCTTCCTAGTCAAAGAATACCTGTGTGACATAATAGAGGTGGTCAAAGTGTGTAGGTTCGCAACGGAAGAAGAGCGCAAAATGATCGAAATTGCCGAGCAAGTAGGTAAGCGCGACATAGACATAGTGGGAATTCAAGAGTCGTGGGAGAAAGAGGAGGGGGAGATAGGATGAAAAGTTGGAGAGTACGCATGGATAGGGAAAAATAGGAAGGAACAGAATATCGAGAATAGGGGGGCGGGGGCTTCCTAGTCAAAGAATACCTGTGTGACATAATAGAGGTGGTCAAAGACACTAAATTCGATGAAAACATATGGATAAAGATACCAGGGGAGCGGGGAGCGAAAGAGTACCTCTTAGGAAACATCTACATGCCCCCAGAGTCGTCGAAGAATGCGATAAAAAAATGTACAGAAGAAGTTCGGAGAAATAGCACTAGTGGGAGGTTTGATTCAAGAATTGGGAAGTTAAGAAAACTGAATGAGAACACTGGACGATATGGGCGAGTAACAAATAATAAGAATGGGCAAGAGATGTTAAAGTTCCTCAAGCACAACGAGATGAAGACGTTGAACGACAGAGTAACAAAGGCAAAGCCAGGATGGACTAGACAGTGCATACAAAAGGAAGAAAGCTCTACCGTATGTCACAGACAGGGTAAGACGTATCGGTCGTAGACCTCGGAACACGCATGCAAGGAAGGATACCTCTCAAAGTCAAGCATGAAACATCCCACCGGACTAGATATCGGGTTGTTAGAGGTCCGCAGCATGGGCCGCGTTGACCTCTCCCCTCAAGCTGACTACGAGGACCTCCAGAATCGACCCGATCAGGTAAGGTCCTTGAGACCCCCTGCGGTGTTACTTTAATAACCTTGACCCTCTTGGGTCTGGCAATTCCTTGCTAAATGCGAGAAAGAACTCTGCTCGGTTTACGTCGGCCGCAAGGACGGCTACAAGGGACCCTCGCTCCACGACCTCTCCCCGGCGACTTCTACGCGACAGCATCGGCTCTCAGAGCGAGCATCTGCTTTACATTGGTGGCCACCGTGGGATTCGAACCCAGGAGCACGAATACATGACGAGCACCGGCACGAACTAGCTAAGCCGTCTCTCGCACCTATCTGTCGGAACGTACCAGACAACCCCGAGTTGCACACAGCGCTGCCCACCAGACCATATCAGATTTCCGCAGACAAACTGGATAAGTTAGAACCAGTACGCAGCGATAGATAGGTTTTTAATGTGAAGTCAGTTTTTGTGAGCGCGACAAATGTTTTCATGTCAGTCGATCAAGATAAACTCCGCTCAGCACAAGCAGTGGAGTATGGACCGTACGTAGAATACATTCAGAACGCAAGCGCACCATTACCGGAGAAGGAAACGAGAACGACCACGAGCACCGGCTTTACATCTATCCTTGACTTTATAGTAGTAGAAAATCGAGGTGGTAAGGAAACGGAACTACATGTATTCGCAGCGGACGTAGGAACTACGGATCGCTGTCTAATGTGGGCAGACAGTCAACAGACGAGAGTCATCAAACATAGACAAGGTAGGACATTGTACAGAGGAGAATAAATGAACTGCTGTAGAAGTAAAAGAAAAATGATAAGAGTTCCAAGAAGAGATGGCCGAAAATGCAGACCAATTTTCGGGACTATTGTGAAGAATAGGTACAACAAGGAAAGATACAGAGGGGGATAATGCAGGCGCTAGGATAATAGAAGGATAGGAGCAGTTGGTCAAGACTCTAGCAAGTAAAGTAATAGGGAAGAAGTTGATAGTATGCTACGGAGCAGTAAAATAGTGAGATGAGGAAATGAAAGAGGCTATAAGAAGAGTAAGGAGAAAGGCACACACAGGATATACATCGAGTAAATCTACGACAGGATGGGAGGACTATGCTATAGCTAGAAACAAAGTAAAATAAATGGTAGAGAAGAAGAAAGGGATATGGAAATACGTAATATATGAAACAAATGAAGACTTTGAGGACGGGATGAAGCAGATGCAGGAAAGGATAAAAGGGATACTGAGCAAACAAGCAGGAGAGGCAGACACGGGAGTAGCTGCCTTAAGAGCACAGAACGGTAAAATGGTCAGTAGTTCGAAGGGAAAAAGGGGAGTGCTAGTAGAGCATTACCATGAGCTAGGAACAACCACAGCCAACGAAACGTTCCACGCATAATTCGAAAAGGAAATCAACGCGTGGGCAGAGGCGAACGTAGATCCATCAGAAAGGGAATACAGTGGTTCGGAAGGGTTACAGAGAGAGTTCACAAGAGGAGAAGTAAAGAAGTGTGTAGCTAACTTAAGAATAAAAGGGCGGCGGGGGCAGACCAAATAGGGAATGAATTACAAAAGTACGGGGGAGAAGGGATGTTTACCATGATGATTATGTTGTATAACTGGATATGAGAAAACGAGTACGCACCTAGGAGGTGGAGAGAAGGACTAGTAGTAAATTTATTCAAGAAATGAGATATGGCTGACCTGGGGAACTATAGAGGGATAACGCTACTAAGCACAGTGGGCAAAACATGTTGTAATATTTGAACGGTAGAATGGGGACGATGGTGGAGAAGGAAGACAAAATAAGCGAAGGGCAAGCAGGGTTTAGGCCAAACCGTAGCTGCGTCGACCATGTGTGCACCTTAGGTAAGATAATCCAAGGTAGGAAAGACGGGGGACTAACGACGTACTGTTTCTTTCTATTACGGGGGTCCATAGTTAACAGGACCTATGGTATACATAAAAACCTATATACTTACCTATTTTTACTATTACGGGGGTCCATAGTTAACGGGACCAAATTTTGTTAGTAAAAATAGGCAAATATATAGGTTTTTACGTACACCATAGGTCCTGTTAACTATGGACCCCCGTAATAACGAAATTTGGTCCCGTTAACTATGGACCCCCGTAATAGATGTACAGGAAGTCTACGACACAGAATGGAGAAATGGATTGTGGAAAAAAACTGCGGGAAACTAGGAATCAGAGGAAATATGTGGAGAATGATGAAAATATGACGGAATGTGCGAGAAGTGCTGTGATGCTGGACGGGGAAATATCGAAGTATGTTGATATTTTACAAGGAGTTACACAGGGATGTGCGTTGTCACCTAACCTTTTCAAGATATGCATGAATGACCTGTAGTCGAAGCATCAAGGCAGGGAGTCACGGTACGGGAAGATACGGTGTGGGGATTGATGTTTGCGGATGACTTCGTAGGGATATCAGAAACGCCCGAAGGATTGCAAAAATAGATCGAGAAGGCACTCGAATACACTAGAAGATGGAGGGTGACGGCGAACGTCACGAAATGCGTAGTTGTTGTTTGTAACAAAGATAAGGTGAACCCGGTAAATTTCAGTTGGAAGTGGGGAGAAGATGAATTGCCGATCGTAGACCAGTGTACGCACCTTGGCGTAGAGATCTCAAAAGACTGCTCTTCGGATACACATATAGCAAAAGTAATAGGAAAGGATATAGCGCACGTAGGCAAGATAGATGCGATCCTAACAAACTCGCACCTTTGACACTAGGATTAAGAGATATATCCTGATGAAATGTGATAGTACCAAAGCTAGAACATGCACGAGAAGTATGGGAAGGGAACACAAAACTCGTAAAACAGTTGGAAACAGTACAGATGACAGCAGCTAAAAAAATCCTAAGAAGCTCAAGTACGAATAGTAATACAGTATTAAGAGCAAAACTTGGAATGCACCCACTCAAGACAAATAGAGACAAAAGAAAGCTGAAATGGTAATATAAAGTAAGGAACATGCCAAAAGAGAGGTTGCCAGCCACAGTTGATAGAGCTGTATGGGAGAAAGTAACAAAAGGGCGAGCTGGAATGAGGTAGGTTGGCGTAGTTGAGAAAGTACGGAAGAATATATAAGGGGAATCCAAGAAGAGGTGATGTCCGCCGGGAAGTTTGGGAGGTACAAGGCAGGGGTAGAAGAAAGGATAAAAGAAGCGAAAGGCTAGCGCTGAGAAACAAGGTGGAATCGGAAAAAAAAACACTTACAGTAGAGATATACGGGGGGTTGAGGGAAGGAATAGGAATGAAAACGGATTTTCACGGTCCAATGAACTTCGCAAAAACGCTGAAACTGCGATTTCGTGTGGGTGACCTGGACTTGCCAGAAAGAAGAAAGAGCTAAACCCCTAGCAGGGAGGAGGAGGAAATAGACGCACAGATGTGCCCGTGTGGCAAAGCACTAGAGTAGAACTCACATAGTAGGAGAATGTGAAATATACAAGGAGGAACGAGATGTGTTCGAAGAGCAGATGAGGGAAATAGACGAAAGTGACATGGAGGAGTTGGATACACTAGATAACAGCGAGAAAACGATCGCTATCCTAGGAGATAGATGGTGGCCACAGTCGGCCAAACAGGAAGGGGATAAGATTAGCAAAAAAACTATGTAATATATGGGAACAACATAATGAGCGCCCAATTGTTGACGGTGTCTCTGTTAGGTGCTCCGTCTCGAAAGGGATGCGTGGTCAATGATCAAATGACTAAGGCAAGCAACAAATGAGTTCGCCTCCCTGCCATGATACTGCCTTGAATGAGGTTGAAAGCCCGGTAATCACCTGGATTCAGGCACTGGAATCGTATTCGTAATACTCGGAAGGTGAATCTTACAGTAGGTGGAAAACCAGGTGGGAAACCAGGGGTTTTCCAGAGGGGCACGAGCTTGGTCTCAGTCTCCGCGTGCACGAATAAAACTGTTCTTCTTCTATTTCTAAACAAGCATCACACGTGAGTACCAACGAGTACCGACTTAATAGACAAACCTGTCCAGGTATACAAAGTGTCCCGCCTGCTTGATCTTAACATGTGGCGTCGTCGGCAGGACACCACACGGCACTCTGGATTTCAGTTGTGCGCCTCCTTTGGCCGCTGCTGTAGCCACCCACGCCGGTTCTGCTGGAAATTTAACTACTGCGAGTTTTAATTCTTCTGTTAGAGGGAGCCATACGGCCGCTCGTGATTTTTTTCCCGCGCCTCACCCACAACGTGGCACGCTGGATTTCAGTATTGCGCTTGCTTTGCAAGCTGCTGTCGCCATCCACGCCGATTCTGCTGCCAGAAACTCCAGTACTGCGGCGATTTTCAATGCTGCTCATAGAGGGAGCGATACGGCCGCTCGTGCACTTTTTTCCGCGCCTCGCCCACACGACGGCACACGGGATTGCAGCATTGCGTCTGCTTTGCCCGCTGCTGTAGCCACCCACGCCGCTTCTGCTGAGAATCTTCGTGCTGCTGCGAATTTTTATACTGCTGTTCAAGGGGACCATGCTTTTGATTGACCCTCCAGCACCGGAGACGTAGCGAAACCAACCACACACTTACTATTAGTACACGTACAAACCGTGACGACCGCCCCACTATCGCGACACCTCCTGGGGTCGATACTCGCTCCCCAAGCGCGCGTAGTGCTCGCCGAATGGCGCGCAATACCTTGATCACTGCTATACAAGTTGCCGAAACACAAGCCGCAGCTACTGCCACCGCTGTTTCTGCGCTCCACGACCCTGAGAACCGCCGAATCCCGTTCCTCCCTGCCCCGGTGTCCTCCCCTGCCCCGGTGTTTTTTTTCGCCCGCCCCCGCCTCAGCATGTCACGGACGGCAAAAGCACGGGAGGAGTCACCCAGCCCCGCCAGGCCTACCAGCGGCCTGAGGACTTATGGCTCCTCTCCCTCGTCGGGAGAGAGGACACTCCAGCTCCCGGGCCCCACGACTCTGGACGACGCCGTGGACTTCGAACCACCTGACTCAGAGGACGAGCGGCCGGCTACCGCGAAGGACGCAGGACTGGCGGCCGAGGACCCGGACAGTGCCCAAGCTCCGCCCCCCTGACTGCCTGGAGCATTGACCTCCCTCTCGTCGCAGGAGCAGGCAGCTGTTTTCCAGCATTGGTCCACCCTTTCGGGCCTCGACGCGGGGACCACGGCACAACGCCCGGCGCCCGACCAGGCCGACGCTGCCGCGGCCGAGCGGACTTCTGCTGTTGCTGACGACCAACCCGACGTTGTCGCGGCCGAGAGGGCTTTGGTCGCCGCCGAGGCCTTCGGGGCTGCCTCGGCGACAACGGCTAGATGCCGGGCGCGAGCGCGCACGGCGGCCGAGCAAGAGGCATCAGCTGCCGCCAGAGCCTCGGAGACCGCCGACTGTGCCTCGAAGGCTGCCGCCGCGACCTCCGAGGACTCCGCGCGCTCTGCCTCCCGTGCCCACGAATCAATTTCCCGCGCCAGTGAAGCTATGCGGGCTGCCCGGGCGACAGCGCCACCAAGAACCGTCGTGTTGCCGAGGCAAGGGCCTCAGCTGAGAGCCTTCCCCTCGCCGCGACCACGACGACGGCCATTTCAGCCCCCACTCCAGCCCCCGGACTTGGCTCCTCAGACCCGCTTCCCCCCAGCGCGATCGCGGTCGACGCCCGGACCAGGCATGCCGGGGACCTGGACTTTCTGCAGGGGAGTGTCGCCTGCATAGCGGCCGAGCCCAACCCGTGCTTCCCCCCCCTGAGACGGCGACAATGGTGGTCTCTACCGCTCGCCGACTCCGACGCGAGATGCCCGCAGACGACCTCTCCGTCAACGATGCTTGGATCATGATGGCGGACGGTACCTGGGAGGCACAGCAACGCCGGGCGTACACCATGGCTCTGGTGGTCCGCCGCCGGAAGTCGCACGACGCTGCTTCCACCACCGTTTCTGGATCGAAACCATTCGCCTATCTCCCCTACTGCAAGCGGCGGGCACACTCCGCCCACCAGGGACCCCACCTGCCCGACAAGGGACCGGACACCCCGCCTCCTCCAGCGGTCCCTCGGACAACCGGGTTCACCAGCACCCAGGAGTTGAAGCCAGCTCTGTGGCCCGGGACCGCTCTCGCTGCCGCGGGGGCGACCAGGACCGCGGGCGCCCGAGAGTTGGAGGGATTTCGGGCGGTTCGGACGGCAGGTTCCGCCGTGGGCAGGGTACTGATCGAGCCGGGGTCACATCTCGACAAAACGGGGCTAGACGCCGGCGAAACCACGACCAGGGTGAGGGGAGCTCGAGCAACGGGCGCAACGTGAGATACCACCCACGGAGAGACGCCTCTCGTGCCAACTCTCCCAGTTCCTCCACGGACGGCAGCGGCAAAAGCCCCGTCCCCGAGGTCACCACCAGCTCCAAGAGGCAAGTGGTTCCCTCGCTGACTGATGTTGCTTCCTTCGCCGCGCTTCTTGGTCGCTTGTTGACCATGCCCGATGACTGCGCCATGCCCTTGTCATCCAACCTTTCTCACGCTCGAACATCGGCGATCGACTCCGCCGCCGCAGCCGCCACGAAATAGCACACCGCCGACGTTCAACGGGCGTACAAACACCTACTGTAGGACTAAAGACATGTCGCACATTTCTGTCCTACCTTTTCCCTCTTCGATCAACCCTTGCGATGCCGCGCACCAACTCACTCGCTCAGTCAGGGCCTCCGCGTCTGATATCCTCATGATGTGCAACGATGGCAGCCATGAAGGCCTTAGTTCTACTGATTGGATCCCCGGTTAGGAGTACCCTCTTAAGATATCCTTCGCGCGTGCTATCGCACCTGACAAGCCCACGACCACCCCCCTCACTACCTTGATAGATGTGTTTTTGGACAGGTGTCGCGCGCCCTCGCAGCCGGATCGATTGGACCGGAGGCGTTCACGCTCCTCCTGAGGTTTCTGAGCAACCACTTCGACCGCACCGACACAGGGGCCAGCTACGCCAAGTTGCATAATTTTGGCGTACCTAACGGGACTCTCTTTAGAGGTTTTAGCCGTGAATTTCGAGGGGTGGTGTCGGCAGCGACAGGGACTGGGCGTGTTTTGGCACTGGAGGTGGAGGTTGTTTATGAGGTGGTTGGGATGGTAGTGAACGAGCAGTACCCCAGCTTGATACCCACGCTGTACCCGGGACGTTTGGCTACGGTATCGAGGCCGTTCGGCACTTTGGATGCCATGTGGTTGGCTTTTGAGACTCTCGCGAATCTTAAGACACCTGCCGTCAACGGCGAAAAATATTATTCTTTGCCTGGTTTTTCGACGGGTGTGCGGTCATCCACCCCGTCGGGGCCCCGGTCCGCCAGTAATGGTCGCGGCCAGGGCCGGACGCTTCCCCAGTCGCCTTCATGGCAGACGGGTTCGCGCAATAATCCGCTTGCGTTGAAGATCAACAATTCCATCCCTGACTGCCTCCTCCCGTGACTTGACACCTCTTCCAACTGCTGGCCCCTAGAAGAACACCACTATGCTGAAGTTCACGCTGTTTGCATGTCCATCCAGACCGAGGACCCTCCCCTCTGGAACGGCCTACTTTCATCGTCCGCTCGCGCGGCCGCCCTCAGCGAAAACAGAGATCACTGCTTGAACTGCCACGAAGACTCACACTCCCTCCAACCGTGTAGACACCCCTTTTGAAGCCTTAGCGGTATTTAGAACCCCGACCTCGGAACGCTCAGCGACGGCGGCGAGGCGTTCCGTCGTTGGCAAGAACGCATGATCAGAAACCGCCGCGAGAACAATTCACGACCGAAGGAACACAACCAGAAGAAAGAAAGGCGTCGTTCTGTCCATCCGCGTGGGCAACACCCCGCCCAGGGTCAGCAGACCAGGCAAGGTGACGACAACAACACACACGCGGAACGAGGACACCAACAGTCTAACTCCCGCCATAGTGGTTCGACCGCCCCTACCCCTTCCGCCCCAGCTCCCGCCTCGGGAGTTCGCTACAGTGCTTCGCATGACTCGGGCGGAAACCCGAACGGACGCAAGCCAGGCACCTTCCGCGCCGGTAACTGACAGGTCGACGGCGGTTGGGCTCCTCCTGCCCGCCCGCCGCCAACATTGCCGGGAGAAAAAACAAACATTGACTTCACAAGATTCTCGCATCCCAGGCTGGCTCAGCACTTGGCACCTACCTACTCTCTTCCCGCCCCGGGTGTTACTCCGTACTTCGGACCGACGCAGCGATTCAGCTCCGCTGCTTTTACCGGGGAACCCCCGGGTGTTTCCCCGACGTCGGGAGCCCGTCTCTCAAACGCCGCTCCCCTCAATCTGGGCACGAGAGCAGGCGTGATAAACCCCGCTCTCCCGAACCACGCACCGCGCAGCACGACGAGTGTCGCGCCGTCGCGTCTTTTTTTTCAGCGAGCGTGTCCCCCTCCTTCACCTCCCGGCCATGCGGTGGGGGTCGGTTTGAGGTGCGGAAAGGCAAACACCGAAACTCCGAGATCTCGGTTGAAGCTCGACTCGGCGTTTCCTCGCAATAATGGTGGCCGCTCCACTCTTTTTCCTTTCAAGGAGGAGTCGACAAGATTAGCTACCTCGTCCCCCTTCCCCACCAGGTCTACAGGACGGAAGCCCTCTCCGGTGGACCCTTTGTTGCCTCCCACCGAGCACCGTTCTTGAAGACGTCTACAGGGTATGCAGGCCCTCTTTTGTCTTCGCGCACACTACTCTACGTGGGCGGCGCTCCATCGGCTCCAATGGAGCAGGAGAGACCTGGCGCTGTCCGTCGAGCCTCTGATGACTCCACGGCCTCCAGTCAGATCAACCGGACAGCCTACCCGTTAGATTCGGAAGAATCGCAGCTCTAGTCAAGCAGAACGGGCTCATAGCCCCCTACCCCCTTTGGTCCAGGACAGAGATCATCGGGCGCAGGAAGAGAACCTACTGGCGGTTTTTTGCCTACGAGCAATAGTAACACAGAGCCAGTATACGTGGAACCGGACTCGCCTCGTGCACCAGGGGCTCTGTGTTCTCAGAGAAGCACACTCTCCCCCCCAAACACCGCAACTGCGGCCACCGACGACTCGGCACCGTCGGTCTTTGACCCTACTCTCGAGTATACAACGGAGCGGGTAGTACTGTTCTGCCAGCCCCCATCCTATTTTTCGCAGTGGTCCCCCTTGTCTTTTGTCATCGACGATGTGTCATATTTCTGCGCGGGGCAGTATATGATGGTTGATAAGGCTCGCCTTTTTCAGGATCACGACACAGCGGAGCGAGTTATGGCCTCGCCAGACCCGCACGAGCACAAACGCCTCGGTCGAGGCGTGCATAACTTCGACTGCGCTGTCTGGGACCACGTTCGGGAAGACGCCGTCCTTGCTGGTACTTTTACCAAATTCTCGCAGTACCCGGCCTTGAAGCAGCACCTATTGAGCGCTGGCATCAAACTTTTGGCTGAAGCCAGCCCTTTTGATCCCGTGTGGGGCATCAGTCTCCGGGCAGACGACCCCGAGGCTCAAGACCCCTCTCAGTGGCGCGGGAAAAAATTGCTCGGGAAAGCTCTTCCGCCGTTCGCGATACCCTCCGCTCAAGTGAGGTCGGGTTGGCACACCCCGCCTCCTCTCATCAATTTTGAACTCCGACTACGCCTGACAGAATTCATGAGATTTCACCAGCGCCGCCCGGCCCTTTGGCCGCGGCCCGGGCATGCCCAGGTCCTCCCTTGAATTTTTCGACCTGTTTTTCTGACGCGTCCGCTGATCACAACCCCGAGGTTTTGGCTGTCGCCGCTAGTGGCGACCACTCCGTCACGCCCCCAGAACACGGCCCCTGCCTCGTCGGGGGCACCATTACATTCGACGACGCCTCTGTCACAACCAAAATCGCGGTTCACAGCGGAGCTGGCGTTCTTGCACCTTTTGGTTGCGTGGCACTTCTTGACAATGGCTCCCCACAGACTTTTATTCGACGATGTGCTTTGGACCGCATGCGTTCGGTTGGTGCGGTATCCATGGCGCGCGCGAGCAGAAATACACCCCTCGTTCTTGGGGGGGTGTTGGCGAATCGTCCCCTCTGAATACTTCGACGAGTGTGCGCCTGAACGTCCATTTATTCCGAGAAAATGAGCCTACTTGCTCCCTCGCGCAGTTTGGGCCTGCGTGGTTCCCCCCTCAGTGATGCAGCATGCAGTACTGCTGGGGCGCGACAGCTGGATGCGTTTTAATAGCCGCTCCTACCGCTCTCTGCCACCTCGGCCGTCAGATCAACGCGTTTTTGGCGAGCTGGAGCTAGTTCACCACTCCTCGACAGGCATGTCCGCGTACGCCATCGACCCCGTCGCTTCGGGTGGAGGCTTCCATTTACGCTACGAGGGCGCTGCAGGCGTCACCCTGTCCGACGACCCCCAACTGCTGGCTGTCAACTCGGTTCGCCGCGATGATTCCCCTGCTCTTACTGGACACTACTTGGTCGACATGTTGCCCCAGTCCGACTTACCCTCGGTCGAGGAGCACTTCGTCGCCTCCGGACGACAGGTTCTTCCTCTCGTTGGAGTGGCGGCTCTCGAACTGGGAGATATCCTCGGCGTCGCCCACGCCCCACTGCTGAGCGTCCCGCTGGACGTTTTCCAGCCGGACAACCGAGCCCCCAGCCCTCTCTCCGGACCATCTGGGGTGTCTCCGGTCTCAGAAGTTACAGCTTCCCCCCCCCTCGCAGCTCCAGCCTCACCCTCGCCTGCACTGCTTGCTCGTTTGATCCCAGAACAGCGCGCTTCGTTCCTGCGCGTCTGGGCACGCTTGCTACTACATCTGCGGGAGGTGGCGTTTGACCTTCACGGTACGGACTGGACCCCTGAGGCCATCGGACAGCTGGGGGATGTTCTCTGCGAATTTCCTGACGTTTTCTCGAAGTCTAAGTCTGACTTTGGTTCCTGCTTGTTGATGCCTTTCGTGATCTCAGTCCCGGAAGGAAGCGCTCCTGTCACATCCAGGCCGCACTGCATCAATCCCATTTTGGCCAAGGAAGTGGAGGCCACCTTGGATCAGTACCTAGCGGCAGGCCTGATCCAGCACTCGACCTCTCCGTACTCGAGCCCACTGGTGATCATCCCGAAGAAGTCTGGAGGCGTTCGGATCACCGTGAACTACAAGAAACTCAACCAGATTCGCAACCTCAGCCAGCTGCTTATTCCTCGCGTGGACCAAGTCTTCGACTCCCTAGGGAAGGGATGGGTGTTGTCCCTCTTCGATTTGGTCTCCTCGTTCCACCAGATTACCGCACACAAGGGCACCGTCCCTCTCACGGCGTTTTTCACTCCTGCGGGCCTCTGTGAGCGGCTCGTCATGCCCCAAGGCAGCAGTGCTTCGCCGGCTGGTTCGTCAAAGTGATTAACGGAGTCATTAAATGCCTGGCACAGGTGGCGGCCTACCTCGATGATGTGATCGTTTTCGACTCTGATCCATCGGCCCACGTCAAGACGATACGAGCCCTCTTCGAACGCCTGCGAAACACAACCTCAAGCTCTCCCCCTCGAAGGCTCGCCTCGGCGCCACGGACGCCAATTTGCTGGGCCACCCCATTTCGCCCGCGGGTATAAGCCCCAATGCGGAAAACGTTTCGGCTTTGATGAAATGCCCATGCCCAAAAACCTCAAGCAGGTCCGCGCCCAGATGGGCGGCGTGTAGGATATTATCGCAAATTCCTGCCCGACCTGTCTAAACGGATACGTCCTTTTATCACCCTTCTCCGGAAGGGGGCCAAGTACGCCTTTACGCCGGCTATGGAAGTTATCGTCCGCCAGATCCTCGTCGAGCTCGCTGCCCTACCGATTCTGGTCTTCCCTGACTGGGACCCCGTAGCCGACGCCCCCCGTCTCTTCCACGTGTACTGCGACGCCTGCATCGACGGTTTTGGTGCCGCGCGCTCGAACAAGAACAACCGGACGGCTCGGTACGGCCCATTGCTTATATCAGCCACGCTACCCTCGATTCCGAGAGGCACTGGACACCGTTGGACCTGGAAGCTGGCAGCATTGTCTGGGCCATCAAACGACCCCGAGGTTACCTGCGGGGCACGGAGTTTCGAATATTTTCGGACCACAAAGCACTTGAGAGCATCAGCAAAGTAGGGGACTACAACGCGCGCGCGTCCAGCGGTGGCTGGAGTTCCTCACCACGTTCGACTACACCCTCGAGTACCGCAAGGGCAGCGCCAACGGAAAAGCTGATTTTCTCTCCCGTTTACCGGAGCCCGCCACAGAACACGCCCGCAGTGGGTCTAGCATCCTCAACCCCATCGAGGACGGTGATATCTTCCTCATCCGATCCTGCGGGCTTCGCACTCGCTCTTCGCCGAACCCTGGAGTCGGTTTGGGTGGGCTGGTGCCCCGTAGTGAAAGTGCCGTCTTAGGTGGGCCGCCTTTCATCTCTTCGGATTTTCGAGATTTTCGCGCACAAGGGCAACGTATGAGGATTGACGACCTTTCTGCTCCTTCGGGGAGATTCGTCGCTCGTGTATCTGCTTCCGTCGCCACCGTCAATCGCCGTCCTGACTTGAGGATTTTTCCCCCACCGCCAACTCCGCTTTCGCTTCGTTTTTTGTCGTACCCTCCCGGGGCGACCAGGGCTCTGCAGAAGCCCCCTCTGCAGCGACGATTGTCGCCTAGCGCGCTCCTCTCCCGCCGGGGACTCTACAGGGAGAAGATTCCGCCGTGATCCCTGATCCGGCCGCGTCTCCCACTTTGCCGCCTGGCCACCCGGCGCCTCTGAACATCTTGCCGCCTTCAGGCCGCATCTCCTTTCAGACGCGCCGACGAACAGCCGTTGCCGCTGGCATCGCACCGCCTGCTGTTGATTATGGCTTCGGGCCCGGCGGGGCCCCTAGACCACCCGACCGGCGTGTTGTCACCCCGCCGCGAGGCCCACGGCCGCGACCGCCCGACCCCGTCGTTATGGCCCCGGCTCCTGTCGCCTCGTCGATCCCGACGGTACCCATTCCGTCTGACCGCGACCGCGCCGAGCCCGTGGGGACTCCACTTTTACGGCTTCCGCTGCCGACTGACGCGCCGCCGATCACTACGACCGATTTGGACGCTCTCGGCACAGCTGCCGAATTTCATTTTGGTGATTCCTCAGCGCGCTATTCGCACGCCGACTGGGCTTGGGAACAACAGGCTGAGCCTGCGTGCAACGCCGCCATGTGCTACATAGCCCTTGGCCGGCCGGATGGTTTGCCAGCCGACTTTTTGTCGTATTTCCCTTCCCACCAGCGCCCCCCCCTTTTCGGAGGTTCAGGACCAGGCTAGCAAAGGTCGCTTGCACACCACCGACGCATGCATCGTTCTACTTGTCCGACAGCTGCCCCCCCCCCCCCTGCGTCGGATACGCAACACCCGGTGGGTTGTACGGCCTGTTCACTGAACGACGACCCTATTCGCACTTATGTGCCGCTGCTCATGCGCCCCTGGGTCATGCAGGCTTGCCATTCCACGGCTTTCTGCCACCCAGGAACCGCGCGCACCCTACGTATGCTCGAACGTTTCTACTGGTGGATCGCTATGAGCATCTGCACCCGGTGATGGTTACGCAACTGCTTAAAGTGCCAAGTACGTAAAACGTCGCGGCAGACGGTCCGGTGGCCCACCATCACGTTGCCCTTGCCAGAAGGGCCCGGCATCGCCGTCAGCATCGACTATTTCGGCCCCCTCCCGGTGACGCCTCGAGGTAATACCTACATCTTGCTTTTCACTGATCGTTTCAGCCGCCGAGCTGACATGTACGCCGTCACAGCGGCAGAGTTCACCGCTGAGGGCACGGCTAACATTCTCATAAACCGGTATATCCCCCTCTGGGGGTGCCCGCGCAGCATCCTCTCGGACAACGGCCTCCAGTTCTGCTCCAAGCTTTCGAACGTGGTATATCAGCTTCTCGGGGTTCGAAAAATTTGCCACCAGCTCCTACCGCCCAAACGGCAACGGTGGGGTGGAACGTGTAAACCACACGATGGCCCAGATGCTGGCAATGGTCGTCAACGAGCTCCAAAACAACTGGGATGAACAGCTCCCTCACGTCGAATTTGTGTACAACAATTCCGTCAGCGCCGCCACGGGTTTGGCTCATAGCGAGGTACATATGGGTCGGCTGCCACGCTTCCCTCTCACGATTTTCGAGCGTGCTGGAGTCGCCGGCCACCAAAGCTTGGCGCGCGACCACCTTGCTTACTGCGACGGACCGCCAGCAGCGCGCGTACGATATCGTTCGCGAACACTACGCCCTGACTGTTGCTCGTGTGAACCGCCGCAACTCCGCCCTCTCCGACGCTCTGCGTCCGGTTCCCAAATTTGATATCGGCGGTTGGGTGTGGGTATACAATACGGCGGCTACCATCCGCCAGGGCGCGAAACCCGACACGGACGCCAAGGTCCTCAAGGCCAAACTCTCACTCAACTGGACGGCCCCCTACAAAGACCTCGCAGTTGGCCCCTGCTCCTCAGCGGACACCCCGGACGGATCTCTTCTCGGAGCAGAGCTCCTGTATTTGGATCTTCCTTCCAATATACCCGGCGCTGAGGCTCGTCGGTGCGTATCAGTTGCTGCAAGCCCTGTGCCAATCCCCACGACCGTGGCGACATGCCGAAGTATTTGCCGGCGGGGTTGACGCAATACGTGCTCAACAACTTCTCAAAGAAATCCCCCCTGTACCACGTCACCCAGGACGACGTTTCGATCCCTCTTCAACGACTCGAAGTGGGAAACATTTCTGGACACCAATCGGTTAGAGGTCCAGATGGCGTCATCGCGGTAAATGTACAAGACGCACTGGATAGGACTATCCCGTCCATCCTGGGAATGGGAAATGGACCTTCAGCTTTCTCGCCACGAACGTTTGCACTACTGGGCCGGCAACCCGAACTAGCACCGCCAAACCAACCGCCTGTACCGCCAAATGAGAATCGACGCGGCACAACGGGAGCTTTCTCGAAGTAACGGCGAGCGGTTTCTGGCACCTGGCTATGGCTGCGTATCGCACGCCGATTGGCTTCGCCGATACAGCAACACTGTGCTTCCCAACGGGGCCCACTTTTGGTACAAGGGCGAAGACGGTCTGTGGTGGCTCGGGAAAATCAGGGCAACTACGCCAACAGATGGAGTATATTTGGTTCGATTTTTGGACGACCCGGGACCGATCAAGCTTCTTCTTTCTCCGACGCGCTACACGACTTCGGCGAGAACTGTACGAGGTTCTTGGTGTCTGCAAATTCACTTGGCTAGCGCGTTTACACGGGGGGTCCAGCGTAACGTAGATGAATCTCGCGGCGCGGCCGTGGATAGCTGACTTTCGTTTGGATATATTTTTTCTTGGCGTTTTCCTGGTTTTGTGGGGGTGGTTTTTTTTTTCTTTCTTCTTGACGTTTTCCGAATTTTCCGGTCGGGGTTTTTCCTGTTCGGTGTGTTTCTGGCTTGTTTTTTCTTGAGCTGGATCGGGGATGGTTTTTGCGTCTTTTGTTCTGCCTACCCCCCCGCTCAGTGTCGGGGCTGGTCCGGGAAATCGGGCCACTCATTCGTGGCCCAGAACGCGTTTCCAGAGTTGTGGGCTGGGTTTAGGTGGTTCTTGGCGTCTTCCGTGTTATCTTTCTTGTCGTTTTTGGTGTTCACGTTTCGCTTTTCCATGCATCTTCCTCGCCTTCCCCCCCCGTTGCGAGTGGCATGGCGATGGCTTTCATTGACGATTTCTTCCTGTCCCTTAAGGTTAGCTCTTCCTTTCATTTTTTTCACGTACTTTGCCGGCTTCGTTGCCTTGCCGTTCAGAGGTGTGGGAGTAGGTTATGAGGAGCCGTATCTTCGACTCATGTTCTAGTTCGTGGAATCGGGGTTTTCATAAATATCCCATAATTCTGCATGTTTTCATTAATTTCCCATAATTCTGCATATATACGGCTCATCAGAGTGTGGGCTAGTGTTATGATACTGCCTTGAATGAAGTTGAAAGCCCGGTAATTACCTGGGTTCAGGCACTGGGATCGTATTCGCAATACTTGGAAGGCGTATCTTAGGTGGAAAACCAGGGGCTTTCCAGAGGGGCACGAGCTTGGTCTCAGTCTCCGCGTGTACGAAGGGAATAAAACTGCTCTTCTTCCATCTCTAAGCAAGCATCACACGTGAGTACCGACGAGTACCGACTTACTAGGCAAACCTGTCCAGGGATACAAAGTGTCACGCCTGCTTGATCTTAACACCCCCCCCCACTCGGCCGGCCCAAAATAAAAAAGTGGAGTGTGGGTTCAGGGATTTCAATTCGCTCACCCTTGCCCACGGCGGTGGTATCAGGCGTTATTCTATCAGGTGTGCTTATTAGTTGTAAGTAGTAGCATGAAACCTTGGGCTCGCACGGACATTTTTTTTTCAGAGTACGCGTAAAAAATACTTGCAGCAAGTAACAACGCTATAATCGACGAGTTTTTGTGTGAATCAATACCAGTTTGATCGGAAATGAAAGTACTTCTTCTGTAGATATTTCGGCGATCGAAACGTACTTTATATTTTCGATCAGACTGATACTATACATATATCAGCAAAATCAATCTACACCGAAACGAGAAATACAATACAATACAACTGTACGTTGGTGGAGCGTCTAGCTGAAGTAGTCTGTTCTGCTTTCCTGGAAGCCGACGACCACAGCCTTCCGGCGGCGGACAGACAGACCCCTGTGACAGTTACTGCACGAAAGCAATCAAAAGCGTGTCCAATCGTCGAAGCTTTCCATTGAGTGACAAACAACTGTAAGCAAAGGCAAGAAATGCGAACTGCTGATTCAGTGCACGCGATGGTACTGGCCGAAATCAATTGGAAATCGAGCCTGCTGTAAGTATTATCGTCTCGCCGACCCTGGTAGCATCCAGAGGCCCTAGGAGTCATCGGCCAGTAGTCAATGGCGAGGGAATATTGGAAAGCGCGCGAACGGGTATCACGGAACTTGCAAAATTGAGTATAGACCCGACCGGTTGAACTCACAGCTGACGTGCCCTTTTTTAGTTATTTTTTGTAAAATTGTGAAATAATACCTCAGCTGTGAGTTCGACTGATTAAAATTAAGTATTAATATTTATTTTTACCAATCCGCCGGAGGATAAAAAAAATAAATAAATAATAATAATAATATTAATAGTTGATACTCAACTTTGCAAGCTGCCTAATACGTCTCGTCCATATCTCGTTTTTACTGAATTTTACAAGTGTTATAATAAGCCGATCGCGCGTATTCTATAACTGGTATGTAATTCCTTGTTAAGGATATAGGCTAAAAAAAATAAAAAAATAAAAAAATATATGTAGTGGCTCCCCTGGACGCTACGCGGTTATTTATAGTAAACTAAAAAAGGCACATCAACCGATCGGTCGATTCTAAACTTTGCAAGCTGCGTGATGACCGTTCGCGCGTTTTCCATCATTTCCCCCGCGATGGACTACTGGCCGCCGACTCCCCTGGATGCTACCAGGGTCGAGGAGGCGATAATTTTTACAGGCTCGTTTTCCAATTGATTTCGGCCAGTACCATCTCGTGCACTGAAACAACAGATCGCACGTGAGGGCCGGGGCACACAAGACAACCGAAAGCTGGTTTATAGCAGTTCACACGTGACAGGCACACCAAGACACTGTGAATTTTAAATACTCCGTCCCTGTGAATGTTGCAGCAGGTCTTGACGTACGTACAAGTACGTGTTCGTTGGCGAATCTCACTATCGTACATGTTCTTGGCCTCTTCTGCACTTTCTTGATATATGAAAAACACAGTGTGCACATACCCGTAAAATTGCAGACAGGGTGATCCAACAGCGCAGATGGTGATTTTCGTGTTTTCTGCAGGCAGGCTAGCGAGTGGCGCAATATTATCCCACAGCTCCTTGTCCCGTCTCAGACATTCTACCAGGCAATATGATCACGAGAGGTAGATCCCCAAAGCTCGCCCTGCACACGATGCTAAAACTGCACGCGAGCGCCACTCTACAACCTCCTAAGCTTATCAAGACTTCCTGAATTTACAGAGAGTATTTAATTTTTGCAGTGTCTTGGGGTGCCTGTCCCGTGCAGACAACTTTCGATCGTATTGCGTGCCGCAGCCCTCACGTGCGATCTGCTGTTTCAGTACACGAAATGGTACTGACCGAAAACAATTGGGAATCAAGCTTTTAAGCATTATCGCCTCGTCGACCCTGGTAGCATCCAGGGGGGTCATCGGCCAGTAGTCAATCGCGGGGGAAATAATGGAAAACGCGCGAACGGTCATCACGCACTTTGCAGAGTTGAGTATCGACCGATCGGTTGAACTCACAGCTGACATGCCTTTTTTTAGTTTTTTATAAAAACTTCCTAAGCTTGGTCGGGGCGGTCTAAACTGTCAGCTGACGGGTTGCTGACATGGCCGTGGTACGTGTTATGTTGTATGCTGCCAGCTTCTCGGACTAGTCGTGGTTGGGTACGTCGCCTGCAATCATCTGCGTCAAAAGCTACCCAGCTCGGGCCAGTCGTTTTGCGCACGTCGTCTCCCGAGACTTCTGGCGCCAAAAGCAAACCTAAAAGCTAGCCCAGTCGTACTGACCACCCGGGACGACAGCTTACTTGTATCTATGCATCCACCGAAGGAATAATAAAACCAAGACTGTTTACCTGGCATGTATGTATTCTCTGTGAAGAACCATGGAAACGTAATCCAGCAGTACTACTACCATGCATTGCTGCTGCTGTAATCTAGGCCTACGTATCGGCAGCGGGCAGTGTCCTGCCGTCTGCTCGGGTGCCTCTGCTCTGCACGCGCAGCTATGCACATCAAGCACGAAATACTCGAGCGACACCCTATTTCCTCGTCTCCCTTGCTGTCTACCAGGACAATCCCTTACTTCTGTAGAGTCGATGACTATCAAACAGTAGTAGTGAATTCGAATAAAGAATGGTTGGTTGAAAAACTCGCATTTCTTTGTGTATGGTTGACGTTAGAAATGTTATGCATTTTTGGCGGTCAAAATACCTAAGTACCTGTCAACACGAGGTAATTTATCATTTATAATGTACGCATCGACCGATCGATGTATGTATGAAAAAAAAAAAAAAAAAAAAAAACAAGGTACGTATTCAGACAAACTACGGGTGTTGATCTATTGATAGATATGGTAACACATACCATGTATTATATACTACGTAGTTAGAAAAAAGGTAGAGCTGAGTGTCCAACACGCACGCACGCACAGTAAACGACCAAAACAAAACACTTGGTACTGCAACTACTTTTATACCGCGGGCACGAAATGTCTTTCTCTCTCTACTTGTTACTACTGCTTATTGGTGCTCGACGAGTACTATCAACACTAGAAAAGCATATAAATGGAAGAGCATACGAACGTGTTTTATTAGGACTGCACTAACCCTTGAATCCTATGATCACCCCCCCCCCCATCCACTCAACACTACACCTTTTGTGCCCGTGTGTTGGTTCAATCTAGCCAAGGCTACCAATGCCTGCTCCTGCTGCCGCTGACACATCACGACAGCAACTGATGGGTAGCAAAATACATGGAACAACAAAACGAACCGCAGCAACAGACGGATCAGGCGCAAAACAGCGCCGAGATAAACCTTTAGATCCGTTACGAAACAAAAACGCATGCACTTCTTACTTTTCCAGGCGACAGACACCCACCGTACCCCTACCCTCTGTCCATTGTCCACCGACCTTGCCCTTTTTGCGCTTGATTTCCTCTTTCCCGCTACCATTTCAAAATCACGGTGTCAATCACTACTTGTACCGTACACTACACGCCATCAACAAAAAAAAACAATTAGAGCGCCATCATCGTCAGCATCCTCAACACCCATCACCAGTCAAGCCCTCGTTAGAGGGCCTAGAGAGAGAGGGAAAAAGAAGCCGCCCTGAAATAGACATACCCGGCAAGAGCTAAGCACAAACCATCAGAGCGGCGCTAGCCAGACTAGGCGCACGTCACAAAAACTACACTACGACCACCACCACTACTACTACGTACCAGGTGCATGCATACGTACCGTTAAATAATACCCCCCACCCCCCCTTGCTGTCAAAGGAATCTTCTTCCTCTGTGAACAGCGCACGCAGGCAATCAAGTCTCACCGCGCAGCATTTTACAGGCCACCGTCTCCTCCCACCCCCCGGCGAAGTGAAATGCATACAAATAATTCCCCCAACATTAAGGATTAGGGTAGCACCGCCACACGACGCAACTCACCCCCCCCCCCCCCCCCCCCCCCCCCCCCCCCCCAGATATTGAAATCGCGCTACATCCTTCCACAGAAAAGGCGGACTTCCTGATCCACGGGGAGGGGTTACTCGTACTTGTACGCGCTTTTGATTTATCAAGCCGCGCCCGAGACTATATACGCAGACGGTGATCATCCGTCCACCCACCCATCCATTCATCAACCCATCCATCTCCTCTGGGCGCGCTGCATATCCGTGACTGCTTCAAATCGAAGACAAGACAATTAAAGATGTACCCCCCCGTGCAAACCGTACCCGGTACGAGAAAAGTCCCCGGTATGAACCTTACCTGAGACAAACCATACCTTGTACGAACTTACTCGACACAAACCGAAGATGCGAGAAGACACAAAATGTACCCGACCCGACCCACCGGCAGGCCTGCTGCTCCTATCATGCACAAGCTCCAGCGCTCAAGTTACTTATAAAATATAGTTTTGCAAATTTGACCCTTCTCAAAATGCCTAGCCAGGTGGTCCAAAACAGAACCAACAGGCGGGCGCGATGACGCAGCTGGTGTTTTATCTAGTAATAGCATGCGCACGTGTATTGCGTCCGAAACACAGTCGGTCGGAAAGTCACCCCGAACGTGATTCCTGCACAAAAATAAAATCTGCGGCTGAAAATATTTACTTCCCGAACAATCGAACCCGAACCGACCCGACTCGGACGGACAAAACGACCCCCCTCCGTCTACCCCTTCTGATGACATAAAAACCACCGGCCCGCATTCAAAAACCATTCCCACCCCTCCTACGGTACGCCCGAGAACCTTTCCCTGAGGAAACTGCGCAACCACCTACAGAAATTCACATGAAAAATCCAACCAGCTCTGATTCCATGCCATGCATCCTTTCGTACGATCGACGAGCTGAAAAATCTGTGAAAACGACGATGCAAAAACATTTAAAGGCGCGCGCGCGCGGCCACATCCTAGAAAAAAAATGTTCAACGAATCCCCCCCCCCCCCGGCCCCTGATCCCCCCCTCCACTCCATCCTCTCATCTAGGAAACCGCTCCGGGTGCACTTGGCAAACTCCGCCCAAGGGCCTCCTTAACCTCTTTAGAACTGCAGTCCCGTTTAGGGGGCAAACCACTTCAAATTCCAAGTAGTTTGTCCCCAAAACGGGACAGCAGTCCTAAGTGCCAACTACACCCACATTTCGGGGGCAAACTACTCGGAACCAGAGTTAACTTATTTTCTCCATGGAAAAAAAACAACTTCGGCGGGTAATGAGTCCAACCGGAGGGCACCCCCCCCTCCCCCCTCCTTCCGTTAGCCCTCCGCCCACTTGTCTAAACCCCTTCTTGCGCCATACGTGTCGGCATGGTTGTCGCCATCATCATCGCCGTCGACGTTATTCGCTACAGCTCTTGCTGGTGAGAACACGCACTCTTGCGGGTTATATTTCCCTCCCCCCCTCCGCATCAACCCCTTCTTCTCCAGTCCTCCTGCCATCCCTTCCTTTCCTCGTCGAAACCCCATCCTTCTCCCCTACGTGTCGGCACGGTTGTCGCCGTTACCATTACCATCGATGCCGTCGCTACTGCTCCTGCTGGTGAGATCGCTCATGGGACTCATGGCCCCCATCATGTCGCGCCTAGCGCTCGGCCACGCCGACTCAGTCGGCACCATAAAATCACTGTCCCCATCCCCGCCAATCTCAGAGCCGTCCGCCGCAAGAGCCATCGCCCTCGCTATCGCTTCCCGATCGTACATGGGACTCTCGGTCGCGCGACCAGTAGAGGGCGCCGTCACCGGGGTGACAAGGGTAGTGGTGTTGGATGGCGGCATTGACTCTGATGCCGTGGAGACGGGAGGCACGGATAAGGCTTGGGAGGCCGGCGGCTCGGGCACGGGCGACACAGGCTCGGGACTCTGGAGGTTCATCGTGGACCGAGAGAATGCCATCTCCCCGGGGCCTCGGTAAAGTCCTGGGTTGAGCGTTTTGGGGAGGTGGAAACGCGAGGCAAGGCAGGGCGAGGCGACGCGAAACGAGGCATAGTAAGACAAACTGAGGAAAGGCAAGGCAGGGCAAGCAAGGTGAGGCGAGATATCTGGTTACAAACGGGATACAGCATAAACATAAATCTCACAGACTCCACCGCGGCGACGTTGCTGCATCCGACACGCCGAAAAGGAAATCACGAAATCCCACCCTGCTAAAACAAGGACTCACCATCTTCCGGAGTAGGCAGCACCAACCCAGGAAGCCTATCCAAGGACGATCCCAACGGCGAACAAACCGTCACCCCCTCTTCCCCCCCGCCCTCCATCTCCTCGACCGCTTGATCTTCGCCCGCCGACAGGACATCAGGAATTCCTCTGTTATTACAAAAAGCGTTTGGCGCGTCTCCCATGGCTTCGCCGCATGATGACCCTGCGGCAGAATCGTCCTTTCTGTCGGCATAATCTGAGTATGTCCCTGATCCACCGCCTTTCTTTCCAAGGAACATCGATAACGCGTTCCTCAGCGAGAACCCAGACGGTTTCTCCGGCGCAACTTCTGTTGCTGCTGCTGTTGGCGCCTGATCCACGGCAGACTTTCCAAGCGATAGCGGCGGCGTCTGGTCCCTCACTGATATAGGCTCATCGTGAAGGCTCTCGAGATCCCCCGAAGCCAACCCATCATCCCTCGAGACGGTGGTCTTCTCCTCGAGCTCCTCGATCTCCGACTCCGCAAACACATCTCCAAGCGCAAGCCTTGCTTCAGCCTCCAGTCTCCCGATCTCTCTCGCAACGAAACCTCCGACGCCCCTAGGTGAGGGTAACGTTTGTTCTTGCCCCGTCCTTTCCCGACCTACTTGTTTCATCTCTTTTTCCTCCATCTCTTCCACCTCCTCCTTCTCTGGGGAACGTCGGGCCGCCGGCAGGGGTATCCTCGACGCAACCGTCGATCCCGAACGAGCCGCAGCCGCTGCTGCCGCTGCCGCTGCCGCTGCCGCTGCCGCTGCCACCACAACCTCCTCACCCCCCACTTTGACGAACGACTCTGCCGCGCCTCGCCGCGACCCCACCACACCTTGCTGCGGTGGCATAACATAACTCGGCGAGAGCATCGCACGGGACAGTGGAACCCCCTCCTCCAGCGGAGGCAGGCGCCGCCCCGCCTGTTCGGGACTACCGGCAGATGGGGCCGGGATTGACTCCACCTGTCCAGCCCGCGCCACCGCCGAGGCCAACAGCATAGCGGGATCGCGGGCAGATCGGCGGCCAACACCACCCCCCCCGGTGCCGGAACCGCTCACAGACGACGCGAGCGAGCTTATGTCGCTGTCCGTGTCCGAGTCGCTGAAAAAGGCGTCTTCTCCGACGCCTTCAGCCACTGGGGTAAGGTCCGGGGTGATCGTACGTCCTCGAGACAAAGAGATCGCCCTGTCAAGAGAAAGCGGCCTGGACGACGAGTTGCCGCATCTATCACCGCCGCCACCACCGGCACCACCGGTATCACCAGTACCGCGGGTTGCAGGGTGTGCCGGGGGGCGAGTCATCACAGATGTAATGATGGCACGCCCGGGAATACCTGGCTCGTCATCATCGCTCTCGCTGTTAACCTCAGGAAGGCGGCTTCCCGGCATCGCGGACAGGTAAGACGACGCCGAATTGGAGGACTGCCCTCCGGTCGAATCGGACGTCACCCAAGACCCACGCGAACCCGAGGCTGTTTCAACTCGCGCCGCCGCCGAAGACGGGTCGTCCGTCAAACTCAGACAAGCGAAGCCCGAAATAACACCTCCCCAAGACGGGAGTTCCAGGGGAGTTCCAGATGAGCCGTGCGCGCCATGCCCGCCCTTAGAGTCGCGGCGGATACCGGTGACAATCGAAACTCTGGGAGGAGTCCCACTACTGTCTCCGCCTCTACCTTCCCCACCACCGCCACCACCACCACCCCCGTCCTTTGCCTGCTGACTGAGTTGGTTCTGGTTGAGAGGAAGAGGGGGAAAATTCGGAGGCGCGCCGCTCTCACGGCTATCTTCGCTCTGAACGCTACCGGCGCTCTTCCGACGCGCAGAGTTATTCGCGGAGTGCGGGCTGAGAGGGCGGTACGTAGTCTCTGGAAGACCAACATTCGCCGCCGCCACCGCAGCCGCAGCTGCTAGGGTCGACATAGTCACCGCATCCGTCGAATACGCTACGGCCGACTCGCCCTTCACACCGCTCTCGAACGTCGACGCAGAAACGTCCGACCTCTCGCAAGGGGTGGGACACCTCACAGGCGTGGTACACGGGGACATCTGGAATTTACTCCCGCTAGCAGAGCACGCCCTCATATGCGCGCGCTGTGACGCACCACTCTCATCCTTCCCCGCTCCCGAGGTGGAGCGGCCGGCCATAGCATCCTCCGCGTCCGCATCTAGATCGATCTCGTAGATCGGGGAGCTCAGGACCGAACGTCCGCCAAAGTGGGTTCGGAGGTAACGGGTCGCCGGGCTTATGCCGGGTTCACTGTCGGGGTTGTTTCCGCGGGAGCTGGGACCCATGCTGGACACCGTCGCGGTGGATGTGTTGGACATGTGCCGTTCGAAGATTCCTGCCGTCGACGGTTGGTTGAGCACTTCGCGGAGCCGGTTAAGCTCCTGAGATAGGTCGAATACAGTCAAATTCCGTTGGTTTGAATAACATACAACAATATCGGTTGAATTCAAATAGCCAACCGATCAACCACGAAGGAAGGGGAGCGGCAGAGACCCCGGATGAACAAGAAGCCGCCGGGCATGAGAGGAAACCAGAGGACAGGAAAGCAACGGACAGGACGGGACAGGACAGGACAGGACAGGACAGGACAGGACAGGACAGGACAGGACAGGACAGGACAGGACAGGACAGGACAGGACAGGACAGGACAGGACAGGACAGGACAGGACAGGACAGGACAGGACAGGACAGGACAGGACAGAAACGAAGAGGGCAGGAAAGAGGACGTGAGTGGGCAAGCGTCATATACCGCCGTGATCGGCGACCTGTTGTCATATACCAGGTATAGCGCTGAGACGTGTGCACGCGTGTACTCTTCTTAGCAATGCTAATCAGTACGATCACGGCACGAACACGCCTCAAGTTGCTACTGCACCTCAACACCATGAAAAAATAGCTAGCGATAATAGCGATATAACCCCAAACGAAAAAAAAAAGATTTGCAAACCTTACGAGGGGCAGTGACCGTGCCCGGTGACACCCCTTAAAGTTGCGGTCTACAGCATAGTCCGACCATTATGAGGCTGACTATTATGGGAGCCGAAACCAGAGAACAAAACAAGATTTCCCCTTTATGGTGTTGAAACCAACTCAGCCGATGGGAGATATTTTTTGGTATGCCGCAGCAGCAAAAAGCTGTACTTTTCACACACACCTACCACCGCCGATGATTCCTTGCCTCACAGGGCACGAGATGACGCCAAACCTTCGAGGCACTATGCTCCACTGCTCTGAGAGTGCTCGCTACCAAGTTTTAGGGTCGTTGATGCTGCTGTGTGGCCGGAGTTGTCGCTCGAGACGTGAGAGCCTGGACCATTTCTGGCGCGTTTTGTTTTTTACAAAACTGGAACCTAGTTTTGTCCCGAAAAATAACGGCCAGAAATGGGTCAGGCTCCGATGTCTCGAGCGAGAACTCCGGCCACACAGCTTCAACGACCCTCAAACCTGGTAACAAGCACTGTCAGAGAAGTGGGGCATACGGCCTCGAAGATTTGACGTCATCTCGTGCCCTGTGAGGCGAGAAATCGGCGGCGACGACGGCGGGTGCTGTGTGTTGATTGAAATTGAAAGCACATGTTTTCATGTTTGGGCAGTGATCGGAAACGGTTCATGTCTACCGACGGCACTACCTTGGGGTTTCTACACGATGAAGGGAAATCCTGATTAGTTTTCCGGTTTCGGGTTCCCATAAAATTCATTCAGCCTGAGAGACGAATCCTAAACAGGAATTTTCAACACCTTCGCAAGCTTTTTCTTTACGGAATACTCAAAAATGCCCCCCGATATCCCACCGAGCCATTGCTTATATTTCGAGAGGAATCTAGCAGTATTGGCCAATTTCGCAGGCTCAACATTCCAAGGGGTGGCCAACTGGAGGGTCGATTGTTCGCCCGGTTTCGATGAAAAAAATGGAAACTGTCTTGCTTCATTGGCTTTGGTTAAAAAAATCGAAACTGGACCAGTTAGCTTGAGGCTGACTCTTATGGAACCAAAAACCATAAAATAGAAAAGCATTTCCCCTTTATGGTGCTGAAACCCACACAGCCGATGGGAGATATTAATTGGTATGCGGCAGCAGGAAAAAGCTGCGTTTTCAACAAAAAGCACCTACCACCGCCGATTATTCCTCGCCTCACAGGGCACGAGATGACGCCAAACCTTCGATGCTATATGTTCCACTACTCTGAGAGTGCTCGCTACTAAGTTTTAGGGTCGTTGATGCTGTGTGGCCGGAGTTCTCGCTCGAGACGTGGGAGCCTGGCCCATTTCTGGCGCGTTTTGCTTTGGACGAAACTGGGTCCCATTTTCGTCTGGAAAAAAAAAACGACTAGAAATGGGTCAGGTCAGGCTCTGATGTCTTGAGCGAGAACTCTTGCCACACAGCTTCAACGACCCTCAAACTTGGTAACAAGCACTCTCAGAGAAGTGGGGCATGCGGCCTCGAAGGTTTGACGTCGTCTCGTGCCCTGTGAGGCGAGAGATCGGCGGCGGGTGCTGTGTGTTGAAATTGAAAGCACAGGTTTTCATGCTTGGGCAGTGATCGGAAATGGCTCATGTCTACCGACGGCACTACCCTGGGGTTTCTACGCGAATAAGAGCAAATCCTGTTTGGTTCTCTGGTTTCTGGTCCCATAAGAGCCAGCCTGAGCCTGAGAAATCGGCCAACAAAGCCAAATTCCTCTCGAAAATTAACCAAGGGATCACTGATATGGAAGGGGATGTTTGTGGCGTTTCCGAGAGAAAAAGCCTGCGGAGATGCTGAAAACCCCTTTTCTGGATTCGTTTCCCAGAACAGTCGGCCTTACAGGACGAAAAACAAGCGCTAAATCGCCCCTCAATGTTGCCGTTTGCAACTGACACGACCACAAATAAGCGCACAACAGGAAAAGACAAGAAAAAATCTAACCTTGCGAGGGGAAGTCATCATGACCCCTGTGCTCGGCGACGCCTCGCCTGCCATGTCCAGAGACTCCCGCACCACTGGATCGTTAGTGTGCTGCACGTTGGCGTTTATCTCGTCCCGCACCTGCCTCTTAGACTAGCAAACAGAAACACCAAAACAACAAGCGAGAGGCATTAGTGTGGGGGGGGCAGGGATTGGTGTGGTGTGTCTACCTATACATAGCTCAACCAATAATAGCCTGTTACCCCCTATTAATAGGATACAATGTGGGGGCTTGTCCTATTCGTTATACTCTTGCATACTTCATCTTGTCGAGGCTGTTTTTTACGTCGGTTTGAGTTGTGTTTCTCAGCCAAATATTGCTGTGTTTGACCGTGAAAGCGAGCAAATTGGCCGTCTACGAGTCGTAGAAAAAAATACAAAGCAAGCACACGAAACTTTTGCTAGTTTCCCCGAGCTCTCGGGACACCAAAACGCACACCAATGCTACAATCTACAGTAGTGTACAGGGTTTCAATATTCAATCAACTATTACTGCAGTCCAGTGCATGATTCGTTTCACTAATTTCCACGTTTGAGGGAGACGATAGACAAAATACCAATCTGGCCAGGGCTAAAATCACCGCTTTTGGATGACGTTAGACTGAAAACGGGTAGTACATTCCCGGTCAGAGTGGTATTATTGAATTTGTTTATTTTTTGTTGAGATGATGCAATCCAGTAGGCCGCCGCTTTTTGCTCATATACAGCCAAAAATACTAAAATGCTGGCATTACCCACCGGAAGCTCTGAGGCGGCTTCACGACCACCTTCGCTAGACGGAGACGGGGCCTTTAGCTTGCTGAGTGCGCCACGACCCCGACCCCGGCTTCCTCTCCCACCCCGTCCCCTTCCGCGGCCACGGCCTTCGCCAACACCAGAACCGCTGACGCTACCGCTACCGCTGCCGCTGCCAGTGCTGCTCTTTCCGTCCGCCGCGGCCACCACGTGGTCCTGGTAGTCGAAGGTCTTGGCGGTTGTGTAGAACGGACTCACGCCAAGGGGTGGGTCGCTCCGACTAGACCCAGATGAGCTGGAAGGGTCCAAGAACTTCGGGGAGATGGGAGCGCTGCGATAACTCGAGTCCCTGGAGGAATTAGGCGAATTAAGTGATCGAACGGATGGAGGGAGAGACGGCCGCAGGGACGTCAGAAGGAAGGAAGGGAGAGAAGGAGAGAGGGAGGAAGGGACGGGAAGAGTGAGGGAGGGAGGGAGGAAGGGACGGGGGGGGGAAGGAGGGAGGAAGAGACAGGGGTACGGAGGGAGGGAGTTAGGGAGGTAGGAAGGGAGGGACGGAGAGAGGGAGGGGGGGAAGAGGGGGGAGAAAGAGGGAAAGAGGGAGGGAGGGAGGGAGGGAGGGAAAGAGAGAAGGAGGGTGAGGGTTGGAGGGTCACTGTCGCGCAAACGACGTAACCGGTACGTACAGAGAATTGGCACCTATCCAACGTTTCACTTATTCCTCTCGCAGGCGTGTTACTCCATGTTTTCTCCTCGGCGAAGAGTGACAGTATCGCCGGAAAGGCGAAGGGGGGGTAGGAGAAAGGGAAATGCGAGAAAGACACCACCTCCTCCCTCCGACCCCTCATCAACTAACCACTACCCCTTCACCCAATCTGACAAGCAACCGAGCAACCAAGCACCCAGACACCCCCCACCCTCCTTCCTCTCCCCCCAGCCAGCCTACTTCCCCCCCCCTCCCCCAGAACCAACCCGCCCACCCACTCCCCTACCTCACACCAACTAACCCAACACCCTCATTCCAAGAGAGGACCCACCTCGAAGGGCCGAGTCCGAACTTGCGCCGCCAATCCGCTTCCCCCGGAGAGGCTGGCTCGATAGGTCCATCCCCGTTCCCATGCGCAGTATTCACGGGGGGGGGAGGGGTACGCCTCCCACTAGTCAACGAGAACGCCTTTAGGGGGGACATCGTCGAGTGTCGGCTGACGATGTTGCTGTCGTCCCTGCTGCTGTTGCTGCGCGACTGCTGCTGCCGCTGAAAGGGTTGACGCTGTAACGTTCTTCCGCAGACGGAGATCGCTTCTTCTTCTGGGACTTGTCCTTCGGAGATCTGGTCGTATTCGAAGCCCTCCTTGAGCGCACCACGTTGTTCGCCTTCGCCTGCGTAGTCGTGCAACAACGAAAGAGGCAGAGAAGATCAGAGTAAAACGTAAATATCGCTGGAGCGGAATTCGAATGTTGAGAGAACATACACACTGGTACAACTTGTACCTTCCTTGTTCGCTTCTCTTATTTCCTTTTCGCGTATTATTCTTCCTGTAGGTTATAACAGGTATGATATACCAGGTATGAGGGATCGAGAGTTGAGAGAAGGACACTGGAGGAGAGAAAATGAGTATAAACAGTAGTACTGGTATTAACACAAAGTGTTCGTAAAATACAATAGCAACAATAATTGCAATATTAAAATAATCATAACTGGTACCTCGTAGCAAAAACAAGTCGTCAGTCGGATCGGATCGATCAGATCGATCGGATAAAGTTGAAATCGGGTACGATAAATCAGATCGGATCGGATGGGACCGGATCGTGTGCATCGGATACGATATAATAGTACCAGGTATCGGATAATACAGATCGGATCAGACACCATACACGAAATACTTGCAAGTTTCGATCGGCTAGGATAGTTAGGATCGGATCAGATGGATCGGATGGGATCGGATTGGATACTATATATCGGATCCGATACGATACATTTGGATCGGACACCTACGATAGATCGGATCGGACAAACTCACCCTGCAGCAGAAGCAGAAGCCAAGCCAGCAGGACAAGACCAACACGGCCATCGCCGCCGTGATCAAGACAAACCAGAAGAGCTTGTCCTCCTCCTCGTCCAGCTCTGGCGTAATGGAGCCTTCGGTTGCAGCGGTCTCGAGGGGGAAGATGGACGCGTACGAGCCGTCTCCAGCGGGACAAGTGTTATCCTTGCACTCGTCTTGCCAGAACGAAACCTGAACACGAAAACGATAGTCAGTGAGTAGAGAGTGATAGTCTAAATAAGCTATTCATAAGCAAGAGTGCCGGTGTGTCAGCATGCTACTACTGTCTCCTGACATAAAAAACAACACATATTAGAAGTCAAGAGATTCTAGGAATAGGATTAAGCGGGCTCGGAAAAGGCTCCTCCCTACTTCTAGGAGTAGGCCTCGTCGGTCTCGAAAAGGGCTCCTCCCTACTTCTTGTCGCCGTGTACATTAGATTAGAAACTCGCGTCCCATCGTTAAAATAGAAGATAGGGTAGATATCAGCTGAAAAAAATCGGTTGTGGATATTTGCAACTGCCATCAACTGTACGCTGATGGACGACCAAGATCATCAAGGAAACCCGACTGTAAAAGCAGAAGCAACGAAATTAATCGTACCTCCTCGTAGCTCATTTCGGCTAAGTTTGGTTTGTTGTCTTATCGCTATCATCATCATCACAATCTATATCTTCGTCTCCATGATCATCTGTCACAAGCATCGTCATTCCCATCATGATCACCATGATTATCACTATCACCGCCGTCATTTCAGTCATCATGTAAAATAATACTGTACAGTACGTAGTCCTCTTGGCTTTCCTCTCTCCGAGATGTTTCTGAGTGATCAACTTTGGAGCTCACGCTATTAATTAAAACAACACATTGTCGGATGACAAACTTCATAAAATTATATCATCAACACATACACCTGGTATATACTCCGTGCACCATTACCATGATATTACTTCGTATGACATGATACGTTATGCTATGACGTGAATTGACAGGATATGATAAGTTGTGATATGATAACGAGGAAACGAACGATACATTACAATATGCTACAACATGCATTGGCATCATATATATGATATGCTATGGTATCATACCGAGGAAACAAATGATAATGATATGATATGCTATGATATCATACCGAATAAACGAACGATAATGATATGATATGCTATGATATCATACCGAGGAAACGACGGCGTTGACAGGCCCGAAGTCGTTCTCATTGAGAATGAGGATGAAATTCTCCGGCTCCAGCAAGCGGTCCACCATTACCGCCGCCGTCATGGCCCTCGTGTCGTTCGAACCATTCAGATCAACCTGTCCCGCACCAAAAACGATTACAACGTATTCAATATCAAATACGTAATAAAGAGTCCGAGTAGTCACTTACTATAACAATGACCCGTCAATATTTGTTCACTACAGTAGTCACACAAAACGTGGCTTTGTGCAGAAACGAAAGTGTGAAGCCCGCTGAATAGTAATATGGCCCAATGAAGTACATATCGAACAATGTAAGACATCGATGAGTTCACCTACCTGGTGCACAAAAGGCACACGATGCCATTAAAGTTGATCATTTTGTGTATATACTTATTTCGCGAACTTCCATCATTTTTTTTTTTCGGTGATCGCTTTTACTTTCCATCCCAAACTCAATTCCTGGGGGGCTTTTACCCTTAAAAAATTGGGGCCTTGTGGACAAGCTGATCTCAAAGCTGTCCACAAAAATGATGTATGTACAGCAAGAACTACCTGACACGTGTTTCCTTAGCATAAAAAGTGCCCAAAACCTACCAAAGCAACGATAAAATAGATCAGGTACCTGGTACCAATACGAAACAACTACACGTTCCGATACAGTTTCACATGCACCGCCCCCCCACCCTCGCGGGCAAAGCACCGACGACCTACCTCACACGTGGTGACGGGCGTGAGGTAGGAGGCCGACATGTTGCTGCCTCCGTTGGAGCTGGCCGAGGGATTTTCCGAAGCGGTGGCGGTTGAGCTGAAAATATCAAGAAAAGCATACCAAAAAGGGTAGAAAGCAACAGCAACAACAACCAGACAAGACAACCCAGCGAACGAACGATGGGAAGAACAACAACATAAACGAAGCAACGGGACGGGACAGAACACGACAGGATAGATCAGGACGGGCACAATGATGAGCTAGGGGCATTGATGGCACGGGCAACGAAGGACACGCACGGCTGATGCCGGAGATGGTCGCAGTGACGAGTGAAAGTAAAGCGATTGAACCGCTCTAAATATTAGCTTAGACTCGTCATAAGAGCATTGCACCCATATATACCGCTGTTCGCAACAACAACACCAACACAAACCAATAAGATGCCGAACATTCTATCGCCTGAACCTCGCAGAACAAAGGCTTGACACTTGGCCAACCAAACGGCACCATGAAAACAAAAAACGTTGCATAAAAATAAATCTGCAAAAACGCCCACCTTGCCAAATCGTTACGCGTCGGGTCCGACAGCGCCCCGTCCGGGCCAAAATCGGTGGAAACGGACTTGACTGATGTTTTCCTCCGGAATACCGAGCACCTTAGCGCAGACGTGGAGCATCGTGAGGTCGTACTCCTCTGTGTCCTCTTCGTAAACTATAGCCAGCGCTCGTCGATCTGCGTCACCACGCGAAAAAGAGGCGCGTCAGACAGCGAGATAGATCGGGGGGTCGGGGGAGGGGGGGTGACAAAGGAAGAAAAATTAAGAGAAGACAGGAAAGGTGAAAAAAAAACAGAAAATAAAAATTAAGGAAAAACGAAGGAAACATTTTTAAAGATGTTAACTACACATCGAACTAAATACATATGACCAGGGACGGTGTTGTAAAAATAAAATGATGAGAACAAAGAAACACGGTGAATGGAAAAATGTTAGTTCTGTTAATAGTAGCGGTACTGCAGAGAGCTTTCGCCACGAACGAAAAGGGAGAAGGGGACAGAAACGACGTGCGGGTGGGGGTAAACAAAGGCGATCATCGATTGGGCAAAAGCGATCGAGGAAAGGAAGGGACTAGCTTTAAGATCCTCACAGCCGCCTTTTCCACCCTTTGTTGCCGACGCAGTCGCAACAGCGCAGCTCACACGAGGTCAACTGGAGCGCAGAGGGCGTCTGAAGGGGAGTGTGTGTGTTTTCTCATTAAACCGTTCTTTCTACCCGTCGACACCCAGCACAACTAGTAATAGTGTCCGTGCAGTGCCGATTCTTCAATCCTAGAGAGCTGCAAGTTATGTGGCCACAGCGGGGTGCGTCAAACAAAGCGCAGTGATAAAAAAAAAGCATGCCCCAAATCACGATGCATTGTGAATCGACGGCGTGTTCAACTCCAGAATTTAGAGATCTAGTTGTTTTCCCCCCCCCCCCCCCCGCTTTTCCTCTCCGACCTGCTACTTCACCGATAAATATCCCTTCCCATTCGCCATGCCTAGTGTGCTTTTCTGGTCGTGAATTCCACCCAGCCTCTACAAGCGCCGCAAAATAATGTCCCCCACCCCGGCACCACCCCACTTCCCCCATCCTCTCCCAAAAGCATGTTCAAACCATGTGCTCCATGTCGCTCCCTCAGTCGAGACCCACCCCGTACGACAACCGCCTTCTATTACCAGGCACTGAGAGAATCACCGGCCTCTGGTGCACGTCACGAGTAACGCCTCCATTGAAAATCACCACTATTAATAGCTAATTATTGTATTATGTATGTACACAGCTAGAAAGAGTCTTGTCGTACATCACGCGTAGTTACTTGTTGTACAACACAGTTCTATTTAATGAATATTTATCATAGCTATGTTCATATAATTATCCTCATACTAATAGCTCTTACAAGGAAATACCCTCGTAGCTCCCTCCACATACCAAACAATAAAACATCGACCTATTTTGGATGTATTTAAGGAAGCCTATCTTCCCACCAGCATTCGTTTTCCCCGTACGTAGCAGCATCCCGTTTGACTCACAAAACGTCCGTCCTTGAAATGGATGCCAAGGCCATTTCTTATGGGAGGGTTTTGAAAACCGAAACCTTACCCGAAACTGTGTTTTATACGTGCTTTCACGTATTTAGACCCGGAGTCCGACCGAATCAGGCTCGCTCTGCTCTGAATTCTCGCTCTCTTTTGGGGAGAGGTATCTAGACCCGTTTTCTTTTTTTTTCTCCAGGGGTGTCGTTCGAAGTTTTTGCGATGTTGTCATTTTCCGATAAAAAAATCAACAAAGTATTTTCAGATATGTATCGACGTTTCAGCCGAAAAAAAAAAACTGGCCTCTTTTTCAGATAAATCGCGTCCGAAAGTGAATAGAGGAAACTGGAGTGTATCAGCATATTTTCAAACTGCTATCCTGAAGAAACGACAAACGGCGTTGCATGCCTCTCGCAAAATGGCTGGTGAGACTCCAAGAAAAGCGTGTCCGATTCACCCGCTTCCCTGGTCAAACACGCCTGCGAAGGTGCTGAAACCTCGATTTCCAGAAACTAAAACCGGTTTGCTATAAGAGATGGCCTAAACGTCAAAGGCTCCGTTCACACGAGCAAGCTTCTCACAGAATTCAGTGTATGCCAGCCGTTCCAAGCAAATCTGATCACATCGCCGCTGCGTTCCCTTAATTTTTTGTCTTACCTCCATCAAGATCCTCCCCTCCTTCTGCGCTCAAAGCACGCCTTCTCGCCTCGAAAACCGAGCGGATTTCAATGGTCAGGCCCTGCGAAGAGGAGATTCCCCTCCCTGAGCGACAGAGCGACACACGCGATTACGGTTTATCAGGCTATTGGCATTGACGAAACCTTCACAAGAGAACGAGGGGACAATACTTGCTTGCTTCGCGGAGAAGAAAGCCTCCTCTGAAGTCTATTTGCATGACATCCTATCTCAAAAAGGAAAATAGGCGCCTGGCTAGAATACAAGAAAATCAATTATCTCATCGCCAGGAAGGCACTTACGTTTCGGCAATGGTGATGGTAACCGGTAACACCCACCATCACGCGTTATTTCTTCTCCTGCGCCTCCTTTAAATCCAACACTACCGCATCAATGAACCAACTCTCATACCAAGTTGTTCCATCCCCAGAAATATGGGGGTGCCGTTCTAAAAAGTACGATAAACTGCAACTGCTTCTATCCTCTGCAATCGGTTTCCGGCCTGAAAAAACGCGTCGTACACACAGTCGGCAGCGCTATCATCACCATAATCACACAGCAGCGACCAGAAAGTACAAAAATACACCCACAATAAAGGCCCAGCTTTGTCTACTAAGAGCTAACCAGCCTCAAGTGAAGAACAAACACCAAACGTTCAGCTCCAGTTGACTAACCTCGAGTAAAGAAAAGCACTGCCGATGTTGAACTCTACCAGGTTAACCTCGAGATAACAAAAAAACGCTGGCAAACCAAAACAATCTCTAGCTTACTTACCTTGATTTGTAGGAGCGGTGGTAGCAGTGGCGGTGGGGGCAGAGGTGGGAGACGAGGTGGGGGCGGAAGTAGGAGTCTCGGTGAAGATATCCAATCCGCTAGTCGCATACGCACCCTCCGTTGGAACCTCCGTAGTATATCCCTCTCCACTACTGAAACCCCGGTCACCACTCAAAGAACCAACGTCGGTGGCGTCGATGCTGCTCCCACTCTCCCCTATAGATTCCCCCGACGAACCACTGCTCTCTCCCTCCCTCATTTGCGTCGAATATTCGGACCCAGCTTCGGATCCCGTTCCAGATTCGGACGCAGCTTCGGAAGATGTTGAATATCCGGTTCCTGACTTAGAACCTTCCAAGTCGGTCGTTGTCGAGGATTCGGTTCCGGACTGGGAAGCCCCCAAGTCTGTCGTTGATTCCGATCCCGACAGAGACCCGGACCCACCACTGTCTGTCGTTGCTGATTCCGATCCGGATGCAGCCTCAGAATCGAGCTGGGAACTGGTTCCTCTCCCCACGCTCGACGGCGACGGCGTAACGCCCTCGATGTCTGTCTCCGAAACCGAACCGGAGTCGAGAACGAAGGGGGACTCGGTGTCCTCAGCGGCGCCCGGTGCTGCTGTCGTCACCCCTCCGCCTGCCGCCGCCGCGCCGCCGTAGGCAAGGAGGTAGAGGTTTCTACAGATGTAGGTGGCGTGCTTGGCTGCCCGGGCACCGCTCTACCAGCGGGTGCAGCCGTGTCTTCCACCTGGGCGATCGGCGCAGACGAAGACTTCGCCGGAAGCGGGGTGGCAGGCGAGGGCGTGGGCGCCGATGCATGCGGTGCCGACGGAGAAGAAGTCCGCTTTTGGGGGGATGGCGCATTGGTCGGGTCTTCTGCTGGAGTAGGTGGTGTCGTCTCTGGCTGGGTCGTGTCTGTGGGTTCTTCAGAAGGCGCTACTGTTTCTTCGGCAGGTGCCGTCGTCGGCTCCGCCACAGGCGACGGAGTGGGTGCGACGGACGGAGGAGATTCCCGTTGGGCAGCAGACGGTGCAGCGGTCGGGCCTTGTACTGAAGTAGGTGGTGACGTCGTTCCTGACTGCGTCGCCTCAATCGGTGCCGTCGATGGCTCCACTGTGTTCTCATTCGGGGCCGTCGTCACCTTTGCCACAGGCGAGGAAGTAGGCGGGGCCGATGGGGGAATCTCTCGTTGGGCGGACGGCGCAGTGGTCGGGTCTTCTGCTGAAGTAGGTGGTGGCGTAGTTCCTTGCTGCACCGCCCCCGTCGGTCCAAAGGAGGGCGCTACTGTTTCTTCGGCAGGTGCCTTCGTCGGCTCCGCCACAGGCGA
Source organism: Macrocystis pyrifera (assembly GCA_031763025.1). Lineage (NCBI taxonomy): Eukaryota > Phaeophyceae > Laminariales > Laminariaceae > Macrocystis > Macrocystis pyrifera. Next base: position 17,286,615 of record JASSKH010000003.1, read on the forward strand.
CGGAGTGGGTGCGACGGACGGAGGAGATTCCCGTTGGGCAGCAGACGGTGCAGCGGTCGGGCCTTGTACTGACGTAGGTGGTGACGTCGTTCCTGACTGCGTCGCCTCAATCGGTGCCGTCGATGGCTCCACTGTGTTCTCATTCGGGGCCGTCGTCGCCTTTGCCACAGGCGAGGAAGTAGGCGGGGCCGATGGGGGTATTTCTCGTTGGGCGGACGGCGCAGTGGTCGGGTCTTCTGCTGAAGTAGGTGGTGGCGTAGTTCCTTGCTGCACCGCCCCCGTCGGTCCAAAGGAGGGCGCTACTGTTTCTTCGGCAAATACCGTCGTCGGCTCCGCCACAGGCGACGAAGTGGGCGCGACAGACGGAGGAGATTCCCGTTCGAGAGCAGACGGTGTAGCGGTCGGGCCTTGTACTGAAGTAGGTGGTGGCGTAGTTCCTGACTGCGTCGCCTCAATCGGTGCCGCCGATGACTCCACAGCGTTCTCGGTCGGGGGCGTCGTCGACTTTGCCACAGGCGAGAAAGTAGGCGTGGCCGATGGGGGTATTTCTCGTTGAGCGGACGGCGCAGTGGTCGTGTCTTCTGCTGAAGTTGGTGACGGCGTAGTTCCTTGCTGTACCGCCTCTGTCGGTCCAAAGGAGGGCGTTGCCGCTTCCTCGGCAGGTGCCGCCGTCGGCTGCGACAGAGGCGACGAAGTGGGCGCGACAGACGGAGGAGATTCCCGTTCGACTGCAGACGGTGCAGCGGTCGGGCCTTGGACTGAAGTAGGTGGTGGCGTAGTTCCTGACTGCGTCGCCTCAATCGGTGCCGTCGATGCCTCCACTGTGTTCTCGGCCGGGGCCGTCGTCGCCTTTGCCACAGGCGAAGAAGTTGGCGAAATCGACGGAGAAGCCCGTTGGGCGGACGGCGAACTGGTCGGGTCTTCCACCGAGGTTGACGGAGGCGTTCCTGGCTGCGTCGCCTCGATCGGTGCCGTCGACGGCATCGGTGTTTGCTCGATCGGTGCCGTCGTCTGCTTCTCTTCAGGCGAGGATGTGGGTGATACCGACGGAAGAGCTTCGCGTTGTGAAGCAGGCGGTGCAGTGGTCAAGTCTTCTGCTGACGTAGGTGACGGCGTAGTTCCTGGCTGGGTTGCCTCGTTGAGTCCAGAGAAGGGAGCCACTGTCTTCTCGATCGGCGGTGTTGACGGTTTTGCTACACGCGAGGAAATGGGTGAGACCGACGGAGAAGCCCTTTGCGCGGAAGGCGCAGCGGTTGGGACTGTTGCTGACGAAGGTGGTGACGTTCCTGCTTGGGCCGCTTCGTTCGGTGCGGTTGACGGCGCAGATGTTTCCATGGTCGGCGCCGTTGTTGGCTTTGTCACAGGCGTGGAAGTGGGCGACTCTGAACGAGGTAAAACAAGTTCGGTAGACGGCGCCATGGTTGAGTCTTCTACCGCGGTAGGTAGAGGCGTTCCTGGCTGGGCCACCTCGATCGGCGCTGTCGACGGCGTCGATGTTTTCTTGATCGGTGTAGTAGTCGGTTTCGTCACAGGCGAGGAAGTGGGTGAGACTGACGGAGAAGCCAGTTCGGGAGACGGCGGAGTGTTCGTGTCTTCTACCGAGGTAGGCGACGCAACTGGTTGGGTCGTACCGATCGGCGCCGTCGATGGCGTCGATGTTTCTTTGGTCGGCGCTGTCGTTGTCTTAGCCAAAGGCGAGGAAGTAGGTGAAGCCGACGGAGGAGAAGCCTGTTCGGCAGACGGTGCAGTGGTCGGCTCTTCTACCGAAGGGGGTGATGGTGTTTCTGAGTTCATCGCCTCAGTCGGTTCAGAGGAGGGCGTTACTGGTTCCTCGGTAGGCGCTGTCGTCGGCTTCAATACAGGCGACGAAATGGGCGAGACCGACGGAGAAGCCCGATGGGCGGAAGGCGAGGTAGTTGCGCCTGCTGCTGAAGTAGGCGGCGGCGTTCCTGGTTGGGCCGTCTCGATCGGTACCGTCGATGGCTGGGCTGTTGTCTCAATCGGGACAGTCGTCGGCTTCGCCACAGGCGAAGACGTTCGCGAGACTGACGGAGGAGAAGACCGCTCGGCAGACGGTGCAAAGGTCGAATCTTCTGCCGGAATGGGTGATATTGTTTCAAGCTGCGCCGCCTCTGTAGATGCAGTTGAAGGAGCCACTGTCTTCTCGACCGGTGCTGTCGTCGGATTCGTCACAGGCAAAGAAGTGGGCGAAACCGACGGAACAGGAGTCCGTTTCGCGGTTGGCGTAGACGTCGGCGTTTCCATCATGATAGGCGACGTGCTTGGGTGCGCCGTCTCGGAAGGTTCAAAGGAAGAGGTTGCCGTTGTCTCGGTCGGCGCTGTCGGTGAAGCACTCGGTGCCTGAGATGTCCTTTTTGCAGACGAGGAGCTCGGCAACGACGAGCTCGGGGACGATAATGACGACGACGAAAATGGCGAGGAAGAAAATAAAGGAGACGCGCGCGAGGTAGAGGGTGCCATGGTCGGCGCCGGAGTCGGTGCCGCGGTTGCGACGATGGAGTCGGTGATTTCCCCCGCCACGCCATCGCAAGGCAGTTTCAGCTTGTAACCGTCCTGGAGATTGTTAGGTACGCTGCCTTCGTTGTCGCTGTATGGGTTGCAGTGAAGGGGAAGAGATAGATGAAGGGACGGGGGCAAGAAGGACGGAGGGAAGATGGTGAGTAAGGTGGTACATGCGCTGCCTCAGCGCTACCAGGTACCGTTGTACGAAGTATACTCGCACAGCCTGCGCAATAGCCCGTTGCGACGATCTCAATCATGTTCAGCGCCAGAGATACTTTGACATTTTCACGGTCTGCCATTGGTATGTTGCTCCCACGTCTCAAGTACAAAATCATAGGAGAGTGACGCGTTTTTGGCACCTTCCGCGTCAAAGCAGGAAATAATGATATCTAAATTATGGGTCCCAATCAGGTAGAGCAGTCGGCTGATCAGTACTGTAGGTAGATCGGCAGATATAGCAGTTGGAAGAACAGTTGACACATCAATGGACAGAGCAAGACGCGGAAGAGTAGATTGAGCTTTAATGCCAACAGCTGGAGGATCTACAAGTACTAGTCCGAACAAACCCTTTACCTGAAATGAAAGGAGTCGATGGGGTTGAACTTTTTCTGATCGCTGTATTTGTCGCAGTAGTCGCAGAGGTCCATCACGAACTCCAAGGTCAGCGGCGCTTCAGCCGTCAACACGGGGAACGTCCAGTAAATATCCTTGCCTGCCGGCACAACGTGACAGGGTATACAGCAGCCAGTGTGAGCGGCGAAAAAAAAAAAAACGACGAGGCGATTTCGGTTCCAATGCTGGTTGCCATTGCGTGCGGCAGAACGGCAACCGTTTTTTTTTCAAGACGTGAATTTTGTTGCGTGCGTGGAGAGCCGCACCCGGAATACCGCTGGCGTGACCCGCAACTGCTGCTACCTCAGGTGTAGAATTCCAACAGGTGACAGCCTTTTCGTCTCCAGACGGCGTGCTCTGATCCCCTCCCACCCAATGAAATAACAACAAACCCCTTAACCGATACCTGGCAGTCAGTAACAAGGGGTGTACGGCAGTACGTACTCCCACGAAAAAGAGAATGGAAGGCGATACATCCAACCAACCGTATGGCACAAGGGGACGGACGGCAGAACGGCAAGCCCCGCCAGACCGAAAATATCTACAGCACTAGTGACCTGTGGCCGTCAGGGGACACGCGGGGCACAGCTACCGGCCCGTCCTAATAGGCCGCACTTTACATGTTAGAGGTGTGGCGGACAACATTGTGCGAAAAAAAACCACCGTGATGGACGACTGCTATTACCGAAACTACTGTTGGTGTTCTACTGGTAGCTTTTAGTATGGATGACGTCGCCCGTACGCACATGACCGGTGCTCGTTTTTTGGTGACTGACCGTCAATAGTGCTGTAGACATGTTTGATAGTGATATTTATTGTGCAATGTTCGTGTTGATTTTTTTTGCAAGTTGCAAGTTGCGCACCGTGCAAGGCCGCCGAGCTTGCCCCCCCATACGTCTTCACGTCCCGGGGGGGCTCCTCGATCGTCAGGAAGAGCAAGGCATCGGAGGAACAGCTTTCGGTGGAGGCGTCGAACGTGATCGACACCAGCACGGCGGGGCACTCCGAGTCGACTCTCGCTGCCGACGCCGCCAAAACCTGACAGCCGGAGGCGGTGGGATACAGATGCAGACAGGGTTACGGTAGTCGGATACACAAGGGTGGTTGGCTGGATGAAGGTGAGCGGTGGGATACAGGTACAGATAGGGTTACGATAGTCGGTTGCACAAAAGTCGTTGGGTGGATGAAGGTGATGGGGGGTTGTGTAGACGTGGCGAGACAAAGTAGAGACGAGGCGGTTGGACAGACGGAGTGACTGGATTGACAAGTAGGATGGATGGAAAAAGTATGTGCGACAACCTATAACCAGATACCTGGTAGTATTTTGACCCTTTTTCAACTCCAAAAATATCCTCCTACTGTAGTCTAATTCCAAGTAGTTTCCTCAAAAACGCGGGTGCAGTTCTGCTCTATCAGTGTACGTACGTACGGGTATTATATGGCGGGTATTTTACTCGTACAGTAAGTGTGATGGTGATCTGTACAGTGCGTAGAGTAGTATTAATAGTACCAGGTACCAGCAAGATACCTGGTTCGAAATACCTGGTACGAGTTACTGTTGTAACATCGCGTCGTACGTTAATTCGTATATAGTTTGGGATCAATGAGGCCTCCTGCTGCGACCAGTCCGAGACTATCACCCACTCCCGCGTTGATTGTCTGGCATTCAACGCGGCACCTCGTCGCAGAGAGGATGTACCCCGGTGAAATAAACACTAACAAAACTGATGTTGTCGACGGTACACCTGGCTACCAACGATGGGCGGGCGGGATGGTCTGTTTTTCCTAGCCTCTTTCTACTTTGTCGCGCTGTTGTAGAGCTGCGACATCGCTCGCGGAGTGATACTCAATCACTGTCTCCCCACACAACCATGAGGCTTTCCCGAAAAGGGATCCACCCTGCCGGCGTCCCCACTTTTCTGTGCTAGTTTACTGCTGTTGTAACATCGCGTCGTACGTTAATTCGTGTATAGTTTGGGATAAATGAGGCCTCTCTCTGCTGCGGCATGAGATCACGCCCATATATGCTGACCCTTTTTTTTTCTCAATGCCGTCGCTCGTTTGATGCGTATCCTTTTATGCGGAATCCTTTCATTCCTGATTATCCCCAAACTTGTACGAAGCCTATTAATACCAGGTGGTTGATTAGGGGTTCTGCTACCGTTGGTTGTTCCGTGGGAACGTCGAGTACGATTTTCCATACCCCTCCGACGGTGATACGGCGCTGAGGTACGCGATTGCGGTGTGAGGCACCCGGAACGCGTTTACCTGGTAGTCGGCACGCAGTGTTGTGGCGTGTCTCCATGCGGTTCTTTCGGAACTAGCATACACTCATGTCGTGCTTGAGGGCGATTACTGCATACCACGTACTTGGTACTGCTTAGTTACTTGCAGTTGTACCGGAACAGCTGATGTACTACAAATAGACGTTTATCACAATACTTGTAAAATTAGGTAAAAATGGAATATAGACGAGGCGTATTAGACACATATAAAACTCGAGAATATCGCGATATTTGACCTTTAGAGCCAAATTATGTGCCTGACGAGTTTTATACGGACGTCGGGTGTAGGTGATATTTTCGCTATACGTGGTCCGCAACACACAAATATATGCTTGGGGTATTTTTACCCCAAGCATATATTTGTGTTCTCTTTTTTGTTGGTAGAGCCGAATTTTGTAGACAAGATTGGACACACCTCAGACATAGCCTGTCTCCTGTACTCGGTCATCCGATCATCACGACGCCGCCATGAGCAACAACAGCGGCGGTGGACGCGACGACTTGGTTGAATGCATAGGGCAGATAGGTTCTCCCGTGGTCGGGGACGGGCGGAAGCCCGGGATGCCCGGGTTTAGCGACACCAGTCCAGAATCCAGTGTTCCGGCTAGGCGTCTCGACGATGGAGTCGCCCCAAATCCATGCCCCCAACAAGCCGTGCCACCCACCCTATCCGGCAACAAGCGGGTAGCGGTCGGCGCGCCGGATGCCCGGACAGGAGGAGGAGCCGCTTGGCGGTCACTTCATGTCGGCGCCATCGCCGTAACATGGGTTCTGGTGTGAACTCTACCTACCACAGCAGCAGCAGCAGCAGCCATGTCCTCTAGTCCATGTGATGTACATACGTGCTTGACTTGCTGGAGGATGACGTGGACTGTCACCTAATTAATCAGACTCTCATAATACACCCGAGTTTTATATCTCAGGTGCTTCTGGCAAAAAAGGCGATATTGAGTTTTATATCGAGGGATTTGCCAATACGGAAATCGCGATATTGAATTTGACGTAAAGATTCGAAATATCGCCCTCTCTTGAGTTTTATATATGTCTATTACGCAGCTTGCAAAGTTGAGTATCAACTATTTAGTCAGTCGAACTCACAGCTGACGTATTTCAAAATTTACAAAATAGACGTGCCTTCTGAGTTTTATATAAAAAAATGACTGGAGCACGCCTGCCTGTATTTATGTAGGTGAAGATATGCGTGAACTGTATAATAGCTCGTACGTAGCATGTATACCAGGCATGGCAGCATGACCCTGAAGTAAATCGCCTGCCGTTATGCTCACGTACGACTACAAAAGTGCATTGGCGTACTCATCCACGATTACGCCATATGGGTTGATCACCCGACTACAGAATACCAGGTACAGACGTACATATTGCGCTCACGATCACGCCCAGTGGGTTGATCACCCCCAGGAAGCCAGAACAGGTGCTGCTGGCTGATAAATAATGTATCATACGATTACTTGTAACGATATGATACCTACTGCTCCCTGTACCAACATGCGAGCGATGTTTTGTTTGTGCAAAACAGGTGACACAGACAACAGTTGAGCAGACAAACTGCCAGTTGTGGTACGAGCGTGATGGACGACTACCTGGCACAGCAGTATTTTTTACAGGGCAGAGTACACTACAAGCACAGCAGCAATGCCACAGCAACAGCAGCAGCAGCAGCAGCACAAACGACGTACGTGTGTATGGTATGCACGAAGTAACGTGCTCGTAGTCGTACTTGTGGAATACAGAAATCGAGCGGTTCGCCCCCAGACACGATCGAACTGAAATAACTCCAGCGGTGGCACGTGTCGAGGTGCGTCTTTTTTCTGTCTGTTGCTTGTTGCACTATTCGTACCAGCACTGCACAGGAGCACAGCAGGAGCTGCGTAAGTTTGCGCGCGCAGAATGGCAAGAAGACTGAGGCGTGGTCGCCGTTAATGTATACTGGTAATCATTATTTTCTCTGATTTTGATCCCGCCGCATCTTTGCGGAACACAAACAACAAACCTCAAGCGAAGCGAGAGCCGACGCAACCACCTCTTGCTACGTAGAAGGTCGATACAGAGGACGGGAGGCGGACAGAACACGACGGCCGCCGACGGGAGGGATCCCAGTCGCTCAAGCTGCTTCGTATTACTCTGAAGATGGTGTGGTGCTGCATTTGCATTAGTAGCGCACACCCCCCAACACGAGACTGTATTGAAATACAGCAGACACCACAGGTATTTCTCTCTCGTGTTTCGTATCAAATCATCACGGTGCGTGTGCAAGAAAAAGTCGCCAGAACAACGGAGAGGACAGCCACTGCAGTACCCTTCCCTCCCGCTACCACCCTCGGCAACCAACCTGCAACAGCGATAAGACAGGGGCAAAGCTTGGCACAAGCAATCACTTCCGAACACACGGTGTCCCTTCAAAACACGCGCTGCTCTCACCTGTACCGTCGCACAGGATGGATCAGAAGAAGAGAGACCATCCTGAGATGTTGCGCGCGCAGCTGGGAACCCCAGCAGCGCCGACCCTAGCAGCAATACCAAGGACGCTCGCCACACGCAAGTTGCCATGGCTCAACCCTTGGACCCTGCTTGGCTAGCAGGAGTATGGCCTTTCCTCGCCAGAGGGCAGGGTGCCTGCGCTTGGCTTTCGCGACCAGTTGTCTTCGTTGCTGGATGATGTTGTCAACGGGAGCAGGGAGGCGGAGCACCGGGCTCGTTTTTTTTCAGTTTTGGAAATTCTCACGTATCGTGTAGGCCAAACAAGGCCCTCCAAAAGGAAGGCGCAGTGCCACGCAAGAGGGGGGGTGCAAGTTGGGCACAAAAGGAAGCAGATGTGGGAGCGAGGTCGACGCAAGCGTCTTTATGACGAAATGCTGACTCGTGTGTGGGTCCTTCCTCGTCCTAGGGGTTGCCTTTGTGTTTGGTGCGAACTCCCTTCCTTTAGAAAAAAGGCAAACGGCAAACGGCCAAACCGGGCGATATTTTTTGCTCGCATCTCATTGGCCCATTGTTTATGCCGCACGTAGTACGACACAGACACTCAGACACAGACGATTCCATTCGGTATTCGGTTCCATGTTCTACAACAGCAGTAGTATAGTACCTTTTACCGGTGCGTGTGGCAGGAATAATATCTGCTCCTGAGGGTGTCTAGGTGCGTCGAAAAGAGGGTCCGATACCTCCTCCCTCTTTTTCCAAGCCAAGTTTTTTATCGTTCGGAGCCACACAATCAAGCAATACTGGTGGAAAAAAGACCGAGAGCAGGAGACGTGGACGTAAAAATGACGTCATCCAAAATTCGCCCGGCACGGCTTGGATTTCTCGAGCTGGAGCTGGATACCATGATATCCACTGCTGCTGATGTTTGCACTTATTTTTACTTCCTGATAAGCCTTCGTCTTCTTGACATAATTGAAGTGACATACCCCTGGTATATGTACTGTATGATGTTCCAACTTTTGTTTATCGGCGGTCAGAGCTCGGCGTCCCGATGCCGGGGCTGAGAACCTGTCGCCACCACAAACAACAAAAAAAACTTTACACCGACTACGTAACGCGTCAGGAAGGTAAATACCCTGCGCTGTGAAGTCAAATCGCCGTTGTACATTTTTTTGGCGTCGTCGGCGGGACCGCTACCCTAGTGGCTTTCTTTTCATGTTCCCTACGTACTGGTGTGTCATAAAACAAACATGTTGTTCAGCTGCTTGATCGAGTTAGTTGTGGACGGCGCTGTGGATACCGTGTAACAGCAGTGTCTCGTTCGTTGCGGTGAACAACAGCGACAGCAATGCCAACTGATTGATGCTGGCTGTGGACTTCGGCTGTACGCGTAATAATGCCTCAAAATGCAGTACCACCACCACCGCCACCATCAAGCGACTGCTGTATCACGGACAGACACCGCCGTTCGTGTAAAAAAGATGCGTCGAATCGGTCATCGTGAGCGATAAACACAACAAACTACTCTACAGTAGTACAGGACACCTATTAACAATAAGCAACACGGTAAAAATAAAGGCAGGGTGATACTTTTCAACAAATAAGAAAGCCGCCAGGTTGGGCTTCCGCCGCAAAATAAGAAAGAACCCCCCTTTTTACCTCCCTGGGGCGAAACCTCGACGCCTTCTGGTCACCTTGCAGCTTGCCCCGGGTGTTTGCAAGTGACAATTTTCACCTACCTAGTATTGTTCAGCGAACACTTATCAATATCGTCACTAACTCTTAGACGACTTTTTTATTTTCGCTCATCGCTTTTATTATTTTGTTTCTGCCGAGCCCGTTTCCTCGTCGCCCTTTCCTACAAGCAAGACTTATGATACACGCGAAAGAGTTCGGACGCCGACCCTACGCATGCGCAAGTAGTCAGACAGGGTAACTACCGTACATTTTCATATCGGTATCATCACTATGAATGAACACTTTTTCAAAGCCATCAACAAATAAATAGCCTGAATTCTGCACTGCGAAAGTAAGAAAGAGGCTCAGAAAGAAAAAAAATCAAAGGCCGGATTCCTGTTTCAGGTGTCCTGCACTGTACTTCAACAGCAGACAGTGCCGCTTGCAGGAACATCGCGCAGGAAATTTTTCGCTAGGTGAAATGTCTCAGTGTTGCGTGTTGAATCGGTCGCGCCTTCCTGCTATGTGATGATGTGTTAATAATAGTATGCGCCGTAGTACCAGGGACATCATTGGTCATTGGTGGTATCATGCAACACCCAACTAACAAATGGACGAGGAACCAAGCACAGCGGCAAGCCAAAGCCTTCAACACAAGTGCACGGAGCACATACATACGTACACATATTTCAAAGAGTCCACGCCAAGAAAGACAGGCACCTCGACGACTGCTCTACCTTATTTACTACACGTGCCGGGTATACGTATTAATAGTACACGTACTTCTGTAACAGGTACGCAATACAGAATATCTTGTTATATACCGATATGCACTAATAATAGTATGTGCGTATAAATAGTGAGTACGAAGCTTTAGGCAAACCAGCTTTAGGCGTTACGTCTTACCAATATATAGGAGTAGCAGGCAGTACTATTAATATCAATAGTATAGCCGTACCGGGTAATCTATGTAAACAAAACCAACGTTCGCGCGAGGAAGCTACACTAAAAACTACCACGCAATCAAGATGTTCATCCGGTGTGCACATTAATCAACCAACTCCAAAAGTTCACATGTGTTTCATTCCACGTTGAAGAATTCTTTGCAAAGTCACACATTCCATTCCACGTTTTCGCTTGTATTATATCAGCAGTTTCACATCGAGACGAGGGGCGGAGGCAATCCCACGGACTATCAATAATACTATGATACAAGTAGTACATATACAGAATGATCGAGGATGGGCAGGAGAGAAGAAAAGCCGACAAGACCAAGCGTTTCCTCCGCCATCCAGACACCACATTGTTACCTCTGGCACAACATTAAAAAAAATGCAAAGCAACCTCTCGCCGCCCTAATATTTAGGCGAAGGGGGAGTATGATACAACATTGCCTGTCCAGCTATATCCCGCCCGATCCATAGAGGGCAACAAAGCTCAACGGGCCCCTATCGCAATGTAATTTCCTCCGCAACCGCCGGTCACATACTTGCCACAACTCCAATCAGTTTGCAAGCAACCCCCCCCCCCCCCTCTTTGGGGGGGAGCTGAGGGGAAGTATGGGCTGCCAGCTATATCCCGCCCGATCCACAGAGAGTGATGCTTATCAACGGGCCCTTACCACAAAGCAGTCCATCGCACCAAATCATCACAAGCACACCACAACGCAAACAACGAAAAACCAAACTGGCCAACGGCCGCTCGAAACCCATCAAACGCCTCCAGAAATGTGTCCACAATATGGGGACACACTAACTTGGAACTAGACTGGAATGGTTTTCGTAGTATTATAAGTAAAAGGGGTAGTCTAACCCTTCTTCGAGTGCAACCCCGTTTCGGGGATAAACAAGCTACTCGGAAATACACTGGGCTATTTTTCGCAACAAGCTTCGTAAGGTCGAAGGGCGGCATCCGCGGTGGGTAAAAGCAAAAACCAACGCGCGGGTTCGCCAAACAGGCACCGAAGCGAACGAGTCGCAGGCCGCAACCGTTATACTCGTAGGCGTTGCGGTATTTGTACCGAAGCGCGTAACATTACGTTTGTTTCGCAGAAAACAAGACCCTCGCAGGCAAAAAGCAAGTGCGACGACCACAAGAACACCCGGTCGCCAACTACGTACGTAGTGTACCTTGGACAACATTTTAAGCAACAGAAGCAGTACGAAGCCCTCGTGGGATTACTCTGCTGTCGTAATGAGTCATTATATTCGTTCCTTGCATCTACAATATATCAATTCGAGCCCACAGCAGTAGGGAGTGCGTATGCACCACACCCAGCTCTGCCGTTGCTCTGAAACATAATGAAACATCTACATCTTCAAGCGCGCTTCACTTCAATCATCGCGTGAAGTCAGTAACATCACGAAGCTTGCAAAAAGACAACACAGAGGCAAAAAAGAAGGAAAAAAAAAAACGAAAAAAAGACATCGGCACGCCCTCGAAACACAGAATATATATCTATAAAATCTAAACAACGCGAAAAAATTGCGCCACGCAATGCAACGTCACCGCCGTCCACACTATCCCGAGACGAGAATAGACCAGATGAAAAAAACAAGCAAAACAAAACAACTGAACAAACAAGTAGAAAGTAGTAATATAGCAAAAACAAATGCGAAAACGGCGAACACCGGCATATGCCGGTATGTAACATGGCAACAACAAGAAAAAAAGGGCAAACACAGGCAAACACACACAACACAAGCACGAAACAAACAGCAAAAACGCAAAAAGCAAGTTGCAAAAAAAAACGGCGTGCGCAGGGGGGACAAGGGGGCGGGGGCAGAAAGTGCTCCAAAGTGCTTCGCCGGAAGCCACACCAGAAAGCACCCCCGACAGCAACACGCCTACGCGCTAATCGAAACCCCTTGACGGAACCGTAAATATTTCCTCAAGCTCATGGGCGTCCGAGTGGCCGCGAAAGCCACCCTCCCTCTTCCAGTGTCCCTCGGCGAATAGGTAACGGTGTTGCGGGGCAGGTTCTGGCTTGGCGTTGCACTTCAGGCAGAGGTCATAGTCGGGACAGCTGAGGCAGTGATATCTTGGTCCCGAAAAGTCTTGCGTGCCGCTGGGATGTTTGACAAATGGGAGCGAGCCAGAAGGGATAAGGGTTCGACAGAGCAGGAGGAGGAGGAGGAGGAGGGGGGGAGGGGGGGAGGGTGGTTGGTTTGGTTTGGTTTGGTTCGGCCGGATTGAAGATGGGAATTTTGGAGAGGTCGTGATTCGATCGTGAGTTTTGTGTTGTTGCTTGCTGCTGTTTCCGTTGCCGTTGTTGTTGGTTCTGCGCTTCGGGTTTCGGTTTTGGTTTATTAGCTTTGGGCGGCGGTATTTCCGGTGTCGGCGAAGCAGCAAATCGATTTCCTCTGATGAAATAGGAAGGGAGGGCGGGGGGGGGGGTGGGGAAGGGGCGTAACCTGATGAGAGAAGGCTGCTTGAGTTTCACTCTAGCCCCCTCCCCCACCCCTTCCTCCCGCTGCCACACTCGAGAGCGGACAACGCTGCCGCCGCGATTTGTTTCTTACCTCCCACATCTCTCCCCCCCCCCCCCCCCCCCCCCCCGCCCCGCGACCATTTTACAAACCCTCTTCGACCAGTAGACCGATGAGGGTGAACTGGTGAACTGATGGGGCATAACTAGGTGCAACGCACAGCGCCTACTTGTCGATCCTCGAACACCAACCACTTTCTCGTACCGGTATACCTGGTACCTTGTACAAAGCACGGTAAAACATTACTTACACCGCCCCTCATGCAGTCTCGTACAAGTGCTCTTCGACCAGTCGACCGATGAGGGTGAACTGGTGGACTGATGGGGCATAACTAGGTGCAACGCACAGCGCCTACTTGTCGATCCTCGAACACCAACCAATTTCTCGTACCGATATACCTGGTACCTTGTATAAAGCACAGTAAAACATCACTTACACCGCCCCTCATGCAGTCTCGTACAAGTGCAACGCAACACTTGACAGCACAGAGAAACGCACCAAGCCCTCCCAAGCTTACCATCTCTCTCTCCCTCTATCTCTCTCCCCCACCCCCATCTTCTCTCTCTCCCTCACCAACTGTCGCAGATGAACGCCAGATGTCGACCCCTTGCCACGTACTCCAGCGTCTGCCTCGCGTTGACGTGTTGCTGCTGTTCGTGCGCGATGCGAGCGCGGAACCCCTGGTAGCCCAGCGACTCACAGACCTCTACTACCTCCGGCAGCTGGACATGAGCAAGAAGAAACAAGAAGCAAGAGGTGACTCGTGAGACCCCTACCCCTCGGCTAGAGTAGTACATATCTACAACCCCCCGTCTGCGACCCGCCAGAGATGTTCCGGCTCGTGAGACCCCCACCCTCCGGCTAGAGCATTTCATTCCTAGAAAACCCCCTTCGCGACCCAAGCGATAGAAACGCGGACACCTGAACGACCACAGCAGGCAAATGTTGTCCCTGGCGGCAGTGATATACTTGCTAAAAATATATATCTCGCAGATGAACCGTCCTTTGCGGATAAAATGTTGTCGGTTGTTTTTTTCAAGCTCGCCACAGCCGACACGCCTATTTTCATCCATCTACAAGATCTTACCCGGGGGGGGGGGGGGTACTACTCATGTCATGCATGCCGTAGTCGTAAGACCTATGCCAATGGGAAAGCGAAGTATCAACAAAAAGTTTGAATTCCAAAGATACCCGCCAATTTGTTTTAGAACACGCTTCCTATGGGCACGTTTAGAAAAAAAAAAAAGTACTCAACTTTTGGAAAAGCCCGAAAAAAGCAAATCTGGGGCCGATGTTGGGCCAAGATCGGCTTGAGAAAAACTCGGGCCGATGTTTGGTTCGAAGCGGCGAGATTCCGAATCCTCGACAGACATCGATCGACAAAACCAACGATTGCGTCATGAATTCTGAACGGAGTGCGCTGGTTAGGGGCTCCGACCCACCCTTGGGTCACCGTCTTCACACAATGGCCAGTGACGTGTGGCGGGCGCTGGCCAGGCGTACGATAAAAAAACAATTAGCCGCTGGTGTGTACCAAACAGAAGATAAGTTTTCTCGATCCGTCTCGAATGGCAAAAAACAGGCTTTTTTTCAGGTTTGGGAGGATACTGCAGGACGCCGCCGGCAAGCTCTCGCCCCCTAGAGCATGTATTCACTTTCTATCTTCGATGCCGCCATCTATACTCGTTGGCCTTGCCCGACACCAAGCGGGTTGGCCGTGGGCTGAGTCTATATCGAGATCGAGCATCTATCGTCCCACGGGCTGATTTTTATCAGGGTGTTGACAATTTGCAACGAGAGAAAACATATTGCGCCGCCTGCAGCCGTTAGAAAAAAAAAGGAGAAAAAATCAAACATTCTTTCCCGTTTTTCCCACAGCGGCGGTACGAGGATATTTTCCGCTGTTTTTTCACAGCAATATTTTTGAAAGAAAACTTTTGGACTTCGTGTTGCCATTGGCATACGTCTAATACCATAGACCTTCGCATCCCTACAATGCCTTTACGGAGCACGTCGGGTTTTCACAGACCAGGCGCGGGGGCGTTTCACGGTGATAATACCAGCCACTCCCCTCAATATTACATTTTCAGTGTGGGCGTTGCCAGTATGTACGGCGCTGGGATAGTGCGCTGAACAGTGTGCGGCCATCGAGTCAATACGTGCCCAACAAAAAAAGGAGGTGCTATCACAAGGGTATACTAAACAAATACTTGGAACTACAGTAGGACCATTTTCGATATGATAAAAGAGTTGCGGCGATTTCGCCGGGACGCATCACACTGTAAACGACGCTTGCTGGAGATGAGCATCGGGCCGAAAGCACCGCAAATCAAACGTCGGCAGTGCCAGCTCCGTTCGCGTTCGCCAAAAAAAACAAAAACACCAAACAAAATAATGGAACCAATACACAACCAACAACAATGCCACGGTAGCGGCAAGAGCAGTAGCATCGGTAACAATCACCTTCAACAGATGAACGCGCCCTAGAGGCCCCCGCCCCTGCAGAAGCTCGCGCATCCCCTTCACCAACTCCTCGGCAATCTCCACGTACGTCCTCCCAACAGACGCTCTTCCCTGTCCTCCGCAGCCTGCGCGGAAAAAACAAAAATTGAGGCGCCGGCTCCGAGTCCCGCCTCTTTCAAGGTAATGGGGCAGTTTTCCAGTGCTTGTTCTTCTTCACCGCCATTGCCATTGTCATCGTCAAAAATTTCAGTAACTTCCCTTCGTCCCGCACCACGCGCCACGGGTGCCATCGACGCTCTGCAGCTTGCCGGTAACTCGGGAGCCGCTGACGCCGATGCTCCTCTCACAGTAACCGCCGCTCGCGCTGCTACCGCCCCCGTCCCCCCAGCAGCAGCGGCAGGAGGAGGAGGAGGACCAGGATCGTGTTCGGGCTGTACGCTGCTGCTATCGCTCACCGTCCCGTCAATACTGTTGCTGCCACTGCCACCGCCCCCACAGGTCCTCGTCCATGGCCTCGCACCATGCCATTTAGGTCGATGCCCCGATGGTAGCGGTACTGACGACGGGGGAGGGCAGGAAAAGAAACGCTTGGACACGTTGACGCCCGAAGACCCTTTCTCCACGCGCTCCGCCTTGGTTGACGATGGCAGTGGCTGCGGGGGGCAGTCGCGGCTTGACTGGGGAGCGGTGCTGCCACTGCTGCCGCTGCCACTGCTGCTTCCGTGGGTGCTGCTTTTGCCTTTTCCTTCGTCCTGAGGTCCGGTAGGGGCCTGCATTAGAGGGTAGCAGGAAATTCAGAGGCAACCGACGAAGAGAGGGGCATCACGCAAAGTAGGCACAGCAGGAGTACCTGGCACGGCAGTACATTGCTCATCTCTCTAGGCGTACTCGTACAGTAGTAGAAACCACTACTCACAAAAATGGGAATCAAACCTTGAAACGCCGTAGTAATCGTCCGCGTCGGATGCATTTTCTCGACCACGTGGAGAATACGCATCGACGCACCAACTTTCTCCACAAACCCTTACCTCCAATAAAACATGAATCCTCATCAACTGGTCCGTACAAAGCACCTTGTACAAAATCACAAACACGAACACACAAAGACCAAGAGCAAGAAGTCCCGTCTCCTCCTCCCTCCCACTCGCCCTCACCCCCCCCACCACGAAGGAGACACATGCACGCACCGCTTCTCGCCCAGCGGTCTCCGCCGGAACGCCTTGCCACACACACGGCAGCTCCTCTATGTACGCGCCGAGCTCCTCGGGCGCCACTCCTTCCGGCAACAGCTTGGCCGCCAGCTCGAACAAGCTTCGCAGCGGGCTTCTCCTTCGCAGGACCGCGTGGGTCAAGTACACAGGCAACCCCTGGCTGCCGTCGCCACCACCGCCGCTGCCGCCCTCGCCGTCGCTGCAGCCACCATCCTCCTCCTTGGTTCCGCCGCGACAGCCCTTTCCCCGAGCGTCGTCTCCGTCAACGCCGTCTCTTTCAACATTAAGCCCCAAGGTCTTAAGAAACACCAATATGCGTTCTTCTCTGGGAGGTATTGTCGGGGACACCCCACTGCCTCTACCGGTTCCGCTCTGCACACTGCTCACGGCCGGCGCTACCTCTGGCTGCTCTCCCCCTCCCCCTCTCGGCACCGCCGCCGCCGCCGGCAGCACCACCACACATCGTTCGCATTTCCGGGGGGAGGAACGGTTGCCCCGGCCCCCGTGGCCTCCTCCGGTGGTCCGGGCTCCACCGGCGGCGACCAGGTGCGAGGACCCCACCCCAGCGCCGATCTCATCTCCCACGGAGGCATGTCTGCTGTGCAGGAGAGCCTTACGCCGGCAAAGCTCTCCTTCGCGGTCGGGGGTGACGTCAGCGTGGACGTTGTCGGTGGTCGCGACGGCGCCTCCACTACCGCCGCTACACACCGGTGAACTGGCATGTCGGGAGCCTGCCACCGCGGCAGCTCCCTCTCCATCTCCCAGAAGCCTCCGTCGCTGCGTTGCTCTACCCACAGGCGCACTCTGCAGGTATCGTCCATCGTGTCGCTGGTAAGGAGGCGGACAAGGCTGGGGGATTCGCGCGCGCCATCCAAGAGTCGAACGGCCCTACCTTTCCCGCTTAAAGGAACAAGTAGTGGGAAAGGGAAGGCAGCGTGTCATGCGTTCAAGAGGGGGTGGGAATCGGATAAGCGGAGAAAAACCAGGGGGGGGAGGGAGGGCGTTAATTGCACATTGGTAAGCCCAAACATGAGAAAGAAGCCCTGCGAGGGGTATTGGGGTAAGGCGAGGGGAGGGGGGTATTCATGCCATGCATGGCCGTAGTCATGTGTACGCTTGATAAGATAAAATGCGTGTGAAGGGCACTGAGATGGGCATTGGGGTGTGACGAAGGCATGCATGCCATGCATGCGTGAGCCTTGTGGTGTTGTCCAAGTAGTTTCGGGGTACAGTCCTCCCTCTTTACCCGCCCTAACAGGGGAGCCCATTTTTGCATCATGACCGGGGTCTGTAACGGACCATGCGCGACAATGACGAGGGTGATGGGTGGGATAAAACTCGACGACCTTTCCACCTCAACCAGAAGACGTACACTTGATAAAAAACTCTGGGGGGGTAGAGCCATCCCACCCCATTTCATGCCGTACCAAGCCACACACCTCACAATACAATATAATATGTACCGACCACCCACCCCACCACACCGCCCAACACGACACCACACCTCAGCAACTGTCTCGGGGCTAGCGGCGTGTCCGTCAGGGGCTGCGTGATCACCCACAGACGAATGTCGTTGGTCGAGGGCACATCGAGCGCAATCGCGACCAGCTTCTCCATCTCCTCGACCGTCGTGCATCGCAGGACCTCGAACGTGAGACACGGCAGTGGCCCGACGGTCTTGCCCGCGCCTGGCCAGCCCCACTGCGAGAGTCCTGTGTTCCACGGCATGCTCCGGTGGTTTTCTGGACAAACGCGTGGAGGTGGGGGTGGGGGTGGCGGCCAGCGACGGCAGTCAGTCGACCGATTAACCATCACCCAAAATACACCCACGGCGGCATGGCAGTTACAGCCTTACCGGTACACGGTAAAACGTAAGGTATTCGGGGATATTCATGTTTTAGCTCCACTTTTGCTCGGAACAGACATGCACAAACAGATACACACAGACACACAGACAGACAGACAGACGGACAGACGGACAGACAGACAGACAGACAGATAGATAGACAACCATCAGAGCAGACAGACAGGCAGACATGCAAACAAGAAAACCAGGCAACCAGACAATCGGACAGGCATACAGGCAGACACAACTGCAGGCAGACACCGCACCTCTCCGACCCCTCCGGCCTCGAATCTCCCGATAGCCGTGGTAGTGGTACGGCTGGTCGTTGCCTCGCACCGGCACCACGCCGAAGCCGCAATGGGACGCGAGGTCGGCCGTGGTATACACGTGCGCCGTGAGGAACAGCAGGCGCAGGCGCAACCGCACGGTCAGGCTGCCGTCCTTCAAGAAGCCTGCCTCCGGGTCCTGTAGCGTTCGTATATAGCCGGTCGTCGTTAGGACACGCTCGGGAAAAGACAACAATAACAACAGCAATAAAATCAGCAGTAGCGACATCAATACCAGCAGCAACGGCAACCACAGCGACACCAACATCGGTAACACATCACCACCAAGCACCAGCAACAACAGCAACGACAGCAAAACAGCAACAGCAACAACAATAACAACAACGGAAAACAGCTATCACGGGGGACCATAGTTAATAGGATCAAATATTGTTAGTAAAAAAAGATAAATATATAGGTTTTATGTATACCATAGGTCCTATGAACTATGGACCCCCGTAATAACCCAGAAAAGAGGTACTGCAACGGTTCAAGTTGAATACTTTCTGGCGGAGAACACGCACTTCTTCAAGCTAATGACGGACCACCCTCTCTTGTCCATGCTATGTAAGGCGCCGCACTACGTCCAGAGTAACGCTCAGCGTCTGCACTTCGCTTTCGGGGTGGCCCGCGGTTGGAGACCCACGTAACGGAAGCGCGGGCCTGAGAAAAAAATAACAAAAACCTGACCCAATACCAGCACCATGCGAGCTGGGCCAGCCAAGACCCCGTCTATTCAGGTCGGCCATGCAGCGCCCAATTTTACGCAGTTGGACATGAAACTTTGACACGGTGTTGTCCATGCACCAGCCGAGACAGGTCGTGCCGGGCTTTTTTGTTTTTTGTTTTTTGTTCAAGAGATATGACCGAAAATACACCCCAAAAAATAAAAACACGACTGAAACTCCTCTACAAAAAAGAAAAATCAAAAAGCCAGGAACAACTTAATATTGCACGTGCGTCACAAATACGGTGTTAAAATTTCAGATCGAAAATCGCAAAATTGAGCGCTGTATCGCGGTAAATACATTTTTCTCGTTTCACTTGATTTAAATACGGAATACTGTCTTAGGCCATGTCTCGTGATGGGCAACGAATTGAGCAATGAAACTGATATCGATCTTCTTGTACCCCCTGTAACGTCTCCACCAAATTTCGCCTTGATCGGGAACGACGATTTTATTACTGAAATTGCCTGGAATTTAGTTAAAAAAATTGGCGTTCTTGAGTTTTTGCCGGTATCTCGTCGAGTTCGAGTCGAACTATAAACATGTCATAGTTCTCATAATACCTTTTTTTTTGCACGTGCACTGATATGTCAGGGTCAGTGCCTCCAAATTTCAAGTCCTAATTCGCAGTGGGTCACGAGATACGACTGCATGATTGATCGTCCGTTTCATGGCTGGCCCAGCTCGTACCAACAGTGAATACCAGCGCCAAACACCAACATCGCCGACCCTTGCTCCCGCCTAGCCCCCAATCACCCCCGAAAATAGTACACAAGGCTACCCCTACCCTGCCATCGCTCCCACCCTTGCCCAACCGCCACTTTCACCACCAAAACACACACACCTGGATCCTGGAAGTTGGCAGGAGACAGTGCACCCCCCAGCTGCTTCTCCCGGGGAAGAAGCGGTCATCGTCCATCGAGGACACCCACATGACGTCCTTGAGGCCGGCCTTGTTCACCGCCGACAGGGAAAACGCGGCGCAGCACCCCGCGCTCGATCACAGAGGGGTCGCGCACGTGCGAAACCACCTTTACCCTTCCCTCCCGCGTCCTGCAACGCCTGCGGCGTCTGCGCAACCCGTGCGGGTCCCTGTTAACCTCCCTATCCCCCGACCCTCCGGCCATCAACACCCCCCCCTCAACACCACCACCACCACCACCACCACTACCCCTATCCACACTGCCGTTACCGCCTCCACCGCTAGTATTCCCCTCCCCCGCTAGGAGCCAAGGGTGGCCGGGGCCCACCTGTAGCGGAGGTGGAGGGAAAGCGGGGTGGGAAAGAAACCCTCCTCCCCACAGAGGCGTGTCCGGAAGGCCACTCTGGAACTCCACGGTGAGGTAAACGGACAGCCCCTTCTCTACGCGCGGCGCACCGGCCGCTTGTGCTTGGTTGGCGGCGCGGGGGTTGCCGCCGGGGTCTGCGATGAGCGAGAAGGAGTAGCCGCACAGAGAGAACGGGGGAAAGTACCTCCGCTCCGACTGGACGGGGGGAGGAACAGAAGAGGCGGGGTATTGCATCATGGGAGGACAGGGGGAGGGGCGGGAGGGGGGAGGAGGTAGGGGTACAGGTGGGATGCGGGTAGACATTGGGCGAGGGTAGGGGGATAAGGGTAAACAGCGACATACCAGGTACTTGATGCCTGGTATACATACGGTTTGCGCGGGCAGGGCCAGAGAGGAACGGAGGGTGACCAAACTGGAGAGGGAGCACGAGGCGAACAGACTCGAGGCCAATTATCTATTTACCGTACGAACAGCAGAGACGCAATCTCACCCTCCAACGCGCCATCTCGTTCGCCTTCTCGCGACGACACACACCGAAAGGACGAGAACCTTCCCCCCAGCACAGTACGCAACTTTCGCGTCCCAGAGAACCCCACGCGCTGTTTCATTTCCCCCGCCGTCACAGCACCACCCCAAACAACGTCGCATAACCCGCTCCACCCGACCCCTAACCTACCCGCCACCCGCCACCCCCGCTGGGTCCCCCCGGGACTCGCCATCCCACCCACCTCATCCCACTCTACCCCACCGCCCCCCCTCCTACCTCGTCCGCATCCCCGTTCACCAACGCGTCTGCGCCGTTCTCGTGCCCCACCGCCTCCATCTTCCAGTCCAGCACCGTCGACCGGCTCTCCCTGTTCCCGTCAAGAAACACCTCCCGCCAGTCCCCCTCGTAGGCGCTGCAGCTGGCGTATGCGGACTCGAAGTGCTGGTCGCCGAGGTGGGGGAAGGCTGACAGGCACGCTCGCTTTGATGCAGGAGAAAGAGAGCGAGAGAGATGGAGATGGAAAGAGGGAGAGAGATATAAACGGAGGGGGGAGGAGAGAGAGGAGGGGGGGCAGGAAGCAGAGAAATGGAGAGAGAATAAAGAGGGCGTCAGACAGAGTCCGGTCGGCGACACCAAGGGGTTTGATTTCGGAGCGGGAGGCGTATGGGGGTGGGGTGGGGGTGGGGGGGCTACCGCATCACACTTTGCTTACAGCAAGCCTATACCAGGTACACAGCAAGCAATACGTGCGCCTTTAACACAGCGCATGTCGTCATCCTACGAAGATGCCAGACAACAAACCAACTAACCAACCGAATCGAGCAATCAAATCAACCTGCAGATCAAGCAAAAGGTAAGGTGTATTCAATAGCATGCGCCCCTCTTGTGCATGTACGTGAGACCAAGTCTCGCTCAGCCCCACGACAAGAACTCGCCGCCCCCCCTTAAGCGGGACTGTTTAGTGCCCGAGGGCTCTGAGAGCTGCCAAAGCTCTGCCTCGAGACCCCGAAAGTCCGACAGCTCGAGCTCTGAGTCCCAAGATAGGGTCCTGAGAGTTTTCAGAGACCCCAAGACAGAGCCCCAGCTCTCAGAGTCCCCAGGCAAAGCTCTCAGAGCTCACAGAACTCCAAGGAAGAGCTCTCAGAGCTCTAAGAGCCGCGAGAGTCCGGACATCTCCAAAGAGGGAGAGAGGCATAAAGCATCGTCGGCC
The DNA here is from genome assembly GCA_031763025.1 of Macrocystis pyrifera. NCBI lineage: Eukaryota > Phaeophyceae > Laminariales > Laminariaceae > Macrocystis > Macrocystis pyrifera. The sequence goes on from JASSKH010000003.1 coordinate 17,309,199, forward strand.
GTGTACGGCAGCAGTACAGCAGCACAACCCAAACACGGTCAATAAAATATTTCACCGACGCGCCCCCCCCCCCCCCCCCCCCCCCCCGCGTGCCAGATCACGACTCAGTTCGCTTACGAGCCTGCCTCACCTTCCACAGAGACGTTCTGTCCGTCGCAAGCCTCCATCTGTACGAAACCCGCTCGCACGACAGTAAGCCGTTCCCATCAACGAACTGCCCGAGATGGTTGAAACAAAAAAAAAACGTTCGTACAGCATAACAGGATAACAGGATCAACAGGAGAAAGGAGAAGAACAGGAGAAAGGAGAAAAAGAGAAAGAACACGTTAACGCAGCCTCCGGTTCTAACACTTCCGGACAGAAAAGAGAGAAAAAATGCTTCACAGCCACCAAGGGGCCGACGACGAGACAAAAACAAAAGGGGGATACAGGACAGGAGAAGTTTGGTTTGAGTGAATGGTTGGACACAATGGCGGGTGGACAAACCCCTGCATGAAAAAAAACTGCGTGCCGCCTCGAATCTGTCTTTTTTTTCTTTTTTCTTTTTTCATCGAAACTGATAAAGGCACCTCACCTGTGAGCTCGAGAATTTCGCCGACTCTCATTTTTATTTTTGCAAGCGATGCTTCAATCGTGCGCGCTTTGAAGGTGTTTGATCTCTCATGAAGGATATCTATCGGTCGGAGACTCACCCCTCCGTGATAGCACCAGGGTCAACAGATCGAGAGTAGGGAAACGGTTAGCCGTTGATCATTTTATGAACAGAAAATATACCTTACGATACGATTGCCGACTGCTGCACACTCTCTCAGTCGTTCCGGTACTGCTGTACAATATGATGGCCCGGTCGACGGCACTGCAGGTATCAATTTTTAACATTTAGCTCGCCGTACGAGGGTCCCACAAGCACTACGTACGACGTGATCTAATGAACCAACATTAATTGTACATCATACGATACGATACCAACACACCGGTGCCAATTACATATACTACAGTAGGTACAGCAGTGATACAATACTCGTGTATCTGGTACTTGTTAACTGTACTTTATAATGGAAACAAAGACCCATAATTAGGGCCTTCGTTACCGGAGAGCTTTTCCCCCATAATTTCGCGCAATTTTTCAAGCGTTCACATTTTCCTGTGTTTTTTCCCCAAAACATGTCAAGTTTAACTTTCCTGATACTATCTATAGCTTCTGCATAATTTCTTAAATTGTGACAGAACGCCTCCGTATCTTGATACACATTTCCAATTTTCCAAAAAACTTTGAAAACTCTGGAAATAAAAGGTATCGGATAAGAAAGGCCCTTAGTGCCAGGTACAGCAATAACCCATGCTGCTGTGTTGCTGTACTTTACGGGGGTCCATAGTTAATAGGACCTATGGTATACATAAAAACCTATATATTTACCTATTTTTACTAACAATATTTGGTCCCGTTAACTATGGACCCCCGTAGCTCTACAGACGGTTGTGCCACACCACGCATACACCAAAAGTGAAGTAACGCAACTACAGAGTCCACGGCGTCCCCGGTGGCTTGGTAGGTGGTCCGCGTGCCTACCAAGATCAATTTCGTGGGTTCAAGTCTCACCGAGTGCATGTTCGTAGGGGCTTTTTCTTGCATAAAAGAGATTGATTAGCGGAAAGCGCGAGAGCGTTAGTTAGCTACGTTCGATGAAAATCGACGAGCAGCGGGAATGCTGAACCCTATGCGCGATAAAAAAATAAAGGCACGTCCCGGGGGGAGAAGGGAAGACACCTGTGACCACGGCTTGTCCAGAAGGTCGTCGAGGGTAAAACCTCTTACGAATTAGGCTGGAAAGTGAAAGTGATGAGTGAAAAAAAAAAAAAAAAAAAAAGTACCAGCACCAGCACCAGCAGTAGCCCTAGAGCCGTAGCCTTCGTCTGCTTCCCACCATTAACATACTTGGGTGCACTCGTAGGGTTCACACTGGAATATTCTTGTACCAGGTATCATACGAGAGAAGGAGTTGTACGGCACGCTACATACAGCAGTACAACAACAGGATGCCTCAACTTCTGCGCACGTGCTTAAACTCGACTGCTGTTCTGTTGCCACGACCACATTTCTTCTCGTCTTTCTCTGGTCGCTAGAAGCATTTTTTCTGGATCCCAAAAGAGTGTTGATTTGACCCTTGCAGGACTGCAGTCCCGCAATTGCTTAGAATTTGGCTGGTTTGTCCCCAAACCGGGACTCTGCAGTTCCAAACGGGCTAAAGGCGTTTATCAATTAAGGACGGCGCTTTTTTCCAAAGTTCGATTAGATATTTTCAGCCGATTCAAGTTGCGAGGAAAAGGTCGTGCGTTCTCGTAATGTCGGAATGAGTCCACGAGCCCGTCCACTTTTCCCGGGGCACCAATGTCCAAAATAGGCTTGTCCAAGGATGCAGCGTGATTTATTGCCGACTCTAATGTCTGTAATGCATTTCCAACAGATAGTTACGTCCTACGATGTCAAAACAAATATTATATCGAAAGCACTTACATACATGTACGATGTACGTACTCATACGTGGGCAGATACACAACTTCCCGGAAATTACCAGATGGGAGGGGACAAGATATGACGGGGAGGGACAGTATGGGATGGGATTCATCCATATTATTGAATACGCTTGCAAGAATTGACGTCGTTTTTGGAGCTTCAATACTACCTCTGTTTTAGTATGCCCCGCGGGAAAACGTCTCTCCCGAGCGCCGCCCGACCGCGCTACGCGCCCCCCACACAGCAGCCCTTTTATGTCTTCGGCAAAATAAGGGGCGCGACCGCTAAACTCGGGGAGCGGGGAGCGTCGAAAGGTGCCCTCCCGGGGACGGGTTGCTCGATCCCCGCGATGGGCGGGGGGTCCCCGTGATTCAGAGCGTTTCAATTGTTGTTGGAGGCATTTCCCTGTCGGTCTCTTTTTTCGTGTCTCCTGTGTTGGCTTTCCATTTTTATGGAAGGCTGTTTTCTGTCGGGGGTGGAACACTTTCCCCCGCTCCCCGGGGATTCACTACCCCTATTTGGGGTCAGAGGGAGAACGCTCAATTATGTAGGCAGAGATCAGTGGTTCGAGACCCATTTTTTTTTATTTTGTTTTGATTGTATGGCATTCAAATATGATCATACTAAAACCAATACGATGTGTTTGTACACTAAAACACATACCTGGTACAGTTTCTTAAGAGAAGTACCGGTACGTGGGTGGGTGGGTGGGTGGGTAGGTGGGTAGGTGGGTGTGTAACACAATTTCTTTAGTCGGCTGGTGTTGCAGCGTACCACTACTAATAGGCAATATTAATAGAATAATACACCAGTAGATGAACGGAAAGAGGAAGGATGATTGGATAGGGCAGGATGGGCTAGAATTGGAAATAATATGATAGGGTGGGGTGGGGTGGGATGGGATATGACGAGGGCGGGATAGGGTGCGATACCACTGTACCACTGTAAAAAGGACGTGATAGGGGCGGGCAGGATAGGATAAGGTGGGATAGACTAGGAAAAGAAAGGGTCGGACATCAAGATGGGATAGGAGATAGGATATAATAATATGGGATATGATAAGATACAGCAGTATAGGACAAGAAAGGACAGGATAGGATTGCTATATCATAGGACATGATAGAGTAGGGTAGGATGGAAGGAATAGGTAGAGTGCAAGGACGGGATAGAATATACTATTAATAGTAAGGCGAAGGAGGGATGCGATATGATACGAGGAGAGGTACAAGAGATATATTGAGACAGGATAGCATTATCTAGTAAGATGGGACACATCAGTGCACAGTAGGAGAGAACTGGATGGGACATGATAGGAGAGGAGGGGGTGGATAGGATAGGTTGGAATGGGATAGGGGATATATAGGACAGCATAAGATAGGATAGAAGGGAATAGGATAGGATACGATAGGATAGTATAGGTTTGACATGTTCGGATAGGATGGGAGACAATATTAATAGTGTGAATTCGGATATGATGGATATGAGATGATAGCATAGGACGAGATGGGATAGGATAGGATGAGAGGGTAAGCTATAAGCCAGGATAGCATAGGGCAGGATGCAGGATGGATAGGAGAGGATCGGATCGGATAGGACACGGTGGGGATATGATGGAGACTTAAGGTGGCAGATGGGGGCAAGTCGTCTTCTCACCTCGAAATCAATGTTGTTGCAATGTGGGGGAGAAGATTTTAATATTTAAATAAAGTGAAATAAATATAGCGAGCAACACCGGGCAGGGTGCAGGCGTCTCTCGAAGAGTCGAAGGTAGGTCATTTTGACAAGGCGCAAGACGCAAGACCAAGAGACAGGAGCGCCAGCAGCAGTAATACAGCAGTACAAGCAGCACAGCAGTACAAGTAGAACTAGGGGAAGAAAATACGAAAATACGCAACATACGTTTCCCATATAGGGTGCAGCAGTTACTGCAAGTAAAGATACTGATATCAGCAGCAACATGATATGTAGTTTTAACCGCGGGGTATACCCACGTTGAAGGCTTCGTTCAAACCGTTCTCTCACAGTTCAAACATAGGGTTTCCCCATAAAAGAAAAAAACCTCTCACCATAAAATAAATTTTTTTTCGTTTGCGAGGAGGTTAGGCCGCACCTCAAGCCCGGGAAGATTCGAATATTGAAACTTACCAGGTATCGAATTATGTATTAATAGTTTTTATTCGCAGTTCGTACATACTCTTGGTCGAAACATGTGTTCCTGTTTCCGAACCAAAAAAAAACAACTGACAATTAGTGTGGAGGGCCGGATGGACCCGTCGTTGTCCCCAATTGCCAGATTTTGCATTTTTGGTCAGAGACCGCAGAGAAAGCAGCAGACAGAACGAACCGAATACGGCAGCTATCGCACTTCCTGCTGAAACCTTCAGCGGCGTTTTGTTCCTGCTACTCAACATGTCGCCAACGGAGCAAGTGGGTAGGGCTTGCCTTAGCTCGTGAGTGGTTTTCGAGCGAATTCTCATGTAATGAAAATGATAATTCGACTCTTTTTGTGAAGCTGCTGTGCTTGACGGCAGCGTCTCGTTTCTTTTTGAGAGCTCGTTTCTTTTTGAGAGACCACTTCACGCTATTAATATTAATAATCATGAATATCAGCAGTACCTATGTATATATCGTGTGTTTTACCGCCCATGATGCCGCCGGACCAGGCGGGTAGTGCCTGTGTTGTCTTATTATGCGTGGTGTTTGAGCCAGCCCCGGTGGTCCTGATAAACTGATTCCAGATTTCATCCCTATAAATTCTGTGCTTTTGGGTGGAATACGAGCAAAAAACTCTGTTTTGGAGGCCACCTCGCGCCGATCACGATTAAACCGAAGCTACACCTCCCCCACTGCTGAAAGTCATTAATAGTGCCCTTGTACTACTCATGCCGCCACCGCACCAAGCGGGTAGACATACTCTCGTCCTGAGTATGGTGCTCTAGGTAGCGTTGTGGTTTCGAAACCAAATTGGTTCTACCTGTAGTTCGCGCTCTCGCTTCTGTCCTCGACAATTCGCTACGAGTCAGTTTTTTTTTCGCAAAGAAATCGCAAAAGTAGGGTGTTTTGAGACCGGATTTTACCTGAGATACTTCCTTTGGATAAAAAATATACACGGGAAACGCCATATTACACCAGCAACAGGTGCATCGCACGTACCAGGTATCGTGTACCTGGTAGTCGTCAATATTCATAGGGAGGGGTGCGTCCCGCGTCAACAATGAAAGCAACGTAAAACATCGTCTTCTATATATACGCGGTGTATAGCGTTACAAAATAACAGCTATTTAACAGCATCTCAATGCTCCTGAACTGCCCCTTTTTGTAGTCTCAAGGGGTAAAATAATACAACACCCAGCTAGATTACCGGTAACCGGATACCTGATTGAGACCCAGTTACAACAGGCACCAGACAAAATGTCGAGGAGCGCGGTCTCAAGCACTTTATATATCTACGATAGCGTCTAGCCTTCAGCCTCTATATACGGTTAGCATTCTGCTTTTCTGCACCAGTGGGTTCCTGCGCTGGTCGGCCTTGCCTGCTTGTTTTAGGGTAGTTGGTACTTAGCACCAACGATCTCATCAGAGGGGCCCTCATTGCAACATGACCATTTAAATAAACTCGTGCAACACCACTGCTGTCTGATTGGTCTAGGCTGGCCTTCGTCCGTCCGGGGTGCTTTTTTTCAAACGCCGCCGAAATACACTGGAGTGGCCGCGCGCAGTTAAGAAACATTATGTTAAGAAAATAGGCTCAGGTCGGCACGAACAACAAGAAAGTTGGGTTAAGAAAACACAGCTCAACAGTGGGACCAACTCTAAATCCTTTGCTGTAGAGTTAGATGATATAGATCGAGGTCGAAAAAAAAAAAAAAACGACGTTAAGCTTGTCGTTTCTGAACACCGCGCGCCCACCGTACGACGTTTCTCTGCCATCCTCGAGATCCCCAAAGGATTAGGGTGGCAAGTCTAAAATAACACGGGGCAGTTGACGCCAGCTATCTTCCAATCAAATGGCTGAAATAACGCGAACGACGGAAGCCATCTTCCAATAAAATCGCTGTATTAACGGGAACCACGGGAACCACGTGAAATCACGCCGCACACAAACTAGAAGAAGAAAGACACAGCTCGCAGCTCGCACACCCGCAGTCACGCGACGATTGACCTTCGATCTCGACATATAATCCACCCACGGTCAACGAGCTTGGTACCGGGCAAGGCCGATGAGTGTAAATGATGGCCTGGGAGGTATAATTGGAATCCGTCCTCTAGGGGGCGAGAGGTTGGCCGCGGCGTCCTATGCTCTTCGTCAGAGCTTTCAAAAAGTTCTGTTTCGTGCCAACGGAGAGGAATCGAGAGTTTTTGTCGTCTGTTTTCTACACACCAGCTGCCAAATATGTTTTTAGTAGACGCCTGGCCCACCCACGCCACATATCACCGACCGAGGTGTGAGAACTGTGATACTAGTGTGGGTCGGAGCCTCTAACCAGCGCCCTTCATTCAGAGTTCGTGACGTAATCGTTGGGTTTGTCGATCGATGTCAAACCTGAAAAATGGTCTATTTTTTGCCATCGGGGAGGGGTAGAGATTTTATGTCGACTGTCTTCTACAGACCAGTGCCAAAATGATTTTTTATCAGACGCCTGGTCAGCCCACGCCACATATCACCGACCGAGGTGTGAGCACTGTGACACTAGGCTGGGTCGGAGACCTTAACCAGCGCATTCCGTTCAGATTTCATGACGGTGTCGTTGGTTTTGTCGATCGATGTCTGCCGAGGATTCTCATAAAAGTTGGCTCTAGTCAATGGGAATGACTATACATTGCTCCAGTATCTGCCAGAACAGGGGTTTTACATACATTGCGCGGCGCGCAATTAAAGTCCGCGTAAGCTGTCCCGTGACGTATAAAATTTGCCGATTAGGGTGAGGGTTAGGGATTTACATATAAATATACGAACCTGATACCAGGTACCTGGTAAACGTCTAGGGTTGGGGTCCGGTTTGGTCTGGGCCGACTTGCAAGACAGAAACTGACCAAAAAGTATTGCACCAGCTTACTTCCATGGGCGTGTCGCTATTAGGGGTACCGGGGTACTCCCATCCACGAGGGAATATTCTGTGACCGACAAAGTTTTACACACTCTCACACAGCTACTACGAGTTATTAATAGGAGTTAGGGTGGGGAAGCAAAAGTGATGATCGAAAATAAATAAATAAAATACCTGGCAAATATACGAAACAGGGTTGTTGGGCGAGCCACAGAGGAGATCACACGACTGCAACTATGCTGTGCTCCAACAATATCATAGCGCAACACTTGCTACTGCACCGATAATGTAGTCTACTGGTTCAGCAACAGCAGTAGTAGGTCAATGATGCGAGTGTGTTCGTTTTTTAATATTACATGACTAATAGTACAGCAGTGATGAGTACTTTTACTTTCGAATTTTGCGGCGGAACAGCCGCCCCCGCCGCCGCCAGTGAGTGTTGGAAGGGCCAAAGACCCAATATACCAACTTTGTGTTTTGGAAGAAAAAAAAAGGGTGATTCATTGAGCAAGTCGTTGTTGACGAACATAGAGTATCTGTATGGTACTGGTGGTGATGGGGGTGAGGGTGTTCAGTATTGAGCTTGACATTCGTTCGAAATGCAGTAGCATTTGTTGGAGTACATGCATCCATCATACCTGGTACTGCTGGACTTGCGATGCAACGCCAACACATCATGAATCTACCGCCGCACCTCGTAGATATTAATATTAATAGTCTCAACACAGCAGCAATACGAGTACGAAGTCATATCGTACCGTATCGTGACAGCGGCAGCAATCTGTAGGACGATTTATGAGAACTTTCGTGGGCGTGGTCGCGCATTGGTGGGTGGTCAAGAGTTCAGATGCCACGCCCAGTCATCTACGAGGAGAGGGCATGAACACGGGCTACGTACGGGCTAAGGGACACGCGAGTCGGCATTAGGTGCCAGCATTTGTTTACATTAGGGTTATTGCCGTGATCTGCGTATGTATGCTCGGCGTATGCGCTGTGCTGTCATCACTTACCGATAATCGTTTCCGAGTGTTGAGTGAGGAACTGTCGGAATACCTACCAGGGAATAAGGATGACAGGTGCCCATTTGTCGACAAGTGACAAGCCGGAGCAGTGAAGCCCTACTCCTAGCAAGCAGCTGGCGTGAACGCGTGGAGGCGCGACCAGCCCGAACGCGCAGCAAACTTCGAGGACTCGAGAGGTTCTCCTGTCTTGCCAAGCGCGGCCACAAGCACCGCACAGCACAGCACACAGAACACAGACGACCCAACTTCAATCTGAACGAAAAAAAAACAATTTACGAAATCATTTCGTGCGCAAGGATTGAGTTTTGACTCCCCTTTGTTATGATACCAGGTATAACACAGCAGTAGTCGCTACACAAAAAAAGGCCGGCACCTCACCTCCAGCATAGTGTCCAGCACTTCCACCGGGACTGTCACAGGCGCTTTGGACGAGTCCTGCTCCCCCTCGGTGGGCAGAGGTCGGCCTTTTTCAGAGCTGACACCCAGCTTCTGATCGCTCGCCGGGCGTTTTCTCTCGGATATTACTGAGCTTGTGATATTGGAGCTGCTAATGGGAACGCTCGTTCCAATCGCTGCTGCTGTTGAACGTGATGCTCGCCGGGCACCTCGGTGCGCCTCTACGTCCGGTTGCATGAGCGCACGGCGGGTGCTCGACATTCCACCACCGTGACAATCCTCGGAGGAATGCAGGGGAACAGCTATATAGCCACGCTCCCTGCTAGCGAACCTCGAACACTCGAGAGGATCGAGGACCCACACCTTCGCAAAGTCCTCAAGAGTCGGAATTGGGATCTTACACACAACAGCCTTCTCCGTCGTTCCCGGGGGTGACAGAGCAAACAATCCCCCCAAACCATGCCTTCATATATAATGGAACTACCACAAGAGCAGGTTGAAAGTTCTTGTGTTCTTGTACGAGAACAGCACAACCAATAGAGAGAGAGAGCTGCTGTAGGTGGCCGTGCGTTTGTTTTGGCCAGGCCGTGGGTGGACGCATCCGTGAGGCCAACAGTTGAGACTCTGTTGGTTCTGGGTCAAAGGTGTGCAGGGCAAGTCCAGCAGGTTCCATGCAGAAGAGGCCATCAGCGGAGGGGTGGTCGCCCAACCTATCTCAGCCTCAGCAGTGTCGGCTGCCCCTCGCATCCTTGCCCGATGGAACGCTGGGGCTGCTTCTCTCCTTCGGGACAATTGCCGACCTCATCGCTGCCAACATGGTCAGTTGAATATCTCCCTGTGCCCAAGTACATTGTAGGGTACGACAGCGATGCGATTGGTTGTGTTTGAATCGGAAATTGTTGTTGTTGTTGTTGTCTTCGTCCTTTCTACCCAGCTTCATCAGTACACCAAGTGTCAGTCCTGATTCCTTATCCTAGAATGACTGATTCCGTGGTCACAGACTGTGAGACAGAGGAAGACCAAAAATAAAAAACTAATCGCAAATTCAAGTGTCAAGCAAGTGAAATGTCAGCGTACCGGGTACGAGAACACAACAACACAAGCAGGACAAAAAAATAAGAGCAAAAAGACAATAAAACCAAAAAAAAAACAAAAATTTGAAATGAAAACAGAATACAAACGACGCAAGGACTTCAGAAAGGCTGCCAGACGGACAGTACACAGGGAGGACAGACATCTGCTGCGCGAACGAAGCCACACGAAAGAGAGGGAGCTACAGGCAACAGTCTGTAAGAGCTAGTCGAACCGATACCTAGCCACCCGATCTATAATTTCGTTTCTGCATTCGTCGACAGCTGTATCAGTACGGCTGCCCTTCCCCCCCCCCCCCCCCCCTCCCGTTGTCGCCGTTCTTGGCGTCCTCAGCTGCGTGGCGTAGCCGGCTCCTCTGTGCCTCGTCCATGTGCCACCTCGCCATGAAACAGTACGCCGCGTCGACGACCCCCCGGTACCACTTCCCGCTCTTCTTAGCCGCCCTCGGCCATAACACCGTTTCTACTCCGAACAGCAGAGGGGAGCTCTCCGTGGACCCCTCGGTGGCTTGGAAAACCCTGAGGTCGTCTGCTAGACATTGGGCCCAGGTCTTTTCCGGTCAGCCTGGTCCTGGGTTCTCTCCACCAGCCATCGTCCCAAACATCACCCGGCGGGGCAGCCGCTCATTGATCGCCCGCTGTACGGCCCCCGCAAAGAGGAGGCATCTTTTGCAGATGGTCGTCTCAACGCTCTCGCATTGTGCCTTTTTGAGGGCCTTGGCGTAGGACATGAGGTGGTCAGTGCGTTGCCGGCACTGGAAGCCAATGATCCGTAGGAGGAGTTTGTGGTGTGCCGTTCGGAGTTCAGCGAATTGCTCCTGACCAAGAGTCCACGTCACGCACCCGTACAGCAGGGTCTCCATCACCTCGGCCTTTAGCATGCGCACTTTAGAGTGAACGGGGCATCCTCCATATCATACAGTTCCCGTTTGAACCGATTGTAGCATGCCCATGCGAGTCGGATCCGTCGTGTGATCTCTGGCATAATGTCAGCGCTTGCGACGACAAGACCGCCCAGATACAAGAACTGCGTCGTCTGTCTATATCTCTGTCCCGCCGCTTCGATGACGAGTGGTGAGGTCTGGGGTGCCTGATTCGGTGGCCGCAGCAGCATGGTCTCCGTTTTCTTTTCGGATACGGTGAGGCCTGCTGCTTCGAAAACGGTCACAATGACGGTCATCATCTTCGCAAGGCCTTCCGCCGACTTAGACACAATGCCTGCATCGTCCGCGTACAGCATACCCATACTGCCCTCCGTACGCAAGTTAGTGGGTCAACCTTCACCCCGTCTTCGCCGAGGTCCTCCTCGAGGTGAACCAAGTTCCTCACAATATCTGGGTCTTCACTGAAGCGTACCAGCACGGCGTGTATCACAGCAGCGAAAAAGACATTGAACAGAAGTGGTGACAAGACACATCCTTGCCGCAGCCCCTGAGTGACGTCGAACCATTCCGAGTGCTCGCCGTCATCCGTACGCACGCGGGCTTGCATGCCTTCGTGGAACTGGCGGATAACGGTTAGCATCTTCTCTGGTACGCCGAAGCGTGCGAGCACCACCCACAGCAGCTCACGGTCGACGGAGTCATATGCTTTCTGCAGGTCGTTGAAGCACATGTACAGGGGGATTTTTCTAGCTCGTCCGAGTTCTTGCAGTCGGCCCACGACGAACAGCATGTCGACCGTTGATCGTGCTGGGCGAAAGCCGCACTGTTGCTCGGGGAGTATCCCTTCGGCCTCGCAGTAGTTACTGAGGCGGGACGCGATCATTTTCAGCAAAACCTTGCCTGAATGGGCAACAAGCGAAATCCCCCGGTAATTGTTGCGATCAGAGTGATCCTTCTTTTTTATGAAGGACCTTAATGATCGCGTCTTTCCATTGCTGAGGGACGTTACCCGTTCCCCACACGTTGACAAGTAAGTTGTGAAAGTACCGGATGAATTCGGGATGGTCGATTTTCAGTATCTCGGCCGGAAGGGAGTCTGGTCCCACCGTTTTCCAGTTTGGCATACCCCGAACTACCGCTGTCATATCATCCATGGTCGGTTCATCTCCAAGCGATGATGCCAACGGCCGTTGTGGCAATAGAGCGCTGATGGTTGGGTCAAGCTTAGAAGATTTCGTGGTCAGGAGGGTGCCGAAAAACCTCGCCCACCGTTCAAGAAGAGTGCGCACCTTGTCCCTTTAGAAGCGTGACATCCTCGTCCCGGATGAACTGCTCGCTTCTCGCCTTTCGACCGTCCAATCCCACCGTGCCCTTCAAGTGTTTGTAGAAACCCCGCTGGCCGTTGTCGGCGAGCAGTCTCTCCGCTTCAGCAAGGTACTCTTCGAAGGTAGGCGTGCAACGCTGTATCTATCGCCCTTCGCAGATTCGCGCACGCCGTCCTCAGCGTCTTCCACGCGGTTTTGTCCTTCTTGATGCGCATGACTCGACGGGCATCCTCCCTCGCATCCCATGCGAGTTGTATGGCGGCTGAGGTTTCCGCGGTCTCGCACCACCCGGGTTTGTGTGGATTTCGTGGTGGGGGGGGTACGTCTTTCGCTACTGCATCAAGAATAACTCCCGCAAAGGATTCAGCCATCTCGGAGATACTGTTCGGTTGCGAGGGAAGGAAGGGAAGCTTTGAAAGGATCCGCGCCACGACTCGCTGCCTGCAATCTCCGTCGGATCGAAAATTCTGCGGGTCGAAAGGCCGAATTTTGTTTTTCGTTCGTACGTGTCTGTTGGGTGCGAAACGGCCGCTGAGGCGGACCATCGCATATACGATATTATGGTCTGAATCCGCCTTGGATGGATGGGGTCGGAGGCTGGGGATGGACCTTAACATCATGCACGCGAGGTCGGTGTGCTTGGCGGGTTAGGATTGATCGTTGCGGTTGCTGATGCCGTTGAACGTATGGGATATTCCACCCTTGCGAGAGCTAAAAAACGTGTTCGTGAGAGCGAGCTTATTGTCTGAAGCGAATGCCAGCAGGCGTTTGCCGTTATTGTTGAGCCCATCACGTCCGTACGCTCCAGGCACCCTACCGTCACCGCACCCTTCCATCCTCTTTCCAGTCCGTGCGTTTGCGTCTGCCAGCACGAACAGGCATTGCTTCGTTGGAGTCTGCTCAACCATGTGCCCAATTTTTTTAAAAAACACTCCTCTTTCATCTGTATGTTGAGGTTGGCTTCCGTTGGAGCATAGGCAACAACTATTACGGGGGTCCATAGTTAACGGGACCAAATTTTGTTAGTAAAAACAGGGAAATATATAGGTTTTTATGTACACCATAGGTCCTATTAACTATGTACCCCCGTAATAGGTTGACCGCAACGCTTTCACCAGTCAGCTCGAAGCGCATAGACATGAGGCGTTCGTCAATTAACTGGTGGGTATAAACAGACTTACGGCATATCGTTTCCTTCACTGCCAAGCCAACTCCGTATAGTCCTTGCCTGCCATCCGTGTCTTCTAGCCCAGAGCAGAAAACCCGGTATCCTGCTGCAGAAAATTCGGTCTTCCTTCGTATAATTGCTTGGCGGCTTCCGACGCCCGCTGCGCTCGCTCACAACTCACAAGTGGCAAAGGGAGAAAACATAATGCGAAGAAAGCGGACAAAGAGTAACTCGAATTTAGGCGCAAACTGACGACTTGCAAATGCCAAGAGCTCCAAGCTAGAACGAAACTATTGTAGGCCGGTAGAGGCCGCGGGCGGGTTTGATTCTTAGTTCGTTAGTTTGTTTCGAGAACACATCAGTGAGTTGTCGTACAAATGCTCGATGACGTGCTGGCTCTCGCCAACTCTGTCCCGTGGCTTGTGTCGTCGCGCTCTGAACGGCAGATACTTGCTTCGCTTCTCTGCGCAGGGCTGATGCGCTGTGCTGTGCTATGCTGGGTTGTGCCTGCGGTGGATGCTCGACGACAGCATGCTCGTACGCTCAAAAAACCTTCTCAGAAACAAAAGTTGGAACAAAATACTCTTCTAAAGTAGGATGATTGGGGAAAAGAATCTCGCCAAGCCATAAAAAGACGTGCCCAAGGACCAGAGATGGCACGCATTTTGTACGCGACACAGCTGATTCTTTGGGGCACGGGATGCTATATGCTCTCCAGGGTAGGAATCAGTTATTGCGGGGAACCATAGTAAGTAGGACCAAATATTGTTAGTAAAAATAGATAAATATATAGGTTTTCGGGTGTACCGTAGGTCCTACTTGCTATGGTCCCTCGTAATAGTAGATGACTCGTCGCGCGAAACCGATCCCCGGGCACACTCTCTTGTACAGCGATACAGCTCCCGGTTGCCGTTGATTTATTACACTATTATTAATAATACGTTTAGTATCCGACAGAGGTTTCGCACCAGCAGGGTATATATATATTTAATAGCAGTGCGTCCCTGCACAAGAGGCGTTATGTCGTCGATTATTATGACTACTGCAGTAGTAGAGAGGTAAATGAGGCAAGACGGCCTCATAATTGCGACAGGCCGTGTACGTTCGAAGACATGAAAAAGAAAAAACTACACGACTTCCCGCCGCACTCAAAACACACCACCAAAACCACAGCAGCCCGGCGACCGCGACAACCTCGAGACGGTGTGCCACGAAATAAGTTCCATGCGCTAGCCCAAGCTCGCCCGCTTCTGTAGACACCGAGTTTGTGGAAAACGGCCAAGTGCAATTCTCGCAATCAGAAATGCGAAAAAACGAGAATGTTACAAACAGTACACAACAGACAGACAGACTACTTAGTTAATGGGTGCGTGCACGGTACTAAATTAGTAGATAAGCAAATGAGACAAGGCGGCCTCATACTTGCAGCAGGCCGTGTGCGTTCACAATAACAACAAAACAGGGAAAAAAACACCCACCGAATTCCGCCTCAGTCGAAACACACCACTAAAAAACCACAGGATCACGCCAAACGCGACCAACTCGAAACGTGTTGCGACGAAACAAGTTCAACGCGTTAGCCCCAGTTAACCCGATTTTATAGTCCCCGGGTTTGTGGAAATCGCCCACGTACGTAACAGCGGTACTGGTATGATACGGTCGTGGTACAGGATCCACGTGCATCGCACATGTAGGAGCCCCTCGGTGTGGACTGATTTACATGAGCCTGAAAACAGGTACACGTCAGTTATTGTGCCTTCATGCCATAAAATATTAAACGAATCTAACGTTCGACCCGCATCGATCGTGCGGCGTGTATCGCCTCTGTAAACGTACGACCAGGCGCAGCAGTTATGTCATTGTGTTCTAAATACCATACGAATCTAACCCTCGACCGGCGGGGGCATCGATCGTGCGACGTGCCGGTGCAATACCTCTCCTCCCGAAACACGAACAAGGTCTGTCGAACATGGGTCATGGATGGGAACAGGGTGGACCTGTGGAAAGCACTTGGGGAGAGCTTCGAAGTCTCCATGCCAATCTCGCTCGGACCCCAGGCCAGCACGAGAGCAAGCAGAGCGAGCGGGGGAGATCTGCGTGGCGGCTCGAAGCGCATCCTCAGGTGAACGCTCACCACATGACCAAACCACAAACTGCAAAATGAAAATTGCAAACTTTACGAGTAGCCCGTGCTTGGTGCACAGGACGGTGGACTCACGCCGGTATCGACGCAGATAAGGAGGCAAGAAGCTTATCTGCGAAGGCGGTGGTTTGGCTACGTAGTTGTGTTAATGTACCGGGTGAGAAGGAAAACAGTGTGAAATATCAAGCGACATCAGATGTGGATCTGATGTTGCATTGATATTAACGTCGGTCCCACCATCGGTGGAAGGCCGCTTTTTTTAAAAATTGTGTTCTAATTGTTTGTTTGGGAGTCCACGGACAACACGACATACTGCACAGCAATATCAAACGTATACATTCGAAATAGCACATAACTCTTCCTGTACACAGTCACCTTTGGGGACGTGCAATGTACAGGATAATGCACGGTCCTGTGTGCACCTCCCCCCCCTCCCCGCCGCCGCCGGCCCTGAACCCGCAATTCGCATTTTTTGTTGATAGGTCCGCCGCCAACGCGAAGAGGACTTTCTTCAAGTCGTACGCGGCCTCTGTCAATAACGACCGGTGAGAGGGCGCTGTTTTCGTTGTGAAATACCGGTAATATTTTACCTGGTGCTGTTTTTCAGTGTTTATGGCACTGCCGTACTGTGTGTTTACCCGTCCTGTTTGTCACTGATCTCCATAACCAACAAGCGGCTATCGTCTATCTGTAGCAGCAGTGAGTAGTCAGAGAAACTGTTCAATCTTCTGTTATTCGTGGGGTCAGTACGTATTGGTGTTTTTTTAAAGGATTTCCTATCGGCCTCTCGCCTCGGCAAAAATTATGTGGACCCGCTCGTACTATCCCTCCACAACAGCATTACAAGGTGTCTTTGGCACCTCTTAGCACTGCTGGACAGTCGATGCAACACGCATTTGGCATATAGTACGTAGCGTACTATTATAGTACTACTACAGAGCAATTAGTACAAAGTTGTACTTGGCAAATCATACGTTTATTACGGGATGCTCCACTACCGCAGCAGCAGTATTTCCAGTAGTACGGCGGGCTCGCCTGTCTTTCTCCAGATGAACCGGGAGAAATTAGCGATGACGCATTGGGTCACTTGCACCGTATGCATGCCCCCTCCACAAAAAGGTTGAAATGCATATGGGATGCCACTGCTATTAGTAGTCTTAACTGTATGGACAAGTCGTGCCAACCTCTTCGGTCTGTGAAGCGAAACACAGCACTTTACAACACAGGCGTAGAACGGCAGACCGTCGCGTGCTTGACTGGCCACAGAGGAACCGCGTCACTTGACGGGTTTTTTTTCGCCGACGTTCACAGCGCCATCGAACGACATATGACTCCCTCTCTTCTACTGCTGCTGCTGCTGCTGCTGCTTTTGATATTGCTGCTGCTGCTGTTGCGGTCGCTGCTGCTGTTGTTGCTGTTGTTGTTGCTGTTGCTGCTGCTACGAACGCTGCGGCCTCTCCGTGTCGTTCCCAGGCTAAAGCATGACGCGACGCTGTCCGAAGCCTACACACTGTTTCGCAGGCAAGACTCGGTACCGAAGCTTCGCAGTCTGCTCCGACGTAGGTGGGGAATAACGTTTCAATCGTTCTCCAGCTCCAGAGGGGGCAAAGCCGCAAATTGCTCAACATTGGACGGCGGCGGCGATGGTAGCCATCCGGGAGCGACGGCAACTAGGAGGAGCAGCAGTAGCGGTAGCAGCGGTAGCAGTGGTGGCTGCAGCAGTAACAGCGGTGGCAACCGCAGCAACAACAACGGCAACGAAACCACGGAGCTCAGGAGTGTCAACACCGAAGAGGGGCTAGACCGAACACCCGCTCGATTCAATTCACAAGGTAACTACTCTACTCTACTCTACTCTACTCTGCTCTGCTCTACCTTGTTCTACGCTCCCGTTACTGTAACTGTACTCTACTCTACTCTAATCTACTCTACTCTACTAATATATTCTACACTACTCTCCCCTACCCTACTCTACTTTTCTCTACGCTTACGCTACTGTATCTCTACTCTACTCTATTCTATCGAAACTCTACTCTCCTGTATGGTGCCGCTGACACGCGAAGCGCACGGGAGGGCGAATTACGTCGATCGTTGCGCCCTACAAAAGTACCAGATATCCGATAGACCCTTTCGGATGCTTCGTCCGTCTGCGCGGCCGACCGCGCTAGACGCACCGGTACCGCCGTACGCGTCACGCCAAGAAGGTCGCGTCTGAAAAAAGGCGCGGTGTCAACCTAACCTACAAGCAAGAAACAACCCATCCAGCACCTTTGACTCGCTTTGTTCGGAACATTGTAAGAATTGTATTATGAAGCCATGTTCAGCGGCGATACACTTGATCCTATATAGTTCCTACCAGGTACATACTTACCTATGCTCAAGGTTGGCGTCGCAATATAGTTTCAGCCTTGTTCCTTGCTGGCGGGCCCGTACTGCTGTAATCTCACCGTATTAATGGTGGCTGTTTCTTTACGAGCAGGCGTGGCGTGGCGTGGGACGGGGCGTTGGACCTTCGACGTCGATCACAGACACGGCATCTTCGAGGGCAATACGATGCTCAATTTTGCCGGTGAGTTGGGCTAGCTTCACGGGCGTAAGGTGGACATGCAGGAGAACGCCAAAGCGCACCACCTTTATCTTGTTTTACCTATGTTTCTCTTGTGTTGAGCGCTTCAACAGCAGTGGTTTGGCAGTGGTGGGGGGGGTGGCGCACCGCAAGGGTAAGGGTAAGAGACCGGTGTCCTGTCCGTGGTGAAGTTTCCGCCATTTTTTGTTTTTTGTGTGGGATTGCCGACCCGCGACCGCCCTTGCCGCTGATGTAGCAGTAATAGTGGTACTAACAGTAGCAGTAGCAGCTGTATTGGTAGTAGTATTATTAGTAGAAGCAGCAATAGCAGTAGCTGTAGTAATAGTAGAAGCAGCATCAGTAGTAGTAGTAGTAGTAGTAGTAGTAGTAGTAGTAGTAGTAGAAGCGGCAGCATCAACAGTAGCAGTGATAGTATTTTCACCTCTGCGGTAGCCGCAGGCAAGCACACCGTCTGGCTTTCCAGGGGGGTCCAGGCGGGCCCATACGTGCCCCATGCGCGGCTGGTCTTCTTCTGGTGCATACTGTCAGGCGAGCCACGCGCGTCGCGATTGGCTACTACTCACCGACCGTTTTCGGTTCCGCTTCCGTTTCGTTTTGTTCTCCTTCGGAATCATCCCATTCCATGCTAGAGGGAGGGGGTAAGGTTTAGGTTTTGTTCCTCAACAATTGTGACCAACGGGGCCCACCTGACAAACTGCCCAATATCCTTGCCATCCTTTTTTTTTGTGGTTTGCTGATGGTTCGTCGTACTCACGCCTAGCCCGTGGGAATGATTGCTAGTCGGGTTGCACGGCAATTTTATCTCACCCGAAGTCGGCATTGTGTTTAGCAAAAGGTATGCGTAGAGCTCCTCTTGTTAGGAACCTGAGATACACAAGGTACTGTACCCTCACCTACCGTCCGTGGCATGACTCCTTTTTGTGTCTGGCCATGTCTGCGCTTATTTGTCGCCGCGACCAGTCCGCTGCGGCAGGCGAAAGTGCGTTGAGTTCATCGCGAGAAAAATGGGCGCCGACACGGAGGTACCCGATGATGGCGGATTCACCCCGCTGCTCAACTCAGGTAAAAAACGCCGAACACGTTTTTTTTTAGACGTGTCCGCTGGTGGTCAGCTAATATGTCACAGGGAGGAATCGTAAGTCTGCTATACTGCATACCCTGGTATCATACAGCAGTGCGTTTGACCATGTTATTGAGCAGCCCACCCCGCTCCTCAACTTATAGGTGAGAACATGTTAGCGTGTGCGATCGTGACGTGGTATCACACGGAAGAGTATTATTGTAAGGCGGCCGTCGTACGCTTCCACCTCCTGGTGGATCAGCGGTACCGACGCTCGCGGAGTAGTTGATACATGGGCTGTCGGAGAACCGTAATATCGCCAATCTGGCTGGTGGGACCTGTTCAGGCTGAAGATGCGCGGTCGTACCACACCGACCTGCTGCCGTTATTGTCTATTATGTGACGGCAGTTGTAAGGTGTTGTGTTCTCGATGACAATGCAACTCGATGCCCAGCAAGAGAACCTCCTCCTCCCCCCCCCTCTCTCCCCCAGTACCGCCATTGTCCTTTGACTGGCTAGCCGCCCGCTAGCGGTGTTGCATGCTCGAACGTACTCACTATACTGACATGAACGAAAAGTCTGCCGCGCAGATGTTCGATTGCCTTTACGCATTTGGCGTATTATACGACGTACTATGATTGTTTTTTTTCTTGATCATTGTTTCGTGTAAGATGCCGGGTATTGTGCACTAACATGACCTTTATCCACCTTCTCCCTGTCTCGGCTTGTCCCCAGGCAATCTCATATAGTCCGTATGCGTTATTTACGTATTAATAGTGCCCGACATCGCTTGTTAACCTTTCATTTTGGGCCAGGCTTAAATTCTCGTTTGGGGTGAGCTTATGTACGCTGTTACTAAGATAGATAATGCTCATCGCGCAAACGTGGAGCCAAACTTCAATAACTTCCAAACGTTTTCACACGCCAGGCAGATCACGATCTAGACCATGTACTTTAGATTGTCTAAATCCTAGCCTGCCATTTTGAGATGTTGTGTAGAATTTGATTGGTACAGATCCAACGTATAAAAAACCTGTCCTGAGCGATGCAGATTATAGGGTTCCCACGCGGCAACATGAGCCAGACGGTACAGATCAGGAATATATCTAACCTCAAAGATGTAGACCGTGAGGTGCGAATCGATCGTCCGTCTGATGTGTGCAATGTTTCAAGAGCTGTCGCGTGCTCTGTATATAGTGTGTTCAAATAGGTTTTTCCCTGGAGGCATGATTGTATCCGTTTTTTTATTTACCACATGCATGCAGCTGGCGGATTGAATGTTAATTATATGTGGCGTCAATATGGGGGTAGACGCCTGTGACCACGGTCTTGTCCAGTTGCCGGAGGTATAAACATGATCGCGTTGATCTGGAAAGTAAGAGGGATGACCAAAACCTAAAAAAAAACACAAAAACACAACAAAAGCACGGAGCACTATACGCGAAACACAACGCACCGAACGCGAAACCCATAATACAAAATTCGCGCTGCATGCACATTCACACCACACCACATCACCGTCCTTGCGTCCTCGACACTCGACACAACACACATAACCTGCCCGGGGCTTTAGCTAAGCAGCAGCCCCTTGGAGGGGCGCTGCTGCTGCTCCTCTCCTGAAGTCAACTGCGGTGATGTTATTTGCTGCGGGGGGATGGACTAGACGTGCAAGGCGTGTGTAGCGCGCGGGCAAGGCCCCTACGGCCCCCTGGAGTGGGCGGAGCTCAAGGTCAGCTGCTGCTGCTGCTACATGCTGCTGGCATACCGTAGATAACGAGGGGCAATCACGGTGTCCGTGTCTTGTTGTGTTTGTTGCTGTTGTGGGGTTATTGTTGTTTTGGGTGCGGTCGTGGTTGTTGTTGTAGATGATGTTATTTGCTGTAGTTGTTAGTTGTCATTGTTGGTCCAGATAACGATACGCCCGATTCCGCGCAAGAAAGAACCGCCTTCGGTGCGTACTTGGTGACTGTGTGTAGCGCCTGCTGCAGAAAGACTCGAGTCGAAATCGAGATGAGTGTGCGGTTCGTTCTGTTGTGTATGTAGTGCCTCGATCAGAAATCAAAGCTTTCGTAATCGCGCTACGTAGTGCTGTCACATTTGCGCTACCAGGTATATAACACTTTGTAGACGCTTGTTCTGGCCAGGCTCGTGACCCCCGCCATCTCAAATGTCGCTCTTGGCGAATTATATATAGTAGAAAATAGCTGCCTTGACCCTAACTGCCCAACTAAATGCGCACTAATATCAAACATCTCCTCTCTCCCTACTCTTGTTTCGTACCACTCTGTCCGGCAATGCTACCAAGCGGTCGTTACATTCCCGGACAGAGTGATATATGCTTGCCCAGGATTGTCTACACGTATTTTCTATTTTTTTGCAGGGGGTTGTAATTTTTTAGCTTGGTTGTTCGTTCGCTATGTTCGGTCGATTTGCCTGCTTCAATGGTCAACTATGAGACGAAACCGCGTTTTTTTTTCTCATGCCCTCGTTTCCCTTGTAGAACCGGCCGGTAACGGCGGCATTCTTACGCACCCTGACAGCCGGAAATGGAAACAAAGGAGGAACAGCAGGCGGCAAAGTCGGCAAAGGAGCAGTGAAGGCGCAGGGCTCTCTTCGCAAGAATGGCGGCGACTCGGACGAGGATGTGGTGCAAAGCTGATAATGTTTATAAGAGTAGAGGGAGCGGATGCCGTCGTGCTACCGCGGGGCTCCCGAAGAATCGCAGTCGTTTTTTTTTTTACAGGTTCGCCCTTGCTTTCCGTGCCGAATAAAGCGACTGCAACCCTCCCCAGAATATTGATCACCTTTCCCCCGTATGGTCGATCATACGGTTGATCATCTTCCCCATGTGGTTGACCTTTTTGCCTTGATAGTTGAACATCTTCCCTAAATGGTTGATTTCTTACCTACGGTATATATTGAATACCTCGCCCAGATGGTTGAATCTCTGGCATATGATCGCGGTGACGAGGCCAGCGTGCAAGTGCAGCTACACGGCGGCGGAGCGCTATTTTCGGCCGCTGTGCTGGTAGAGCCGGTCACGGGGCATGCGACCTTCAATTCTCAACAATTTACGGAAAAAAAAAATTTTGGACGGTGTTGACGGCTTCTAGGCGCGTTCGATGTTGTCTTTTTGGACGGCGTAAGCTGCGAATACGTGTTTTTCTTGGTATGTGTACGTATATATACTGGATTTTTTTCTGGCGTACTATTGGATAATTTCTCCAGAATGACA
Source organism: Macrocystis pyrifera (assembly GCA_031763025.1). NCBI lineage: Eukaryota > Phaeophyceae > Laminariales > Laminariaceae > Macrocystis > Macrocystis pyrifera. The sequence continues at coordinate 17,331,673 of JASSKH010000003.1, forward strand.
CCCTCATACTTCCCATTCAGGACAATCCGGAAGTTGGGGCCATTTTGGGCGTTTTGGGATCTTGCTCTTTGTTTCCTCAACTCCAGCAATGTTGAACGTTTAGCCTGTCATACGTGCCGAAATTCGTACGCAGAGGATCATTGGGACTATATTGTAGTTTGACTATTTCCCGATTTATGACTGGGAAGCATTTTGACAATTTACGTGTTTTTTTTGTTTTATTTGTTTTTTGTTTTGCTTTTTGGCTAAAGTGTCGCGTTACGCTACGAATGCAACGTTGACAATGGGAGGTAGCCGTTGCCATCCCCATGTAAAGGGACTGCAGAGGAATACGGTCCGTTCAAACTACACAGGTACGTAATGTTGGACTCGTCCCACACGGTAGGGATTGCACTTTTGGCTCAATTTTCTCTGACCGGTTGAGGTCTTCAAGTGAGCACCTATTAATATACCTGGTACCAATTATCAGTGTGTAAAACTGAGTCTCTGTTTCGGTGATTGCAAATGTGTGCCTGTCCGTCCGTTTGTCCGCATGTCTTATATTTTCGAACACGTTCGATATATATATATAAGGTCGTTACAGATGATATTCGTACGACATACTCGACTCTTACGGACCCTGTATACTCAAACATACCGTACCACCAGGCAATATTTAGTCATGTAATACATCCACCACACCGTATCATATCATACCACAAACATACCATATCACATACGTTTTTTCCATGTGGTGTATCCACCAAACAAACCGTATCATCATACCATACCAACATACGATATCACATACCGTGCCACACCACACATCATGCCACACTGTACCGTACCACGCGTCATACCATACGTACCCATATTGCACCTACACCAACGGAGGGGCTCAACCATACGAGGACACGAGAAGAGCATGCCCAAGATCAAGGATAATGCTGTTGAACCGAGGGGCTCAGTCATACTCTGCAGCATTATATCCAGCAGGACCAGCCACAGCTCTGCAACAAAAGCGCATATATAGCACCGCCATACAATTCCAACCCGCAACCCAGCTAAGTACAACCTGCTTCTCGGTGTATAGTATGAACTCGCAGCCATCACCCTGCAACAACAGCAGCTATGCCGGCGGCGTTGAGAACGGTGGTCAGGCTGCGTAGGTTGAACAAGAGAGCAGTCACGCGACTAGCGTGCCAGGTCTCTGGGACCGCAGAGTTCACCGGGTGGGTCGCCATGGTGTGAACGCTTACTATCCGCTAGATGGCCTTGAGTTGGGTGGGGCGTTGGAATTACGGCGTATGTGCCGGATTGTGCAGTGCAGTGTGGTGTTTGTTGTGCTGCGTGTGCTCGATATACATAGTCGGGGAAATATTCTGGTTGATCATTTCCAGTTCCTGCGAGAGGCTGTCGGTTGAGTCACGAGTGCTGGATGCCCCTCAACGCCGCCGACATTGCTGCTGTTACAGGGTGATGGCTCCGAGTCCATACTGCACCGAGAAGCTGGTTGTACGTGGGTTGGAGGTTCGGATTGTATGGCTATATATGCGCTGTTGTTGCAGAGCTGTGTGGCTGCTCCTGCTGCATGCTGCTGCAGAGCTGTGCCGTGTGATGTGCGTTTTTGCTGGGCCAGGATGCGCCACAACTCTCAGTTAGTAAAACTGAGTCTCAGCTGCGGTAATTGCAAACTTGTCTGTCTGTCTGTTTGCATGGCTTATATTTTCGAACAATTTCCAATGGTCGATGTATAAGGTTGATACAGATTCGTACGACGTATTCGACCCTTACGGACCTTATATACTCAAGCATACCATGCCACCAGAAAAATTTAGCCATATAATATATCCACGACACCGTACCATCGTACCATACCGCCAACTTACCATACCACATACTGTGTTTTCCCGTAACATACCGCCAACATACCATACCACATACGGTGTTTTTTCCCATATACCATACCAACATATCCCATATCCCATAACGTGTTTTCACAGTGTAGTATGTCATTCCGTAGTACCATCATACCAGGTACCATATACCATCATACGATGTCACATCAAGTACATGAGAAGAGCATATGTTGAAGGTGCAATGTGATGAGGTGATAAGTGAGGTGAAGGTGCAAGGTGATGAGGTGGTACATGAGGAGGTTATGGTGCATAGGGAGAGCGATGGCATCACGGAGCAACAGCAGCCGCAACGGCAACAACAGCAGCAGAACCACAAGAAGAGCATATGCTGAAGGTGCAAGGTGATAAGGGAGGTGAAGGGACTAGGTGATGAGGTGATATATGAGGAGGTGAAGTGCAAAGGGAGATCGATGGCACCAGGGAGCAGCAGCAGCAGCCGCAACGGCAACAGCAGCCAGCAGTCACGTCTGCAACAACAGCAGGACCAAATAAGTGGGTCCGCTAAGCGCTTGCGACGATCGCCCCGAAGAACAGCAGCAACAACAAGTGCACGGGAGCATGCTACCACTCGCTGCTGTTCCAACACGAGAAGAGCATTCTTCGAGGGATCTCTAATATTTCGCGGTATAGCGATCTCTTTCGTCAATCTGTCATTTAATACCTTGTAGTAACCCACCGACGACATGTTTTTCGTTGGCCAACAGAGCGTCGTCGACTCTCTGACCGCTTGTTGGGGATCTCTTATCCCCGTCCATGTTTGTGTTCCTTCTCATTGTGAGATGCTTTTTTTCATTTTGCGATCCTCATCGCATATTTCGGTACTAAAGCCCCGCTGTTGAAAATACATTATTCTGACTGTCGTTGCGGAACTGCTTGTTGGGGATCTCTAATATTTCGCGGTACAGAGATCTCTTGTCAGTTAGTCGTTTATCTCAACCGACATGTTTTTTATTGGCCAACAGAGAGTCATTATGTCTCTGACCGCTTGTTGGGGATCTCTTATCCCCGTTCATGTTTGTGTGCCACCAAGAGGCGGGCTGTTGTTGGGTTGACGGTTCGGATTGTATGGCGGTGCTATATCTGCGCTGTTGCTGCAGAGCTGTGTGAATGCTCCTGCTGCATGCTGCTTCAGAGTTGTGTGGTGTGCTGTGCGTTTTTGCTGGGCCAGGATGTGCAACAATAAAATAAAATAAAAAAAAGACGGAGAACGCAGAACCCCGAAAAGTACTCGTTAGCTCATCACAAACAGAAAGATCGCAAACATTTGCTACCGCCGTACGTGAGTTCGAATCTCACGTCCATAATGAAATCGCTTTTCTGAAAAAATACTTCTGCACCCCCAAAGATTGGAACCGCGTGTTGGTGGCACGTCGACCCGTTAATCCGGTCCGTTCCAGGGGGGGAGAGTGTTATAAGGCTTAGATTGGGTAGGCGATCGGATAACCAACAGCCCAACGGATTCAGACCTTCACATGCTGCTCAAGACTCGAAACTCGAGACCGAAGACCGCAGAGACCAGCAGACATGATGTTGTCGTATTCGACCTGTGTGTGTTCCTTCACATTTAACTGTTCTTTCTACCCGTCGACATTCAGCACAACCAGTGTCCGTGCCGATTCATCAATCCTAGATAGGTACAAGTTCTGCTGTCACAAAACTACGGCATAGGGAACACTACTGTACTCCTGTACATTGTTATGCCGTAAGCTAGGTACTACAGATGTTCTCGTGTCAATAATCTAGCTCTACACGCAGTAGTAATTCGGGTGCGATTCTCGATAGGCAGTCTGCAGGGGTATGGTATTGATATGAATACTATGCACGACAGCATGTTTCACGCTTATTTGCTTCCGATATCGATCACGTGTGTTGTACATGACATGCGAGCGAGTGCCCTCTCCCCTCTTCCCCTTCTCTTCTGCCGTCTTTTTCATATGAGTTAATGAACACATACGAGTAATGAATAATTGGTACCTTGATGCATGTACGTACACGCTGGGGCGATGGGATTTCGGTGGGACCTGGTGGGACGCATACCCAAAAATCGTACTTGAAATAGAGGTAATTGTATATTCCGAATTCGGGGAGACGAAATGCATGAAAATTAAATGCCAAGAAGCTTGCTACCAAATAATATTGCACTGAGGGGCGCGACAGCGAAGCGCGAGTCGGTCGAGCTACAACAGTACATGCGGTAACGTGTGTAGGCACACATGGCTGGGCCAAACAGAACCGAAAAACATCAAACGGTTTTGTTTTTTAGTTCTACCTGTTACGAGTACTCACTCGTAGGCAGACTGTGTGTCTGTTCACAGCAGCAACGTGCGGCCCATGTCCTGAAACATGCTGCAGGTGGCGATGTCAGGCCCATCCTCCTATATTACTGATGAGGGGACGGAGAAGCAGGAGAATATCTGATGTGATAGATGTCGGTACAGCAGCAGTAGTAGTAGTGTTACGGGGGACCATAGTAAATAGGACCTGTGGTATACTTAAAAACCTATTTACCTATTTTTACTAACAATACTTGGTCCTATTTACTATGGTCCCCCGTAATAGTAGTAGTAGTAGTAGTAGTAGTATAGTAATAGTTGTAGTATTAATAGTAGTAGTATAGTAGTAGTAGTAGTAGTAGTAGTAGTAGTAGTAGTAGTAGTAGTAGTAGTAGTAGTAGTATGCTATAGTAGTAATGGTGGCATCTGTCATAACGGTTTCGTTTTTCGAGTTCTACCTAACGAAACCCAACTCTACGAATACTCGTAGGCAGAATGTGCCTGTCCACAAAATACGTCGGAAAAAATCCTGTTGTTGCGGAACTGCTTGTTGGGAATCACGGTGCCGACTGGTCTCTCTCGTCACTCTCACCAACTCCAACTGCGACTTCACAAAAAATTAACAACCAAACCGAGAACAGCGCTTGAATGCCTTTCTTCGAGGGCAACAACATGAAAATAAAATACCCAGAAGCGACCTCAGTAATACCTGCTGTAGTCATATATGCGATGTGTTGTGATACTGCCTTGAATGAGACTGAAAGCCCAGTAATTACCTGGGTTCAAGTATTAGGATCGTATTGGTAGTACTCGGGAGGCGTATCCAGGCGAGGCACGAGTTCGGCTCTTAGTCTCCGCGTGCACGGAAATAATAAACCTGCTCTTAGACTTCTATCTCTACAAAAGATAGAAGAGCAGTTTTATTCCTTTCATGCACGCGGAGACTTAGACCAAGCTCGTGCCTCTGGAAAATTCCACCTAAGATACGCCTCCCAAGTACTACCAATACGATCCCAGTGCCTGAACCCAGGTATTTACCGGGCTTTCAACCTCATTCAAGGCAGTATGATAACACTAGCCCACTCTGATGAGCCGTATGTATGTGCAAAGTATCGGAAATTCATGGAAACCCCGATTCCACGCACTAGAACATGAGTCGAAGATGCGGCTCCTCAAAACCCCCTCTGACGATGTATTCCTGCCCCTTCGGGCTAGGCCTTCCTTTCTTTTTTTATGTATCTTGTTGGCTTCGTTGACTTGCCGTTCAGAGGTGTGGGAGTGGGTTTTGAAGAGCCGCATCTTCGACCCATGTTCTAGTTCGTGGAATCTAGGTTTCCACAAACTTCCCATAATTCTGCATATACGGCTCATCAGAGTGGGCTAGTGTTATGATACTGCCTTGAATGAGGCTGAAAGCCCGGTAATTACCTGGGTTCAACTATTAGGATCGTATTTGTCGTACTCGGGAGGCGTATCGTAGCTGGAAAACCAAGGGTTTTCCCAGTGAGGCACGAGCTCGGCTCTTGGTCTCCGCGTGCACGAAAGGAATAAAGCTGCTCTTCTATATCTAAGCAAACAACAAACGTGAGTACCAACGAGTACCGACTTAAGAGGCGAACCTGTCCAGGGATACAAAGTGTCCCGGCCTTGATCTTAACAGATACATCATGCTGGGCGAATACGGATTATTCTGTATTGTGCCGAACCGACATGACTGAACATCTACGTACGCGGTCGTGTGTATCCGTGTGCAACTAATTGTGTTTACATCACGCGGCAAACAAAAAAGAGCAAAGAACTATGCACGACGAATATCCCATATCCCCGCCCAGAACGAGCACGACTAGTGTCGATTACTTTGTAACCCGTGCGTACAAGCGCAATAAATGTCAAGAAACCCCGCTGCAGACCACCGTGCCGCCGCAGATCTGTCACGTTCGTCATTCCCACTCTTCTAGCAATAGTAGGCTGTGAAGGAGTCTGGTGCATCACTACTACCAACAACACGAAAAAAAAAAATCGATTTCAATTTGCGATCCTCTGCGTGGTGCAGGCATCTTCTGTCTACTCGTTGGTCTGTCGATTACTTTGCAACTGCTTGTTGGGGACATTATAATGGTCGCGATCGTTTGTGGTACAAACATGCTCTGTCTATTCGTCTGTCGATCACTTTTTTACCGTCGTATGTTTCGTCTCCCCGATTGCAGAAAATAAACAAATATTATTTCTTGCAAGCCGTACTGTTAAGATCAAGCAGGCGGGACACTTTGCATAGCAATACCTACTGACCCACCACCGCCTGGACTCGACATGACCTTAAGATAGCATGTTTCGTAAAAGGAGTGTGTCTTTCCGTACGTAGGGACGGGAGGCTTCCGGCTTCCATTGTCGCTCGGAACCGGAGCCGTGAGCCTTGGGCTCTTAGAGGCGAGGGGAGACATTCTGCGATATACAGATGTCGTCAGACGTGGTTTCCCGTATACACTACCGCCGTATAGACCAGGTAAGCCGCAGCCTATTAGTGGCTGTTGGGGGGTAGGGCGTCCTGCTCCCGCCGTGCTATCGTACCGCTGTACTGGCATACAATTCTGTCCCGTAATATAATAACTGTTCGGATTTAGCAATGAGGCGCTGAGGCGCGCGAGCGCGAAGCGCGAGCCTTTGTTTCTTGGTTTTCTAAGGGAAAAAGCAGGCGTTCAGTCGAGCCAAACCCCGCCTGCTGGGGTGCCGTCTGTGCTGGTGCCGACTGGTCTCTCTCGACACTCTCACCAACCCCAACTGCGACTTCACAAAAAAAAACAAGGAAACTGAGAACAGCGCTCGAACGCATTTCATCGAGGGCAATAACAGTTAGTATGATACGCTTACTATTAATAGTATATTTGTTTTAGGAGAGACGTATCGAGCTCCTCATGCAAGGCGTCACCCCCATCGCGGCATTGCTCTATCATTTATAAAATAAAAAAACAGCACCTGTGAGATCGAGGATTTCGTCGAAACTCATCTTTGCAAGCTATGTGTGGTACTTCGATCGCGCGTCCCACGGGTTTTATATGGTCTCATGCAGGAAATACAGTCCGTATGTGAAGAAGACTAATCTGAATTTGCAAAATTCTAGGAGTGAGTGTGTCTAAGTTTGGTAAATAAAAATAAACTTCGAGGTTGCACGTAGCTAGTCGCGAGTGGGGGCAATTTTCTCGGATGTGTTCCTTAGGTTGTCTTGTTCTTGCTGTAGCTGTTCATGAGTGGTCGAGACCTCACCCGACCCGTGAGCGTTTCATCACCTCTTGACCCGACCTGACCCGACCCATGAGATTTGAAAAAGTATTGACCCGACCCGACCCGACCCGTGAGATTAGAAAAAACTCTCGACCCGACCTAACCCGACCCACGAGATTTGAAAACCTCTTGACCCGACCCGACCCGACCCGACCCGACCCGTGACATTTTGAACACCACGTGACCCGCGAAAAGCCTGATATTTTGCCGGATGGCAAACATGATAGTAAAGAGAAGGATTTATGAATGCTGCAGCTCCTGCTAGGAACTCGTGCTGGTGGATATTGGTGACTGCAGTCAACTGTGTGCGTTGGTGGAAGGCAGTAAATAAAAACGTTTTTCGGAGAAACTTTTTTTTCGGAGATGTTCGGTCGGACGGCGCGGATCTCCAGCTTCACATTCTCTATAGGACCTCAGGCTGCACCCAGCTAAAAATGAAGGCATGTTCTAATGGTACCATGGAAGGCCGTGTAATTTTGCAACTCGCTCCACTCGTCATGCTCTCAACAACAACAGACCCAAAGACGCATTCCTGCGTCCCAAGGACCAAGCGCCATCTTTACGTTAAGTCTTGGACGTCTTGGAGCAAGACCCGAATCCAAGTTCCCCTTTACAGTCATGTCGTCTTTGACGACAACAAACCCCGTCACCTGAATGCCTCGAAGTCTACAAAAATAAATCTGGCCACCATCCTGTTTACGCCCCAATCAGCTGCAATCAATTTGTTCAAGAAAACTTACGTCGAATTTGTGCGACATCCTTTTGTTTCTGTCGTGAAAGGGTTTATTTTTTTTGTCAAGACCGTGGTTTTCTAAAGATACGTGCTCAACAGGCCAACCGCTCGGGTCCCACTCGTCTTTCCCTGCCTGTTCCCGTCTGCCAGGTTGACGGCAGCAGTGTGATCTTGCGGGAAACGGTCAACCAAACAGAACATAATTTGAGCACAACCGAGGATTCTCAGACCCCCGGTAGCGTTTGGCGAGGGGAGGGCCCCGGAGATCACTATTGCTGAGCCGACGAGATTCCACGAACTCTAACACAAATAGTTTGAATATATAGCTTTACCTGCTAGACCACTTAGTCAGCACTGACTAGATGGTCCAGCAGGTAGAGCTATGTAATCAACACTCTGGTATAACCGCGTCGGTAGGTGGGTGTCGGTAGGGGGGTGTCAATCATGTGACTTTAGTAATATTTTTGTTTACCGATAAGATTTTGTCTCGGTGATCACTGCTACGTTCAAGCTCAACGGGTGGAAGGTTTTAACCTCATCGGTCTTCTGGACAAGCTGTAGTTAGGTTAGTGCCCCCCCCCCCCCCGGTACTGGCCTTCATCATTCAACTTTCCCTCTGCTTGTAGATTTTCATCGACATTTGCCAACACGAGCGCTCACGCTTCCGTACTGCTGCAAAAATGATCCTACACTGAATTCGAGTATATTGTGCCTGACACGTCGGTGGGAAACGATCACATTGAAAACGAGGTTGAAGGCACTTTTTCTCCATGGCGGACGGCCGTCAAGAACAGCCGTCAAGGAACCCCCCACGCTAAACTAATATACTTAGTCTACGGAAGCCATGACGGACCAACCTAGACCGTAAACCGATAAACCTGTTATCTGATTTCCCTGTTGTTCTAAGGAATATCCTGGACTGGGTAAATGGTGAACCTTCACGGGTAGCCCAGTGGTCTACCAGGGTAAACCTTTACACTGGCGTCGAAAGCACGATGTAGCTCTCTGACACTGCTCGACTCACTCACACGCAGCCCCTCGACTGGCTGCTTGGATGCTATAACAGCTGCTTGGTATCAGCTGTTTGCCCCGCACGGATGTCGTCTGGCAGAAATGGCGGTAATTCCTCACTCAGTAGCAGGCGATAACGCCTGCCAGGCGTAATGGCAAAATAACGCCTCTAGAGGAGAGAAGGGATGCCATAAAACTACTACTACTGGCTCGTCGAAAATTCAACGGTCAATACCATGTACTATTAAAATGCCAGGTATTCGAAGCTATATCCTGGGGTCTGGTTCCTAAAATCAATTTGAATACCAGGTTTCTAATCGAGACAATTCTAGGGAAAAGGAAAGAGTGCACGCAGTTTTTCGATTGACCAGACCATTGCGAAGCATAAATGCGATCAGCCGAAAAAACTCGGTTGGTCTGTAACGTCATCCACGGTCTTGGCGTCACTACACATACAATGCCATCGCCAAAACAACGGCCTACAAGGATGTCTCATAAACATGACCCGCGGAAACTTATTCACGTGACACGGAGAAGCACATCTCTTCCGCCTCCTAGCCCGCGTACCACGCTGAATACAACCCGTGCCCAGGAGTCCAACACCACCAACAAGCATTCTGCCCATAAACGATGCCACGAGGCGGTCGTTTGACCCTTAGGCTGACGCCCCGCTGCTCTAAAACTAGTGTATTGAGGCCGAAATAAGCATGCACGCGCCCAATCGACCGGCCTCCTAGCATATTCGTTGCCCGCCGCCAAAACACAAAACACTTGAAAAACGCAGTAGCGTCAGTACTATCGGCGCAGCAGCTTAAATTTGTGCGACATCGGGTTAAGAAGCTCGGCGCGCACGCTACTGGTGATCACTAGCCCGCGGTGGAGAGCAACCCCGTTCTTGCCTAGAGGACGCCCCGATTCCGCCCGTGCTTCCGTGTCAGGTCCTCGACCTAATGCATGCCGTTGCGGGACCATTCTACCTCCTTGAACCCGTCCTGACTCTTCGAAAACTCTTTGCAACTCTTCCCGAACACGTGTCCTGCTTTTGGGTGTTACGCATTGCTTTGGGGGTCGTGGTTTACGACTGGCAGCAACGCATCTCCTCAGCGAATGCCCCCCGTGTGCGGCGGACCGTCTTGAAGATTGTAGTTGAGAAGTTGACACCTGTGGCAGAGCGGCGTGGGGGAGACGGGGGCATTACTGTAGGAACAGAAGACTCTGCTTCGGGAGCACAAAGGGCCGCGTGTCTCCCACTCTACTGTTGCCACCGTGCTCATTCAATGGCGTCCCCTTTTTAGCATATCATATGGAGGCAAGCGCGAGGGGGGATGGGTCATGTTAATCCCCTAACGCACCCAAACGCCTTCCCCAACGTACCAAAGACGCCTTACCAAGACGCTTTACCAAAACGCCTTACCACAACGCCTTGCCAAAACCCCGTACTACAACGACATTCCCAGGCGCGTTATCAAAGCGACTCCCTTCATGTAGTGTAAACACACCAACAATACGCAGGCTTACCTGGCACGATCTCCTCGTTGTTCTTTTGGTTCTGTCGCCGCCTTCACTCCCCCGCCCCATTCCGTCCCCGTCTTCGCCAAAATCTTCATAAAAATCACCCGCAGGTAAGGAGGCGGTACCCTTTACAGCGCGGCCGATGTGTGGGATGCCAGGGACTCCAAACAGCTTGGCCCGCCGCTCCTCCGACTCTTCCGCCTCCGTGTATACTACTCCTAGCCCTTTGGCGCGTGGGTGCGCGACGGCTGTTGGTCCTCCTTCTGAAAGCTCCGATGGGACGGCTTCGCCGTGCATGGTGACGACTGGTGAGCTTTCTTCGAAGCTTTGCGACTCGGACCCCGCTGTTGGTTGAGCAGTGCTTATTCCGTGATGCGTCTTTGGTCGCCTACGCAGGCTCGGGTTGCGCGAGGGATAACAGCGAGGGTTAGTAGGGAGAAGAGGACAAGCTCGCCCGCGTGTTTCTGTCCCTGTTCTAAGTGCGAGGCTAACCAAAAAAGGGAGATCCTACGTCAGGACTGGATATCGGTGGCGGCAGGTGTTTTCCCCTCGAAGCCGCGCTCGAGGATAGATGGTCGTGGTTGCCTCTTCTTCAAGGGCATTCACACAAGGTTAGCTCTCCAGCTTTAGAATTAATACTATATTACCGTGCTCCGCGCCGATGTTTTCCGGCAAATTGAGATCTGGGTGGCACCGGCTTATCTAAATTGTTAAAACGGTATTTCTCCACGTAGTTGCGGCTAGAAGTGACCATCACGGTGTGACGTGCGGCAACCACTCGACGTCCTTTATCAAACCCTTTAAGATGTTATCACATCAGGTCATGTTCCCTGAAATCTAGCCCGTCTTCACAAATCAGACTCCGAACGTTCTGCCGAGGGGACCATACAGAAGCAAATTATTTCTTGTGATTACGAGGTATATGTAGGGATGTAGGTGCAGCGGATGACACGGAGATATATGGTGTCCTAACTAGTTCTTGACCATCGACAGCGTTTTCCTTTTCAACGGCTATTAACAGCTCCCTAATAACCGTTTTATCATTTTTCGACGGCTACTGACATCTTCCCATTGATTGTGTTTTCCTTTCTCAACGATCTGTGTCTCTCTTTTTCAAAAGCTATTAATAGTTCTCCTTTGACCGTGTCTTGCTTTCTTGACGGCCCTAAACAGCTCCCCATTGAACGGGGTTTCCTTTTCCAACGGCTATCAACAGCTCCCCACTGACCGTATTTTCCTTTTTCAACCGCTATTCGCAGCTTCCAATTCGACCGTAGTTTCCTTTTCCAAGGGCTACTAACAAAGCTTCCCATTGACCGTGTTTCCTTTTCAACGGACAACTCCCCACGGACTTTGGTTTCCTTTTGGAGCAGCGTTTAACAGCTCTCTATTGGCGGTGTTCCCCTTTTTGAATCGATTTCAACACCTCCCCGTTGACCATGCTTTCCTTTTTAGCGGCTGTGAACAGTCCCCCATCGGCTGTGTTTTCGTATTCAACGGCTATTAGCAGCTCCCTGCTGAATGTGGTTTCTATTTTCAATGGTTATCAACAGCCCAATGACATCGACCGTGTTATTATTTTCCAACAACCTGTAACAGCTTTCCGTTGACCACTTGTTTTCGGTTTTCGACGGCTAGTATAACAGCTCCTCATTGACCGTCTTTGTCTTTCTCAGCGGCTTTTAAACGACTCCACTGCAGTAGGCATCGCCGGCCGCATTTGGTCCTACCTGCGTCGCGATCCTCCAGCGGCACATATTGAAAGGCTGGAGGACATCCCCTGAGCGGTTGATGCTCGGGACTCCGAGGTGGCTAGACGGTAGCGTGCATCCAGCAACGCCAAATCGCGAGCCCCAATTAATCCTGAAATAGCGTCGGCTTGCGCCTGCAATGCCCGGAGGAGATACCAGCATTTCGAACGGCAAAGGAGGGCTGATTGAGGGCAGACAGTGGTATTATGGCTAGAGAAAATGTCAAATTTGACGCAAAGGCCATGTCTTGCGTAAAAGTCTGTAGAGCAACTAGAACCCAGCTCACATCCGTGACCCTTACTACCCTCATCCGCAGTCACTTTCAGACAACGGTCGGTCATTTTCATCAAGTGTTCACGTCAACAGTTTCAGCGGGAAGCTATCCGATGCTTTCCCGTGGCATTGATAAGATCAAACGGAAGTGCAACATCGCAACCGCTGCCCGAAAAACAAGCGCTTTTGTTGTTGTCGTCGTTGTTGTTATATTGGTCGCTTTTGCTCCCCAGCTCAACTCACGGGATTTTTACGCTCAGCGAACTCCTGGACAAGCCGTGGTCATAAGTACCTGCCCTCCCCCCCCGGTACAGTACTCGCCTTTGACTTGCTTTTTATCGCGCAACATTTCATTGCTATTGGTACGATAAACATCACCTGCTGGGAGTATTTCCGCCTGTCAGCGGCGGATCTCCCTTGCCGAGCTCCCCGGCCTCCTCGGTGTACTCTCCTGCTGACCTTTGGAAAAATAAAAAATAAAACATAGGCAGCAAAAGACAACACGGGTGGGTGACTTAAAGCCTTGCACCAGCAAAACACTCGTAATCGCAAGAAGAGAGAAGAGGATTGGGCCACGTATTTGGTTGGTCGGACAAATGTCAAGACGTCACACCCATGCAGCTCTGGGGCAGCGGACGAAGAACCAAGGCGAGGAGGCATTGGGGAAAGGAATGACCCCATAACGCTACTGTTCCGTGAACCCCATTCCCTGCAGGGCAACGCAGTTTTGTTAGTTATTTGGTCGCGTGTTGCTTCTTAATCTAGTCCCCGTGGCTTAGGTGTCGAACATACCCGGTACTCCTCGGTCCCAATCAGTGTTGAACTACCCTGCATTTTCTCGGGTTCGCTGCGATACCTTGACGCTGACAGTCCAAACGTAACCCCCGATCCCACACGTGGCGTGGACGTTTATCATACCACCGTTCTGGATCTTGTCGCGAGCTACGACGTTTTCTTGCGCTTGCACGCCCTTCACCTTGCCCAGCCCTTTGCAGTCCATGGTTATACGCACATTATAAGTACCGTTTGATCTTCGTGTCGTAAATCAGACGTACAGGACACCTATTACAGTACGGGAGGGCAAAGTAATCAGAACCCACGATGCACCTAAATATCGTAATATCCCCTATGTTTACAAGTTATGCTCGGTTCTTATTACTATTCTACCCCGTGACACTAACGAAACCAGCCCTAAGAAAGGCAGGCTGAAATTTACTGGAAAATATGATATTCGGGAGTCGCGCGACTAAACTGATTTTAGCATAGAACACATCCTTGCCCGAACAAGAAACCCACCCCGAGCCAGCATTCGTGTTTCATTCTATTAACGGGCGTCCTGTGGGGTATCAGTTACCTGCTATCCACGAATTTCTCACTCGTAAAATGCTGCAGTACACTCGTGCGTATAGCCACTATAGTCAAAATAAATAGCCAAACAAAACCTTCAAGGTTTCATTTCATTTCAACTCTCGCTGAGAGATAAACCGATCAGGCGACGTACGGTGGTGGTGCTCCATGTAAAGGATTCCGCGCAGCAGTACTGACTGACACAAAAAGTCGCACCATACGGCGATCACCGTATAGTACGCACTGCTACGATAATCGCCGTACAGTACGTACTCACCTGGCGCAGTTTCTCCACGCTCACGGGCCAGCGGCAACCTTCCGGCATTTCTCTTGTGGCAGCGGCAAACGTCCACCCTGCAGTGCTATTCGTCACCCAGTTGTCGTCCTTACCCAAGCGACCCACGATCGCCTTCCCGATCGCGATTTGGTCACGCCGGGGTAGGCTTGCCACCTTATTTATGTAATGCGGGGGTATTGTAGTGGATGTTTCTTACTCATTGTTGTTGTGAAATACTGAAATACAGTAGTGAAATTGTGAAATGTGGGTTCCAGGTTCTCGTGATACGTGGTTTCGAATACCATCGTCATAACTTTTTTCGTTTTCGCTGTGTATGATAATCCTGAAACATGCAAGCGTGCTTGCAAAGGACAATAATACATTCCACTAGTTGTTGACACTTTGTAGTGTGTGACTGACACAAGATAGTGAATCAAATCATCATACCAGCCCGTGTTTTTCACTGCGCAGGGGTTGACATGGCTAGATGAGTAAGTGCGAAGCCTGCACATCATACCTGGTATACTGATGTACAATGCGTTTGAATGGTAAAAATCCCGAAACTTGTCGCCCTTCCTAATTAAATGTTCAAAATCGGTACTGGGTTCTCCAGTATTACGCGTTCAAACATTGGGGGGCGATGTGGGTTCCAGGTTCTCGACCAAACCGTCGAATGGATTTTGTCCCGCGAAGGTCTATCGTTCGCCGAGGTCGTGGATATCCGCATCTTACTTTACGATTGTGGTCACCCATATTCCTGGATTATTGTCGTCAGTATAGTAACGTGCCGTGACAAGTACGCACTACAAATAGGAATGCGAGACCCGTGCCTCGCACACACAATCTTTCCTCTCCACCATCGTTGATGGTCGTTCGTGGAATCATCCGCACGATCCTATACCAAAACTTGGTGTGCCCTAAACGCTACCCTCTAAGAAAAGGAAAGTGCAAAAAACATCGAGTCGAATCCGGGGTCCTCCCCACAGAAATACGTTTATTGAATATATTTTGAGCACGAGCGAGCGTGCAGTGTGTGTGGTCACCATTCTACAGTTATTAATATTAATAATACACATGCTTACAGAACGTTGAGTATTCGGTATCCGGAGGAGAGTGGCTAGCAGGCAGGCAGGCAGGCAGGCAGGCAAGTAGGTAGTGTTTGCGGAATACTTTAGATACGCCTTCGTACGTTGGAGTATTTATTGTTTAAGTAATCGTTGGCGAATTTGTGATGCTCAACGAGAAGGATCGTTCATACCTTGTTTCCAAGTTTTTTTTTGTCGCGAGCGGAGACGGAGAGGGGCATAATAATAGATACACGAGTACTGATGCTGTGTGATGCACCTATAAATTCCGGTAGTCTCACCCAAGCTATTACACGGACGCGTACAGAGTAAACTTCCAGTCAAGTAAAACAGAACGTAGCTGAAAGTGGGTTGGCGGTGTGCCTGGCCCATACCGCTAGCCTGAACCAAAGCACACCGCATGCCGGGTTGGTGCCCTTAGCGAGAATCACATCTACCCGCAAGCGATGTGGAGTGAAGATGCGGCGGGACGCTGGGCTTTGGGACACCGTATGACGGAAGGAAGTCCACTTATCGACATCAAGAGAAGACGAAAAGACAGCGTTGTCGTGAACAGAACCACACACAGCAGCATACATATGATACAGGACAGCACACAGCGCACGGTGGTCAGCAACAACCCGGCCGCTCTAGCTGCCAGCCCTTACGGTAGAATGGGCTCCCCCCGCGATATGTCGGAACCGACGACGTTTTTTTTTCGTCCCGTTAGCGTCCGGTTGCTGCAAGCTACGGGTACAGGTACCGACCTTGAGTGGTGTCTGGAGCAAGGAGCGCGTGTCTCGCGCAGCATTGTCGAGACCCGTCGAAGAAAACACTGCCCTGTTACCAGCACAGAGTTTGGCGCACTTGCCTCAGGCTACACAGCGGCAGGTCGGACCTTCGTTCCAGCAGCGCACTTCGCGTACACGCCATTGTTTGACTTTGACTGCGTATAACCACTGCTGTAAGTACGAGTATCGTCGTGGGGTCTGGCGAGTGCCAGGTGCCAGGGAACACCGCAAGGCGCACACGTTGCGAGTACTCGTACTGACGTACTTTCTTGTGCCTTGCTCTGTCCTTGGCCCTCATCATCAGTCAAAAGTCAACTTCAAAGGCCTACACTTTTTGTCAACAAAAAGTTCAACAAGTACTGACGGTTTCAGTTCATCGTACAACAAGATAAATACACCTGTGAATTATACAGCGCATACACAAACGAAAACGTACGTGTTTTGATATAATTTGGTTTGTAGACCAGGTGGTGTTTTTCGTATGAGCGAACTATGGGACGGTTGTTCTGAGACAGCTGTTGTTCCCTTTCGACATACCACATGAACAGCATGAATTGCGGACATGCGCTGAGATGATGACAGCGTCACAAGTTGCAATCAGTCTCGGGGTCTTGGGGCGTCTCCGAAAATCAAAGATTGATTTGGCCCGACAGGGAGATACGTAGAAAAACAACAAAAATGAAATTCGTCAGAACACGCACTCAAAAAAATGCTACTCGTATTAATACCAGGTATTGATTGAAAGTGCAGTGAGGCTGTATATGCCAGAGAGGGGAAGTGACACACGATACTCGTATATCCACAATCAAAGGCAAAAAAAAAATCGAAAACAGTGATGACGCCGTTGGTTGACTGCACCCGACTGATCGTGCACAGCGCCGACCGACGTGGACTACAGTACGTAATAAACAGTACCTGAGCGACGCGCCCAGTACGTCAAGTATGCACATTCTACGAAGGACAGATATATTTGTCTGTACAGATAGATGATGCTGTACATACATATGATACACACGGCATGTTCGAAAGTCACCGCTGACCGAGTAGCTCGGTGGTCCATCCTGTATATTTAGAAGATGGCATGCTTGCAACTAAGGTGCATGTCTTCGCGAGCAGACGCACATACATCGAGAAGGGTGCATGCATGGGCGGGTAGATGCCCCTCCTCTCGACTAGCCACAACACTGAGAACCACACCTCATCGTTGTCAAGCTGAAGTAATCACTGCCTGGCACTTATCATAGGCCAAAGCTCGACATTAGGCTATATTACATACTGACTGTAGTTAGATAGAAACTAAAGCAAGCTGCATGCCATGATAATGTTCAGCATGGCAAAACGTGTCCGCAACTCGTGACATGATCGCTGTCGATCTTGTACCTCGGGGCGGGGGGGGGGGGGGGTGGGGGCTGTCCACCCGTGGCACGATAGATAGATGGATACGTGTATCTGTCGGCGCCGTTTTACTTCGGAATAAGAAAAGAACCACCGCCAACTACAAACGAACGCGCGACAATCTAAACTCGTAACGGTGGACAGGAGGAGTAGTTCCTTCCGCAGACGAGAAATGGCGCAATGGTTAACTTCCCCCTTTTGAGACCCAGAGCTACAAATAATAACAGTACTCGTAGTGACAAATCATTACCAGCACAAGGTAAGGTTAGTCTTCTAAACCGTTGAAATACGACTAGTGCAAGTGCGCAGCAGCACAAGTGGGATCTTGCTGCGCCTGTGTCGTACCGTACAACCTCTTGTCCGTTGACATACAAGTAGTATGAATGCGTACGAAAGCAGCCGCTTAGCGCGAGTGGGATCCTGCTGCGCCTGTGTCGAACCGTACGACCCCTTGTGTCGCACGAGTCTCTGAATTTTGCGATACAGGCCACCGAATATATCGCCCCCCAACCATGCAGTGGTCGGTGCTGCACTTGTTATAGTCAGTGCTACGAATAAATGACGAGTGTGTTTCATTTTGATAGAAACAACCATTACAACTGTAACGAAATTGACAAGTACACCTGGTTGTTCGTTAGACAATAAATAGTCTCTTCTACGAGTAGCGGAGCATGAGGGAGTGTCAAGGAGCATGAGGGAGTGTCAAGGCCCGCATCGTGATCTGATATATACAAACCAACTGTTTCTTCCTCGTTTCAAGAATACGGCGAGTCCCTTTGTCCTTCGCGGTTCTCGCCCTCGATCCACTGGAGCCCGAGCCAAAGCCAGCAAACATCACGATGCAGAGCTTGACAGCGAACTTCAGCTAATCATCTCCGGCCAATTCCAGCTCGAGGCGGTACGACAACAGGTTTGAAAGCACGTCATGCGGTGCTTGGGTCGTCACGAGCTAACCGATTGTAGCGAAGACTCCCACACAATATCACGCACTCTTGTTGTTGTCATTCCCCGCTGGCCGGCACCCGACCGACAAGTCACCAACTTCCAACTTGAATGAATTGCTCACACTCGCATACCGCGCGCGACACGAAATAAGGCCGTCGACAGGTTGCTCAAGGCACCGCCTGAATGCCCACTCTCGACTATACTATTGACACATCAACCGCAGCAGCATCACCACAACCACCTGCGATCGATCGATCTCACGGAGACAACACAACAGCAGCAGCACCACCAACACCGCAAGCCCCAAGCGATCGATCTTCATAAAGATGTCATAGCAGCAGCAGCGCCCACCATCACTACAACTCCCGATCGACCAATCTTCATCAAGATACCACAACAGTGGCAGAAGGATTACAGGAGCACCCGATACTTTCCTGTCCGTCGGCGTGTCGTGCCGGCAACTTCACATCGTAGACTATATATCTTACCCTCAAGTTATCCGTCAGAATAAGCGTCCACTGCATTTATAGGACAACCGTGCTCTCTATTTCCTGCCCTCCCGGAAGCTTTTAAAGCGAGTAGAGGCCAGCGAAGTCTATACGGACCGAAAGGATACTCAGCCTGGCGATGTCGAGATAGACACCCCGAGCAACGATCGCAACATTGACTAATCTATGATCCCGGCGATACGTTGATATAGCTCCGACTATTCTAATTTGCCCCGTCTTTGATTCTGCCCATACCTACCGCCGAGCAACTAACACCGCTTCGTCTTTAATGCTGGCGATACATCTTCATACCCCGACCAACTAAGATTGCCGAATCTGTGATTCCTGCCTCTCCCCAGAACCCCTCCCCCTCCCGATTTCTTGGTAACAAACGCCCAGGCGAGGCAAAGCAAGGAGCAGGGAAGGAAAGGGGGTATCTATGCTAGGAGAACACGGTTTCACCCCTTGACTGACCGCCCGGCTACACCAAAATAAGTATAGTAAGGCTAGAAAAGGCCTTAACGCGTCTAAAAAGACCGGTCTCCTAGCGTCCTGGGAGGGGGGGGGGGGGAGTGCCATGCCTTCGCCGTTACAACGCACGGCAGCCCGCGCTCTGCCGCGTGTCGGCCTTGGTGACCGGGTTGGTTCCCTTGAGGGTCGGATTCTTGCACAGATTTTTCTGGTCGAAGTCACCCATGTACGACTGTACATGATCGTAAAGAAGCGTGTTTCCAGGGGGGGGGGCGAACGGATTGTGTAGTGTCAGAACAACGTGGCGTACGACGAGAGACGGCTGACAGAACGCCCCCTACAAAACGAAACGTCTGCAAAACAACGTCTGCCAATGGGTCACGGTGTTGCCGGATTGACTCCAAAGGGGAACAACTACTGCACGTAAGGTTGTCGTGCATTCGCACGAATAACGCGTTGGACACATGGCAGAAAATCGAAACCCTACGTTGGCGTGCGGGTCACAGTTGTTCGGTCGAGGGGAGATTGCACAGGCCGATCCGCCTCGATCAGTGTCGCAGTATGCCGTCCGTATGTGTTGTACAAAGACTCACGTCGGTAAAGTCGGCGTTTTCCACGTCTGCCCCAGTAAAGCTCGTGCTGGTCAACACCGCGTTTTCGAAGATCGCGCCCTGATCAAAACCACCGAGCCACCGAGGGGCGGATCGAGCGCGAGGGAATGGAGAGGAGATAAAAAAACGCGATAAGAGGCAATCAAAATATGCATTGGCAAGGGAACATACACATGATGCGATCAGAGGGAGTCAAAATATGCGGTTTCGCTTCTACACTGTTGAGTTCGTGCAGCAGGTGGCATGGGTCAACGATCGAAATAGAAACAACATTTCCCGTTTGCCCGACAAGCTCTACCCGATATTGGTTGACAGCCACGTGCAATAGCAAGGGGATCGTATTGTAAAGCAACGCTGCAAACAACTTATAAAAGAACGGAAACGGTTTTCTTTCGCGATTTCGAACGGAACGAAAGACACTCATACCCACCCACACATACTCACTACACGTACATACCAATAGACTCTCCTCTTTCGCTGACCTTCATGGAAGAGCCATCGAACGACACTCTGTCCACTACCGCATTGGTGAAGTCCGCTCCGTCCCATTTAGAATTCTGCCGTCGTAAGCCGTGCCGTGTGATCGTGTGGGGTTCCGGCAAGGAGGACAGAACGAAAGCCGGGGAGAGGGGAAGAAGTCACGCATAATTTCATACCTGGTACAGCGGGGCTTCGCCGAGGCGGCCTGACGCCCGCCTTGGGTCCGCGCATGCCCGTAATGACGGAGGGCGTAGGCGAATCAAAACCGCAAATGCGACAATATTGCCAAAGCGTGCACATAAAATAAATCATGTTCGAGTGAAGAGAAAGAGATCACTGGAATTTAATTCAATGAACCAGCAACAAATGTTGCCATCCAGCAATTAAAAAAAAAATGTGAACACAGATACACCACGAAGTAACGCTAAAAGGCCGACTCAAACGTTCCAATTTTATCATGTATCGCTCTCATCTGGTTCCTCTGCAGTTTCCTCTCATTGGGCCTACTTCAGAGTGCCATTGTTTCCTACGTACTGACATTCGTTCGTGCAACAGCAGCAACAACAGCCTATCAACATGGTGATTGTAAGTATACGTACAGCATACCTGCTGGTATGATATCATTCGATATGGTACAACGTGATAAACTAACATTGTTAGTTGTCAACAACGAAAGCAGCGTAGCACATTGGCGCCCGGCCCAATGTGTAAATCAACTAAAACAAAAGGTATCCCACAGAGTTCACCACGAAGTAACGCGGAAAGCCGACTCGAACACGTTTTAAAACATTTGTTACCATCAGGTATCGCTCACATCAGGTTCCTTTGCCGTTTTAAACCTCTTGGGCCTACGCCGAGGTGCCGTTAATACCTACTGGCCCTTGTGTGTACAACACAGCAGCAACAGCACTACTATTAATAAGACAACTTGTACGAGATACGTTCGTATACTACCATGCACTATACAGCTTACCTGCTCGTATGATACTGTCTGTACGATATGATACAACGTGACAAAATAGCACTGTTGTCAGTCGTCAACAACAAACAGTAGCAGCATACCGCCGTAGCAAGTACATGATGCCGAAAAAATAGGGAAATAAATGACAGAGACACAAGCACACTACAAGTGCATGCAGAGGGATTCGAAGCTATTAATACCACCTTCTAAACACAGCCAAAGCAATTTCATTTGCTGCGCTACCCAACGTTAGAGATGGCCCAGACTGTTATGTGACTGTGTGACTACTGTATGTACCAGTAGACGCTTCAAATCGGAAGAGTTGTATTTTCGACGACAACAAAAGAAACTAGCACTCGCCTCCGGGAAGCGATGCGGGCACGGCCGAGGCCGCCCCTGACAGGGTCAGTCGGAGCGAGCAAGGTGACGCATGTCCAGCACACAACGCACCCAAAGGTGGACTTCATCTCAAGCTACTGTAGCTCGGTTTGGGCTCAAAACCTACCGTGCGAAATCAACTTTCAAGACTGCTGAGAGTCGACCTCTTACACCATACAATCATACATCTATTTATAGCTACACGTACAATGGAGCCCTCGAAGTACTTCACCCTTTGGCAAATCCAAAAAACTTCCCAACACTGATTTCAAGCGGTTTGCCCCCAAAACGTGGGTGGCTTCTACTGCTAATACTGTAAAAATGATCGCACTGGAGCAAGTAAATTGTCCCCAAACATGTGGGTACAGATCAAGCGGTAAGCTGTTGTGGTGCAAGCGCCAAACTCTCAACCCGCAGCAGTGCGAGGCGAGGGCTACTCCGGCGTTGCCGTTGGTAAAAGCTCGGCCGTCGCTGTCCAGCCTGTTCGGCGGAATGTCGCCAGGCTAGACTGCCCCGTCGTCCCGTCCATGTTTCTTTAGCACGGGTATCGGTTTCAACCTTTCCCCCTTGCATTCGTCTACGAGTAGCTCTTTCCGGGCCGACTCAATTAAGTCAAATCAAACGATCTTCTTCGCACTGCTGTGTGTTGCAGTGCCTGCCCAACTGCCTAAGAGTGGCTGTTGGACGCTTATTCATCCATCGCATATCAGCGCTCAGCGCTAATTGAACGCGATGACGTTTTACTCGAGCAAGCAGCCTGATATGTCGAGTACGAGTAATGGTCTCCCGTGGTCGGGGCAACCACGACGGATGAGCTGGCCAGGCTCATGAGGCAGATGTCGGAGGACGAGCAAAAAGATCAAAGATCGATGGCAGCCGTTATTTTCGTCGACCTTGGTCTTCTTGCCTGCCTTGCACCATCTGCTTCACGAGCCTGGCCGGGTCATCCGTCGTGGTAGTCCCGACCACGGGAGATCACCACTCGTACTCGACATATCAGGCTGCTTGCTCGACTAAAACTTCAACGTGTTCTATTGCAGCTGATATGCGATCAATGGAAAAGCTTCAAACACAGTATTAGTATACACACGTTTCGGGGACAGGTTACCCTCAATAAAAGTAGGATGCGGTTTGCAGTTAACACATCAGTGTTGGAGGATGTGCAATCTATCCAACCATGGGAGGCTCGCTGTCTCAATCTCTAGGTTCACCGCGCTACCATATTCCTGGTACCTGGTACATACAACTCTGCATAGAACACTCATATAATATCTATTGACAACCTGTTTCCCTTGCTCACCCTGGCGTAAGACTTGGACATGACCACCTCCTTGAAGTCCCCCTTCGAGAAGTTTGCCTCCGACGCGATAACGCCACTCAAGTCAAAACCCGCTGCGGATTTCTCGCTGAACCAAAAAGCAGAATTCGTGCGAGTACGTAATGTAAAAGAACAACGAGAGGAGTATGAGAACATGACGGCGGAACGCTATAAAACACGTATCCCGAAACAATATGGTGTTGGAGAAAAGCAGGATGTGTAGTTGCATCGTGAGCATCGTGGTGCCTGTGGTTGGCGAGTGCTGCGGGTTATCACAGTAGGCACGTGAAGACTACGAATACAGTATCAATATTTATGTGAGCTATATTCTATATCTGGTATATTCCACATATACCTCCTGTGGCGACTAGCGTACAGTAGTACCTGGTAACTTACGTTTTCTGGAAGCTCACTGATGTACTGCTGATGCTGTGGTACTACTTGAGCACACACCTGGTACACTGACGACGCCTGTCAATCAACCGTGACGATTTACAGAACAGCTGGCACACGGTATTGTACCACACAGAACTACAGCTGGTACATGGTTCTGTACTATACACAACCGGTTCACTTCTTGATTGACGCCTCGCAATCCACTACGTACAGCGGCGGCAGAATCTTGAAAATTCAATACTGCGGCCGTGGAAACCCTAACACACCATACGTAAAACGCCCTGCTGGTACGACGAACCCTAACGCTAACCCTACAACCCGTACTACCAACCTGTCCAACACAGTTGTCTCTATTCACAGACTGCCAGGTACACCTCGACACGAACAATCTCCGGAGGCACGAATCATATGTGTATAGGAGCGCAGGGTTCAGCTCGATGGCGGCGTGCACCATGTTACGAAATGTCAATACGTTAATGTGTTTATGTTAGTCGCGGGGCTGCCGTTTGGAACGCCCCCGGCACTGCAATACCCACAGCAGTACAAAGCTACCTGGTACTGCAGTACCAGGTATATAGTGCGTACTTTAGAGTTGTACCCCGTTGGTCTACTACCCGGGTACGCGACGGGTAGTACCCAGGCCTGTCACTACCCGCTCGGGTATGAGTAGTACCTAATACTCGCCGGATGATTGGACCTGGGTACCCGAATACCCGGGTACCCCACAAGAACTGGTACCCGTGTACCCGGGTAGCCGGTTAGAATACGTATCCCCGGTTCGAAATATCCCTCTCCATTCTCCATACCCCCGAAAACCTACTAGACTTGTACATATCTGTTTCCTGAGCGTGCTCGGTTGGTACATCCCTGGCATCTCAGAGCTCCCACTTGGACACCGCCTCCTTCCATTACTTGCCGGTGAGAATCTTTTTTCCTTTTTTCTTCTTGTGTTTAGTGTGCGTGCGTGTACCCATGCGTGTACCCAGAGCACGACATCGCGGGCGAGCCCGGCGCCGTCGCGGATGTCAGCGGGCGCTGGCGGGTAGAGGGGAGGTTGGAAGGAGCGCGGTCACCGTTTTCGTGGCTAGGCGTCGCGTGTACCTCGAGACACGAGGGAAGAATGAATGGGCTTTGTCTGGCCTCCTGGCGTGGGGTTGGATGTAATATGTGCAAGTCTATAAGGGTAGTTCGGGAGAGCAAAATAAAGTTCAAGCGGGGCTTATTTTGACGACTAATATGATTTTCCGCGAGAGAGCATCGCTGTCTGAGCACCAACATTGTCGAGCTGGCGAAAGAGAGCCACGGTGAGCACCGGGCTTCACGAGAGACGTGCGACGGGGTTCACTGGGGCAGAGAAGGAGGAAAGCTTACCCGGACCGAATCGGTGGCGAGGTGGTCGCAAGAGAGGCGGGCAGCGTACGAGACTCAGAGAAGGTCTGCTGTTTGGTTTTTTTTTTTACCGGCGCAAGGTGTTCCAAGCAGGCGGAAACAACTTACATCAGGGGGGACGGGGATTTTTTTTTTTTCTTTCTGAAATTTCCGTTTTCATTATCTTCATTGTTTTTGCGGTGCTGTGCATTGCTGTGCTTTCTCTTTCGTACTTATGATGAAAAGAAGAAAACAAGTGCCCTGCCAGGGGTATGCTCGCACGTAAATGTTTTGCGGCGTTCGGTTTGTTTTCCTGGATGGAGCATTAAGTTCTTGGCATTTGCAAATCGCCTGTTTGCACCTATAATTGTTCAGACCGTCTATTCCGTTCCATTCTTCCTCGTAAGAGCGTTGCGGACGGAACCAACCGCTGCGCGAAGCGCTTGTAAACAATACCAGGTATTGATTTACAAAACAAATCAGGGTCTTCAACACGAACACACAAACATGTCGTTTGTTGAAAAAGGCGGAGGGTTCTCACTCGGGTACCCAACATGAACGGGTACCCGGGGATCCGACAGGAGCAGGTACCCGTAATTTTTTCGTTCGGGGTTGGGTGTGTTCCACATTGATGCCGATTCCGTGCGTGTTCCGTTATCGTGCGGTATGAAATTGAGGTTCTCCCCTTGTCGTAAAAACACTGTAGGTTGTCCAGATACCCAGGTACCCGGGTACCCGCACTACCCGGGTTCGTCTGCCTGAAAAACGGGTACCCGGGTACCCCTACTACCGGGGTTTGTCTGCCTGAAAAAACGGGTACTTGGCCACGGGTACGGGTAGTACCTACGGAAATAGTCCGGGTACCCGTTGGTCCGGGTATCCGACTGGATACAACTCTAGCGTACTTCAAAATTTGTGTGCTCCTGTTTTCAGTGCAGCCTACCAGACTGTCTCATCGTAGCAGGTAAAGCACGGAGGCACAGAGGGTGCACAAAGCTGACAGAGCGGCATACCGCAGCAACGTTACCTTAGTACTCGCTGGTATACACTTCAATATAACAGAGTACCTGGTACCAGGGATGCCATTGGTGTGCACCGCGCGACCGAGCCCCTTGACACCTATCTACGGGAGCTGGAAGCTAATTCTTTGAAGGGAAAGTAGACGAAACACGTTGAACACCAGAAGCTACCAAATCGATATCCACCACATTCTCCACCACTAAACCTGACTTACACCAAGTAGTCGTATCTTAGAATACGTCAGGAACCCCGACAAGACTCTTGAGTGTATCCAAGTTTTACCTCCGACATTCTCGGTACCGGGCTCAGTTATTAGGTATGGCGATTGACGTGTGTACCAGCGCGTAGCTGATGTGTACGTCGAGACTCGATTGCCGATGGCCGGTCAATACATAGTCGATGTTCGAGGCAAACACGTAGTCACTGTCAGGTGACTTGTACGAGAAGCTTCAATAGAGAGAAGAAGAAAATGGTGGCGACCCCAGGCCGACGTGTTGATCGAATTGCTTAGCTGGAAGCTAATAGTGAGCAAAAGTGGAGTGAGCTCAAAGGGGGGGGCGGTGCGCGTGTGCACTCGCAGCTCGCAACAAAGGACGACCCTTACACTTCGTTCAAACAAAAACAAAAAAAGGGAAATACCCTTGCATTCAGTTCAGTAAAAAACAACACGGAGACCCGCAGTTCTACTGCAAAAATCAGTATGTCTTGAGGTGTACCCCGGAAGATCGAAACCCGGGTATTCGGCGGGTACAACCCGGTCGGGCGAAACTAGATAACGGTACCGGTTTGGCTTGAACCCGCGGGTTTTGGTGCTGACCAGAACCGGGGTACTCGGCGGGTTCGAGTACCCAGGTACTCGTGAGTTTGACATGTCCCCCGTTTAGTATGCCTCGCAATATCTCTAGAAACCTCTAGAACCTTTCCTCTGATCCTGACACTATCCTCAGAGCTGAATATGCTTGCCTTTGGTAGACTCGCTCTATGTGCAGGACTGGTCGGCACAAAATCTTGTGCAGGGTGCGGGTCTTACTGGTCGAGGTTGGCCTTTTGGTCGCCCGGAATTTCTTTGGAAAAACGGCACCAGACTGCCCCCGCCGATCTCGAGCTCCCCAAAGGGCTGGTGTTAGTGTTAGATCTGGGGTCGGGCTGGTCTGGGCCGACGTACAAGGTTGAAAATGACTACACACGTCCTGCACAAAGTGTTGCGCCGATCTGCACGTAGCACACACTTCTATAATAGCGAAAACCCCTTTAGTACGGTTGTCCCACAGAGTTTCCACTGGTGTTTTTGATACGCGTGCCTGTTATGTTGATATACTCGACGTATATAGGCATGAATTTATTTTACGCCGTGGCATCTGCCCGACAAGGAGAGGAGACCTGGGAACGCCACCTACTACTATGGCACACGTGATGTATTTACGTCTTTAGCTGCCTCAATGTGCTCACTTCGGGGGGATAGGGGTGTGGGTGTCTGCTTCTTCGCCTGCAACCATACGTATGCCGTATCTCTCCGTGTCTGTATCACACATGTCCATCATGCTGTGCAGCTGTGCAAACAAATACCAGTATCAGGCACCTGGTGGCATATCACCAGGTACGACGAGGTATCGAGAAACAACATCCAACACGCGCACAAAAACTAAGGCAAGTCCATTGCATCATTAAATAGTGTTATGATGTCTTTGACTACTCTGCCTTCTATTACTGTTGTTGATGGCTATAGATATCTTTTCGACATTATATCGTAGTACGCATTGCTGTATACCGCTTGTGGTACCCCGTGATCACCTTAAAACGAAAGCGGGTTGTCCAAGACCCGCGGGTCGGGTCACGGGGTGTTCACAATGTCACGGGTCGGGTCGGGTCCGGAAGTGTTCAAAATCTCACGGGTCGGGTCGGGTTGGGTCAAGAGGTTGTCAAATCTCGCGGGTCGGGTCGGGTCGGATCAAGAGTTTTTCAAATCTCACGGGTCGGGTCGGGTGGGGTCAAGGACTTTTCAAATCTCACGGATCGGGTCGGGTCGGGTCAAGAGGCGATGAAAAGCTCACGGGTCGGGTCAGGTCATGACCCGCGAGAAACGGGTCACTCGCGGGTCAGGCCAGCGTGACCTGCGAGTTCTTTCCTTCTCACCCGCGGTTCGGACCCGCGCATCCGGCTCGCGGATCCGACACTTGAAACACTTCCCGCTCTCTTACCCAAAGGCTTCTCTCGCAAATATTCAATAATAATCCTTTGGTATCTTTTTCAAACATAAAAACACTGCCAAATCCGTATACGAATCCCCGCATACATCCACACCCACTGCAGGCAGGCCACATATCACTGCTGGACACAAAAATGAATATTAAATTGTTTTTGAAGTGTCGACCCCCGGGCCAGATCCGCAGGTCGAACCTGCGGGTCAAGATAAATGATCTCGCGGGTCAGTTGACCCGACCCGCATTAAACCCGTGTTTCACAGGCCAATCCGAAGGTGGAGGGTCGGGTCGGGTCGGGTCAGGAGGTTTTGAATCTCGCGGGTCGGGTCGGGTCGCGTCGGGTCAACAACTTTTCAAATCTCACGGGTCGGGTCGGGTCGGGTCAATAACTTCATTATTCTCGCGGGTCGGGTCGGGTCGGGTCAAGAGGCTTTCAAAATCTCGCGGGTCGGGTCGGGTCATGTCAACACACCTCAAAAATTTCGCGGGTCGGGTCGGGTCAGCTGACCCGTGAGGTTTGACCTGACCCTCGAAAAGCTCTGATAAATACTCGTTGAATACGTTAGATTTCGTCTGAAAACTCAGGTTACCCGCGACGGGTACGAATGCGGGTTTCATTTTCATAATTATGCGAGTATGTACCCGTTTGTGACGCAGTACTCGCCGAGGTACACCTCCATATATTGTACCCTCATGGTAGTATTTCAGTATGCAATGCTCCCATATATCGTATTTTCTCGTGGGTGTTTTCTAAAGTGATTTATACAGGTTCTTGAACATGAGACATTTTCCCTTTTTTTTGTGGAATGAAGGCGGTATATAATCGAACCACACGGGTTCAGAATCTTACGCCCTGCCGTCGACGCCAATGTGAAAAAGTAGACTTGAAAATAGTGAACAGCAGAAGCAACCACGAACTTCGTCAGACTTTCCTGACGAAGCTGAGAACGTCCACTGCTGCTGTTAATTGTACTGGTACGAGCAGTACATAGACCTGCTGCTGATGCTGCTGCAGTTCAGCACCGGCACGGACAGCTCAGCAGCAGTACGTTCATACATGGCGTTTCTGTCCCGAGTCCTGACGCTTGCGCGTCATTGCATCATATATACTCGTATATACAAGGCGCGCGTACATATTACCGGTATACCATTGTGTCCGGAAATTTAAGGACCATTTATAGGTTAATACTAATAATAAAATGACGCTTAAATTTTCGAACAGATAAGTTCGTGTGTCATGTGGAACAGCATGTACCGTGCGTAGATCTGCGCAAGGAAGGGGTTGTGCATGCTTCTGCCATTACGCCGTGCCCAGCAGTGCACGCCATCTGATGATACCGTAGTGATAATGCAGTCAAGACAGATACACTCGCATTCATAAGGCGTGCCCTCCTCTCCCCCCAAGTCCCACCTGAGGTCGCATTCCCGCAGGTCGTACAGCTTATCCCGCGCAGCGTTTGCTTGTCCCATGGCGGACGACTTGAACATGCAACGGTCCTTCGATTGCGAGACAGGCGGCAGACTGAACTTCTGAGTCGACCCATCAGCTAGCGCAGCTCCGCCACCCCCAAAGATCAGCGTGGCACCCGCAAGGACCGTCCCCAGAGTCCGAGCAGCGTCTGCTACAGCTTTGTCAGTGTCTACAAAAGACATGCAAGTGGTCGGCCGCGAGTGGGCCATGTTCTGGGACATGGTAGGATGACGAGCTTGCGCCCCGAGGAAGGCTCTACCTCCCGTCAGGAATGCGACCGAGCTGTCCGTACACAAGGCAGCCACCAGCACTGCTAGCACTGCTGATGATGCGTCCCTCATGTTTAGGATGTAGTGCGAAGCTGCTGCAGTTGCTGCTGTGATTGCTGATTGAGGTTCTTGGGGCAGCTGACTTGATGAGTTCAGTGACGCAACGAAGTACCGAACACGTCAAAGTCAGTCGGGTAAAGCCGACCGATAATGCAGCAGAAGTAGCACTTAATTGTTGGTTCGATATGTAGAGGCGAAAAAATGCTACCAGGATTTTTTTGAGATTTAATAGGCACATATCGCGAGCAAATTTGACTTTTAAATTATTTATAGGCTCATTTTAAAAAAATCCGCACCAAAAACCTATATAAAAAATGATGATTTTTTATTGTTGAAGCTGGCCCTACAGATTATTTCCCCACCAAGCTCTCTCAAGTACACCAGGTTATGCCAAAGACAGGACAGCTTCAGCAAGCACCAGCCAACGAACTGAAGCAAGAAGACGGCAACAACCGCAGTGAACCGAGTCTTCCACCCGTTGCCTCTACGGTCACGCCGTAAAGCGGACTCTAAAGGAACGGCAGTGTATCCTCTGCCAAGGCAAAGTCTGGCGCTGTTTGATCAAAACTGCTACTACGAGTACTACGAAAAATTGCAACCTTCAAGACAGACATCAAGACGTGACAGGTGTGATAACAAGGCTGGCTCCCTCCCTATGCCCCTCGTTTGTGACTTAACCCGCCCACGCGTGCCGTCCGCAATAGGGCACCCTATTCGCCCCCTCCCGATCGGTACTTGGACGAGGAACTGCTTATGTCTGAACTCTTATCATGGTCGTTGTTTTCGCTGGCTGTCCGATTCTACATCTAATATCTACGATTGATTATTCGTCCAAGTTCAGCAAGCCGCAGCAGCAGTAGCAGCGGCAGCAGCAGCAGTAGCAGCAGTAGCAGCATTCGTATCAGTTGAACACTACTAATACGGACCTTGAAATATAATTTGCAGGCCGGTGCCAAGGGCCAGGGCATCATCCCGAATGCCAAGCGCGGCGCATGCTCGGCGGGGCACGCTGCTAGCGGCTGCCCATGTCGACGCGTGCCGTCGATTACCGTCCACTCTATGTGAACCAAATCTCGCCGCTAACCACGATCCAGGACTCGATCCTGATAACGAATCTTGAGGCCTGATTCCTGATCTCATCATCAGCCACGTTCAGTAGCAACGTACGTACCAGGTATGATATCACACGAATCATTGACACCAGATTGACACGTACCAGCTACGTACATACTATTAATAGGTAGTCTGCAACACTAACTTGTAGTCAGTCTGAAACACTTGATGACTGACTTGCACGTATTGTATCCAAGGCGTCGTCTCAATATGTACGTCGGGTTCGTTCCTTGCTTCTTTTCGCTTTTACCAAAGGTACAGCATTGCAACCTATTGACCAACCAGCAACACTGAATACCCGTACGTACGACGATTGTAAGGCAGCATCCAGGGGAGCCGCTGGCCTATATCTTCGACAAGGAATCACATATAGAATACGCGCGCTCGGTTTATCACAATACTTGTAAAATTAGGTAAAAATGGAATATAGACGAGGCGTATTACGCAGCTTGCAAAGTTGAGTATCAACTATTTAATCAGTCGAACTCACAGCTGACGTATTTCAAAATTTATAAAAAATAAATAATAATAGTATTAACCTCACGACTCACGACAACAGCCGAGTCCGGTAGGGATATAAAAGGCCATAAAAGTGTACAAGTAGCTATTACTATTAATAAGTAATAGGTGGGAATGAGGCGCGACCTCAGCACTTTTTTTTTTTTTCATCACTTTTACTTTCCAGCCTAGCTCGTAGGAGGTTTTACCCTCAGCGATCTTCTAGACAAGCCGTGATAACAGGTGTCGTCCGTTCTCCCCCCCGGTACGTGCCTTTATTTTTTGTCGCGCATACGAAGGGTTCAGCATTCCCACTGCTCGTCGATTTTCATCGAATGTAGCTAACTCACGCTCTCGCGCTTTCCGCTCGTAATCATTTTTTTATGCAAGAAAAAGTCCCTACGAGCATGCATTCGGTGAGACTTGAACCCACGAAATTGATCTTGATTGGCACGCGGACCACCTACCAAGCCACCGGGGACCTACTGCAGGAACATTAACAGCAGTAGTCATATCTGCGTTGCATCATGCTGGGCTAATGGGCCAGCCCAAAAATGGATACGTAAACCATCGGCACGTCGTATCTCGTGAACCAATGCGAATTAGGACTTGAAATTTGGAGACACTAATCCTGACACAACACTGCATGTGTATTTTTTTCTTCAACAAGAATAAGACATGTTTATAGTTCGGCTCGATCTCGATGAAAATCGACGAGCAGTGGGAATGCTGAACCCTATGCGCGACACAAAATAAAGGCACGTACCGAAGGGGAGAAGGGACGACACCTGTGACCACGGCTTGTCCAGAATCTCGCTGAGGGTAAAACCTACTACGAGTTAGGCTGGAAAGTAAAAGTGATGATTTTAAAAATTATATATCGACGAGATATCGGCGGAAACTTTGCAACACCAACTTTTCAACACAAAATTCGTAATGAAATCGTCGTTTCCGATCAAGGCGAAAATTGGTGAAGACCTACGCGGAGCTGAAGACGCTGCGAGAAGACCGATGTTTGTTTCAGTGCCCAATTCCCTACCCATCAAGAGATACAGCCAAAACACGATTTCCATACAACAAATGTAATGACAACATTTTTATTTTTCTGCTATTCCCCGTTCAAATTGGCGAGTTTCGACCTGAAAATTAAACCTCGTACTCGTACGATACGAGTATTTACAAAACATTCTTGATGGAGATTTTTTTTTTTTTTTTTTTTTTTTTACGTCACTTAGACCTATGCCAATGGGAAAGCGACGTATCAATAAAAAGTTTGAATTCCAAAGATACCCGCCAAATTGTTTTAGAACACGTTTCCTATGGGCACGTTTAGAAAAAAAAAGTCCCCAACTTTTGGAAAAGCCCGAAAAAAAAAAAAAGCGAATCTGGGGCCGATGTTGGGCCAAGATCGGCTTGAGGGTGTGTCTGAACAGAATCGAAATCGAAAATCGAAAATCGAATCGATAATATACAAGGCGCTGATTGCTCCCTGGTCAAAACATGTTCCCCTTCGTTTTTTAGGTGCCGAAAAAATGAACGATTTACAACCCAATGCCAAAATCAAGAAGTTGACGGCTGGGAATCGAAAAGGAAATCGAACGCACGAACAGCAACTGTTCAGCTCGTCCTACTGGTCTGCGCAGCCACGTCAAAATATCACGTCAGAATGCCGTACACAGCGTCCAACTCGCAGCTAGCACGGCAACACAGCCGCACAGACCCCCAGTAAACAGTCAGCAGGCGAACCACAACACCAGCCCCGACGTTCTCGAGCCTTTGTTCCCCGGCGTTCGAACCAGAGCGAACATAGTTGGAGGAAAATGCAGGATGATACCCTCGAGAACGAGGTCGGAAGTTCGTTCTCAGTATAGTTTCAAGTTTGATCTCGGGGCGTCAACGTTGGACGCGTCACCACCTCTATGGGAGGCCCAACGACTTCCCGGAATCGAATTGCCGTCGCGTTTGCCTGCTTGTGTGGTGGGTCTGTGTTACCGAGCGCTAGAATGCCGGCATGTGTGCACAGATGCGAATGGCCTAGTAGGTTGTGCTCTCCGTTGCTTTTCGCCTGAATTTCTAGTTTCTCTTTTCGATTCTGGTTGGACATCTCGGCAAATTTTTATCGAAATCGAGATGAATTCGATTTTCTATTGAGTTTTTCGATTCTGTTTAGACACACTCTGAGAAAAACTCAGGCGGATGTTTGGTTCGAAGCGGCGAGATTCCGAGTCCTCGACAGACATTGATCGACAAAACCAACGATTGCGTCATGAATTCTGAACGGAGTGCGCTCGTTTGGGGCTCCGACCCACCCTAGGGTCACTGTCTTCACGCAATGGCCAGTGACGTGTGGCGGGCGCTGGCCAGGCGTACGATAAAAAGAACAATTAGCCGCTGGTGTGTACAAAATAGAAGACAAAATTTCTCGATCCGTCTCGAATGGCAAAAAACAGGCTTTTTTTCAGGTTTGGGAGGATACCGCAGGACGCCACCGGCAAGCTCTCGCCCCCTAAAGCATGTATCCACTTTCTATCTTCGATGCCGTCATCTATACTCGTTGGCCTTGCCCGACACCAAGCGGGTTGGCCGTGGGCTAAGTCTATATCGAGATCGAGCATCTATCATCGCACGAGCTGGTTTTTATCAGCGTGTTAACAATTTGCAACGAGAGAAAACAAATTGCGCCGCCTGCAGCCGGTAGAAAAAATAAGAAGGAAAAATCAAACATTTTTCCCTTTTTTTTTTTCCACAGCTGAGGTACGAGGATATTTTCGGCTGTTTTTTTAAAGCAATATTTTTGAAAGTAAACTTTTGGACTTGGCGTTTCCATTGGCATAGGTCTAAGGCCTATGCCAATGGGAAATCGAAGTATCAATAAAAAGTTTGAATTCCAAAAATAGCCGCCAATTTTTTTTAGAACACGCTTCCTATGGGCACGTCTAGACAAAAAAAAAAGTTCCCAACTTTTGGAAAAGCCCGAAAAAATCAAATCTGGGGCCGATTTTGGGCCAAGATCGGCTTGAGAAAAACTCAGGCGGATGTTGGTTCGAAGCGGCGAGATTCCGGGTCCTCGACATTGGTCGACAAAACCAACGATTGCGTCGTGAATTCGGAACGGAGTGCGCTCGTTAGGGGCTCCCTTGGGTCACCGCCTTCACACAATGGCCAGTGACGTGTGGCGGGCGCTGGCCAGGCGTACGATAAAAAAAATAATTAGTCGCTGGTGTGTACAAAACAAGCAAAGACAAAATTTCTCGATCCGTGTCGAATGGCAAAAAAAACAGGCTTTTTTTCAGGTTTGGGAGGATACCGCAGGACGCCGCCGGCAAGCTCTCGCCCCCTAGAGCTGTATCCACTTTCTATCTTCGATGCCGTCATCTGTACTCGTTGGCCTTGCCCGACACCAAGCGGGTTGGCCGTGGGCTAAGTCTATATCGAGATCGAGCATCTATCGTCGCACGAGATGATTTTTATCAGCGTGTTGACAACTTCCAACGAGAGAAAACGAATTGCGCCGCCTGCAGCCGGTAGAAAAAAAAGGAGAAATCAAACATGTTTTCCCTTTTTCCCCACAGCGGCGGTACGAGGATATTTTCGGCCTTTTTTTTAAAGCAATATTTTTGAAAGTAAACTTTTGGACTTTGCGTTTCCATTGGCATAATAGCAAAACAAAGATTCCAATAACTTCATGATCCTTACCGAAACCCTAAAAGCCAAACCCAATCCGAAAAAATTGTGAAGATATGGGCCATATCAGCCGATTTTGGGTTATTTTTTTGGGAAGTTGATTATTTTTTGGGACCGTTAGAACAGAAATAGGCCAAACCAAACCATAATCTGAACTTCGCAAACGCCATTATGTTTCCTGCTTCCCACCTAAAAGTCGGCGTAATAATTGGAGACGAAAAATCTACAACCTGGCATGTCCAACAAGAGGTTCTCGTAGCAGGTGCCACCACTACTACTGCTGTACGACATCTCCAGCAGAGCTTCTCCTGCTTCTCCGTCCCCTCATCAGTAGGAGGGTGGACCTGGTAATACCACCTGCAGCATGTCTTAGGACACGGCCCGAACGTTGCTGTGGACAGGCACATTCTGCCTACGAGTACACGTAGAGTCGTGCGTTTCGTTTTTTTAGTTTTAGTAGAACTCCAGGAACAAATAACCGTTGTAACAGGTGCCACCACACTACTACTGCTGTTCCACATCTGCAGCAGAGCTTCTCGTGCTTCTCCGTCCCTTCATCAGTAGGAGGAGGATGGGCCTTACAGCACCACCTGCACCATGTCTTAGGACACGGCCCGAACGTTGCTGTGGACAGGCACAGTCTGCCCACGAGTACTCGTAGAGTTGGGTTTCGTTAGGTAGAAATCCAAATAACACAAACCGTTTGATATTTTACGGTTCTGTTTTGTTTAAACCATGGCCCAGCCATCTCGCCACAAACGTTGCCGCACCTACCTCGACCAACTGTGAACGATTTACCACCGCACCAACGTGAGAAGGTTTCGTTTGTGTGTGCGTTCACAGAGCTCGCCAGGACTGGAATTGGTGCCGCGTGCGTTGAGCGCGGTGCACAAACGTGGCCTAAAAAAATGTTGAATATGACACACATAAACATACATGAATAAAGAATGAGGCACCCTAACCTCGCATGCAAGCCGTTATGAAGAGGGTTTTTTTTCCTTGGAAAACCAAGAAAAAAAAGGCTCGCGCTTCGTGCTCGCGCGCCTCATTATTGATAGTAATTGGTGGTAATGAGGCGCGACCTCAGTAATACCTGCAGTAGTTATATCTGTGATGCATCATGCTGGGCGAATACGGATTATTCTGTATTGTGCTGAACCAACGCGAACGAACATCTGCCTACGCCGTCGTTGGTGAATTTCAATATTGTAAATGTACTTGGCCTCTTCTGCTCTTGATATATGATGAACACAGCAGTACGCACACACCTGTAACAAATACTGGATTTTGTCGTGTGCATCCTGGTTTCCACCTCGAAATCCGGCATAATAATTTGAACATGAAAAATCTGCACTGCCGTGACCACAGAACTTGTATTCGTACGAGTATGATCTCTCAGGGATTCAAGAATCGGCACGGACACTGGTTGTGCTGGATGTCGACGGGTAGAAAGAACAAGACACACACACACCCATGCACCTGACATGTTTTGTCCAACAGTGTTTTCTGGTTGAAATTCGGCATAATTTGAAGACGAAAAATCTGCATCTGAAATGATTTGTCCAACAAAAAGAGCTTCTTTCTCGTAGCAGGTGCCACCACTACTAACTTGTACTGATGTACGACATCTACAGCAGCAGTGTTCCTCCAGCAACAAAACAGCAGCAGCAGTAGCAGTAGGACGCACGAGGCCAGGGTCAGCGTCGCTGTACACTCGGCTTGTGTGTGAACCCTTCGTGCATGTGTTTCCTGGTTCCGCACTCATGATTTGAAGACGAAAAATCTACAACCTGACGTGTGTCCAACAGAGCTTCGAGCAGCAAGTGCCATCACTACTACTGCTATACAAGAATTACAGCAGATCTTCTCCTGCTTCTCCGTCCCCTCATCAGTAGGAGGGTGGGCCTGACAATACCAGGTTGCAGCATGTCTCGGGGACATGACCCGAACGTCCGTTGCTGTGGACAGGCAGTCTGCCTACGAGTATTCGTAGAGCTGGGTTTCGTTAGGTAGAACTCAAAAAGCAAAAACCGTTATAATATTTTACGGTTGTTGGTTCTGTGTTTTTGCAACATGGCCCAGCACAAACATGTGCCTCACACGTTGCCGCACCTAGCTCGACCAACTGTGAACGACTTACCACCGTACCAGCAAGAGAAGGTTTCGTTTGTGTGTGCGCATGCACAGAGCCCGCCGGGACTGGAATTGGTGCCGTGTGTGTTGAGCGCGGTGGCCAAACGTGGCCCAAAACAGATGTTGAATCACACACACTCACACACACACCCACACACACCAACACACACGTACAGAGAAACTCAAAGCAAGGCACCCTACCCTCGTAACCGAGCCGCTATGAAGAGGCTTTTTTTTTCTTGGAAAAATCCCAGAAAAAAAAGGCTCGCGCTGCGCGCTTCGCGCGCGTCATTATTATTAATAGTAGTAATCGTTTGAATATTCAGTATAATCCTGGTACGCAATATTAATAGTAGGTTTTTAGTGTTAATATATTGGTGGGCTCATTTTCCGTTCGTGTGGTGTCACCAGTAAACAGATACCCTGGTATCTGTAACCGCTGTTGTCATGCCGTCGTCCACCGGCCTTGTACCTACTGTCATCATTGGATACTACCAGCTACCAGGTACCAGGTATATACAACAGTACTTTTAGTGTGATCTCTGCCCTGACCGGTGCTATTTACTAATTACCGTGTATACCGCACTCTGTCCGTCTCTCTCGCCCTCTGTTTGCCTCCCCTCCCCAGCGCCCGCCAATCATAGCGCCTCGCTGGTTCCTCCAAGCGGGGGGTGGCAACGCAGAACTGGCGACAGCAATCAACCAACCAACCAACCAAACGAAACCTCAATAAACTGAACCATCAATTAAAATTGTTGAGATCGATCGATCGATCGAGGAGGGAGCGCGGAACATTCCGAGCGAAGACAAGACAAGCCGACCTCATCTCCGTCGCGAAGTAACGGCAGGAGCACCACCATCGCCACCACCGTCGTTGTAGTACTGTACGCATTCACGGAAACTACTTCAACTCTATCTTCCTCAATGATGGCTTCGGCCGTTTTCTCGATGGAAAGCGGAAGGCTCGCCCGCTCTGGGGAGGCAAACCCGCCGCCCCCGCCCCAGCCACCGCTCCTTCCGCGCTCAGGCCTAAGGCACCCGGCGGCCGGCGCCCGCGGAGCGCTTCAACCCCGGCTTTCCCTCGCTTCCTCCTCGTCGTCATCTTCATCGTCATCCTTCTCCTCGGCATTCTCGTCGTCGTCGTCATCGTCGTCGTCATCGCCGCCGTCATCGTTGGCGTCATCAAGGAACCCCTCCATGATCCGTCTGCCATCGCCCGCGCGCAGCGGTCGAAGCAGCCGTAGCAGCAGCGGTATCAGCAGCAGCGGTATCAGCAGCAGCGGTATCAGTAGCAGCAGCAGCAGCAGCAGCAGCAGCAGCAGCAGCAACAGATCCTCCAGCGCTCGGGTAAGCGGCGGGAGCGGCGGCGGTGACGGTAGCAGTAGCAACAGCGGCGGTGGTGGCGGCGGTGGCAGCGGTGGCGGCATCAGCGGTGTCTGGGCCTCGATTATCTCGCTTGGAGCTTCGGCCTTCCCGGCGTCTCTAACTCCTATCTCTCTCGCCACTGCCGGGGGCAGTAGCAGCAGCGGCGGCGGCGGCAGTGGCCGCAGCGGCGGATCGGCGTCGCCGCGCCGCCCGAGGCGACACGCGACGGTGGTGCCGGTAGGGGTTAGGGGGGCGCAGGTTGCCTTGTCTCTAGTTTCTTCTCCTCCTCCCCCTTCTTCTTCGTCGTCGTCGTCATTGTCGTCATCGCCTCCTTTTATTACCAGAGGTGTCTCCGTGGGACGAGGGGTTGAGCGCTCGGCGGCGTCGGCAGCGGCGGTGGTGGCGGTGGGGGTCGGGATGGGGGTGGGCGACGATAACGCTGCGGGCGGTGCTGACGAGGATGGCGGCGCTCCGGTGGCGGCGGCAGCGGCGGCAGCGGTGGCGGCAGCGGCGGTGCCAGCGGAGGTGCCAGCTGCGGCAGGCGGGGAGCTCGAGGCGCCGCCGGGAGCACGAACAGGGGCGGCGGAAAACGCCTTCGTGGCGGGGACGGGGACGTTGACGGGGGAGGCGGGAGCAGCGGTGGCGGTTTCAGCCTCCACTAGTGGCCGGACGACTGGCGCCGCGCTCAAGGTGGGGAGTTGGCTCTTCGTACTATTTTCTGAAATGTGATGCATTGTTTGTATTAAAGTCTGAATTTCGTAGCTTCGGGAGCAATCGTCTAACCAGCTATGAAAATTTGTGTATGGTGGCTTACCAGGTACCTTATATGTATTCTCGTAACTTCGGTAACGTCAAATGATCCCAATCGCGAGCGGGACCATTTCGACATAGGAACATTAAGCCCACGGACGATCTTATCCACCGTTCTCGGGTGATTCTATTCTCTAGACATTTTTTGGCATAGTAATTTCCGCCGCTATTTGGACACGATGCGTTTGGGCCTCTGGCTGGTTCGTGCCTTAGCAGAGAGGGAGAGTATTATTGATAGCTTAGTGTTTCATCCGTAGCAGCTTGTGATTCTCTTGGAATTAGCAGTCTGCGCTTTTTCGGCAGACCTTCACCTCGACTTGAAGTGCTGCAGTGATCGAAATTGGTCGAACTTTGGGGTACACGAAATGACACAAAAATCTACCCGCAACTGAACGTTTCGGACAGCTGCAGCTCTCACAAGCAACCACGGCCCGCGAAATTGAAGCACGCTCCTGATGGGGTATGTGCGGACGTGACGTGCGCCACACAGCAGTCGTAGGCCGCCAGAAACGACTCACGAGATGTTTTCGTGAACTCGAAGTTGCGAGCCAGCAGCAAAAACAACTCGCAAAATCGCAACATATTTTAGGTCACGCGCGGGAGCCTACTGTGGCACCATGGCTACATCAACTATGATGAAATGGCTTTCACTAACAGTTCGCTGATGTCCTGCCGGACATTTTGAACCACAGTAGTAAGCTGACGTACCCGTAGAACGAGCGGAGAGAGGTATTAATAGTAAAAAAAGGTATTTGCCCGCAAAAAGGCTAAAAACCAGAAGGCTCTGGATTCTTGTTTTCTTGCAGCACGTTTTCTGGCATCTACAAATACGGATCTTGTTAATGGACATTCCTCACGCTATTGCCAAGTCGTTTGTATAGTTTGGCGAAACGCTCACGCGCGTGTACTCAACAACAGATTCCCGAGAGACCTTCCGTGGCCTTTACGATGTGACTGTTACCTTTTTTTACTGTATTTATGCTGCAACTAATAGTCAACATATGGCATTGCGGATAGCTCACGGTATCGCTTGCGACATGGCTAATGGCATCGCTCACGGTATCGCTCACTCACAGCCAGTATTGCATTCGGCATAGCTTTTGGTGTCGCTCACAGCATTGTTCGTGGCTTCGCTTACGGTGTTGCCTTCGGCGTCGCCTACCTAATGGCGTATGGTATGGCCCACTCTACTGCCCACGCTCACGGCACAGCTCCCGTATCGCTTACGGATTTGCCTACGGCATCGCTCCGGTATCACCTACATCGCTTTCGGGATCGTTTTCGGGATTGCTTACGGTGTCGCGTTCGTTATCGCTCACGGTATCGCTTCAGTATCGCTCATCGTATTCGCTCACGGAAACGCGTCCTCTTTTGCTCACGGCATCGCTCACGGTGTCGCTCACGGCACCAATTTCGGTATCGCCTACTGTATCGCTTTCCGTGATGCTTGCCGCTATCGCTTCCGGCATCGCTTGCGGTTGCGAAACTGCCCATGGTACGGCTTACTGTGTCACTCATTGAATACTCGTTGTATCGTTTTATCGAAATCGCACCGCTTGCGTTGTCGCATTCGTTATCTCTTACGTTGCCGCCTACGGTACTCGCTCACTTCATCGCTCACATGGTCGCTCACGGTATTGGTATCGCTTACGATATGGCTTTGGGTATAGCTTTCGGTATGGCCTGCGTTATCGCTCACGGTATCGCTCGCGATATCATACCGCTTACGTGACGGTATCCCTTACGACATCGCTTTGAGAAGGTGTACCTGGAGGGGGGAAGCTCGGTGTACACGTGCTGCATGTGCCGTGCCCACCTTGCAACGCGCGACCACGTCATTTCCGAGGTAAGGGTGACCCTTGACAGATTTTATCTCAAACACAACCATTCGTATCATGCATAGCGGAGTATCTCGAACACCATGGTTCGAATGATACAAGTGCAACACATGGAGCACCGTCTGTTGCAGCACAAAATTGTGTGCGCTTTGCACTGCGGCGGTGTTGTAAGTAGAGCGGCTCTTTGTGCTCCTATTCTAGGACGACACAACGGGAGATCGAGGAGGTGGACAACACGCGCGACCAACACGTGCGTCAATCAGCCAAATCACTTATTCACTCAACGAATCAATTTATCAAGCGATCAGTCAAGCAATCGATCGATCAATCAATCAATCAATCAATAATCAACCAACGAAACAGTTCAGCTTTTGCGTCAAAGTTGAGGGTTTGCCGATTTTTCTCCGCTGGACTAATCAATCAATCAACCTAATCAACCAACGAAACAGTTCAGCCTTTGCGTCAAAGTTGAGGGTTTGCCCATTTTTCTCCGCTGGACTCACCGCTAGAAGTATTGTTGCAGCCCACCATACCAGGTACATGCTTTCGAACTACCAGGTACAGCAGTACCAGTGCCATACAACGAAGAATACGCGAAAAGGCAACAAGACGGTTAGGAGGAAGTGGAATTAAATTAAACCCTGTAAGTACGATGCCACCCTTGAAGCAACCCTTCAGATAATAACCTACCCATTATGATATACACATGCGTACTGCCCAGGGTGTGCGTGAGCGCGTCCGCTCGGGAGGGTAAAGCGCACCATCAGTCGCACTTCGTGTTGGTTTCCTTGTTCGATTTCTTGTTCGGTTTCCTA
The DNA here is from genome assembly GCA_031763025.1 of Macrocystis pyrifera. Classification (NCBI taxonomy): domain Eukaryota; class Phaeophyceae; order Laminariales; family Laminariaceae; genus Macrocystis; species Macrocystis pyrifera. The sequence continues at coordinate 17,373,970 of JASSKH010000003.1, forward strand.
ATTTTTTTTGTCTTATTTTTCGTATTCTTTCTCGGTTTATTGTTCGGCGTCTTGCTCTGTTTTGTCATTCGGTTCTTGTCCAATTTCACGATCGGTTTCTTGTCCGGCCTGTTGTTCGGTTTTTCATTCTGTTTCTTGCTCGATTTGTTGTTCAGTTTCTTGTTCGGTTCTTGTTCGGTTAATCTTTTACTCGGTTTCTGGTCTGGCGTTTTAGTTGGTTTTATGTCGGGGTTCTTGTTCGGTTCTTGCTTGTTTTTTTCGTTCGATTTGTAGTGATTAGTTGCTCGATTTGTTGCTCGGAGATGTATCAGCCGCGTCTCTCGTAGCTTCGGCGTGTTTTGCGTTTTCTTCCCGGTTCATAAATAACTCGCACTAGTAGTGCATTCCCATGGTATTAGCGTGTTCGATATCGCCTCTGTGCCTCTGCAACTCCCGGCCGTGTAACGGCCGAGAGGGAGATTACAGATAACAAGAACAGCAAAAAGAATGCGACAGAAACACTACCACCACAACCATCACCACCGACACCGACACGACGACCGACAACACCTTTTTTTCGTCGTGCGTGCGCTTCCCACCATCACCCCGTCATCCTTATCGTTATAAAATTTATTGTGTATCCTTATCCTAATCCATATCACTGTCCTTATCCTTGTCATTGCCCTTATCGTTATCCTCTTCGTTCTCGTCGTCGTTATCCCTGTCCCTGTCCTTATCCTGTAGGTGTCCTTATCTGTGTCCTTAGCCGTGTACGACTTTATCGTTGCCTGATCCGTATACGTGTTCTTATCATTTTCCTTGTCCTCACCCTTGCCATTATGCGTACCCTTTTCCTCATTTTTATCCTGATCCTTACGCTCATCCTTGTCATTACCCGTATCCCGTGCCCTGATCCTGACCCTTACCGTTTTCCTTACCCTCATCCCAACCGTTTTGCATACTCGTATGCTTATCCTTTACCTCATCCTTACCCTTGTCGTATCGGACATCCTGGTATATGCTACCAGTGCTTCCACGGGCACGGGGGACGCGCGTTCCTGTTCGAGCACTGCGTTAACGTCACAGCGGGCAGGCCTGAAGAACGACGCCTCTTGACCGGCATGCACGTCGTCGCAGACATCACCTGCTCCGCTTGCGGGGCGGACCTCGGCTGGAAATACGTGAGTTCACGCCTCGGCGAGATATGAGGGACGGTGGACGTGGGGGCCGGGGGGGGGGGGGGGGGTACTTGAGGGGGGGGATAGAATCGCGACTGCCCACGGTTTTCCTCTCTACCGTGTTTCGGGCGGGTCAGGGGCTTGTGGTGGGCGTGCAGTGTTGGCTCATTATTTTGAGATAACACTATATTTTAAAATGTTTTATTGCAGGAACGTCAGACGTGAGAGTTGTGGTGTAGAGCAATTGCACTCAGCTTTGCAAAAAATAAGTGATGAGCGTTGGATGAGATTAATATGTCAATACTACTGCAGTACCAGTGTACTATACTATTGTAGTGCTATACGCACGAGCATCGGTCGTGCGTTTTTTTCGTGTTTTTTTGTTGTATTTTGGAGCAGAGCGTGTTGTTGACCTCCCTTAACGTTTAAACCATTACCATGCGAAAAGGCACAACAAGGAAGGAGTCTATGGGTCGTACAACGGCATTTTTTGTTTTCTGTGTATTCGGTCACTGTGTTTTGTTGTTGGTGATCATCATCTCCCACGTTTAGGTAATTGCCGCATTATAGCCCGTCATCGCTAAAACGCACAGCAAGGAGTCTGCAGTGGTATCAGGCAGGACAATAAACCACACGAAACTCAGGCGGGCCGCTTCTCAGGATGGTAGCGATAGATCCCGGACCTCAAGTATTGTTTCACTAAATACCTAAAAGGAGACCCAGTACATGCCTCGTGTTGCGTGCGCCAAAAATTCGTGTGTGCGTGTATGGTTTGTGTACAGTACAGAACACCTATTCATATTACGGGGGACCACAGTAAATAGGACCTACTTTTCGCACAAAAATCTACATATTTACCTCTTTTTACTAACAATATTTGGTCCTATTTACTATGGCCCCCCTAATAGTAAGAAACGGGAATGCTGGACTCAGTCTGGAGTTAATCATCTGGTAAAAGGTGCATTTTACACTAAATCTCAATAGAATGGCTCAACGGCTCCCGAGTTTCTGTTTTTTCTGTACACATCGGCTTGGAATTACTGATGTTCCTGCGAACATCGGCCTGGGCTTCTGAGCGATCGTTTTCTTTTTAGGGCTCAGCAGGGATCCCGTACTTCATTGTGTGCGTGTAAGCGTGTATTTGTGTGTTGTGATTGCGGGGAGAAGCGGCAGCTTGGCAATAGCGGCGGCGGTGGAGGTGGCATTCGCTGTGTTAGAAATCAGGATCGGCAGATCGGTCCCAAGTCGTCGTATTTTGTCTAATCTGTCCTCCTCGCCGTGATCGGCCGACCGGTCCTGAGTCGTCGTGATTAGCCTATTTGTCGTCGTCACCGTGATTGGCCAAAACCGGTCTTCGCCGCGATTGGCCAATCGGTCGTCGTCGTTGTCGTCGACACTTAAGTTATATATACCAAAAAACGGGCTAGCTGCAGATGTCGGGCGCAAAAAATCCGACATGATCCTTCACGCTTAAAAGCTCATTCAGAACTCATCGCCGTAGTCATCTTCCTTCTTTTATTTTACCTGGTTCGGGCCCTTCCGAACTGCTGTTGCGGTGTTTGTCTGTTGGTTCGGGTTGCACTGCTGTTGTTGTTGGTGTTGGTGTTGTCTGCTCGACACATATTTTCGTCTGTTTATATTTTTGTTTGCGATCGTTTTTTGTCTCTTCGTTGTGTTTTTTTGTCTTCTCATCAGTTGTTTGCTGTTTTTACTTTCGTCTCTGGGTTATCTGTGCGTGTGTTCGTGTTTTCGTTGTTCCGTGGGGGTCGCGCTGCCTGATAGATCTACAATTACATTTGCGCTGGTATAGTATTGATATCAGTTGGCCCGACACGGTTTTATGCGATACCGGATGCTCTTGCGACTGAGCTCTTGTACTCCACTGTTATGTCTACGAATACTGGTACTGCTGTTGTGTTGCTGTCCTGTTGTTGCTGCACTGATTGCACTTACGGTGGAGTAACTAGTCACTGCTGTTCTCTTGCAGGCCTTCAATACGCACAGCAGTAGTATACAGCAAATCAGTCGTAGGAGCAATAGCATCAATAGCAGCCGTGATAGTACATTGGCATTGGTAGTAGCAGTAGTCGTGGTAGTAGTAGCAGTATTACTAGTAGTGTCAGTATTAATAGTAGTATTAATAGTACTGGCAGGCAGTATTGTCAGTATTATAATTAATTGTAGTAGTTGTTGTTATAGGGTGAAATTAATCGGAGTCGAAGAGCATTCTCATCAAAGGTGGCGGCTACGATACTACAGTACCTTCTACGTACTCAACGTTTTTTTTTATTTTTTGAAAACTCGAGACGATTCGTGTTTGCTTGTATTCAGTGCGATTCGTGTCAGCGGTAAAACGAACAATGGAGGACACTAGCTAACCAGGCGCGTCGTCATCCCCTGCTGCTACGGCCGCTGATGCTGCTGCTGTGCTTCTCTTCGTTGGTGTGGCGTTTTTACCGTTGATATCAATATGGGAGACTTGGTGAACGGCGCTATTTAGTCGCAGCACGATATCAAGAACACAAGGCCACTCCTAGCTGGTGGAGTGGCCTTGTTTTCGGTCGTGAACGAGTTGCGCGAGTAGTTGATCTTGTGCTGCGATTGTATGGTGCCGCCAAGCTGGTGAGGTTTCCCTCCATTATCCTTTGTTTAAACCCACCAGTAGGGGAGGAGGGGCCTTCTTTTCGGCCGCGAAGGAGTTGGGCGAGTACTTGATATCGTGCTGCGACTTCACGATGCCACCCATCAACTTGCTAGAGCATGAATCCCTGCCCGGCCCAGCCCATCATATTTTCATTTTTCCCGGCCAGTTAGGCGAGTACTTGATCTCGCACTGCGACGTGACGGTACCGCCCAGCCCATCACGTTTTCGATTTTTCCCGGCCGGCCCGACCCGACCCATGACATTGGCGGCGAGGCCCGTAAGACACGGGCTCTGTATGACCCTGTCCGCCATTCCCGATGGATGGCCCGTGGATTTGACGGACCGGGCTAGGGGCCGGTCGATGTATTCTTGCTACGGGCTGGTCCATGTATTTTCCCGCACTATAAGGTGCACGCATATGCTCTGACGTGTTTTTTTTTGTAGTCTTACTTAGCTTTCGCTTTTTTTCCTTCTGGGTTCCGTGGGCCGGGTGCTTCCGGCCCATGAGGTACACATCCTCTACCCATACATTTCTAGCCCACTCACGGCCCGGTCTGATGGCGTCCGTCCCGACTGGTGGACCACCACTTCCTTCTGCTGCAACACCTGCTATCGACCCGTTATCCGAAGAGAGCAAAGATAGCGCCAGTGATATCTTGACGAGGGCTTGCCATACTTCAGCAGCAGAGTCCTCATTCTCGGTTCGACAACAACACGCACGAAGGCGAACCTCGCGGTAACTTTCGGCCAGAAGATGTCCCCTGGCTGGGCCTACTTCACGAAGTATTCACCGGAGGTTCCGTCCGGGCCGAACCAGGGCAATAACTCAAATGCTGCCCGCGTCGTGGAGACGGCAAGAAGTGTCTTCTGTACGCCCACAACGATCAAACGTTCGCACAAAGACCGCGGAGCGGAGTGGGAGTAAATTCGTTAATTCTCGTCGCGAGCAGTAGTATCACCACAGGCGAAGAGTCAGCGCGCAGAGGCGCTCGTCGAGGCATCAGGCAGTACACCACTTCTCATAGGCCGCGGCCCGGGTCGGCCCGTGAGAACATGTGGGCCGCCTCACGGGCACAACGGAGCGGCCGAAATAGAGCCCACATCTCATGGGCCCGGCCCATCAAATTTCGAGATGATGGGCCGCGTCCTGGCCTGGCCCACAATTTTTTCTGGTGATGGGCCGCGCCCCGGCTCGGCCCATCCCATTTCTTGGATTTTGGGCCGCGGTCCGACCGGGCGAATCAATGTGCTCAAATTTTCACGGCCCGGCCCCGCCCGGCCCATCAATTTTCAAAATTATCACCTCGGCCTGGCCCGGCCCATCACATTTTCGGAGTACTCGGCCCAGCCCGGTCGGGCTCATCACAATTTTGAGATCGGCCGTTGGCTCATCGCAATTTTCGGATCGGCCCAGCCCGGTCCGACCCGGCTCGGACCACTTTTTTTTTTTTTTTTTTTTTTTTTTTTATCCATCACTTTTACTTCCCAGCCCACTCGTAGGAGGTTTTACCCTCGACGATCTTCTGGACAAGCCGTGGTCACAGGTGTCGTCCCTTCTCCCCCCCGGTACGTGCCTTTATTTTTTGTCGCGCATAGGGTTCAGCATTCCCACTGCTCGTCGATTTTCATCGACTGTAGCCAACTCACGCTTTCGCGCTTTCCGCTTATCAATTTTTTACGCCCTATGAGCATGCACTCGGTGGGACTTGAACCCACGAAATTGATCTTGACAGGCAAGCGGACCACCTACCAAGCCACCGGGGACGGATTAGGTGGACTGGTCCATGATCAACCCTACCTATTCTCCACTTGGAAGTATGCACAGGGCACCAGTTACGCACTCTATATTTTTGCTTTTGATCGAAGTGTGCACCAGCTACAGAGACTCGGATATTTCGTGCCGTCGATCGGTATCGGACGGGAGCAGTTTGCCGCCAATCCCGAAGACGACGGGACAATTATTATAGTACACATACACACGAAGATTGTACTCGTACAGCTCAAATTTCAAAACTGCAAACTACACATCGTACGACGTAGGTGTACTACGAAGTGGGTGATAGCTTGTCGTTAATTTCTTCTCTTTTTGGTCTTGCGAACGTGAAGAGAGAGTTAGCAAGTTTTTTTTTTCGTAATTTCCAACTTCCTCAGGAAAAATATTGCCAAGTAAAGTACTCGTAGTGGTTCCTATTAGGGAGACCATAGGAATAGGACCAAATATTGTCAGCAAAATAGGGGAAATATAGGTTTTATTGTGTGTACCGTAGGTCCTATTCCCTAGGTTTACCCTAGGGTAATCTAGAAGCAAAATTAATTTCCTGTCCTAACGGGCCAATGACCAAAAACGGTAGACCAGCGATTTTTTGCCAGTTTACGGTACGAAAAACTCAAACCAGGCCATCAGGGTACACCAAACCCAAGTTAGGTGACATTTTCTGTCAAGGTATACCGTTTTTTGGCGAAACATCCATGTCCGTCCGTCTTACTTGCGAAAATGCCAAAAAACGGAACACCACTGTATTGTTGCCAGTTTACGGTACGAATAGTAGAACGAGGTGATCAGGGCACACCAAACCCAAGTTATATGACATTTTCTGTCAAGGTATACCGTTTTCTGGCAAACAAACAATGTCCCGGTACAGCTTATATTTTCGAACACTGCGTTCGTCAATTGAAGCGCCTTCTTGTACTGTGTACTCGTGTTCAAACGAACGTACCAGGTACGAGTCAAGCGTTGCTTGTATATAATCTGAAGCCATTTTATTTCGTTTCGTGCGCGTGCGTGTAGCCAGAACACGGTACCGCGGGCGAGCCCGGCGCCGCCGCGGGTGTCAGCGGGTGCTAGCAGGTAGAGGGGGTGTTGCAAGGAGCGCCGTCGCCGTTTGCATGGCTGGGCGTCGCGTGTGTCTCGAGACACGCAGGAAGCACGAATGGGCTCTGTCTGGCCTCCTTGTGAGGCTCCGCTTGCACCATGTACGAGATATAAGGGTCGTTTTGATATGCGAAATAATATTCAAGCAGTGCTTATTTTTGCGACCAAACTTCATAGAGACCTCAATGCAGTTTGAGCACCAACTTTGTCGAAGTGGCGAAGAAGGGCCACGGTGAGCACCGGGCTTCACGCGAGGCGGGCGACTACCCTCACTGTGGCAGAGAGGGAGGAAAACTTTATCCGGACCCAATCGGTGGTGACGTGGTCGCGAGACGGGCGGGCGGCGTACAAGGCTATAAGAGGGAAAAACTCTGCTGTTCGTTTTTTTTTTCTTTTTGATCGATGGAACGTGTTCCAATCAGACATCAAATTAGTACATGAGAACTGGGCCAAGGGATAGGTACAAAGTAATGGCTTACAAGCAAAAAACAACGTAATATCAGACTAGACTTTTCGAGCTTGCACCAATCAAAGCAGAGCTATGACTTATCGAATGACTTGCAAAATGGCCGTGATTGGCCAACAGTACCGTTGCAACTGCTGCTGAGCACAGATATCGTTTTGAGCGTGCTACGAGTACAACTGAACAAGTAGGCTGTTGTACATCGCTGCGGCCATGCCGCCCAGCTGCAGCAGCAGCAGGCAAAACCATGCGCGTGAGGTGGCACATCCGCAGTATACTCTATGGATGGCCTGTATCGGGGCCTGCGATATGCATCACGGAGGATGGATAGGTAGAGTTTGGGGTGCGGGCGCATGTATGTATCCCGACTCCCGACCACACCCACCACGACGACGACCAACAACAACCGCCACCTGCTGTTGCCCAGCAGCATAGTAACAGGCCAAACCAGCGCGTGAGGTGCACACCCGCAGCGTATTCTTGGCTACTGTACCTGTAGTTGCAAGTGTTGGAGCCTACGACGCGTCATCGAGGATAGATAGGCAGAGCTTGGTGTGCGGGGGCATTTGTGTGACCCGACTCCCGAACACGCCCTCCGATCAACAACCAACTACCACCAGGCAAAACTGCGTGAGATGACACATTCAGGGTGTACTCTTGGCTACTCTACCTGTAGTATTAATAGTTGCAAGTGTCGGAGTCTACGATGCATCATCGAGGATAAATAGGAAGAGCTTGGGGTGCGGGCGTATGTATGTATCTATGTACCCATGTATGTATCCTGACTCCCGACCGCGCCCACCACAACGATCAACGACCAACTGCCACCAGACAAAACTACTCATCCTCCAGCAGCAGCAGGCGCCCAGCAGCACACCAGCAGCAGGCAAAATCATGCGCGCACGGTGGCATATGCGGTGTGTAATTTATGACTAGTTGCATGTATCGGAGCCTACGATGCAGCACCGAGGACGGATAGTAGGCAGAGCTGGGGGCACGGGCGCATGTACAGCATGAATGGCATCCCGACTCCAAACCACACCGAACACAACGATCAACAACCGCCACCAGAAAAAAAACTGCTGTACTCCTCTGCTGTTGTTCTGAGCAGCAGTGCAATTCTCACAGCCAATCGAGAGGACAGCAGTACGCATGTGCCTGCTGTCGCCACCGTTTGCCTGCGCCACCACCACGCACCGCCGTCTCTGCTGTTGTTTGAGCTGCGCGGTTGGTATTTTGGATCGACAAGCTCGTCATAATTTCATTGACGTGTATAGTGGACCCAAAAGCTGCGTCACAGTAGCAGGGTGTCCCCTGCAACCACTTGAGAGCACAGCAGTAGTAGTAGCAGTATAGTTCCTGCGGTCGTCCTTTGCCTCCACACCATACACACCGCCTATATCTTGCTGTGCAAACGTTGCTCGACCGGCATTGAGGCGGACGAAAATCGACTGAAACGCCTCAAAATCGTTGGACGACAGACAACCTATCCTTCTAACACCCTACACAGCTGGTCGAAACAAGACTGCAGTGATACTGACTTCTCGATACCTGCAACCTACGGTACCCACTTTATAGTGCCAAAACCAAATTTTATAGTACCAAAACCACAAGAAAAAGCGGAAAATCTATGGTACAAATACGTGCTTCCTACGTACTTTTCTTAATAATTACATTATTAGAACGATAACGGCCCACGTCAACAACGGTGCTACCGCTTAGCGGCCGGGGTCCCAATCGGACCTCTCTGTATCACCCTTCGACCTGATGATCAACTCCACCCCAACAGCGGATGGCCAGGTGACGTCGTGGAACGGCATGCTAGTATCATGTACACTCGGACGGTTCTCGGATTCAACTGGCACTACACTACCGATTGCCATGTCGAGGACCATGACCATATCGAGATAACCGCATCCCAATGTGCACGATGGCGAGATCCCGCACCAGTCTTGATTCCGCACGGACCACCCCAGTCACTCCAGGATGCAGTCAATGCCTTGTTCCTGACCGGAGCCGCCCCCGACTTCTCATTTCCTGGGCCTGCTCCGTGCCCCCCCCTGCGACGAGAGCTGCGCCCGACACATCAGCACATCCATATGGTCGATTCTTCGTTGGAGTGCGGACAACGCCCCAGATCGCGTATTCTTCGCGTCTGCACGTGTAGACATCTACGAGGACGCCGGAGAGCCGCCAGCACCGTCACCCATTTTCATGATAGGCGTTGAGTACTGCCTCGTAGCTGTCATCTACTCCATTCCGAACCATTTCGTGACCCAGTTGCGTTCGAGAGGGCGGTGGTTGAAGTACGATTGTATACTCGGGGGGAGTACCAAGTCTTGCGACGGTTTCGACTATGACTGGTATCATGGTTTCCAGCATATGCGTGTCTACCTTCGAAAGTCTATGACCTTGCCTGTTTGCCAGGCACAAACGACACCATACCGTAGTGCTAGCTACCATGAGCGCGCAAGCCAAGAACGCGCGGAGATAATCGAGGCGACTAGACAAGGACCCATCATGCCTCCGCCTTACCGAAGTCCTGGCCACTACGACGTGGGAAGCGCGGCTGTGCCTTGCCGACTCGACTCCGACGTGCCTTCGCCTCGAGCGTCTCACGTGTTCTTCACATGTGTGTTGAAACGTTTTGATTTTTGTGTGATATTGCTTCTCGATTAGGACTGCCTACCTTCTTGTTTCCCTCTTTTTGCTAGAACGCATTTTTCAGAAATTTTGCACGGCGCGTCCAGCCTTTCGAGTTCTGCGCAGCTACATTTATATTATTAACTGTTTGGTCGATAGAGTGTTGTTTACGGGGTGCATGTACGTAACGATCATCGGCGAAAAGTCTACTTGTATGCCTTTTGTCATCTTGGACTTCACTGCGGCGTTTTACTTGGTGTGGCTGTGTTCGCGACACGTCGAGGTCATCGCAATCTGCGCAATGCGACTGTGATGTTATGTTTTGGTTTTTTGCTTCGAAATAGCGGTAACTGACTGCAGCATATTCAAACAAGTAATATTCTACGTGGCAAATATAGACGTCGCAAGAGAATTTTCATACCTTCGTCCAACCTTTTATTTTATGGTATCACCTAGGGAACAGCAGGGCAATCCTTGCCCTGCCCTATTTACTATTGTCCCCTGTAATACAAAGTGCCGGTATGCACCAGCCAACAATACCGGCATTGTAGCGGCAACCGGCACTACGTCGTACACTGCCAGACTGATAATGCCATATGGACCAATCGATTTCACTGGCACTATATAGGACAGCCGTTCCTACTCAAGCGGCACTATATACGTAGGGACCACTACTGTACACTACTCTACCAGGCGTATATTTGCCTTTCCTCGCCTTTCTTCGCCTTGCCTTCCCTTGCCGTGTCTTCTCATTGCTTTTTTCTTGTATAAGCGTCTTGTCTCGTCTTGTCGTGATTCTTAGGCTGTCTCTTCCTTCCGGATTGTTTCTTTGGTCCTCAGGAGGAGGCGGCGGAAAAGAGCCAGAAGTACAAGGAAGGAAAGTTCATCCTGGAAAGGTGCGCCGTCACTCGCGAAAACTGTGGTGGATCCGACCGTTTCGGATCCGACCGTTTCGGATCGGACGGTTTCGGGTCCGACCGTTTCGAATCCGGCCGTTTCGGATCCGACCGTTGCGGATCCAACAACATCGTCGGGTGGGGTTCGGAAAACGCGCCTTTCGCCGACAGTGCTAGGTGGTAGCCACCGGATATCATCATCAGAGCCATCATCATCAGCAGCAGCTTGACCACCGTTAGCAGCAAAGCAGCAGTACCAGCAGCAGGAGCTTAAACATCAGAAGTTTAAACAGCAGCAGCTTAAAACAGCAGCAGAAGCTCTAAAAACAGGTAACGCAGCATCTGTTGCTGCAAGGAAGTAAGGACACCACTCCCATCCCATCTCTCCTCCTAAGGAACTCCCCGGTGTACATACAGATCAAATCAAGTATACATACAGATAGAGACGGGGGTGGTCGGCCTGGCAATCAGTTACCCGTCGACTTCCGGGTCTGTTCAGCCCCCCCCCCCCCCCCCTGCCTTCTCTGCCCTTCCCATTACTTTCCTTTTCCTCGACGATGTGGTTGTTGCCGGCCTTCGGATGTCTCCGTTCGAACTGTGTCTTCCGGTCGGTGTTCGCCTGCCGTTGGTATGCCCCCCGCCCCCCCGCCCTAGCTAGCTTCCATGTCTATACGAATGTTCTGTGCTGCCCAGCCCTTTGCCCCTTGTACTATTGCTAGACTGCTGCTGCGTCCTGTCGAGTACATGAGACCGGCAGACGGGCTCGTTGCATTGCACTGCATTGCATTGCATGGCATGATAGTGCTTGGCAATATATTGGTCATTATATTGCATGGCATGATGGCTGCTTTTTTCCTTTCGCACGGGGGTCGGGTAGGTGTTACATGTGTACAGTTGCGGTAGCACCGATATCGGCGGTGGTGGCGACGGCGCCGTTGCGAGGTGTTTACGCCGCGTGTCCTCTACTCGTAGCGCTTGCACGCCACCCCCTGTCAATCGCTTGTTGCTGCTGATACAGACGAGCAGATGTTACCGGCAGGTGCCTCCACAATTGTTCCGGATTTCGCCCCCGACCGGCCTTATTGCTATGGGTGTCTCGATATTTGTTCCGATTTTCGCCCCGGACCGACTTTAGTGTTTCCAAAAGTTCGTCCCGGGCTGGTTTGATTGATGTGGGTGTCTCGGAAATTGCCCCGAACTTCGTTCGGGACCAGTTTTATTGATTTGAGCGTCTGAGAAATTGTCCCGGCTTTGGCCCTGGACCCATACGGCGTTTATGGTACACATGGGGGTGGGGCGTGGGGAGGTGGGGTTATATGCGGCACGGGGTAGTTGGGGGCTTTACTCCTCTGTTTGCGCAATTAGTCGGACGGAGCGTTGGCGTCAACTGCGGTGAAGGTTGGTGTCGGTGTTGACGTCGCTTTTGATGTCGACATTGATTTTCATGCCGTTTTCGATGTCGATGTTGATCTCTTCATCGATGTTGTTATTGATGTCGATGCCGATGTCATTATCGATTTCAACGTTTGATGTCTTCATCGATATCGTCGTTGATGTCGATGTTGGTGTCAGTATTGATATCGATGGCATTTAACGAGATATCGAACTCGATCTATGTTGATGTCATCATTGATATCGATGCCATTTTCGATATTGATGTCGATATCATCGTCGGCATCGCTCATTGTCGATATCGTTATCGATTTCGATGTTTGCTATCGTTGTCGATATCGATGTTTGTTGTCGTGATCGGTATCGATGACATTATCGATATCGATGTCGAGGTCTGCGGTCGAGGATAATAAAAGTAACTGAATGGCGTCGCGTTCAGAAAACAAACAAACGTAAGGCGGTTTCGTGCGCATATAGAATACATTATTTACTGTAGTCTTCTTCGCACTCCTTGCTATTTGTAGAGCTTTTCGTGAATTCTCTCGGCTTCATGTACGAGAGAGGGGAGCAAGATTGGGCGGGTGAGAGGTTTTCGGGAAGCGGGGAAGGAGAGGGAGCAGGGGTTAGGACAGGCGGAAACGCTAGCGCAAGGAAGATGTAGCACCGTCACGACCGTTCAGACAATGCCGTCGCTCCTGCCTGAGACAGCGCAGCACATAGTTTTTTTTTGTTTTTTTCTGTCTCGCTCTCTTTCCTTTTTTTCGAGTTATTTTTAAAGTTGTGTTGGTGGTCATTTTCGACCCACAGTAGTAGTCTTCTTACTGAGGTAGCGGCTGCCGCTGGCAGGACTGCGTATCATCAAACGGTTCAAGGTCTTCTCCTTACTTGATGACCGCAGGGTCGACTATCGCTGCCCCGAAGTCTGTCTGTTTTTTTCCGGTGCTTGTCAACCTTGGGGGTGAGGGTTGGGGTTAGGATGACCCCTAGTCTCTGGGTTCAAGAAGGGTTAGGGTTTAACCCATACAGGTTTAGGGTTACGGTTCACCAACCCTAAGACCAACCCCAAGTTTTGGGTTACTTACCAACCCTACTTTTAAGGTTTTGACCCTACCCGTAAAATCCTTTCCCGCACTATTAACAGCCCTACCGCGCACTAACCCTCATGTCCCGACCTAACCGTCAAGGTTTGGCGTCCATCCCACCTTCTATTTTGCACGTAAAACAAGCGCTCCCAAAGGAGACCATGTGGGAGGGGCGTGTGCGAGGCTGTTGGCTGCGAGACGCGAAATGTAGGCCAAGGGGCAGAATGGCAATGCATGATTTCAGTTTTTTTTTCCACCGGAGTTTTCGTTGTGTATATATGGCGGAATGTAACGGAATATAACGGCATGGAGAAAAAAGTCCGTTCGTGTAGCCGTATACGCCCGTCTCGGTTCCATTACGGTTTTGTTGGCGTTTTCGACTCGAGCAGGGAAAAGGGAGTTGCTCTGTACGAAGCGGGAGCGGGGGGGGGGGGGGGGGGGGGGGGGGTCACCGTGATACGGAGGGAGGGAGGGGGATGGGTGGGGAGGGGCGGTGATGCTGCTCGTGCGGTGGTGCGTCGCTCATAATTACTGTGAGCTCGCTCGCTGGCTCGTATACCCCAACAGCGACAGCGACGCTTCCGTACCTGGGTGTGTGTGGTGCCTTGGAGTGCTGCTCCGCACTGCTGCTGCGTATTAGACGCGGTGATGACGAGTTTGTTGTTTCTTCGTTTTCGTACATACGTGCATTCGTACGATTTGATTATTTCGAGCGGCGAAAGGAGGGAGGGCGTGTGGAGAGGGGGGAGCGGGCTTGAGGAAGGCATGTGCTAAAGGGGAGGGGAGGCGGGCGGTCAAGAGAGGGGGGGGGGCAATGTTCCATGTCTGTATCGACGCCGCATGAAATATAGGGGACGTGGTAAAATGCAGTGGTGAGTGGTGTGCTTCGAGCACCACGCGCGGGGGGACATCGAGCACGTCGAACGGCCGACATGTGCCAATACAGTAACCAAGTAAATACCACAGTACGTAGGTATGTAGTCGTAACCCCGACACGTAGCGCGTACTTTTGCTGAACTTTTGTTTGGTGTCCACTTGTACGATAGGTGGTATATGGCCTAATATAATCTACAAATGAAGCATCGTATTATTGGTATTAGTAGTCGCGGGTTGCTGGGTTTTCGGTCTGTGATTGTCGCTTTCGCTTCGTCATACGTATAGTAGGGCGCAGGGCACAGACCACGTTTCTGGAGCGCCTGCTGTCCTGTCTGTCTATTTTGTCTGTCGGTGCGTTTTGTGTATTTTGTGTGTTTTGTGTATGTGTGTTGGGAAAGGCACGTACCGCCGATCGCGACAACGACAGCGGTCCAAAAAGGAAGTGCTTACTTTGTACAAGAGATGATGGCGTTTTTCATCGTTTGCGCCATATGATCTCGTCCTCGGGCGTTTGTGCATGCAGTGAATAGACGGATTGATGTATCATACCATACGAAGTATATTATTTGGTGCTTGAATTGTGTATTTGTTGGATTCTAGATAGACACGTACAATCCTTTTTTTTCCATTCTTCGACACATTACATGTGGATGCGCAGCCCGCCCCTTGAAACGGAAAAAGTAACTGTCATGGACAAAATAGATAATCATGTGTATGTCTCATGAATACCAATTAGGATGGCTGGGCGGAAGGGGGGCGAGGGGGGGGGGGGTCATCAGTAGTACAAAGCGCGCATTTAACAATAAGAGGCGGTCAATGTACAGGGGAATTGGGTCCGTCCTCTGAAGCGTGTAATGTGGCGTTCTTTTGAGGGGGGGGCAGCGGGGGGGGGGGGGTATGAGTGCCTGGTGTGTTCTACTGGTGATCTCGAACAGAGGAGGGAGGTGTATGATGAGGATGATGTGTATGAATTGCGCGGGCGCCAAGCGCGTTAGTTAAATTGCGTGGCGTGGGCATACTATACATTCATGCATACGTGCTGCGGCGGGGGCGATGGTGTCGACGAGCCCAACTTTTTTATACAGCGTACCTGGTAGTTCTCTTCTTATTCGTTTTTGGGAATGACGTGTGTGAGCATCGACGGTATGCGCCGGAGAGGAGTTGCTGGAGACTAGCAGGTGGTGCGCAGGAGGAGATTGGCTGGTGTGGAGGGCCAAAAGACAAGAAAAAAAAACTTGTTCATGTTTCTTGTTTCCATTGTTTGGTCTCTTTTTCGAGAATACACATGCTTTTTCTTTGTTTGTTTGTCTTTTTCCTGTTCGTTGATCGAGTGCTATAAAACTGCGACACGACACCTTTACGAGAGAAAGAGAGAGGGGGGAGAGAGGGAGGGAGGGGAAGGGAGGGAGGGACGGAGAGTGAGAGAAGGGGGAAGCGGCGGGCGGTTTTTGGCTTGATTGCGTCCTTTTCATTGATGGGATGCGAAACTGCTCCCGTAATACGTCTAAAACATTCACTGTCCTATCATTAAACGATTTGTGATTTTTTATCATACGTTCCTTCAAGAAGATCATCAGCCGCCGATGGGAGATCGCGGTTAGGTTGCCAACCACTCGGGTAACAAGCCGTGAACAACTCTAGAGACTAATGACCCGCATCCAACGGAGCAGGAATATATCGTCTTCGCAATCAGACCCTAAACATGACGCCCGTGCGACGACGTTTTCAGAGGTGCCGGGTGTTTGTTTCCTGTTTTCGTATGTATCAGGCTACCTTCAAGGGATTCATCCTCGAACCTTGCTCCGCACGCTCCCCACGTTTTGGAGACGAGTAATTGTAATGCAGCGCCAAATAATGATATTGTGCTGTTCACCAGTGTAGTTTCTTCTATGAGGTTGAACAGTCGGACCAAGAACTCACCATACTATCAGCAACAACTTACAACTAGTAACTCCTACCTACGCGTGTACCGGTAGAGAAAGACACTTGCGTATTTTGCAGTAAACCATGGTCTGTCAAGGCGTAATTATACGGCGTTAAGCTTGTAACACCAATGCGATAACGATAATAATAGTTTAGATGCAGCGCGTTTCTAATCGGAGTCGTTTTGCCGAGTCTGCCTCCCTCTCTACATCGGCATTGGGGTTGGTGTAGCAAACGTGCCACACCATCAATGATTGGGTTGGGTTTGGTTGCGTTGCGTTAGGGACCCTAGTGCCCGGGGGGGTTGTAAACGGCCCCGCGTAGATAAGATGCCGCGCTTTTCTACGCTTTTGACGGTGTCATGTGCTTTGACTCTTCCTATACCGTGCCACGGCACCTTTCGATCGGCACCTTTTTATCGGCTCGTGATGTTTCTTTCCCTTTGTATGAATGTTTTATGTAATAGATTTCGAGTATTTATACAGAAGTAGTGGCGACTGTCGTGTCCTTGTTCGATGAGTCTACTCTCCGCGCTACTGTATCATGTACCAGGTTTAATACATACAACAACACAAAACTACGAAGATACTACCAGGTAAATGGTAACACCTAGGGAACAGCAGGGCAATGATTGCCCTGCTCTACAGTACGACAATGAACTCGAAAAGGAAGAGAAATATAATCTGCCTTTTACTGGCTGCGGAGGAATCAACCATGGCTCTCTAATGGCATACCATAGTTCTGAGTTACAGCAGGGACGCGCAGCGGTGCCCCGTCGTCCCTGCCTTCTGGTGCATAACTGCCCGAGCATAGCCAAGGTACACAGGCAGGCGAATGGCACGATACTGTTTGTTGCTGTCGATACGCTTAAAACGTGGGACTATTTTGGCTATCTCCTGCCCACACGCCCTTTCTTCTTTCGAAGGTGGATGTACCGGAGGAGATACACAGGGTGCGTGCCACACATATGGTGTGCACCACGTACACATGGTGTGTGCCACACCTCTTGCACTTTATTTTTATTATTACTTGCGATTGACTGGTAGCGATTCGGAGCTTTGTCTCGGTCGTCCGAGACTATGTTTGTCAGAGCCCCTGTCAGTGGGCTGGGGGGGGGGATTCTCGGGTACTGGCATCATAGTAGGAAACGAGAAGCAGCAGCCGGTGCCACGGATCTCGTACTATGTCAGTAGAGGCCCTCTATGTCGCAGAATATCATAAAATAACATGACGTTTTCGAAGGAGAATCAGGGAAGGGGTTCACGAGTGAGAGCTACAGGGAATGTATTTAGGACCACCGAAGTAGGGCACTTTAGTTGTTCACATCCCATTGAGCACCTGACGTAGACTATACTTCAGCGACGATAAGGTGCTATAGTTTGAACCCTATGGTACGAACGTAATGTTGAACTCGTGGTTGAATGACTACACATAGAATAACATCAAAGCCTTGAGGAAAATAAAGTAACGAAACATTGTTTTAGAGGCGTAGCCGAGACGATCGCCCCTTGCGGTCGCTCTCTCGACTTGGCCTGGACCAAGCGCCCCGCCGCCTCTATCTCACGGAGACCCCTCGCGCCGCGTACGCAAGAGCCACCAAGCGTCACAACACTCGTTCGACGACTTCATGCTGCGGTGAAAATATTTAATGAAATGCAGAGAACGGCAGGTTTGTTCCCGAAACAGCCGAAACCTCTTTTTGATCGTCGTTTGAGCGATGTCCCTCCTTCGACAACGGCAGGTGCGACCCCAGGCGTTGCGACCCTTCTTTCCCGCCCTATCCTGATGTGCGTCCGCGACAACCCGCAACGGCAATGTCCTTTCCCGTATTGAGGATGTGCGTTGAGGTCTAAGACGATGCCTCGTCTCGCGGGGCGAGATGTCGCTTTTCGTATGTGTCTCCCATCCCTCCGACCTGCATCCTTGTCCCTAGCAGAAACCTCCTTGCATGCGTTGCTGCGCAATGAAGCTACTGGTCACTCCCCTGGTTACACCCGGCTTGCGCAATGACGTTGCTGATACAGTTACTGCTGTGGATGGCAATGGTGCTACTGTGGGTGGGTGCTGTTGTTGTGATGACGTGGTTGTTTTGGTGGCTCAGTGCTCTGTCTGTTGTATACGTCCAATTTTCTACTTGACGCACTTGACTAGAGTAGCGTAAGTAAGTCTTGACTTCATTTGATTACGTTCACACTGTATGCTCCAGTATTTATGTTGCAGCGAGGGTGGCCGGATACGGCGGAAACGATAGATGTGTTGAAGCTGCCTGATACCTGGTACTAGTTATACGCGGAGCGCCTAGAATACAGTGGGGGTCAAGCGGTTAGGCACTTCCCGCTGCACTCTAGTGGAAAGGGGACGACGATCAGCCGCCACCTAAGGTTTCCAACATTCTGAAACCATAAACAGGCGAGACTGGTGTCTTGGAGGTCGGGGCAAAGCCCCCCACGTGTTCAATTAACGCGACCCAAACGAACCAAGGAAATACGAACCAATGCCACGTATCATATCATCGGTGTTGTGCTCGTATAAAACATGCATCACGCGCATACTCCATCCTATCGTACAGTGCATGCTCGAATACTCGTTTTGTACTTTGCCTGGATCTCGGAATGGACGCGAAGAGGACAATCTAGCCTCCCGATATATTTGAGTCGGGGAGACGGGGAATGACGAAAAGAAGCCCTGTGAGTGCCAAGATGAACCTACAACGAGCGCAAACTGGATGGGAGGTGAGTGGCATGGATTTAGACCTTAGATCAGCGTTAATGTGGTGAACCCAGGGAGATTGTAGCAGTCAGAAATCACGCCTTCACTTGGTGTGTGTGTTTTTAAACTAATACCAGCACACGTACATTTTTTAAACTGGATACGTTGGGCAGGGCTTTAAGTTATAGAGGACTCCAAGTAAACTGGGGAATAATTGAATCTACCGGTCAGGTATGTACTGTAGAAAAAATCGAATGCTGAAATATTTGCGCGAAAAAAATGAAATCATGTTCCGAGGGGAAGGAAGGAAGACACCTGTGTCCACGACTTTCCGGAAGGCCGCTGAGTGTAAAAGGTCCTGCGAGTTGAACTGGAAAATGACGATACGAAAAAGTGCGGTGAGCAATGAAAAAAGCGTATATCCATCATGGTGTCCATGCATTGGCACCAGACAAATTCACCACGTGGAGCTGAACAAAACGCCGATTTGGACGATGCTTCCAAGGTCTTGAGTGGTAGACTGACTAAGGCGTCGAGTGAGTGAGTGCGTTCTTTCTAAGCGTCCACAGTGGTGTTATGATGAGCAGGGTGGGGCAAGGTCGTTCAAGGCAATACCATAATAACCTTGGAGTGAGTGTGCAATCGTACGCAGTACGAGCAACCCCATTCTCCGCGCGTACCACATATAGATTGGAGATTGGGCGCATCCCCTACACCAGTGGCCCGGGTTGGCTCGTGTCACCGATCGTTACAATTTTCCGACATGGTTTCCATCTGAAGCCCCGAAGGGGATACATTCATTTGCTGCAGCACCCACTAACCAATCACCCATCAATACCCATTTTTAGCAGTCTGCGGTTGTCAGGGTACATCCAGGGTACATCCCCGGGTTTCCTGCGTAGATGTGGATCTTGGGACATACCGGACGCTGCTGCTTGCTGCTGTAGAACATCGACCTCACCAGTCAGTGCTTAATTCACATCGGTGTTTTTCACGCTGAGTTGGTACTTCCAAGTATATCTTTCACTCGTGTTGACGTAGGGTGACTCGGCCCGGCCTCATAAGTCAAAGGGCCAACGCCCCTTCCGCCTCCATCCCTAACCCCCCTGCGCATTTCCGGCCGTGACTCGATGTTATTAACCCCTTGGGACCCCGAGATGGAGGCCAACACAATGACAACTTTGGTGCTGTTAACCGTCTACGAGCAGCGTGAAAGCCCAGCAGTACGGGTATGATCATGCTGCTACCCGAACCTACTGAGGTACGACTCCTTGCATTCAACCATTGCAACCGGGACACCAATTTGTATCATCCCCCAATCACCCAGTGGCCGTTGCTGTAATCACCGCTTCTACAAAGTCAATTTTTCCCGCCAAAGTCCCAAAGCGGGTAACAGGGTTAGATAACTTTTGCAGAAGCCAGTCCGCACACTCGAAGTAAACGCCCCTGCGACTACTTCGGTGGCCAAGGTCGAGATTTTTAGCGTCTGCGCCCCCCGTCGAGTCAGATCTTGATGAGCCTTTCTGTCAAACTATTAATAGAAAGACATCGTAGCTGTGATGTGAGATCGAGGATTTCGTCGAATCTCGTATTTGCAAGCTGCATGTGATACTTCGATACGCGTACTTCGATTGCGCGTGAGATAGGATTTAGTCAAATCTCATATTCGCAAGCTGCGTGTGATGTGATGTTTCGATCAAAGCGTGCTACCGGTTGTATATCACCTCATGGAGGACTCAGGAAGGATAAATTATAAATAGTAGAAGCCGAGAGTTTCACGTTGTCCTCCACCCCTCATCGTCTGGCCTCGCGTCGAAATCAGATTGTGAGACCCAGGTACAAACGGCTAAAACATGATAAATGTGGTCTTACCTACTGCTGTCTGAATATCTACAGTAGTGTCGCAACTCCTTGCGCCGTGGCTCGGGGCACAATTTTCGACATCTCTTAACCCAGCGGCCCGGGCTGTGTCGCGTGGCCGATTCCTTGATTTCCAATTTCCTTCGTCTTTTCTTCCCTTTCAAGTCTAAAAAAGAACGTCCCCCATCATCTGGCATGAAATTTGAAGTTAAGATTTTGATAAGCTTGGCAAAAAATCGACGGAGATAGCATTACCTCCCCATATCCTCCCATTCTCTCGCTATCTGCCCGCGCCGCCCCGCCCCGCCCCGCCAGTGCGCTCGCAGTGCTGTGCAAGTTCATGTTTTCCCCCACGCGCTTTCAGCTTCTCCCCTCTAAAGAGCAATGGATAGGAGACCGCGGTTTGACCATTTGACTGACAGCCCCGTAAAAACTAAAACTAAGTACATGGAGGCAAAATTAGGTAGTGATGCACCCGAAACGACAGCCTCCTGGCGCCTTTGTTCCCCTCCCGCAAAAACAGCGCGGAAAAAAAGGAGATATAACATTTGGAGCTCTTTTGATGGGAGAACAGGAGAGGGTGCGAACACGCTACCTCCTCGCCCAGAACTTCCACCACCGCCGCCGTTGGCTGGAAAAACAAAAACGCAAAGAAGGAGTTCGTACGTGGAGGGGAGGCGTTGTGGACGAGAGGGGACGGTCGCGGGGTGTGACATGGGGGACGGGGGGGGGGTCGGGTGAGATGTGTTTCTCGCTAATATTTTTGATAGGGTTGGGATCATGGGAAATACAGAGCAATGTGATACTCTACAAGCATCGCAGGCAAGGGTCTCCATGGTGCCTGCCCCCGCAGTAGACATGCTCGTCCCGCACGACTCGCACGACTAGCACGATCGGCACGACTCACACGCACAACACAACAGACGGGCAGGATCACCTTCTCTGTTCATGCGCCAGCTGAATGGCGAAAGCCTTGCACTGATCGACGAACTCCTCGCACCCCGTGGGGTCGAACTCTCGCCCCATGCCCCCTCCCACCAGCACCTCAAACGCCACCTCGGTGATGGAAGGCCCATCGGACGAGGCGTTTCTGCATTGAAAAAACGAGGTGGCAAGGGTAGGGGGGGGGGAGGGTCAAGGGTTCAAAGAACAAAAACGCTTGGAGAAGATATATCGTAAACTCGAGTATCGAACTCCGTGTACAGATAGTGTAATGATGTAATGGCCCAAGTAATGTTTTTGCCCACTATTTGTTCGGCTGCAAGTTGAACAAAACTTTGTTCAATTAACCATTCGTATGCCAGAAAGGGGTAAAGATACTCGAGCCTCTCGCCTCCGGCCTGATGATCCGCTTGCCATAGGTCCTTGCATGGAGCGGCCGTATATAGCGTACGTCGAGTTCAGGTTCCCATCACGGTGGTAATCATCCTCACCATCACAGTCCTGATCGCCGTCAAAAACATCACCGACATCATCCCCAGCGTAATCATCGTACCATGACCATGGAAGTCATCCCCACCATCACCACAACAACAGATGACCAGGAGGGAACTCCATTCCCATTCAAAATCACACTACCACGATCATGAATATCACCAACTCTGTCATAATCATCACTCACTCCCCGCGCCCACACTCACCGAATTACGTCCGCTAGAAGCAAGCGCTTTTCCTTGTCCTCGATCATCCCCGCCGCCGCTAGTTTCCTCACAGCGTCCACCGTCTCCCGCGTCAATTCCCTCGACTCCCTCACATTGCCCTCATCTTCATCATCCTCATCATCGTCCTTCCGAGACCCAGATCCCTTGCCTCCGCCACCTTCTCGACTGCGCCGACTGTCACTCCATCCGTCCCCGCCCCCTCCCGAAACAGGAATGCCATCTTTGAACTCCCAGTCCGTCCCGGCGTCCTTCGGTCCTCCGGCGTCAGAGCCATCGCGGCGCCTAATGATGGCCTTCAGGTCCGTCTTGCTCACTGCTTCCTTCACCTTTGTAGTTTTTTCGTTTAATAACGTTTCAACGAAATTGTTTTAGTCCGTGGGTTTTTTAATTCGTATTTGAGTTCCAAGAGTTTAAGAGTTCTTCATACCTAGTATTAATCTTGTTAAGTCCAGAGGAACATAGGTCAACGTGAGAGGGGGGGAGGGGGTGGGTGGGTGGGGAGGGAGCGGAAGGGCGGTGGGGGGTGTCATGCATGGCCGTAGTCGTACCATCATAGACCCTGGTATTCCTACAATGCCGGGACGGAGCACGTCGGGTTTTCGCCGATCAAGCACACATTGCTTGCACCAAGTGCGAAGCGCCGCGAAAATGTTCGGCGAGTCGCATGAAGCGTGAGCTGCATTCTACGAAGAACCGCTTGTGAGGCGGACTTGCACATGGATGACAGCTTCAATTAATTAATTAGTTTACATTCGCGTGTGGCCACTTCCAGGGACAGCAATGGGGGTACCATGTACCTGCCTCTGGGGCGCGTTACCAAACACCGCGGGCACGTGATACGATCATTCCCCTTGTGCGGAGTAGACGTTGTCCACCCCGCACAAATCATCCGACTCGATCGCTAGCTGTGAACGACCGCCGAAAAAAAACGGTACCCTGCTTGTCTAGCTCACGTAGTGAGCGGCATGTTTTACAGTGTCGTTGCCAACCGACGCCAGCCCAACCTATGCATAATACATAGGGGGGGAGGCGGGGGGGGGGGGGTACATGGGCTTTTGTTTTGAATGCCATGGTGATGTGCTGCAGCACAGTCTAAGTAGCTGCAGAAGCTCTGTGGGCGGTCAAAAACAAAACCTTTGAGTTTTGTCGGTCCGACTCGGGTGCGTGCGCATTGGCGACGAAGAGCCTTTTCAACGAGGACGACTTAGGACTTTTCAGCAACGGTAAAAACTAAGACCACGAAATACGACTGTAACGAGCGCCGCCACCCCCCCCACCTTTCGCAAATGCTTTCCCGCAAATTCAAACCAGCCCCAAGCAACTCGCGCGCCGGCGCGGGTCACTTACCTACCTGATATGTCTTACCGACTTATCTATACACCTTACTTTTGCCTGCCTCGTATTTATTAATACCTACCAGTACCTGGAACTAAACCTACCTGCCTACTGTCCTAACCTACCCTCACCTAAGCTACTCACGTACCCTACCTACTATTACGGGGGACCATAGTAAATAGGACCAAATACCGCTAGTAAAAATAGCTAAATACATAGGTTTTTGTGTGTAGCGTAGGTCCTATTTACTATGGTCCCCCGTAATAACCATTCCACCAACCCCCGGTTGAAGCATGCGTCACTCGCCTTGTCCTGGATAAGCTTGCGCAGATAGGGCGGGAGGTTGCTCCCACCACCACCGCCATCGCGGCCGCCCGTAATCTTGTCGATGTCTTCGTCCTCCACCGAGGCGTCGATGGTAATCTCTTCCTCCTCGTCGTCATCGTCATCACCGTTGCCATTGGTCAGATCTATGTTCAGGTCGGACATATCGACCGGCCTGATCTCCAACAAGAAGGGGAAAGGCGAGGAGAATTCTTGTTTCAGCAAATAAATATGCCCAACGGGGATCTGTCCATCACCAAATAAAAAACGAGCACCTTTCACGGACGCGTATATTTATAAAACACCTGGTACCTGGTATCATCACAGGGCCCCGACGTATCCGCACTAAAACCAACCAGGTATACTCGTAGTAGCTGCGGCTATTACATGGGCAGTGCCAATTGAACTGTAGAATTATGAATGCAACCTGGCCGATTACGGTTCGCGCTTCGCGCTCTCGACCTCCAGCGGCCCCTGCGGAGGGCTGGTTATATTCATGCACCACCAAATGGGAGCAATGTACCAAATAGGATAACACCCGAGTGGGATCAGGGTATAATAGAGGTGTTGACCAAACAAAGCGGGGGTGGAATCTCCTGGAGTTAGTCCGAGAGCACGGTTGACCCTCAAGCAATAAACACCGATAAATTGCGGCGGGTTGCAATTTTTCCCAGGGAGCTCTTGCAATGAGGTTTCGCGGTTGCGGGCTATTTGGCAAGCGTCCGTCCGTCACGGCGAGTTCTCCGAAAATCGCCGTCCGCTACACTGCTAAAATGTCACTACGGCAATACCTCCCAATACCTTCACAGTAGTACAGGTCGGGAACCGGTGCGAGAATAATCCGTGCTTTGTTGTAAGAGAGAGTGAGGCGTGTTGGCCCATATTCTGGGCTTGTTTGAAGGATTGACCTTGATGGCAGACATTGCTTGGTTGATCGCGTGAGTTGCAGTATCAAAGGGACGCAGCACGGGAGGGTGTTGGAAGACCGGCAACACACGCGAACAGCTGGTAGCCAAAATAAAACTGTTCTTTGTCGAAAACAGGCACGCAGCAGCGCTCGCGCATATATCAGGTACCGTGCAGCAGTTTTTGACACCCATACTGTACCAGGTAACCTGTATACTACCAAAACTGGTATTGCACCAATAAAGCCACGCTGAGAATTACAGGAAAATACGACATTCGAGAGTCGTTACACAAGATTTTACTATACATCACAGCCATTGTTAAGTAAGAAATGCAGCTCTGAACCAGCTTTCCCGTTCTTACCGCTGTAGGTGTTACGTATTATGTACGGTAGGACGTACGAAAAAATGAGTTGCCCCCGAGAGAAAGGCGTGATGTTGGTCGGCACCCTAAAGGCGGTTTTCCATTTTTGAGGGAAGTTGCACCCCTAGTATAATATCGGAAGAAGAGAAGGCAACATAGTAAGGTAAGCTCGACCGACGCCCGTTGCCGCTCAGCTACCTATTACGGGGGTCCATAGTTAACGGGACCAACTTTTGTTAGTAAAAATAGATAAATATATAGGTTTTTATATATACCATAGGTCCTATTAACTATGTACCCCCGTAATAGTTATAGTTACAGTATTCATAGTTGGAGCTACAGTTGCAGTCAAGCAGTGTAGTTATTGTTGCTCCTGTTGTTGTTCGTGTTATTTTCTTGTTCATGTTGTTCCCATAATGTTGTAGTTGTTCCTATTCTTTGTTCTATCGCTCCTACTGCTGCTACTGGTATTTTTAGCTCGGTGGTGTTCCTGTTTTTGTTACTGCTGTTGTTCTTCCTTTCGTATTCATTCAATATTCTTGTTTTTGTTTCTTTGTGCTGTTCTGTAGGGTTGGTGTTTGTGTTGTCCTTGGTACCACACTACAGGTAGGTAATTGGCATCAGTCGAGGGCCATGGTCTACCCCCAGGTAACGAAAAACGAAAAGGTACAACAACAAAAAGAACGTACGCAAGACAGAGAAACCCGAGCCGACTCCCCCATGCTATTGTCGTCGGTAACACACCATTAATAACTCATTGGCATAAGCCTTGTGGCATAGTCCACCCCGTGGAAAAGGAAAAAAAAAAACGAAAAGGCACAACAACAAACAACGTGCGCAAGACAAAGGAATCCAAGCCGAGTCCTCTAAGTTACCATGAGAGGTCATCCCGATAGACCTTCATCCATGCCAAGCCCAATATCTATACACTCGACACGGGTGCCACGCCAGCCCCGTTGTCTTCTACAAGAGAGTCAAGAATGACACACGACACAGGTAGATGTGCAAGTGTGGTGACCTTGAGCTACATTTTACCCGCCCGCCAGATGACAAAAATAAAGGAAAACAAAACTTGACCCCTTTGAGGCTCCGCTTGTACCAGGTATAGTATGGAGGGAATTATTGCCGAAAAAAAATGCCGATTGCAGCGTCGGCCGTACGAAACAACCTATTGATAAGAGACTATTACGGGGGTACATAGTTAATAGGACCCATGGCATACATAAAAACCTATATATTTACCCATTTTTACTGACAATATTTGGTCCTATTTACTATGGACCCCCGTAATAAGAGACTAAGAGACTGATGGACTATTAATAGTAGACTATCAGAGCGTGTGTCCGAACTGCAATACAGTGAGCTTCAAAACACACGCACGGTGGTGATGATGATATTTGTACAATGCCGCACGCTCTTCGTAGACGCTTGATAAGAGCGCACTTATCGTTACAAGGTCGCTACGCCGCTAAGCCATTCCCCCAAAGGATTACCACTGCTGTGGTGCCGGACACCTTTGCCAGCACCGCTTTCGAATGGTCCCCTCGGAAGCCCCGACCTACTCTCTCGCGCACTCGAGCGGCTTAACGAATCGGGCGGGTGAAAGTGGTAAACGCGTCCGCCCTATGACTGGCGTTATCAAACAGTTAGAACCCTGTAACCCTATATCCCTAACTTTACCCCAAAAGGCACCCTGGAACTCCTACCCCTGAAGGCACATCCCGGAAGCCCTGGAAACCCCAACCCCGAACGCACTCTGGAAACCCTAAACTGTAATATCTTATTACTTGGGATCATATTGGGGGTTGGGTAGTCCGGTACCCTTAAAAGTATAGACCCTGCTCGGGTATATAGTTTGTTCGGGTGTATACCCGAGTACCCTCATATTGTATATACCCTGCTCGGGTATGGTATATACCCTGCTCGGGTGCGTACCCGGGTACCCCCAGATTGTATACCCTGCTGAATACACCGTTGTGATTGCGTCCTCAGGTATAGTATATCGCTCACGTTATCTCTCCGTCGGAGACTCGGAACATTCTCGCGGAGAGCTCTGTAACCTGCCCGTTCTCGTCGACGAAGTGTGACAGAAGGCTGTTCCCCGACTGCCCGTCGCGGGATTGTTTGCCGCCGCCACCCATCACGGCGGACACATTTGGCCCTCCAGAGGACCCTTTCGAGGTGGCGACGTCTCTGTCCGACGCGTGATGCCGCGCGAGCCGCCAGCCACTGCTGGTCTTGCGGAAGACGTTCGTCACTAGCTGGACCTGGTGGTGCATCGGGGGGTGGGGGAGTGGGGGGTTGGGGTTGAGTTTGAGTTTGAGTTGGTTCGGTTGGGTTTCTTCAATTTGATTTGTTATTGTTTTGTTTCGTTTTGGTTGATTTTCAAGATGGTTTGTTTTTTTCTTGAATAACATTGGTACTCGATATACCCGCCACGCTATCTCAACGCAGTCGTGGGGAGGGTGTACTCGGTATCATGCATGGCCATAGTCGTATGACCATGGACCCTCGCATCCCTACAAGGCCGGGATGAGCACATCGGTTTTCACCGACCAGACAGACATTACTTGCACCAAGCGCGAAGCGCCGTGAGGTGTTCGGCGAGTCGCATGAAGGGTGAGCTATACCTGTTAATACTAGGCAGCGCTTGTGAGGCGGACTTGCATATGGACGACAGCTTCAATGAGTTAAATTGATTTTCGGTGTGGCCACTTCCAGAGACAGCTATGGGAGTACTATGTAACTGTCTCTTGGGTGCCTTACCATAAACACTACGTGAAGCGATCATTCCTGTTGTGCGGAGTAAAGGTTCTCCATCCCCGCACAAACGATCCAACTCGACCACCAACTGTGACCGACCGCCCCCCCCCCCCAAACAAAAACCCTGATTGCCTAGCTGAAGTAGTGAACGGCAAATTTTACAGTGTCGTTGTCAACAGACGCCAACCCAACCTCTATATAATATATAGGGGGGGGTCGTGGGGGGGGGGGGGGTGCTTGCCTCAGTTATTTGACCATTGACCACGCACCCCTTTCGAGAGGGACCGTGGAATGGGGGGGGAGTTACCTGGGTAGTTTCTCCAACATACCCAACCTAACCTACCGGTAGAGCTCAAGGGGGGAGGAACTGTGGTGCTCACGGTTACGGGTGTGAACTGTTATTAATACTCCATAAAGGGGTTCACGGGGAAAATGTGGCGAAAAAAAGTGATGCCACGATTACAGCATCGGCCACGAGAACAGCACCACCGTACCACTGTAGTTCGGGCTGCTAGAGTAGGTGCATCCGAAGTGCACGATACACGCGCAGCATGGTGATACGTGGTCGTATACAAGTGCTGCACGCTCCTGCCGCTGTAGACGGTTGACAAAACCGCATCTCTTTCTTGCTTTTCAGGTCGCTGTACCCGGGTTCCAATACCTGGACTAGGCAAAAAAAAATGAGGTCTTCCTAGGGGGTGCCAGGCTCTCGACCCAACCGTCGCATGGATGTTGTCCCGCGTCGATTACACCATTCGTCGAGGTCTTAGCTTCCCGCTATACTATTACGGGGGACCATAGTTAATAGGACCAAATATTGTTAGTAAAAATAGGTAAATATATAGGTTTTTATGTACACCATAGGTCCTACTAACTACGGACCCCCGTAATACTCAAATATGAACGATAATATTAACATCACTCGTGCTGAGAGAGGCAACCCCGGTTCGACTACTTGCCAGCAGCTCCCAACGACTCAGGAGGTGTCCATGGCCCGCCATCGCCTTCGTCAGAGGTGAGCGCGTCAACGTGCACTTCGGGGGAATTGGGTGGGGTTAAGATTGGGGTTTTTGGAACCTGTCATTTTTTTTTCTCTGTTTGGCATTTTATCGCACCATCACGCGATGAGTAAACTCTTGTAGCTGCAGCAGAAGCGGGAAAAGAGTGAGCGGAAACGGGCGCGAGCCTTCGTCAGCCGACTGACAAAAAACCGGCGCCTGTGGTCGTTCTCTCTTTTCTCGCTATCGTAGCTCAAACAGTTGTTGCGTGTTATCGTGCGATAGAATGCCAAAAAAAAAGTCAGGTTCCAAACACCCCCATCCCGACGGTTCCAGACATCCCAATCCTAACCCACCCAAGTCCACCGAAGTGGAGTAGGGCACGCCCAACCCCGACGAAGGCGATGGCGGGTGGGCGGGTCGCCGACATCCACTAAATCGTCGATGGCCCGTCATCATGCTCGTCGACGGCAGGACGCAAGCCTGCGCATGTAATCGCAACGATTGTGATTTCAGCAATGGTTCGCGTCCCGCCGTCAACGCCAGCGAGGAAGGTAGGTCTCCCCGTCACAGCGATCACTACCACCACTATTACTATTACTACTGCTGTTTACTGCTACTGCTACTGCTACTACTTCTACTATTTCTACTACTACTACGATCATGCTATTTTTACTACTCCTTCTACTATTACCGCTACTGCTGCTATTGTATGAGCGGCCACCGTGTCGTTTCAACCCTGGTCAGACCCGACCAAAAAAAACAAACATAGGGGGTACTCCCACTTCCCACCCATAGCCGTAACTGTCGATCGGAGCCTTCTTCGCAGCGGCTCACCGTCTTAGGGTAGGGCTTGTAGGGGTTCCGCAGGTCTTCTACGCAGGTGACCCAGGCCAGCGTTCCGCAAGTCCGAACCTGAAACCATGGAAATGTAAACAGAGTACCAAAACAAAAGGAAAAAAAGGAAACGCAAGAGCAAGAAAAAAAAAAAAAAACAGCAAAAAAAAAAAGGAGCCTCACAATCAGCGCCTGACGCAATAGATCGAAAACGGAAAGGCCAAAAAGGTGGGATAGGCCGTAGTCTAGCCTTGCACACACAGGAAAGACACGCACACAAAAACTCATGCACAAAAAAACGTAACAAAGTGATCAGGAGTAATATTAATCAACAAAAAGTAAGACACAAGTGAAGGGGATCGGGGCGGGGCAGGGGGGGGGGGGGGGCAAGGGAAACACGAACCTTGTCAATGCGTGTATGTCCCCACCAAGCGGGGGTCCGCCGGAACCATGTGCTGGGTTGTGTTGCATTCAAAACGATATCGCCTCATCTCCCTCTCCACGCCCTCCCACAAGCTCGCCCCACAATTTCGATAAGAGTCTGACACCAAGCTCAACTTCCACGACGGAAGACTCGATTCGTTTCTTGTTATACCAGGACCGCGTGTGCGCGTAAACGCACACCTATGCCACCGCAGACACTCGCTGGCTACGTAAGTCACCTCGAGGTTCCTGATCTTGAAAGGCCGCAGGCCGGGCTTCTCCTGCTTCTTCCCCAGGAGAAACTCCGTCTTGTACTCCTGCGCATGTTGAATAGAGGTGACCCGTACCCGGCATTACATCCCGGAAAAACGACATGTCGACAAGGAGCGGGTGGAGCGCTTCCCTTAAGGGCACACTTTTTTTTTCATTGGACGGCTTCACCCGCCCCGAATCTTAGGTTTTTGGGTAGGGTAAGCTACTAACTAATGCAGTGGTTCTGTGTGGAGTGTTGCGGCGCAAGCCTACTACCGCCGCGTCGACGCCGTCTTCACGATGGCGTTCAGGTCAAAAGGTCAACATTGATGTGGGCGCTAACCTCAGCGTCAAGAATAAATGTTACCGTTGAAGGGAACGTTGCCGTTAACGCTGCCGCTACCGTCACCCCCCCACGCTACCGCCAGCGTTACCGTCAATATTACCGTTGTCGGCATCGCTACCGTTTTGTTAATGCTACCGTTTCCGCTACCGGTATCGATATCCTTCACCAGGTACATTACTGCTACCACTACCGGTGCCGTTACCGCTAAAGTCACCGCTACTGTTCCTTCTTTCATCGCTGGAGCAAAAACGTCGGGGGGGGGGGACGACGGCGTTAGGGGGGGCTGCCGGCGAGATTGCCGCCTGAGCTAATCGCAACCAGCATACCATGAATCCGATAACACCGCTCTCCTTTCCCAATCATGAAGACCAAAGGAAGGGGGAAAAGACAAAGAGCTAAGCCGCGTACGCGTTGACCGCACCGCGCTTCTCAAAGCAGCTACCGTCGCGCGAAGACAACCAGCACCAAGACAAGACAGCAAAACGAAAGCGCGGTACAGCTGCACCAAAACGAAAGCAACGATCGCGCGCAGCTTGCACGAAAACAATGTCCGCGTGCGCGTAGCTTGCTGCTGCAAGAGCTACAGCATCTCGCAGCTATGATATGCAGGTAGTTGCTTGCAGCTAGAGTGGCTCACAGCCTTAGTAGCTGGCAGTTGTACAAGCTTGTGGCTATAACACGTGGTGCCTGGCGGAGATTGGGCGCACCTCCATGATGTCGCTGTAGCCTTTGAGCGGCGCCCCGACGCTGCGAATACACTCCGACAGATCACTTTTATCCCACACGTCTTTAAGGTCGTCTATCTCCTGGGGAGTGAGTAGGCGTTTTGGAAAATACAGCAAGTTCGGGGGGGGGGGGGGGGGGGTCAGCGGGGTTTACTTCCGGGGAGCAAGCTCCGGCAGCCGGAGAATGGTTCATAATTTATCCACCACGCTCAGACAGTATGATACTGCTGTGCTATTACTTCGACGTATTAGCATTAGATCGCGCGCTTTGCCATTCACGCCTGTGAACAGCAAGATACGATTCGTAGAAATGGTCTGTGCAACAGCAGGACTACAACAGAACGCCTGTGCACAACTAGATATGTGCAACAGGAGGTCTGTGCAAAATACCTGGCAAGTAGTAGAAAGTTCGTCCAACAATATTGGGTATGGTCTCTGCAACGCAAGGTCTATGCAACAGCACATCTGTGCAGTAGTACGTCCATCCACGCTGTGGTCGCGG
The DNA here is from genome assembly GCA_031763025.1 of Macrocystis pyrifera. Lineage (NCBI taxonomy): Eukaryota > Phaeophyceae > Laminariales > Laminariaceae > Macrocystis > Macrocystis pyrifera. Next base: position 17,405,922 of record JASSKH010000003.1, read on the forward strand.
GCTTCTAGCGCAGTACGCCAACATCGTGAACAAGCCGCGCGAAACAGCAACAGCAACAACAACAACAACAACAACCGCCACGCTTTTTCGTGCGGAGAGCGCCGTGAACAAGACCACAGCGTCTCAGCTCTCTTCCTCTCCTAGCCATCGCGACGCCCGCATCATCCGTATACTCCGCGTTCTTGGATATATTCTACCACAAAGAAACGGAGTAACACCAACACCTGAAAGCTGGACGCAACGGGAACGATCCCCCGCGACTCGCGCTCGCCCGCTCCCCCAGTACCGCCAAAAATATCACTACAACGCCTCAACGTCAAGAAATGCGCAGTAGTTGTTTGTAACAAAGATAAGGTAAACCCGGTGAATTTCAGTTGGAAGTGGGGAGAAGATGAATTGCCGATCGTAGACCAGTATACATAACTTGGCGTAGAGATCTCAAAAGACTGCTCTTGGGATACACACATAGCAAAAGTAATAGGAAAGGGTAAACCATACGTAGGCAAGATAGATGCGATCCTAACAGACTCGCACCTTGACACTAGGATCAAAAGATGTATCCTGATGAATGTAGTAGTACCAAAACTAGAATATGCAGGAGAAGTATGGGAAGGGAACGCGAAACTCGTAAAACAGTTGGAAACAGTAAAAATGACAGCAGCTAAAAAATCCTGAGATGCTCAAGGAGGACTAGTAATACAGTATCAAGAGCAGAACTGGGAATGCACCCACTCAAGACAAATAGAGACATGAAAAGTTGAACTGGCAATACAAAGCAAGGAACATCCCAAAAAAGAGGTTGCCAGCCATAGTTGATAGAGCTGTATGGGAGAAAGTGACAAAAGGGCCAGCTGGAATAAGGTGGGATGGCGTACAGTAGTTGAGAAAGTATGGAAGGACATAGGGGGAAACCAAGAAGAGATCATGTCCGCCGAGAAGTTTGGGAGATACAAGGCAGAAGTAGAAGAAAGGATAGAAAGAAGGGAAAGGCTAGCGCCAGGAATCGGAAAAGCACTTGGACATGTACGGGGGATTGAGGGAAGGAATAGGAATGAAAACATATTTGCATGGTCCAATGGACTTCGCGAAAATGCTGAAACTGTGCTTTCGTGTAGGGGACCTGGACCTGCCAGAAAGAAGAAAGAGGTATACCAGTAGCCGGGAGGAGGGGGAAGTAGATGCACAGATGTGCCCGTGTGGCAAATCAATAGAGAATAGAACTCACATAGTAGGAGAATGTGAAACATACAAGGAGGAGCGGAATGTATTAGAAGAGGAGATGAGGGAAACAGACTTACGTGACATGGAGGAGATTGATACACTGAACAGCAGCGAGAAAACGATCGCTATCCTAAGAGATAGATGGTGGCCACAGGCGGCCAGACAGGAAGGGGACAGAATAAGCAAAAAAATTCTATGTAATATATGGAAACAACGTAATGAGCGCCCAATTGTTGGAGGTGTCTCTATTAGGAGTAGGAGCGGTGCTCCGTCTCGAAAGGGATGCGTGGTCAATGGTCAAATGACTAAGGCAAGCAACAAATGAGTACCCCCCCCCCCCCCCCCCCCCCCCCCCCCCCCCCCCCCCCCCCCCCCCCCCCCCCCCCCCCCCCCCCCCCCCCCCCCCCCCCCCCCCCCCCCCCCCCCCCCCCCCCCCCCCCCCCCCCCCCCCCCCCCCCCCCCCTTTTTGCCTGGTCGTTGAAGACCCGACGCGCTCCGTTCCGTCATTGTAGGGATGCGAGGGTCTATGGTCATACGACTACGGCCATGCATGATAATGAATACGCCCCCGCCACCCCCCTCCCCCTCTCACATACCTTGTACGCTCTAGCTCGGTAGAACTGCGAGTTAACCTCTAGAACGGCCACCTCCTCCACCTTTTCCCTCCTCATCAGCTCATCCCTAAGCGCCTCCCCCCGAAGCTTAGGCATCCTGTCCTTTTTTTTCTTCTTTGATTTCTTGCTACCCTTGATTTTATTCCCCGGTTCTTCGCCCGTCTCCCCCATGTCACCGCCGGCACTGCCTGATCCGCTGCCCACATTGAAGGCGTTTTCGACCACAACCATGAGAACAACAGGGGTAAGGGCAGGGATAAGGATAAGGGACAACAGGACGAGAATAAGGTTAAGGACAAGGACTGGGACAAGGATAAATGCAAGGAGAAGATAAAATGCTGAGAGCAAGAGTAAGGGTGTGTCCAAACCGAATCGAAATCGAAAATCGAAAATCGAATTGATAATAAACAAGGCGCTGATTGGTCCCTGCTCAAAACATGTTCCCCTTCGTTTTTTAGGTTCCGAAAAAATGCACGATTTACAACCCAATGCCAAAATAAAAAAGTAGACGGCTGGGAATCGAAAAGGAAATCGAAAGCACGAGCAGCAACAATTCAGCTCGTCCTACTGGTCAGCGCAGCCACGTCAAAATATCACATCAGGACCGCCGTACACAGCTTCCAACCCACAGCTAGCACGGCAACATAGCCGCACAGACCCCCCGTAAACAGCCAGCAGGCGAACAACAATACCAGCCCCGACGTTCTCGGGTCTTTGTTTCCCGGCGTTCGAGCCAGAGCGAACATAGTTTGAGGAAAATTCAGTATGATACCCTCGAGAACGAGGTCGGAAGTTCGTTCTCAGTATAATTTCAAGTATGGTATTAATATTATGCACCGACGTGGGCGCAAGAAGACATGAACAGAGATACAAAAACGTCTCCTCCTTCCCTCTCCCTCCACCTCCTCCTCGTCGCCCCCCCCTCTCCTCCTCCCTTTCTTCCTCTTCCTCCTCCCTTCCCCCCCTCATTGAAGCTTGTCGTCCATATGCAAGTCCGCTTCACGAGCGATTTTTAGTAGGATGCATCTCACCCATCATGCGACTCGCCGAACACCCCACGGCGCTTTGCGCTTGGTGCAAGCAATGTCTGCCTGGTCGGTGAAAACCCGACGTTCTCCGTCCCGGTATTGTAGGGATGCGAGGGTCTATGGTCATACGACTACGGCTATGCATGATCTTGAGAACACCGCCCCCCCCGCCCCCCCCCCCGCTTTCCGTTTTTCTCTCGCTCATCATTTGTGCATTTTAACATTCTGAAGACGGAAGTCACAAAATGGGGCTCTCTCTCACCAGGGTATATTCAGTAGCCATCGCTGATCCACCAGCCATGATACCTGGTCCCCAAATATCATACCAGGTACCAGGTATCTTACTTCCACTCTAAGCTACTGCCGTACCAGGTATTTTGCAGCCCGGTCGCTGGCAAGTGAATCTACCGCTGTAGTCGGCAGCAACATGCTCTTGTTCTCGGGCGATAAGGTTCACTACAGGTAGTACAGCAGCACCAGGTACACTTCGTATGCCATGGCATCATGAGAGTACCATGCGCAAACGGAACGTCAAACGTTGACGCGCGAGATGGCCAATTAATCCAGCAAACTAGGGTATAGGTCAGCAGCAGGTTCGTAAGATGCGTATCGCACAGCAAACACGAACGAGGCTAGGGTCTACGCTGGCTGGTACCGGTATCATGTTACAGGTACGACGCCTCTCATGTACGCTAACATGTTGGGAACTGCTTCCTGCTTACTACCACCGTAGCATGGTAGTACCTACCGTACCGGGTACCTGGGTACACTACAGCGGCAGAGCTCTCAACACAGGCATGCTAGGCATACTAGACATGCGCACCTCGTCTCCGAGCTGATGGTAACGACCTCCTGCCCCCCCTCTTCTTCGACTCTCTCCTCGTCCGTCTGAACCTGTCCCAGGCTCATCTCAACGTGTTCACCCACCACCCCCGACTCGCCAAGCGCGCCGTCTCCTTCACCCTCCCCGAGCCCATCCTCCTCACCCCCCGAGCGCGGTGCTGGCGCCATCATCAACAGGCTGCCGCACTTCCGCCCCGCTGCTGCTCTTAGCGGCACCGGGCGGACCCCGGAAAATATGCTAGCGGCCGGGGAGGCGTAACAAGTATTGGTGCGCCCGACGCCGTGTCGGCCATGTCTCCCCGCCAGCGCTGCTGCTGCTTGCGCCGAGGGCGTCACCAGAAGCGCCTCGGAGCGTGGGGTGGATGCGAGGAGGGCGCTGCCGAAGGCCGGGAGCATTAGAGCTCTTTGCGCGGAGAGTGGTCGAAGTATGTGGAACCAGTGCTTCCTGCGGCCATCGTGACGTCTAGTCGGTTCCGCTTCCGCCGCTGCTAGTGCTGGTGCCGCTGGTGCTGGTGTTGGTGCCGCTGCAGCAAACGCCTTGTGAAGACATAGCAGTGGCAGTCGGCGACAAGACACCCATCCGTAACTTTGATAATCGGAGGGGTCTTGACTCAGCACACTATCAGTTCAGACAAATGAACTGCGCTATTCTGTCGCCTCCCTGGAGTACTGGGAGAAACCCTGCGGGTTGCCAACGTGGGGATGAGCAGAGGACTCGCAACGTCGACGTGGTGGGTGCTGCCTCTCAAACCGAGTTGACAATTTTTGGTACAGGCATGAGAACGCCTCCGCAGGATATCGACTACCCAAGCGGCGAAAAATGGGAAAAAACCCCAAAAAACCCGCACCGTGGGCGTCAAAGATGTCAGGAGATCGTACTTTTTGCTCTTGACAGATAGCGTCAAGATAAGTTCCTTGACGGACGTATGTAGACGGCAAAAAACGAGGACGAACAAAAAAACTTTCGTTCGTCTAGACGGACAGAAATACCTTGACCTGTGACGGATGACCCTGGCTGCTTGACTGCTTGACGCTCGCCCGTCTGCTGACATCTTCGATCGGTGTGGGTGTGTTTTCGCTTTGGTTTTGGTGCGATGTGTCGCAAACATCTCTGCTGGCACTACTTGTCCTGCTTCGTCAGAGTCTCCAATAAACTGCAACATGGGATCGCTTGGGGGTCCTCCCTGGGGTAAGGAGCTCAGAGCACCGCTAGCTCTAGCCTTGGTGGTCGTGGCGGTGGCGGCATGGAAGGTGCGGCATCCTTCTTACCGAATACCGCAATACCGGTACTTTTTTATACCGTCAGGTACGTATGATATGCCTGACTTTTTTTCTGTCGTTGTACTCGTAGTCAGCAGGCCACCAAACAGAGGCAGCAGTATCGCAGGTAAAGCAGCTTAGTCTCTAGCCGACCGCATGCCGGTCATTGTAGATCAAACCCGACACGCATGAACACTCTGGCGCGCCTTGGAAGGGCTCGAGTTCGAGCGAGATGGACCTTCATATGTTTTTTTCGTCGCGCAAGGAGACGAAAGGAAGGTGGAAGGTCGGATGAGCCGTACTTTTTCATGACAATTAGTTCCGCTGTGATGATGGACAACAGACAAACCAACACGTACTCGTCAGATACTGATGATTGATTTCAAAATGCAGCAAATGCACAGCAGTCCATCAGTAGTTCAGCTGTCAGCAGGGCTGGGTGGTCTGGAGAGCTCAAGGGACCCTAAATATGCGCTACGTGATAGATAGGGCGCTATCGAAGCTCCTCGCCCGCCTCCTACCCCACCCCTCTACGAGTACGAAGCAATGCATTTTCACAAGAATGTGCGGCAGCTGATGGCAGACACACCAAAAACACCAAATTCGTGAATTCATGGTAAAACCGCCACCTGTCCCTGTTCTCACAGCGCAAGAACAGAAAAAAACAAGTGATGCGGTGGTAAAATATGTCCGGATTTGTAAGGACCGTTTCGTGCCCCCTATTAATACCACAACGGTCCTTACATTCACGGACGTACTTCGTATGAATATCGAGTCTCGAGATGTACCTAAACAGCAGTGAACCAAAATCACGATGGATACGGCTTCGTAGAAGAAGATGGACCGAGAAATCCCCAAACTTGTTTGGGGCACACTTCTTCGAACAACGAGAGTCCACACAAGCAAGCAGCCTTGCAGCAGCAACACGGCAGCAGCAGTCCCCCCGGCTGCGTAGGAACTTGGCTTTGCTCCCCGCAATTAGATTGGGCAGACGTGAGGGTGCATATACATGCGCGTCCATTCAGATTCAGGGAAAGCAGCAGCAAAAACAGCAACAACAGCAACAAATCGTTCGGACCAGCAGTCGTCGTTTTTCAGTCATGAATGCCGACACCGCCGTCGATGCCCCTGTTCCGGTATGCTGGCTTTACCCTGTGCGTGTGCACACGGGCTGTGCATACGGCATCAGAAGCAGGAAGTGCCTCTCATTGTTGTTGCTTCTGTTGCTGTTTTGTTTCGTTTTGTTTTGTTTTGTTTTTAATCCCCCGGCGGATTGGTAAAAATGATGCTTTTCTCCTGTTGTTGCTGCTTGATGTGATGATGTTATTTTGTTGTTACGGCGGCAGTGTAGAAAAAACAGTTCAATGTGAAGAACACACACACCACACACAATACAGCAGCTACTCACATATTTATATGAACATATGTACACGCTATTTACATCTCGTAATCATATCTCGCCAGTCTTCGTGGAAGTATTTTACCCGAACACTCGTGCATACATACCTGGTACAAAATCGTACTTTCGTTCGTGAGCCTTCGGCGTTGCGTTCTTTTCTTGTTTTGTTCTTTTCACGAAATCCCCGGCGGGCGGTCTCACATTATTTAGAAAGTAGATCTTCGTTTTTTTTCGGTGTGTGTAAAGGCCAATTCTTACGGGAAACAAATACGGGGCTCAGGATGTTCTTCCGCCGATGCTGTCCGTTCGGCCACTTTTTATCAGAGATGGCGATTCCGGCGATTCCGGAATTCGCCGGAATTGTATCCAGCCGGACGGATTTTTTTTTCCCGCGGAATAATGGAATTCTCAAGGGGGTCCGCGGTATATATAGACCCCACTACCTGAGGGGGGGCCACATTCAAAGAACCGCAGCAGCATAGGAAATACCATGGTAGAAGACATGGCAACACGCAGTGTGTGCTGACAAGCCACATCATCAGCATTCCCCCGCCTCATATACGAAGTATATATCAAATCACATGGCACCATGCATCAATAATATAATCCGGCGCCACAGGTAGCGGTAGTGCCTTAGGCCGTTTTCTATGCGGTTCGATTTTTGAGCTTCAGATTTTGACCCGATGGCATTTTCAGATACGAGCTTGACAAATCGAAAGGGCCTTCCTATGCGGAAAAATCAGATTTATTGTGCGTGTAGAGATTCGAGCAAACCCCAAGACCAACTGCTGTTTTTGTGATTTGGCGCCGCGAAGAGACGCGCTGGGTGCGCTGCCCTGCGCGTAGGACCCAAGCGTCCGAGCCCACGCTGACTGCCTCTAGTCTGGTGGCGAAGAGATGTGGCGAGTGCGCTAGAGTCAACCTGTCTTGGTATTCTGTGTTGGATTTTGTGACTTGACTGCTGCTGCTGCTGCTGTACAGCTGCGGTGTAGTCTACGAGTACGTATCCACGGAGAGGCGCGTGCCGAGTGCTCTTCTCTTGGTCTCTAGGTCCGAGCCCGCGCCAGCCGACTCTAGTCTGGCCACGGAGGGACGCGCCGTCCGCGCGTCGGGCGCGAAGCAACGTCGCTATACAGCTGTATCACCATCCAACTCATCGATCGTTCTGCTGCTGTTTGCTGTCGTGGATAACATCTTGAATTTAGAGAGCATGCCATTTTTCGATCTCAAAATCTGATGACCCAGGGTCGTCGGATTTTGGGCCAAAATCCGACGACTCGGGTCATCGGATTCCTAAATCGAAAAATTTCCGGTCGGATTTTGCATAATCGGGCTGCATAAGTAGGGTCATTCGATTTTGAGATCGAAAAATACAAATCTGAAGCTCGCAATCGAACGGCATAGGAAACGGCCTTACGCTCGAAATATTGAAAATGGCTGGGCGGCGTGTACACACGTACACACAACAGTCGACGATACAACGTTGGGGGCTTTGTTGGGCTTCATTTGCGCTTTTCCGGAGGCTGTCATGAGGATACAGTAGAAAAAACACCCCTAATAACTGAGATACTGAATCTGCGGGGCCCCCTCGATGTTCCGGGGCCCCCTGTCTGCCGGAATTGCCGGCCGGAACTGGAATTGCCCCAAACACGGAATTCCACGGCCGGAACTAGGTCAAATCGCCGGAATTGCCATCACTGCTTTTTTATGGGGACCGCAAACGCGATTTTGGGGCTGTAGAGTCGAGAGATTCGCAACAAGCGATTCGTGACGTTTCTGCTCGCGAAACCTGAGGGTTGACCCTCTGTATACAGCAGTACCTGGTATATGCTAAATATTTATGTTGTATTATTAGGTGTTTTTGGTGCACAGATCTCAGCTTTTATGTCGGCCTGCTTTTTTCTGAAATATCTGGATGACAACATCACAACACAGGGTCACGCCGCCGTTCGGGCAGCCGCATGCAATATCACATCACCGCTTGGTCGGTTTTCAAGGCCTACAACTATTAATATCAATAGCAGGGACACCCACCACCACCACCACCATCACCCACCGTCTCACCGTCGCGTGGTGGTCTTACGGAGACTTTAGGCTTACCTGGTACAGCAGTAGGCAGTAGACCAGAGTAGATTGAAGATTACGACCGACGGTCGGCCCGTCGCAACCATATTACAGACAGCAGTACCTGGTATACCGTATCATGATCTATAACACGTGTTGTAAGTACACGCACCCCCTCGGACGATTTTCCAATCTGATTTGCTCGACAACGGGGAGGGTGCAAACGCCGAACGATTTGTGTTTGGAAAGAGCTCGACGAAATATTCCCAGAGCCGCCATGTTCGTTGTTTATGCCCCCCTAGTTTGGGAGAAACTCGTCTCGGGAATTCGTGCGCTTGTGTGCGTGTTGTTTTATCACCTGTGTGATAGTGTCACACGGTACCTGGTATGCTACGCTGCTGCACATCGTAACATCGATAACCAGAGAGTCGTATGTAAGCCTGTTGCGACTCAGTCCACGCGAGGGTTCCATCTGAGATGTTAGCGGCGATTGATTCGTGGTAGACTCGCGCGACTCGCATCACTCCTGCCTTCCTCGGTGACGGCCTGGTGCGTGAGTCTGCGGAACGCTCCAAGGTCTTTCGTGCCTGCTTGATTGACAGATTTTTTCAAATTTCATTAACCCATTTTGGACGCATTCCCGTTTTGCGAACAAACAACTCATAATTTGACTGGCTTGTCACCGAAACGGGACTGCAGCTCTAAAAGGGTTAGTTATTGTTTGTATAGCCCTGTACAGAGTACAAAATACCTTCCTTGTCTCAACGAAATGGGGCCGCGGATTCCGTGTGACCCATGACCCATAAGAGGTGACGCTGGGCACTCGAGCTGCACATTGGGCGAACGAATAAATACCAGGTACCTGGTAGGACGTTTTCGTTCCCATCCGATATCTTTGTTCGCGTTTCCCCAAGAAGCTACGTTGCCAAGTGCGTGCGTGTGTGGTATGTGCCATAACCACGCCCAACCCAGCTTCTGCCTGTGGGCATGACGGCGTGACGCAGAGACAGACGCATGTCCATAAACTCCCACGTACGGTCAGTGGACGCCTAATCGCACACCGGGTGAGCATTTAAAAGTGTGCGTACCCCCACCTTGCTCCCACGTGACACCCTGGTCCCACCTCGACCTGGTCCCACCCTGGACTGAGCCCTCCAAACTGACTCTGGGTACTATATACCTGGTGTACCAGGTACCCGGTACGTAGTAAGCCGCCGGCAGGGCCCACTTGGCACCCTGATCCGAAACCGACCTGATCCACCCTTGTCGAGGGTTTCCACCATATGGCCACATATAAAATAAAGCACATTACATCAAACATGTGCCAAAGGGATTCAGACTAGAGCAAGCATACTTGGTATACGAGGGTGTCCAAAGTTTCATTTGTCTACCCGGGTGTTCTATCAGCCCTCCCCAGTAGATGACACATAACCACGTCGCATGTCCGCGAGTACTGTAACTTTATGTACTTCAGAATACCACGTCACACGACCCACCTGGAATGCCACTCTCACACCGCATTTCTCTTCGTCACACGGCACACCACAGCTACAACCACAACCTTGCACCGCAAGCTGGTTACCAGTTCCCTGTGTAGCGTGAAGCGGACATGTTGCTTGTTGCGTTATTTGCGAGTTAACAGGTTATTTGCAGCCTGCAACACATGATCATCGACCAACGAAATCGTAAGACGAAACACCGCCACGGGCAAGCCGCCGTCAGCCGCCGGTGCTAGTGGCTGGTGGCATCTATGTACTGCCGAACAAAATAAAAATAGGTGTCTGATGTTTTTTTTCTTCCCGTTCGTTTTTTCGCCTGCTCTCTCCTCCCCGTAACTCAGATCCGGGGTTACTTATTAATAGTATTATAGGCGCTTCTCCCCGCTTCCCACGAAGTATGGTAGGTGCCTTGCATTTTTATAGAGAGAAGGGTTTGTCACTTTCTTCCTGCGTCGCCTTGCGTCGTATTATGCCTAACCCACTCTGAAGTAGGCACTCTCGACAGTTGGTTGGTGTCATTTGAGAAAATCAACTCCGCAAGGAGACTCGAACCCTCGACATCAACGCTAGCAGTATGCGTAGACCACCGGGGCGACTGGATTTTCTACTATTACTGCGGTATTGATAACACACGGGATAGTTGGCACAGCAGAAGTATTACATTAAGAGTGTTGTTATACACCAGGTAGCACGTACCGGAATACACATACCTGGTATGTACGTGGCACATTCATTTGAAACAAACGCTTGTTCTTGTTGTATTTGTTTTAACATCATTCCGTATCCCTTGAGCGGCAGGCACAGCAGTCGGATTCATGTATGAACAGCGTCAATCTTGTAAGCCCTCTGAGTACCCCACCCCCTCGGCACCACGAGGGGAGGCGACGAGGAAGCGGGTTCCCCGCGGAAGAAATCGACGCCCCCTTTGTGACAACCCTTTTAGCACTGCAGTCCCGTTTGGGGGACAAACCACTTGGACTTTGACTGCTTTGTCCCGAAAACGGGATTGCGGTCCTAAAACAGAACAAGACAGGTTATATTTTAGCTTAAACAGACCAAACGAACGCAACAAAAATACGCACACAAACCACACACATAAGACACAACCCGCCCATCCGAAGGGACGAATAACCAAGAACCGAAGACCAATCGCTAGCGTACAGCCACACGTCGCCTCACTCAGGGCCGAATGGGCGCGAGTGTGTAACTTGGTGTACTGGTATGAGTCTAGGATGTGTGATTATGGTTGATTGTATAATATAATTCTGCAATTTTTGTATAACATGATGTGATACACCAACAGCAGTAGTGTACAGGCAGTAGAAATCACCACTACGTACCAGCACTGCTGTTCTGTGCTGTGCCCATATGTATGATATCGCCGTGTGATGTACAGGTATGGTGTATTGAGGGTTGTACGTTGCAATCATCAGCCCGACATTCCGTGTACCGTGTACAGCGGTCAGTACGTATCTGGTGGACCTTTTATCCTGTGGGATAGTAATATTGTACTATTCTACGGTACTGCTGCTGCTGTCGCATCATGTGACCACAAAATATGTCGGAGCTTAGTCGGAGCTTAGCGATTCTCTGGTAAATAAATAGGAGGTCGAATCAGAATGGTACCAGGTGCAGTAGTTGTTGGACGACTTTGCTGGGTGTCTTTGGGTAGAAAGCACGGTTTAATATGAATTACGGAATTAGTGCGTTATGTCCATCTCACTTGACGCGTTCAAGGCACGCAACGACCGTTACATTCCAGCCGTTCTGTTCCAGCCAGAACGCCATAATATAAAATAAAAACCTCAAGACCGTTCTCTCACAGGCACTATGTAGCAATGAAACCGCTTGTGTTTTTTTGTGTTTTCGTAATTTTCACACTCGGTGTTTCCAACCCCCTCAAACTGGCTCTTTTCTTTGTATCGGTCACCCCTTTTTCTTCCGCATTTCAAGATTTTAAGGCCGAGGGTCGGAGAGGGAAGTTTTGTAGTGCCCAGGCGTGTTTCATATTTGGCAAGTTCCCCCGGTTTCACGTAGACGCTCGAGTCACGGACTTCCAAATAAACATGCGGTTGGTGACAGTCCCATGCGCGCGTAACGGAGCCGTAAATGCACAGTTTTTTACACGTATAGTTCAGGTAATGTCAGAAGCGATGTCACGTGGCATCGAAAGATACTCTGCATATTCCAAAGTGTGACCGAGATCCGACACTGATATGTTGCACCATCACACACAGCCGAGAAGTCTCACCCCCTGCTTGTTTCTAGGAACTCCGGGTCTTGAACGGTTCTTGCAGGTGTCACAATAGTACCTGATGATTTCGGCTTTCTGCAAGAAAAACCCCAACGACCACACACCCAAGCATCGATTTGACCGCTTCTCCCTGCCGACGACGGACGATTTCAGCATAACCCTCCGTTCACGCACCACATAAATGGTGGTACTCGATTTCGCGGCTTTTTGTCGTGATTTTGTCTTGTGGGCAAGCCGCCCGTGGCCTCAGTTTGCAAGTTTGAGAAAAGAGAGGTGGCGAGACGAAAGTCCGACCCGCGGCCTTGATTGAACTTGTGCCCGTCCAAAGGAAAACACTGACGCAGCAGAGAAGTACGAGCCCTGTTGTAATTTTATACCCTATTAATAGTTAGACCCGATACCCTCTTTGTGTCCTACGTATTCCCTGTTTAATCCCTACTCCTATTTAATCCTTCTAGTACTGCAGTCCTGTTTTTGGGACAAAGTACTTGAATTTTGATTGGTTTGTCCACAAACGGGACTGCAGTCCTGAATGGTTTAGCCCCTATTCCCTGCTGTAACCAATGGTATTGTGCTCGCCTACATTATGCGAGTTAGCCGCCTAGACTATAGGGCATGCCCTACAACTTTTGCTTACTTTCGAGCTGGGTGTCGCTGGAAACCCGTAGGAAGTCTGAAGCCGGAGATCCTAGAGTATATTATATATAACAAATAGGAAGCCGGAGATCCTACAGGAAATCTGAATCCGTATGTAGATGCTGGAAATCTGAAGGCGGAGGAGGCCCGCACCGTCCGGCCGAAAATCTCCCCATCAAAAAGTAGCTTCGTTTTGCCTTCCACCAGCTTTAGTTCCTTTGCATGTAACATGGAAATAATGAGAGCTACAATCAGCCGGCGTGGTCGAGGTCTGGGTGGGGGTCGGGGTGCTGGGCGAGGCGAAGCCGGAAGGCGCTCCCTGGTCGGACGCTACAGAAGTTTTACGCCCCCCCGAAGCTACCGCTGCGGCGTACGATTTGCTGTCTTTTTTCTTGCCATTTTTTTTTTTTTATTTATCAGAGTTCAGTACTCGTCGACGCCAATATGGAGGGTGTCTCCGTTGCAGGTGTCGGCCTTGTCTTCGTCTTGGACGGGGTTGGCGGAGGCCTTGGCGTGCTCGTTTTCTTTCGTGATATGTGGCAAGGAGGTGCCTCCACAAGCCTCCCTCGCGTCTCGCCAGGAGAGAACCTATAGAAATTGTGAGGAAGGACCCTTTTCTCCCTGGCGCGCTCGGACTTGATGGCCCGAATGTCAACCATTATGAAGGTCCATCAGTGATGGCGGATCTCATGGACCGGACGTTGGTTAACGTATCTTCATGGTTAGCATTTGTGATCGGAGATTGAGGGTATCTACGTACCCTGTCCTCCACAGTACCCTGTGTCTTGACGCTCGTAAATGAATTCTGTACTTGGTACCCTACAAGCTGGGCCAGCCGAGGTGCTGATTATGTGGTTGATCGGCGATGCCCCTACTCAATACTACATACATGCATATTGGGATGGATGTGATTTTTTGACACCGTCCGTGTTGATCAGGCACCAACCAACAAACGGAAAACTCGCCTTTTCTTTCATTTGTTCGAGGGATATGACAGATACAACGATCCGAAAAAATACGAAAACGGCCTTAACTTGTCTGGAAAAAACAAGAACGAAAAAAGCGAGTTCTCCGTTTCTTTGCACATGCGGTTCAAATATGAGGTTTAATTGTCGGATCGAAACTCGCAAAATTGAGCGGGGCATCGCAGAAAAGCCCACATTTCTTGTAATTATATACTAGTTTTATGTATGAAAATAGGGTTTTGGCAGCATCTCTTGATGGGTGGCGAATTGGGCAATGAAAGTAATATCGATCTTCTCCTATTAATAGGGTCTTCAGCTACGCCTCCACCAATTTTCGCCCTGATCGGGAACGATTTTGTTGCGAGTTGTTTGCGAAAAATTGGCGTTTTGCGAGTTTCCGCCGATGACTCGTCGATATCGAGTCGAAATAAAAAAATGTCTTAATTTTATTATACTTTTTTTTTCTGCGCGTGCAGTATTGTCAGGGTCAGTGTCTCCAAATTTCAGGTCCAACTTCGCAGTGGTTTACGAGATACGACCTTCGGATGGTTCATCCATTTTTTCGGCTGGCCCAGCTCGTATTGTATGTTGTTGTTTTCTTCACATTAAACCGTTCTTTCTACCCGTCGACATCCAGCACAACTATTAATAGTCTTCAATCCTAGTGGTACCAGGTAAGGTATGATGATATCGCCTTAGACTTCGTACCCTATGACCTGTGATATTCTATCCAACTATTAATATCACAACTACTGTATATCACGAAGTATTCTAGTACATACCGTGTTGGCGCCGCGCTCGTTTATTTTTTTCGTTTCTTGCGCTGATCTTCTGTGATTTTCATTTTATTTATTTCTCTTCCTTTCTCCGATTGATAAGCCTTTGTGAAGGAGTCGTGTGGCGTGGGTGGATGACGGCGAGCCTGTTTCGCTTGCCTCGTATTGCCTGACGCCGAGGGGCCGGGCATAGTTGACGAATGCAGGACGGAGGCGGCAGACAGGGTAGCAAGGTGCCAGGCGGACTAGCTGGGAGAACCTGGCTATGCTACGAGTACTCGTACCACAAACTGCTGCCGCTACCTGGAGGATGCTTTGTGCTTTGGTTTGCCTGTTATTTTCCCTTGGTTCTTAGTCTTCCTCTGTTTACGAGAAGTATTGGTGTTTTTCTTCTTTTTTTCCTTTTTTTTTTTTTTTTCCAGCTCGTTCTGTTCAAGTGTCTGCCACATCCCCTGCGGGCGGGGCACGACAGTTTGTTTCCTATATTTTTCTTCTTTCGGTTTGTCTTCTTTGTTTTTGATTTTTCTTTGTCTCATTTCGCTTCTCTATTTCGTAGAATGTTTATGTCGTGCCTGTCGTATCCAGTATGATGAACATGACATTGCATTGCCCCCCACTTGTGCTTACTGCATACCTGGTACCTGGTATGTGGCAACCTGCAACGTAGTATCTTTATGTGGCGTAGCTTTGTGACCACAGAACTTGTATCTCTTCTATTAATCATAATAAGATTGAAGAACCGGCACGGACACTGGTAGAAAGAAGAACACACACACCTCAATTAAATACAGATATGTACCTGGTATATTTTGGGCGGGCGGGGAGCGGGTCAAGCGGCGTACTTAGATATAGACACCTTTTACCAATACGCACTGCTGTATGCAGTGTGCGATCGGATGCATCGTCGTTAAGGCTTGGGCTCACCAGGAAAAGAAGGTTGCTCGTTATTTGTATGCTGCTACTACTACTGTAACCTTAACCTTGGCGGTTCGTGATGATGTCATCCTCATGTATCATGTCACGAGAGTGGTGTTTTATTTTTTCTTTAGCGCGCTTTTTTTTTTTGGTACAAGTGTCTGCCACATGCCCTCCGGGGAGGCACGACAGTTTTTTTTCCTATTCTTCTTTCCTCTCTCTTTCGATTTGTTTCTTGTTTTCCTTGTTGTTTTTTATTTTCTGTCTTTCATATTCGTGCCTCTCATATCCAGTATGATGAACATGGCATTGCATTATTGTCTATCGTGCTTCTTACGTTGTTGTTGTTGTTGTTGTTGTTTTCTTCACATTAAACCGTTCTTTCTACCCGTCGACATCCAGCACAACCAGTGTCCGTGCCGATTCTTCAATACTATTATATATTGATAATAGAGAGATACAAGTTCTGTGTACGAAACAGACGTACACAGCAGTAGTATTAATAGTGAGCAATGCAATGCAATGTCATGTTCATCATACGAGTACTGGATACGGCAGGCACGACATACACGTTGTATGAAATAGAGAAACGAAAGGAAACAAAATCAAAGAAGACAAATCGAAAGAGAAAAAAAAACAATACGAGTATTGAAAAAAAAATAGAAGGAAAAAGCTGCTGTCGTGCCCCCTCCCGTAGGGCATGTGGCAGACACTTGAAAAGAACGAGCAGGGAAAGAAAAGAAGAAAAAAAACGTAACAATAATATGCAGCAGACAGTAGTATCTCTGATGTGGCATAGTTTTGTGACCACAGAACTTGTTGTATCTCTCTAGGATTGTAGAATCGGCACGGACACTGATTGTGCTGGATGTCGACGGGTAGAAAGAACGGTTTAATGTGAAGAACGCACACACGTGACCATTTGTATTTTTTCGATCACTTACGGCGCAAACCGGTATGTGGTACAGCAGTACTGAACCGGGCATTGATTTGCTTGTTTTGCTGCGTTTCAGTTGTTATCGAGTTACCAGGTCGTCATTTATTCGTACTCATGGGTTCGAATCCCACGGCGGTGGTGGTGACCAATGTAGATCCTGTCTGTGCTCGCCGTTCGTACCGATGTAGTCGCGGAGACGTCGCAGTGCAGTAGTCGCGGAGAAGTCGCCGTGGTGAGGTCGCGAGGCGAGGGTCCCTTGTAGCCGTCGTTACGGACGACATAAACCAAGCAGAGTTCTTCGTTGATATCTAGCAAGGAGATGCTAGACCACGTACGTAGTCCGACTCGGTGCGGTGGACTTTTTGTCCCCCCAGAGTCTTGCGGTAGAATAATCTCCCGATAGCTATCTCCCGAGGACGGGTCAACACCGTCAAAGGCGTGAGACCGCTCGTGACCCGAGATCTTACACATTGCTTGACCGGTGACATGTCCTTCCACGCCTGCGTGTTACGATATCTACGATAAGTATCTCCGACCCTGGCTTCCCCAGATAGGATATAACATAGCAATAGTCTTATCACGAATAATAATATAGTGCAGCAGTTTCAGAGTGTTTTCTTCGTAACTTTTTCCTGTTGAAATTTTTTTCATCCCCGTTTTTTTATGCTGGTTTCGTGAGTATACGAAGTACAAGCAAGCCCTAAATCCGACCTTTTTTTTCGGCAACTCGATACCACTCTGACCCAAAATATGACGACGGTTTAGATTGAACATTTATATTCTAAACTGTCCCTATATTTCGGGTCAGAATGGTATATCGCATCGCCCCACTAGAGAAGCACCCGACCAAGAGGCAATCGTTGCTCGCACCACGGAAACCTCCGCCACCAGACTGTATCACCGTTTCTGAGTTATGTCTGCGGCTAGGTCTGTAGCCGAGGTTATCAGGAACGATAAGTCAACATCTGCGCAGATATTTCGGGTGGTCGAAGAGCTTTTCAGCTGCAAAAATAAAGGGGTCTTGACGAGGGACGGCATCGGAAGAATGGCAGCGATTTACTTTTGCGTTCCACGCCAAACTCGACGGCTCTGAACCTCCAGTACAGCCATGGTAGAAGGTGTCGCGACCGAAAAAAAAAAAAATCGCAAAAATGTTTTTCGGCGCGGAATGAAAACGAAAACAAAAAAATCTGGACGTGAGTGGGAATAAATACCGCGGGGATGACATTTGGGGATCCCCTGGCCACTCCGTGCTTTTGGTTAGTCGCCTCTCGCCCCAAACCCCTACTGCTATATTCCATTTTATGCTATTTTTTGCCTCTGTAATAGCTGCACACGCCTATTACGACGCCTGGACTACCTTGCTGATCAAGCTGAAATTGCACTATATTTGTGATCAGACTGGTGACTCTTATGATGCGGGTGCTCAAAGGTTGGACCGCGGCATGTGTGGCATGTACGATTGTATGATAAGAGTAAGGTTTCGTTGTTCCTTGTTTGAAGCCGTCAATCGCATGTAAGTTGGGGGACTATTATTAATAATAGTTTTGCTTGTTGAGTGTAACGTTAAGGTTACAAAGATAACGTTGAGGACGAGGGTTAAATTGAGGGTGATGATAGCGTTGAGATTGGGGACCAGGTTGGGGGGCAAGGATTACGTTGCGGTGGTGGATTTCGTTGGGGTGGATGACCACGTTGATGTTAAGAACGATGTTGAGTCCAATAATAAGGTTGAGGTTGAGGTTAAGGGTGGCGTCGAGGTACTACGGGTAACGCTGAGTTTGAGGGTAACGTTGAGGTTAAGGAGAACGTTGAGGTTAATGATGACGTTGAGGCGAAGTGTTTCGTACGGTTAAAAGGAGCACGTTGAGGTGTAGAACGACGCTGAGTCTAAGACTGAGGATGGGGTTAAGGATGACGTTGAGGTTATTTAAGGGTAACGCTGAGGTTTAAGGCTAGCGTCGAGGTTAAGGATGGTGAGTAGAGCTACGGAAGGGGGCGACCTCCATTTTCATTGCCGCGCACAGGCCACTCGGGCGAGTGGCTCTGTACCACCACTCAACATCGGACTCGAAAATGTGCTGTTGGCGCAGCGTAACAAGCAAATCCCGTACTTGGTATGGCGGTGCGTATCGCGAAACCATAGAGCATGAAAGCTCAAGACTGCAAATAAGTCGGCAGTCACCCGACCGAGTGGCTCTAAGCGGCTGAAAACGGAGGGCCTGAAAGTGATGCCCCCGACCGTAGCCTTGTTTGAGGCTATCAACAGCTAGAGCGTTGAGTTTATTGTTATCGTTGAGGTTACAGATTCCGTTTAAGTTAAAGATGAAGTTTAGGTTGAGAATAAGGTTGAACCTTCGATGGCAAACTGCTTCTGTGCAGCCCCGTTTTGGGGACAAACTACTTGGAATTTGAGTGGGGTTTGTCCCCCAAGCGGGACCGCAGTAGTGCTAAAAGGGTTGGTTTTAGGTCAAATGGTAAGATTTCGTGTCGATGGAAATGTTGAGGTTCGGTGCACAACGTCAAGGACGGCTGTCATCTTGACAGCGCCACGCCTGAAGCCGAATCCTTGCTCTTCAAGGTGTTGCTTCAAGGAATACAGCCTCTATCCCACCATAGATCACGTCATAGCACCATGCCGAGCTGTAGATGGTTGGGGTGAAAAAAGTATCCATCCCACCAAACACCAAATGTGGGACCATAGCACCGCAGCGGGCTGTAGATGGTTGGGGTGCCAATTCTCTCCGGGGTGTTGCTTGCATGATACCATGATGCCAGTACCACGCGCCGAATAGAGCCAGCTCGTTTCTCGTGTGTTACGTGTCAACGTTTTTGTATGTTGTTTCGAAATTTTTGATAAAATCCGCCCTGCAGAACTTTCGTCCCCTGGTGCTGTTTTTTTCCTCGCTGGCTGGCGGCGAACGGGAGCTCTCCCCCCCCCCGTTGCGTGTATTATTACTCGTAGCCTGTCCCAGTCGCCCACGGCTAACATGTACCAAGCAGGTACCGCTCTGTCCGAACACGTAAGGACAGTTTGAGAACTCATACGAGTACCCAAATGGTCTTTTTATTGCCCAACAGGGTGGTAGGATTCAAGCCATCTCTCTCAAGAGGATGGTGAAGTCCGAAAAAATGATCCGAACCTCGGTATGCTATATAATATAATTTACGTGCCTTCAGGTGTTTTTATTTCCGCAGTCCGAATCGCTCTTTGCTTTTCAGAGAACTGGCGGCCCGTAAGTGAGAAATATCTATCTAGACCCGTTCTTCATTTCTCCAGGGTCTTTGTCCGAAGTTTTTGAGATAACTGCTGTACTCAATATCAGCAAGGTACTCCCAGATACATACTCGTATCGAGGTTTAGTAAAATGACCCGTTTTCCAGATGAATCGTGTCCGAATCTGACTGGAGGAAACCGGAGGGTTTCAACATTTTTTCAAGCTCCAATCTTGAAAAGGCGACCAACGGCGTTCTCCAAAATGGTTGGTGGGACTTATTGACCCGCGATTGGCCCGTTCCCCGTGTCGAACACGCCTGCGGAGACGCTGAAACCTCCGGTTCTAGAAAAGACAGCGGTTTGTTGTATACCGTTATTAGAAATTTACCTGGTGTAAGAGATGGCTGTAGCGTGGGTTCATTAGGCACGTTTTTTTGTATCGCAGCCGAGAATTTTTTATGAGTGTGCACTCTGTTGTAAAATTTAGAACTGGTCGAATCCTTCCGTACAACTCCTACAAAGGTAGGCATACTGCATACGACAGGCACGACATACCCATTCCATGACCTACAGAAACGAAACGAAACGCAGAGAAAAAAACAAAACCAAAACAAGGAAGACAATTCGAAGGGGTTGGGATTACGGTTGTAGACGTTTCAGGGTAGAGTTGTCCTTGTTCTTTTCAAAATTCATCTTCTCGTACATGCCTTAACGACACGCTGGAAAAATCCCAAACACCGGTCGTAACCATTTCCGTGTGCTATCAGTATGAATTCTTACCTGGTACAGCGATTTCCGTTCATTGGTGGTGACGGCTTTTTTTTTTTTGGGTTCCACAGAGTATATATTGTAGAACTAAAAGGATCAGCGACTGGTGGGCCTTTCGTTTTCTTCAGCTGCACAAAACACAGAACGTCATCGGATTTTATCTTGCGCCACGAAAACCGACATTCCCCGGGTCGATACTGCCGCGCAAAGTGTGGAATACCCAACCCCGCTGGCTGATTCACGGTTGGCTGGATCTCATGGAGCCAGCGCGCGGCGAGAGTTTCCCACGGGACAACGGGACAACGTCGAGGTCTCGCCGCGCCCGGAGATGATAAATTCCCATCCCCGCATCAGAAATACTTGCATCAACAACTCCAACAATCCGCGGGCGAAAACGGACATCGCCGGGTCGATACTGCCCCACAAGATGTAGGAAACCCAAACCTACTGGGTGATTTACGGTTGGCTGGCTCTCATGGAGCCAGCGCGCGGCGAGTGTTGCCCCACGGGACAAGGTCGAAGTCCCGCCGCACCCGGGGATGGTAAGTTCCCACCCCCGGATCAGATATCTTTCCATACTTGTACAACTTCAACACTCCGCGGACGAAAACGGACATCCCCCGGGTTGATACCGCCCCGCAAGGTGTGGAAACCCCAACCCCACTGGTTGATTCAGTGTTGGCTGGCTCTCATGGAGCCAGCACGTGGCGAGAGTTGAGCCCCACGGAACAACGTCGAGGTCCCGCCGCACTCGGGGATGATGAGGTTCTACCCCCGGATCAGAAATCCTTCCATACATATACGGCTCCAACAACCCCGAAGATGAAAACGGGCATCCCCCGGATCGATACCACCCCGCACGATGGTGTTCTCACATATCTGTTGAGAGTAGTACATCACAGCACACGGTTCTATTTAGAACGTGTACTTACAAACTACACTAACTACGCGCAACGCAGGGCTAGCGCCACGGGCGGAGCCGTGGCCATAGCGCTAGTCTAGTCTGCCAACTTTAAGTATGATATGCCAGGACGCACGCAGGGCATGCTTGCCGTTACTTTTTTCTTTTTTTTTTTTGCTTGTCGAACATGGGACAGCAGTACTCCTGTCCACCCTGGTACTACAATACCGAAGCGTGAAACGATACCAAAAGGTTTTTTTTTCGGGGATGCTCGCATATACATGACGAACTTTATAACTTTCACTATTATTACGAGTATACTGGTATTTGACCAACCTGTACACAGCACAGCAGCGGCAGGCATGTTTCGTTCAGTCAAAACGCAGCTTTTCTTTTCTTCCCGTCTGACGCCCCCCACCCCCGTTCCCCCTCTCCCCCATGGTGTCTCGCTATGCAGGCGTCCGACCAGAAAAATTGCCGCGAGGATTCCTCCCGCACCCTGGGGGGTAACGGCAGCGACCGCCCGCCATCGTCCCAGAACGGGAACGCTGCAGCACCTCGGGTGGGTGCTCCGAATGGGGACAAAGCTCACAGCACCAACGGCGTCGGCAACGGCGGTAGTTGCCGGTGTGATCGCGACGGCGTCAACAACGGGGGCTGGATCGGGAGCAACGGCTCTGGCGCCGGTCACTCTAGAAAGCGCAGTTACGGCGCTAACGGCAGCGGTAACGGTAGCAGTAGTGGTGGCGGTGGCGGCGCCGGCGGCGGTGGCACCAAAAGCAAAGGCGGCGCCAACCGCAAGAGCCAAGGCACACGACCGCGCTGCTGCGACTGCACCGACTCCGCCGGTGCCACCATCAACGCCTCCGCTCCCGCTGCCTCCGGGTCCGCCCCCGCCCCCGCCCCTACCGCGGCTGCTACCGCGGCTGCCGCCGCCGCCGCGACCGCTCTTGGGCGGCGCATAGCTAACGGCGGGACCCTGAAGACTCTCGCCGCGGGTACCCCGAGACGGGGGCGCCACGATCGACGCGCCGAGCAAAACGGCGGCGGGCGCAGACGGCGGTCGAAAACGCGCGAAGGGTCGTGCGACGGGTCCGTGGGGATGGGGGGGGGGGGCGGGAAGAGGGGGTCGACTGGGGGGGGAGGGGGGGCGCTGAGCGCGGAGGCAGTGGCGGAGCGGGCTGCGGCTTCGGCGGCGGCGGCTAAGGACTCGACCGTGTTTTCGGCGGTCGTGTTGCGCCGCATGTGCCGCTTCCCGGGAGCCATATTACGATCCGGGCTGGTTTTCCACAGGGTGACGACGTTGTCCCTCTCGGGACAGGGGCTGGCGGACGGAGATATTCCGACGGCGGTGTCGAGGCTGGCCGGAATTTTGAGGAGCGTGGACATGAGCCGGAACAGGTTGACGGTTGTGCCGCCGGGGCTGTTGGAGCTGGGGCAGTCGTTAGAGGACCTTAACTTGGGGAGCAACGATATCGCGGAGATGCCCCCAGAGGTGAGGCGCGCGCGCTGGCGTGATTGTAGCCGCTGGCTGGAGTTTTTTTTCTTCCGTTTTGTTGAGGGGAGTGGTGATTGTGGTGGTGGGGTGGGGGTGTTGGTGGTTTTTATGGTATTGGTGTTGCTGGTGGTGTTGTTGGTGGTATTGGTGTTGTTTGTGTTGCTGATGGTGTTGGTGTTGGTAATGTCGACGGTATTGGCGATTATAGCGTTGGTGGTGTCGGCAGGACGATGTTGATTGTGTTGGAGTTTGGTGTGCTGGCGGTGTCAATGGTGGTGGTATTGGTGATGCGTACTACGTGCAGCAGTGCTATTACGGGGGTCCATAGTTAACGGGACCAAATTTTGTTAGTAAAAATTGGCAAATATATAGGTTTTTATGTACATCATAGGTCCTGTTAACTATGGACCCCCGTAATAGTAGTGGTTTTGTTGATGGTGGGGTCGATGATGTTGATGGTGTTGCTTGGGGCGGCGTCGTTGGAAGTGTCGCTGGTGCTGGTGTTCATGGTGTTTGTTGCGTTGGTGGTGTCGATCGTGTTTATGATGTTGGTGTTAGTGGTGATAGTAATGTTGGTGGTGATGGTGGTGTTGATGGCGTTGACGGTGTTGGTTTGGGTGCTGTTGGTAGTTTCGGTGGTTTCGCTGGTGCTGGTGTTCACGGTGTTTATGGTGCTGGTGTTGGTCTTAGTGTTGGTGGTGGCGGTGATATTGGTGTTGGTGTTTTTCGTGTTGGTAGTGGTGGGGATAGTCGACGACGGGTGTCCCGGAAACCCGTGTGCGCAACCCCGTTTGTTTTCTTGCCGTGTGCGGTGGGCGTTGCGTACGTGCTGCACCATGAAGTTTCTGGCGGAACGACGTCCACAGCGTCGCTTACGACCACCTCTACCCGCGCGACAGCGATAATTACTGTTGTGCTGTTACTGTTAGCGCTGCTGTCTTCTTTACGATGACTCCCCGGACATCATACAGCTCGCGTATCCCTTTTTTTTGTCGTTCTTGAGAGTCCGTTTTATTTGAATGTTCTAGCATTTTTTTTATTTTCGTTTTCGTCATCTGCAGGAGTTTTTTTGGTATTTTGTTTTTGGGGATTGTCTTTTGTGGAATCTTTTTTTTTTTTGTCATTCGTGGAAAGCGCAAAATTTGTTGTTGTCGTTTCGTGCAAACTTTGATATCCTACTTAAGATACCTCTGCTATACATGTCCCGTGCCGGAATTCGCGACGCCTACAGCGCACCTCCTTCGCCCCGTCTCATCGCCCAGATCGCGCGGCTGACCGGGCTCCAGTTCTTGAATATGGCCGCCAACCGGCTGACAAGGCTCCCCTCCGAGATCGGCCAGCTGTCGGCCTTGCGGCGGCTGGGGCTCAAAGGTAACGCCCTGGTACGCCTCCCGTCTTCTATCGGAGACCTGACGCTCCTGGTGGAGCTGTACCTCACGGGGAACATCCTCGAGGCCTTGCCGAACGAGGTGAGGTTTACCTCGCCAGTTTGGAGGCGTTCTGGTTAGTTGAGGGGGGGGGGTTCACATGGCTGAGGCAGCCCCGACGTAGCAGCCGATTACTTGCTACCATGTATTGCTACTACCTCTGCATCAAAGTTGATTGTTGTCGGGGGTGATACACGTCTAGTTTCTTGAGGAGCATGGGACGTATGTCGTGATTCGATGTCTCTCGAGGTGCAGGGGGCAAGGCGCGGGGGGGGGCAGGGGAGGGGGGATGCACTGATTATCATGCATGGCTATAGGTGTATGACCATAGACCCTCGCATGCCTACACTGCCGGGACGGAGCACGTCGGGTTTTCACCGACCAGGCAGACATTGCTTGCACCAAGCACGAAGCGCCGTGAGGTGTTCGGCGAGTCGAATGAAGGGTGAGCTGCATCCTGCTAAGAACCGCTTTGGAGGCGGATTTTCTTGCATATGGATGACAGCGTCAATGAATGGATTTATTTTCCGGTGTGGCCACTTCCAGAGACAGCAATGGGAGTATTACTGCTGTATGCAGCTGCCTCGTGGGTGCCTTACCATATGCACTACGTGATACGATCATCCCCCTTGTGCGAAGTTAAGGTTCTCCCCGCACAAAATTATCTAACTGGACCGCCAGCCGTCGTGACCGCGAAACGAAAACAAAAACGGTACCCAGGTTCTCTGTCTCAGGCAGTGAGAGGCTAGTGCTCTACCGATACAGTGCTCCGTCGGTATAGCGCTCCGTAGGCGGAGTGCTCCGTTCATAGAGCGATCCGTTAGGAGACTGCCTCGTGGGTGGGTGGAGCGGGTCGTCGGTAGATTGACGACCTGGCCTGTAGAGTGCGTCTCCAAAGTGCTCCGTCGGTAAGATGATTCGTCTGCAGGGTGAATGCCCCGTCGATCTAGCGCTTCGTCGGTATTTTACAGAGTGTTGCGTCGATAGAGCGCTCCGTCAGTAGAGTATCTCGACAGTGGAGTACCTCTTCACCTCTTCAGTAGAGTGCCTCGTCGGTCAAGTGCTCTGCCGGTAGCTTGTTCCATCGGTAGAGCGCTCTGTCGGTAGAGCGCTATTTGGGTAGAATGCACCTCGTCGGTCGTTAGGAAGCTGTCAGCGACCCGAAGAGAGAAGAGAGAGTGATGGCCGCGCTGGCCTCACTGCGCTGTGCGCGGAATTGAGACAATCGAGCCCGCCTGCCGACTTCTCAAAGATGCAAGTACAGGGAGGCGTACTGCAGTACTCAGGACCAAGTATGGTTCGTAAACTTACGGGAGTATGTGAGATTTGAGTTCATCGTGAATTATGATTTCTACTGCACCTCGTGATAGCGGACTGGTCATTTTGGGCCCGTCAAGACCTCTTAGGGACTTGTTGTGCTGGTTTTAGTGTATGGAAGCTGACGGCCACACAGGTGGCCGGAACCCCACCCTTGCACAATGTGGGCGTAAAACGATCCTTGTGGCAGACATCGTAGACATCGAACAACATAGAAAACCGCACAAGGTTTCGATAGCCTGACATTCGGCACACGCCTAATGGTGTGCTACATCGTTCAATAGCTCCACAAGCATTTTTTACACCTCAATGTGCAAGGGAGGGGGTCCCGACCACCTGTGCAAGGGGTCAAACCGCGATCTCCTACCACTTTGGCTGTCTCTTGACACCCAACCGAGGAGGAGACGTCATCGGAGTCCAGCCCGCAAGAAGCAGGAATAACCTTTTGACCCTATGTGCCCTCGCCCCATCCCCCTCTACCGCCACTCCGAAATCAACACGAGGTTTTATTTGCTCCCCATTGTCGTGCGGCTTGACCACGGTGCCCCCCCCCCTCCGTTTCCTCCGTTTCCGTGCAGATTGTGAAGCTTCGGCGACTGAAGAAGCTGCAGTTGTCATTCAACAACCTGCGCTCGCTGCCCAACGGCATGGAGGGGCTTCGGAGCCTGGAGCTGTGCAGGTACGTCGGCGGTGGTGCGTGAACTTGAGATTGGAAAAAAAAAACCGTCGGACTTGAACGTCAAACATGCACAGGGAAGCGTCAATTGTGAAACGTGAAAAGTCAGACATGAAACCTGTAAATTACAACGTGAAAATCTTCCTGCTAAGGCCCCGCCCTCAACTCCGGCTTGACCTCGACCCCCCCCCCCTCCCCCGTGCGCACGTCTCTTGTGTGTACGGCAGGCTCGCGGTGAACCCGGGACTCTCTGTGGTGCCGGAGGGGCTGGCGTTTGCGGAGCGCCTTGCATGGGTGTCGCTCGCTGGGTCGGCCTGGTGCGCGCGATCCACAGAAAAACGTCGCAGGTGATGATACGTGTGCCCAGGTAATCAGGCGTACCAGGTGACTGACCGTGCTGTGAAAAACAGAGAAAGCCTCGTGACTGCACCAGAGTTTATCGATTAACTGATTTCTTGTTTGATTGGTTGATTGATTGATTGGCTGGTTGGTGGTTGGTTGTTGTTAGCTCTGCTGTGTCCGGTACAGTACTTGATTATCCTTCATAATCGATTGTGTTGTACATTCTAGATGGTTTTATTGCGTTATTATGGTGTTGTCTGCCCTAAATTTGCGTCATTGCTGATATCCAAGGTCAGTCAGAGAGTAATACCCAAGTCCTTGCTTTCAGTTTCGTCGCGATTGAGTAGCAACCCCTACGCCTGTCGTTTTTTAGGCTATGAGTAGTTGTACTCGATCACTCTACTGTGACATTTATGGGATTTCCTCTTTTTTTTGTATCGACTACGTTGGCACGCAGTCTTGCAAATACGCGCATCCGGTCTATTTTTTTTTTAGAGACGAAAAAAAACCGTCAGCACTTTGCTCTGATCTTGCCTTGCCTTGCCTTGTATTGCCTTGCCCTTGCCCTTGGCTTGGCTTGCTCTTTTCCTTGCCTTACCTTTTCGCTGAAGGTCTTCGTTCCCTGTAATCCAGCGCGAGGAGGTTGTCCTCGGAGAGAGACTAGGGAGCGGAGCGTCGGGGGACGTGTATGCCGGCATCTACCGCGGAGAAGAAGTGGCGGTGAAGGTAACAAGCGGCGCGATCAACGATAGCGGGCGGCGCCATTCAATACATATATACTATTGTGCTAGATTAGTTAATCCCGTCTCCGGTGGCGCCCTCTCGAGCGCGCCGTTCATCAAACCCGCACGTTGGCGGCAGCGTGCGGTAACTTGTTGAGAGCAGCGACATTTCTCATATGGTTCGCGTCGACGGCATTCTTACCCGTGCTCCTCCTCATCCTCCCTCTTCCCCCTTCCCCTCCCCCCCCGCCCCTGACTCCTTCGCTGCCCCTGCCTCCCAACACGACTGCTTTCAGGTTTTCAAGTCGGACGTGGGCCCCGACGGAAAAGCTCGCGACGAGCTTGACGTGGCTTGCGCGGTAGACCACCCCAACCTCACCAAAGCTCTGGGCATTGTCCGCACCAAGAACGGCCTCGCTGACGCCAGCGGAACCAATGGCGCTGCTACCACTACCGCTGCTGCTACTGCTGCAGCCACTGGTGCTGCTGCGGCTACTGCTGCCACTGGGGCTACTGCTGCTACAGCTGCCACTGCTGCCGCCGCCGCTGCTGTCGCTGCGGTCGCCGCCGGCAAGACGCAATGGTTGGTGATGGAGAGGGTGGTGGGAAAACCCCTTGCCGAGAAACCGGACTTCAGCAGCGTGCTACGCTGTCGGTGGGGTCCGGGAAGGAGGTTCGAGCCGGTGTTAGTCTTGGCGGTGCTGCTGCAGGTGTGTCGTCTTAATGCCGGCCGGGAGATTTGCGTGGTTACCGTGTGTTGTTTTGTGGTTGGGCTTGCTGTACCATGCCATATTTTACCATGCCGTCGTTTTTTCTATGTGTTACACGTGGTTTCTTGTCGTGCTTTTGTTTTTCCTGTTGATGGCATGGTGGTGGCGTTGCTGTTGCTGCTATTGTTTTTCTGCTGCTGCTATTGTTAACCATGTTTCTGCTGCTATGACTACTGCTGTTTTTGCTGCTGCTGCTACTACTACCACTGTTGTCGTCGTCATCTACGATGCTGCTGCTGTTGCTGCTGTTACTAGCGCTGTTGTCGCTGACGATAATCCTGTTGCTATTGTTGTTGCTATTCCTGCTGCTGCTGCTGCTGCTGCTGCTGCTGCTGTTGTCACGTCGTGTTGACGATGGTCTGCCTCATTAAGGTGGCGAGAGCGATGTCCTACCTCCACGAGAAAGGCATCTGCCACGGCGACCTGTACGCGCACAACGTCCTCGTCGACGGGGAAACTGGCGCCACGGTCCTCTGCGACTTCGGGGCAAGCTTCTTCTACCCCTCCGAAAGGCACGATCACCACCACAGCTTCGTGCTGGAGGGGACGGAGGTCCGAGCATTTGGTCTGATGGCGAGGGACATGGCTTGCCGTAGCATGGGCTGCGAGTGGATCCTGCAGGTGCGCAACTGAGTGAAATCTCGACGAATGGGGTGCCCCAACTGACCGACGGACCGACCTACCGCCACCATACGATACCATACCATATCGCACCACATATACCATACCATACCATACGCGTACCTCACCATACCTATACCATACCATAACCACGACCGTACGGCCTACCGGAAGATGCACAGAAATTGTAGCTGACTGGCTAATTGGCTGACTCGTTGACTCATTGACTTTTTGACTGACTGGTTGACTATCTGACCAACCGACCAATCGAATGATTGACCGATCAACCGACACCTTTTCCTCCCACATTTTACCCTGGTTCCTGCTTACCCCTCCCCCCGCCCGCCCTCCTGCCGCTGCCTCCTGTCACGTGTGTTTGTGCTTCTTGTTGTGTACCTGTAATTGTGGGCCCGTTTTTGCAGGATTTGGTCCCCTCCTGCCTGCAGTCCGACACTAGCCATCGTCCTTCTTTCCATGAGGTGAGGTTACCACTACCCACCGCCGCCGCCGTCATTTTGTTCTCCCTGTATTGTTTTGTCGGTCCACCCAGGGACAGCTATGCCTCAGATCCAATGGAGACTAAGGGTCAAGGGTGATTTTCAATAGTTTTGGGGGGGAGGAGGAGGATGGAGGGGAGGAGGGGGGGCAGGCCGCATGCGTTTTCCGCCCTCTGGCCTGATTTAGGCGGATATTTTGTGGCACTGGTAGGTGTGCTGCGGCAGCTGCAGCTGGGTGGGTAGCCAAAGCAATTCATTCGGGGGGCGGAGCGGAGGGACGAGGGAGGGGGGGGTACTCATGTCATGCATGGCCGTAGTCGTATGACCATACGCCGTCGCATCCCTGCAATATCAGGACGGAGCACGTCGGGTTTTCTCCAACCAGGCAGGGGCGGAGGGGGGCGGGGGGGGGGGGGGGGGGGGGGAAGAAGAGCAACCGCCTGGTGCTTTTGTGTCTGCAGCCCGCCGAACGTATGTTACTTCTGTTGCTGTACTGCTGAGTACCTGGTACCATATTACTGCTGCGCTGGGCGCTTGTACAAACTGTTTCATGTGCAATTAAAAAATGGCTCTTTATACATGAGACCAAAACCTAGAACGACTTAGGCGATATTCTATACCTCGGGGCTAACGTTGACGTTTGCGTCACCGCCTCCTCTTCATCCAAGCCCCCCCCCCCCCCCCCCCCCCCCCCCCCTGCCACGAGGTGTGCTTAGTACTTCGGAAGTGACCCCATTCTATTTTGTCCCCAAACGCGTAAAGCGCAAAGGTAACAAGGTTGTTATTCCCCGCGTGCTCGGTCTGTTTGACTAAAATTGACCCAGATCATCAACCAGCTGCACGCGGAGCTGATGCAGAGCGTGGAGCCTTCCTCCCCCATGGTTACCAGCGCCAAGTCCCTGCACAGTCTACTCGACCGTCCAGACATCGCGGCGGAACGCGGTCGCCTGCTAAGCGCGGAACGGCGCCTCGACCCTGCCTTGCGAGAGGACTCCTCCACCAAAAAAGGAATGGGCGGTGGCGGCAACAGCAAGGACGCTATCGGTGGTGGTGGCGGCGGCATCGGTGGCGCTGACCTCAATCACGCCGGGGGCGTCGGACAGAGGAGCGTGATAGGTGAAGCGACTGGGGATGGGGTGATCGTGTACAAGAGGGGCGGGGGCATGGGAGGGGGGCGCGGCCTGGGGGGGCGCGGCAAGGGCGGGTCTTGCAGGCCGGTGCGGAGGCTGGGGGGGGTCGAAGAAGGAACCTCAGACGATGAGGGCGAGGAGGAAGGTGGTGAGAGTGAGGGCGCGCCGGGACAGGGGGCTGTAGCTGCGGCCGCGGCGGCGGCGGTGGCAGCGGTGGCGGTGGAAGCGGGGGTGGCAATGGAGGCGGTGGAGACGGGCGGCGCGGGGGGGGCGGTGGGGGTAGGGGGGGCTGGGGGGGCGGGCAGTGTGCTCGTGTCGGTGGAGTGACAGCGATTTCGCGCTCGCGCCACGTGGAGCCGCGCGCGGAGCGCGCCTTGTAGGCGTAGGCGTAGGCGTAGGCGTCCGGTGATCCTGTCGGTCGCAGGGAAACTTGAAGACTACGACGGCGGGGGTGGGAGGGGGGTGGGGGAGTGGGAGGGGGGCGCGTCTTTGCGCTGTTACTTGGAGGCGAGGCAGCCGCCGTTGTTCGGGCCTAGCGCAGCGCCATCGGCGGCCGATTTTTCTTCGAGGAGGAGAAAACGGTGGCGGCGGCGGCGTTATCAAGGCCAAGGGCGAGGGCGACGTCGAGGTCGATACCTAGGTCTAGGCCGGCGAAGGGGGGGGGGGGGGGGGGGGGGGGGTACTCATTATCGTGCATAGCCGTAGTCGTATGACCATAGACGCTCGCATCCCTAGAATGCCGGGACGGAGCGCGTCGGGTTTTCACCGACCAGGAAGGAAGGGGAGGGCAGGGGGAGAAGGGATAGCGGTGGTCGCACGTCCCGTCGTGGGCCGCGGGCGCTGTAAGAGAGGTCTTGGTGCGGCTAAGAGGTTTTGCGCCTGCGCCCGCTGTGGACAAGCGGCACATCCTCTGGGAGAGGAGGCGGGTGTTCGCACGAGGAAGGCGTGGTTTTGTACGAAAAAGGCGTGTTTTCGTTTTCATACGGGAAATTCGTGTTTTTGTGCCATAGTTGCTGGTGTTCGTACGCGGAAAGTGTGTACACATACGAGAAAGGCGGTTTTCCGTGCGAAGAAAGCGGGCTTTAGTACAAATCAACCGGTGTTCTGGACGAAAAAGGCGTTTTGTCGTTTTTGTACTACAGTGGGGAAGCGGATGTTCGTACGAGGAAGGCAGGGTATTGTACGGGAATTGAAGGTGTTCGTACAAAGAAGGCCAGTTTCCGCACGAAGTGGTTTTTGTACGGAGAAGGCGTTTGTTATTGCGAAGGCGGGTTTTGGTACGAAGTTTGCGGGGTTTTGTACGAAGATTGCTGGTGTTCGTACGTTGAAGGCGGGTATTCGTACGAGGAAGGCGAGTGTTCGCACAGGGAAGTCGGGTTTTGTACGAGTGGGGCGGAGTTTTCTTTGTGTACGAAGATGGTGGATGTTCGTACAGGGAAGGCGGGTGTCCGTACAGGCAAGTTGGGTTTTCGTACAAAGAAGGCGGGACTTTGTACGAAGAAGGCGGGATTTTGTACGAAGAAGGCAGGTTTTTGTACGGAGATTGTAGATGTTCGTACAGGGAAGGCGGGTGCTCGTGCAGGAAATTCGGGCTTTTGTACGAGACAGGCTGGCGTTCGGGCGAACAAGGCGGGTATTCGTATGGACGGTCTTTTTTTGCATTGAGAAGGCGGGATTTTTGTACGGAGACTGCGCGTGTTCGCACGAGGAAGGCGGGTGTTCGTACAGCTGGAATCGGGTTTTCGCACGAGAAAAGCGCGTGTGCCGGCGAAGAGGCGGGTTTCTTGCCAGGAAGGCGTTTTTTTTTGTACGGGAAAATGTTGGTTTTGTACGAGAAAGAAAGACGGGTGTTTGTACCGGAAAAATGTGCTTTTGTGGGAGTAAGAGTTGTTTTTGTACGACAAAGGCGGGAAGAGGCGCTGAGGGTTTTGACCTCCGTGCGGTAGCACCAAGACTGCGGGCGGGGTCACGCGCAAGAGAGAAAGGCTGGGAGAGAAGGGTGCCGCAT
Organism: Macrocystis pyrifera; assembly: GCA_031763025.1. Taxonomy (NCBI): domain Eukaryota; class Phaeophyceae; order Laminariales; family Laminariaceae; genus Macrocystis; species Macrocystis pyrifera. The sequence continues at coordinate 17,438,227 of JASSKH010000003.1, forward strand.
GAACGGAGGCTCTCACTGGTCGGTGAACGGACGGGGTGCGGAAGCGGCAGGAGGAGGAAGAGGAGGGGGGTGGAGGGGGCTTTGGGGATCGTGTCAAAAAGGTTTGTGTCCGTGTATGTGCTCGTGTTCGTTTTTGTCCCATTTTCTGTTCGGGGCGGGGCCCGGGGCTGTAGGTAAAAGGATAGCCGTGTTTTTGTCGACGGCGGTTTCGAGGAGAGCGAGTGTCTGCAGTTTTTTTGTCGACAGTAACCGTGACAGGCTCTTGCCCGCTCCCCCCGCTTGGGGAAGGTCTTAGCGGCGTGCTGCGGAAGCGACAGGAGTGGGGGAAGTGGGATAGGGGCGGGGTGGGGTGGGAGGTGGGGGGGGGGGGGGGCGGAGTGATCGGAGTGAGGTCGGGGGGTGGGTAGGAGTGATCGGAGTGGAGTGGTGGAAGTATGCGGAGTGTGGTGGGGGGAGGAGGTGGAGAGGGTTTGAGCGCGGGGGGGGGTGCTTGTATCAACGAGCGAGCGACGCACGGTATTTAATGAATGGTGACTTTTTTTTTTTGTGTTTTTGCTTTCGCAACTTCATTCCGTGCTCACTTCGCGGTGCTCGCCGCACAGCCTGGCCCTCCAGGTCCATCGACCCTGAGAGCGTTTAAAACATATAACGCTGTCGTCATCGTGGGGGAGTGGGTGGGGGTGGGGGGGTATATGAGAGTGGGAGTGGGAGTGAGAGTGGATGGTGAGAGTGGATGCGTTGGGTGTACGTGTTCGTGTTCGTGTTCGCGGGTGCTTCTCGAGTGGCGGTAGCAATTGTTTGGGTGGCACACGGCGCGTGCGAAATCAGGGGAGATGGGTCATAATCATCATAGTGAGACGTCAGAGACGCCGCCCCGCCTTTGAGAGAGGAAGAGAGAGAGGCCAGGAAGGCAGAGGGAAACGGACGCAGAAGAACACAGGGACAGTGGGAGAAGGAAAGAGAGAGAGACATGTGAGTCACGATTTTTCATGGTGGGTTGGTCGTGTTTTAGTGTTGCAGGAGAAGAAAACATGAGAAAGCAGAGGTGTTGCAAGCAAAAGCAGTATTTCACATACACGCCGGACGGAGCCCCCGCTCAAATGAAAACGAATGTGTCGGACCGTGGCCACGGTAAGAAGATTGGGATTTTTTTACTCGCTTTGCTACGATTGTTGTTGATGTCTTTGGTGCCGTCGTCGTTTACGTTTACATTGCCGTTGCCGTTGCCGTCGCCGTTGTCGATATGATTGTTTCTGCGGCGGCTCCGATGTAGCCTTGCGGCACCATCCATCAGGGTCCACGGCCCGGGAGGAATCAACAAGTCTCTCTTCCCCTGTTTACTATCGGGTATACGAGTACTGCTTTCGTTTTTTTTTTGTTTTTTGTTTTTTTTTCGTCTCACCGTTTTTTTTTGTTTCTGTTTTTTCTCCGGTGCTCGCTGCGTGTTGCGCACGGCAGACTTGTGCCCCCGTTTATTATGGTAGACTTGCTTTTGAGCCCGCGACGTAGCGCCACGAAAGTCTTCAGGGGAGGTGGCTCTTCGTAGGAAGGGAACTGCTTGCTGCTGTCTTGTGGTTTTTGACTACTTTGCTCCCATGAATTGGCCTTGCGACGCGAGGGAGTGGTGCGAGCTACAACAAAGATAGAAAACTAGCCGGGGATCCGAAAAAAGAACGAATACGAAGTAAGAATAGGACTGTTTCAATCTTTTTTCTCCCTCCAATTTTAGGTGCCAGTTTTTCAAAATTTCGTTTTCACTTTTCTGTGTTTTTCTCTTTCCTCACAGTAACGTACCTGATATATATATATATATGTTTATCGTTTGGACAACAGCATCTCCTCTTGCGATTTTGTTCCTCGCTGGCGCACTTCAAGTTTAAGGTTTCAGTTTTTTTACTCGTTTTTATCAAAAGATCGGAGGCTTGGGGGGACACTATTTTCAAGTCTGATTGTTTTCCCTGCGGACGGTAGAGCACAGTCCATGGGTACAGTATTTATAGTAGGAAGTTTAATATTTTGGATGAGTAGCGTGGCGGCCCAGGATTGCGACACCGCTTGACCACGAACTTCCCACCAATCTTGAATTCTTGTTCGCTGTCAAGCTCTACGGCAGTGACTCTGGATTGATCTTTTGGAGAGACATACGATATGTGCCTGATTCCATCCATCCATCCTTCCATCCATGCTGCGACATGCGAGTGCAATGAACGTTGCAGTAGAGTGGAGGGGATGAGGGTAGATAGAGCAGTCAGCGAGCACCGCAAAGGGGGTATTTCCTGTGTATCTCCGCGCTCGTTTTTCTTTTGTTTGTCGCGTTTGGGGGGGGGGGGGTTGTTGTTACGATGTTGTTACAGCAATAGTTTTTTGTGGTGTTCATGGGGTGATGGAGGGTCGTACGTTTTGCTCTTTTTTCGTCGTGTCGCCAGTGATTTTATCGTGTTTCTCTTCCTTTCCCTATTTTTTATTTGCTGTGACGTCCCATGAGGAGTGAGGAGGTATTCATAGGTAATATAGTACGAGGGGAGTTGTTTCTTTTATTGGTCAAAGCCGAAACATGATTGGAGATAATCCGTCTTTCTATCGGTGGGAGGAAGCGGGGCAGGTGGGGGGGGGGGGGGGGGGGCGGCGAGCGCACCTGGTGTGCCGTGTGCGTTTTGCTGCGAAGACAATATAAAACCAGCAACAGCGTGTGATTGCTGTAGTCCTCTCCTGCCCGGGTGCGCGTCCTCGTGGTGTTGAGGTGGGGCGAGAGGAGAGGTCAGGGAAGTAATACGGTATCATAATTGATGTAGCTGTACGAGTAGCTGTCTTGTGGTCGCAGTGCACCGGTGCCCATGTGTCGACTTCAAACACCGGCTCATAAACTTCGGCGGTGCAGCAGGGGTGAAAGGGATTTCGCGGGCAGCCGTTTGTGCTGACTGGTCCATTTTCTCATTTTTTTGTCGCCATGAAGACGACAACTACAACCATAGTATGTGGTTGTTTCTCCGTCTTGGAGCACGCGCCCGGTAATTTTTCAGCTGGTTGACTGGCTGAAAGTAAACAATCGTGATGATAGTAGTGGTGGTGGTAGGAGAAAAAGGTTTGGTGATGATTATGGATTATGGTGGTGATGGTGTGTGCTTTGCCGAGTACGAACAGCCGATACCCCCCCCCAAAAAAAAATATAAAGAGAAAGAGTGACACTTGTCTGAATTGTTGGATCGGTAGGTCATTTTTTTTTGTTGTGGTTGTGAAGAGCTGTTCGGGGGCAAACTAGTAGAAAGAAAGTGACAATAGAGCTGCAGGGAGGACGAGGAGGCAGTGAAAGAGGGAAAGAGGGAGGGAGGGAGGAGCGGGTGAAAAAAAGTAAAGAGCGAGATAGCGGGGGGGGGGGGGGGGGGGGGGGGGGGGGATGGAGAACAGAAGAGGGAGGGAGAAGGAGTGTGTGTGTGTGGGGGGGGGGTACACCCGGTGAAAGAATGCCAACGAGACAACGTGACTTATTTTTACGTATACTATGTTTTCATAGTTTCGATTGTTTTTCCCCGTTTCTTAGGCCTCGCGAAGTGAAAATTCGTCCCATGAAGAGCGCATTGGATGCTGCACTTGGATATCTTACGGTTGTAGATGTTATTGATGATGCGCTTACGGGGGATTGGCTGGAAGTTTTTTGTGGAGACATAATTTTTATACTGAAAATGAACCCATGCGCCGTTTGGCTCAAGAGACGGGCATCCCGCTGAACTCTGTATCATTTCGCGGCGTTTTTTTTAGTGCGAGTGGCTATTATTAGGGACGGCTTTTCATCCTTGACCGCATATTTGACGTTAAGGACGATCGTACAACCAATACGTCTATTTTGGGTATTTCCCCCCCGATTTTTTTGCCCGGTGTTCCGCTTGGCTTCGAAAGGCACCAGAAGAAGTCGAGGGACGCTTGTGATGCTGTTTTTTTACGCCTTGATATGCTGCTGTTAACGTTTTTTTGAACTTTGCAGAATGTAGCGCAAAGCGTCGGGAAATAAGGTCGAAAACCAAAGCAACAAACGCACGAAGGGTTGTACCCACGAAGAGGGAGCACTGCAACTTTACCAATATCATCACCAATCCTGTTCAACAGGAAGGAGTGCGAGAAGGTACAACGGCACCAACTATGGCAACAACGATTGGCGCCCTTATCGCGACGAATACCTTGTATCCACCCGGACGCCCCAACTGCACGAACATTGTGATTGTCAGGTCGACTACAGACTATATATATATATATACCCTGGTATATATATATATATATTTGTTATCATTTCACTTTCCAGCTTAAGTCGTATGAGGTCTTACCCTCGGCGATCTTCTGGACAAGCCGTGGTCACACAGTCCCTTCTTCCTCGGTACATGCCTTCATTTTTTATCACCCATAGGGTTCAGTATTCATTCCCTCAGCTCGTCTATTTTCATCGAATGTTGCTGCCTCACGCTCTCGCGCTAATCAATTTTTATGCGAGAAAAAGTCCCTACGAGCACTCGATTAGACTCGAACCCACGAAATTGATCTTGATAGGCTCGCGGACCACCCACCAAGCCACCGGGGACGCCAGCTCGACTATACCAGTGCTCAGTTGCTAGGTAGGGTCCCTTGAACCTAACCTAATGTGTTGTCTGTCTGTGTGAAGCCCTTTACTCGGTCGGCTCGGGCATGACTCTCGCGATTATTTTTTTTTCGTTTCGTCAACAACTCCATCCTGAACGATTGACCGCCAATAAATTGAGTACCGACAGCCGGCAATCTCAGACCGGCGGCCTGAGCCAAGTCCACCTTCCTGAGAGCCTAGTGGCTTCAGCGACACAATTTTACTCACAACCCGTTTTTCAAGCCCTTTTGTGTCCAGCCTTCAACCCAATTCGACGAAATCGTTCTGGTGCCAAATTGAAATAGAAGACACCCACGCAATGCCAACAACAAGCACCCTGAGTCAACTCCCACAGCCACACCTCTCAGCTTCTCGGGATTCCTCTACACACATACATACAACAAGCGGGTTGCAGGCGGGCTTGACTGTCGGATACACTGGTGGCGAGCGCGAAGTCTTGACTCCCGAGGTGCATGTCTACGTTACGAGCAGTAACAATATATATACGTATGCACACATGTTCGATGGAATGTGCTGACACACACAACAAGCGGCCTACGCCAACTCTCAGCTTCTCGAGTTTCCCGTACACACACAAGCGGCCTGTATATTGGCGAGCGCGGAGTCTTAGGGTTCTCGAGGTGCCACCATGTATGCCACACGGGTAATAAGCACACCCACACACCTGGTGCATATTTTCACAGGCGATGTTTTGTATTTAATATATATACGTATGAATACACCGTAAATGCAGCGGCAACGACATGCGTTGGCGTGCTGTTCCCCAGCATACTTGATACTATAAAAGTTACCCTGGGCTGGGTAATAGATCGATCTTTTACTCCTATAGCTCAGTAGGTAAGACCTTCACATTTGACGTCGTCCAGGTCACGGGCTCGAACCTCACTTCGAACGTTTCTTTCATAGAAACACTTGTGCGTGCACCCCTTAAAAAAACCATCTCCCTGGTTCCCCAGGTAATGCAACGAAGCAGGTAAGTCAGCGTACAGCCGTATACGGTTCCGACGCCCCAAAGATCCCGCCGTTCAGAGGGGGGGAGATTGTTGTAAGGGTTACCCTGGGCTGGGTGATTGATCGATCTTTTACCCCTATAGCTCAGTAGGTAACACCTTTAAATACATACTGGTGACCAGGTAAATCTTTAGGCTGTACGGTCGGGAGGATGCCTATTTCAGCAACTTCATGTTGCATACCTGGTACCTGGTGAGTATGAACGCTGCGTATTGCAAGCTGCAACACGTTTGGACTTTCCGCGAGAGAGAACTCCACTAAACTGAAAACCTGGAAATTTCAAAGATACACGCAACAAGCGGCCTATGTCAACACTCAGCTTCTACGATTCCCTGCTGCGGCCTGTTGGTGAGCGCCAAATCTTAACTCTCGGCAGCGAGAGCCAAGTGTTGTCTCGGGTGCCCTGGTAGCGAGCGCCAACTTTTCTAGTATGACACCAAACGATTGCCAATTTTCCGGCATACTCTCCGCATCGAGCAGCGACTATTATACGTATAATTGCGCGCCATAGCTAATATGAATATAGCTGGAGAGGGCCATGCAGCATGTTTGGCAATGTGTCCTGGATTGTTCCATCTTCGGATTCATAATTTTCACCCCCCCTCCTTCAATCCCAATGGACGAGACTAACAGACAAGAAATTTTTTCATCACATGAGGCCGCTTTTTAAACGCTTATATACAGGTGTCCAAAACTGAGTGTCCAAGTACATTGGCATGTGTGAACGTTACAAGTAAGGGTTTTCCATCGAAAATGCCTGCTACTCTTGGGGCAGGGACAGGGGCAATGGAAGTGACAACCCTGGGATAAATGTTAGTCGGTCGTAAAGATGGACATCATACGGGAAGAAGAGAGAGGAGCGGAAAATAGTGTTTCTCCCCCGAAAGAGAACTGCTTCTTAACCCTGCTGCTGCAGAAAAATCCCATTCCAACTTTAAGCAGTTTGTACTCCAAAACAGAGAAGTGCGTGATTATACATACATTGCGCAAACAACAACCAACTCAAATCTCAAGCCGGTTGTACCCAAAACGTATTGATAGGTGCAGGCTGAATCAATGTGCGTTTGGATATCACCATCGCCATAGAGGGAATAAAGCGTTTGACCCCAGTCAGCCGGTAGGGCATTTGGGATTGGGTATTGAGGCATCTGATATCCTGACCCGAACCTGTCTATTATTACCAGTAGTGCCAACCATAGACTCTGCACCTGTATTTTGATGGATCAAGATCAGCCAATTTGTCTGCCTCTTGAGACACGCGGGCGTCCTTCCCACACCACACCATTCTCGAGTATCCGCCCACTTGAACCGGATTTCGTATTATTTAATAAACTTGCTTAAACCAGGCTAAAAATATTTCGTACCTGACATGGGTCCCCACAACTCTCTTACCCACGTACAAGGTATGTCGCTCCTACACACACCCAGAAGCGAAGGGACAACTCAAGCTGACGGCAGCGCTACAAAAAAACACAGCAAAGCCGCAAAGGCAGCAACGCCAGCTCGAAAGCCTTCAACGTGCCAATACACATATATTAGGCACCAAACCCTCTGCCCGAAAACAACACAACTATTTATATCCAAGCGGTATTAATCAACATCGCGCGAGTATCGTTCCTCAGCATCACCATCACCAACTCCGATATATCGATGGTATATGTACACCGATCTGCGGTAGTAAGGGGACACACGTTGCTGGTCCTGCGGGCTGAAATGGTCATCCTCACGATAGACAATAAACCGGGGGCGGGTACTCTACCCACAACCACCCCACGCATCCATCTACCCACTCACCCACTAACCCACCCAATAATCCTGATTTTAATGTTGTGTGTAGGTTTTCCACTATCCACCCCCCACCCATCAATGCATCCCTTCCCCCCAAGGTATCGCACCGCACCAATGAGTCGCGGCGGATCATCGCCCACAGCACAAAGCCTTGCAGCGACGTAAACCGCCAAGCGAGTCTGTCCAACTACAGTTAAAAGACTATACCCACGGCTAACGCACACGCCACATCGTCGTGATATTCGTTGTCAAAGGACTTCAGCATTAATAGCGCTTTCCCACTATATACCCTGAAAAGCCTGTATCAGGTATGACTATGGGGTTTTCACACCGTGCGAGGCTCTACGGGCGGGGCAGGAGCCGCGCCGAAGGGGTGGCCGGGAAACACTGCATGCAGCAAGATATCCCATCCGGCGATAGCAAACTCGTCCCGCTGCGTGCTCAACAGCCCCTCTGCCAGCGGTGCGCCAACGACGGGGTCGAGGGGGGTGTGGGGGGGGGGGGGGGGGGGGAGAGTGGGTATTCAGCAACAGCAAATGATCAGGGCACAACGTATATTGCGGGGATCGCACCCGTGTGATCTACTGCGTATGCAAGACAAGCAACGTTGGAGGGGGAAGCAGTCAAGCAGGGCGCAAACACGTAATATTTCTGAATCCGCGCCCCCCCCGGCCACACCAGAAAACGAATCACTTACTTCGAAGGTGTCATCCATATGCAAGTCCGCTCCGTAAGCAGATCTTAGTAGGATACATGTCACCCTTCATGTGACTCGCCCAAAGCCTCACGGCGCTTCGCGCTCGGAGCAAGCAATGTCTTACTGCTCTGTGAAAACCCTATTGAGGATGCATGTGACCGACTATGATGATAATCGAACGGTAAGCGCTTGGATCGCTGTTAGGGAAGTCCAGTTGCGAATTTCCTCATAAGAAATTTGTTGATGTTGAAATGGTGCTCTCAGGCCGATCAAGAGAAGGAAGAAAGGACAGTGCGAGGATGGGGTAGCCACCATCAGTCAGTTCTCAGCAAGATAGACGCTCTACCGCTAGTACTGGGTCATTGTACTTTCCGACCTACAGCAACGTTCCTAGTATGCTTGTTCGTGACTGTTCCTCGAGGCTTGCTCGTGACCGTCCCTCGTTGTTTTCTCGTGAACGTTTTGTATTGCTATCTCTCCGACAACCGACGAGCGAGTACGTACCAGAAGAATTTTCTTGGAGTGTCTTTGTTACGCCGCACATTGACGGTGACGCCCGTATTTTGAGTATCAGGCAATAGCACTGCTGTTATACCAAGTACCTGGTATATAGTAAGTGGAAAGATCGTGTTACTGAGCACTGACTTACAGATGACCATGTTACTGATCAGCGACTCGATAGGCTACTGGATACTGCTGTAGCGAAGTACCAGGTACTAATCACCAACAAACCCGACGTGCTCCGTCCCGGCATTGCAGGGATGCGAGGGTCTATGGTCTATGTCACACGCCTACGGCCGTGCATGGCATGAGTACACCCCCACCCCCCTATCATGTACCCTGACGCGGTTATTTTGCCGCTCTCGTGAAAGCGCGGAAACAAATGAATCATTGGCGGTTACACTTAAATTCGTAAAGCGGCGCAACATGAGGATGTGGGGCGATGACAGCCACTACGGTCTGCACAAGCAACCCGTAGGCTGCAGCAGCACTGCTGCTAAGGGCAGCGTTGGAGGACGTGCTGAAAACAAACTAAACACGGCCAATGACCGAAAAACAAAACAAAGTACAACGGCAAGATATTTACGGGATAAATTCGAAATAAATAAGCCGCCGCGTTTTCATGTCGACGAAGGCTGAACTGTGATTGACCACGCCGAACAAAAAGGGCTTGCGCAAGGGTTCGGTTGTAAATAGAAACAGCAGGCACCGACAATCACACCGTAGTATTGCTCTCTTCAAAGACAACGTATGCTTCCAACGTCTCGATTGCGAGTGTCGTGCATAAAGATAGCCGGTCATCGCATGCTTTGGTACGCACTTGACAGGTTTGTGGTAAACGAAGTACCGAGAAAGCCCCCCGACATCCGCCGCCTCGTCGCGCCAAAACCATGTGCCGCGCGTCTCTGTATGAAGTCGCGACATGCCGCTACTACTGCACGCCAACTTCGTGGGGGTCTTTTGACCATGGTCACACCACTATTGATCAACATTATTATGCTTGCCATCCCATAATCTGCAGCAAGAGATTCACCGCCGATCACTCATAAACCTTCCGAGAAAGAAGAAAGCTTAAGGAAAACAAAAAAAAAGAACCTATGCACGAAGTTTGATTCCCTCCTGCTCCTACTGCCAGCGTAACGTCGTTCGGCCCTTCCTTTTCAGTAACATGCTCATTGTCAATAAGCGCATAGCCAATCGACATGGAAATATTACGACTTATGAGTATTTCCTCTTGTTTCATGCTACGATATTTTCTAAAGCACGGCCTGATCCAACCTTTTAGCCTAACTCTAGGCCCAGGCCCACCGTAAGGCCTCCCAGAGCACGACCCAAGCGCAGCGCGGCGTCGCCGCGGGCTATGCGTCTTCCGAAAAAAATGTGCGGACCATCTCAAAAATCGTACCCGGTACGCAATACTTCCCATACTACCTGGTATGTCTAGTGGTTTGAAAATACTGTATATAGTTACGTACGTGAGTTCGTGTGCACCTGCGTCTCTCTCGAACGTCGTGGTGACCACGTAGGGCTTGATGGGAGGCTTGAAGGGCAGGTTCACCCTTCCAGAAAGCCGCCAACGTACCACGATGTCATCACCATCGGCCACAGTCGAGATCACGTCGCACCTGTGCTGTCCGTCCAGGCATAGATACACACGTCAGTCCTGCGGGGAGGGATTGCTCGCTTCTGAATCTGCGCAGTTAATTAACTTCATAGAGCAGAAAGTCGGCACGACTTCAGTCACCAACAAGTAGTTATTAGTCGGACCAAATAGCTAGTCGTTTCCCGGAGGTGCCTCTATGCGACTTACTGGGTTACCATACTTGTAGGAAGGATTGTTGAATGCGGAATGTATTTTTTCCTGCTTGGGTGGGGCCCCTCGACCGGGGAGGGCAGATTTTACTCGCTTCGCTCGCGTTCAAGTCGGCAAGCCGGCTGGCCAGAAGCTGGCTTAGCCAGCCGACTTGCGGACTTCTGAAGTCATAACATGGTAGTTGGCTAGCTGCACCTACCGATGAGATGTTAGTCATGAAATCCTGCCGACTCACAGTTCTAAAAAGTTTCCTGCGCCAATGTTCACGTTTTCGTATTTTGGTAGGGTGCTTCCATCGCGGGGTTTGGCTCCACATTCTGCATACCTTGTATGACTATGTTCGTATCCGATTTGGGCGGAGGCGGCCCGTCAACCGTCCGTGAGCGGAAGAAAAACACGCGACTGAGGGGACGCTCGAATCGACAAGCACTCAGGTTGACCCTAGAAAATACCTCGGGGAGCTGCTCGCTATATTCGGTGTCGCACAGCAGTATCTGGTGATAATTTTAGTGCAGACGAGCGGCTGAAAAAACGTCAAGTTAGCTGACGCTACGTCGGCGGCTAATGCTTTTTTCAAAAACAAGTAGACCTCGAACAAACAAACAAGACTGTACCTGGTATGTATTTTAAAAAAAACGACGGTACAAAATCAACAAGCAACAACTGTAAGCAATGAACGCCTTAGTTCTAGCTGGGCCGGACGATACGGGATCAGACCCCGGCAGGCAGCAGTGCCGCTTTTCTGCAAACCAACCGGGCGAACTCAAACGTGCGAAGAAATTTGCAGCTGCCGGAAGAGGGGTAACGCATGACAGCAACAGATCGATGAAGAGAGAGAGACAACCCGCTTGGCGGTGGTGGTTTACTTCGCGTGAAAAAATTAGCGGTGGGACGCAAACGGCCCGCCTCTTCCTCCTCCCCCCCCCTTCTCCTTTCTTCCTCCTCCCCATCCCCATCTCCATTTTTTTCCTCGTCTTCATGCCTATCGGGAACAGAAAAGGTGTTCTCAACACAAGGCGTGCCCAACACCCAAATCATTATCGGACCCGCGTTCCCAACCTACTTCGACTACATGACCCCCGTACCTAGACTCCTCTTGGTCGAAAAGCTTCGCGACTCCCTCGGCGTACTTGCCGACGCCGGTAAGCGAAACCTGCGGGTGACGTAACCATAACGAGCAAGCCCCCGGGGATAACAATCCAGGGTCAGCGAGAGAACATAAGGAAGGGCACCAACGCTCAATGAATCGGCTTGTGCTCTATGGCTACTGTAGATTCACCAGAGAATATACCCTTTGTGGGACCAGATCTGCAGCAGGATGAGTGTTGCCATGCAGCACGCGCTGTCGTACAACTCGATAGCCTCGTAGTTCGGACACGTGCTCGAACCTACTGTACGAGTAGAAGCCCGGGCTACTTCCTCTAAACCCGAAGCTGTTGTAGCCAAATATTTCTTGTTTTGTTCCACTTCCGCTGTTGACCTCTAAACGACCGCACCCACGTTTTCGGTGACAAACTGCTCAGACTTGGCGTGTGACAATTATTGCAGTAGTACATGTGTTTAGTCCAAAAAGGGTCAAGGAGAAATTACACATGTCGTCGGCCTCGAGAGGGGACTACGCCGCCTGCACACATGTAAACACGCATCGCACCTGAGGATCCGAGAAGAAGAAGGTTTCGCTGAATAGGGAGGCGTCCACCCGCCCAGTGACAAACCATCCGTTTCGCTGGAGACCCTCGTCGACCGCTGACGCCATTTCCGTTGCGCTCATGCCTCGTCGCTTTTCCTGCTCGCCGACGTTGAACACCTGTAATCGGTCGGCCGAGAAGGTTTAATCTCCCACCAGGTACCAGGTACACGCTGGTTCAAGCATATCACCCCAAGTTTTGTCCGCCACGAATGCCGATCACAATATCTACTCGAGTGTCACTTATTGGGTATCATACTGACCGTCATGAACAGCGGTAGAGGGTGACATACCTCCTTTTTTTTAAGGGTCTAGGACTGGCGCTAGGGGCGAAATTGTGTCCCGACCAACCATATGCTTGTAAAAAGGTCAAAACTAGTCAGGCGTTTCCGTAGGAAGAAACAAACGTCTCTAAACGAACCGCTTCCAGGTACTTAAGACATGTCTGTAAAAATAATTCAGCAACAATTCGAAGTACTGACTGCGCAGGACCACTATCAAGTCATATTTGATATTGAACGCCAAAAGTTGATTATATTCTGAAACTAAATACTTACAAGGCAACCCTTTCTTCTTCACACGTCTACCGCACAAAAGTCCAAATATCCACGAAGTTTTTTCCAGATTGATCCTGATCGTTTGCAAACGTGTTCTCTGAGCCCCGCGAAGCCGTTGATGAATAATTTGCTTTTAGGGGCGGGCTTTCGCCGGAATTTCTGGATCTCTTACGCCATGTTTTAAGCAAGATTTTTTCAGGTTAAAAAATTGGCCCTTTTGCCTCTGCTGCTTGCGACTTAATTTTTGAAGTATTTTAGTGAGGTGCAGATTATTATGCTCACATATGGCAAAAGCACGCATTTTTTTCGTATGATACGGAGACAGCACAAGACGAGAGACCACACGCCATACAATATGAAGACCACGTCGTATTATATGTGTGTGTGTGTTCTTCACATTAAACCGTTCTTCTACTCGTCGACATCCAGCAAGCCCAGTGTCCGTGCTGATTCTTCACCCTAGAAAGATACGAGCTCTGTGGTCACAGACTACGACACAGAGATAACACACCGTAATGCATTAATAGCCTACGTGATACCATGCCTTCGCACTAGGTGCGGCCGACACAACATACATACATACGCCAGCAACCAAAATACACCATAAAGAAAGAGAAGCAACGAAAAAACCAAACCGAAAAAGAACAAGAAAAAGAAACAGAAAAGGAGAAGAATCCCAATTAAATAAATAAAATGGGAAGCCAAAGCTCAGACACATACATACTTACCCCGAGCATGAGCCAAAAGGGACGTGCACGGGGAAAGATACGAGAAGGAAAAAGGGGACTATGCATCCCGGTGAACACTTAACTAAGTAAAAAGAGCAATAGTGAGTGGGCCAAAATACGCTCGTCACCCACCCACTATGTAGTACTTCTTTCATAAGGATAAGAAGGGAAAAAAATCAAAATGCATACCGAACGGCCGCAGCAGTTGGCGGTACGAGTAGCAAAGAAACGTCCAACCTATTAGTCGGCCTGGTACCTTGCTACCCTATCTGCGGTCTCTCTGCTACTCTCTTCTACCGCGGTTTCCCTTCTACTCCTCCTGTTCCCCCCCCTGCCCCCATACACTTGTACGGTGTTCCCTCTACCCCTCCTGCTGTTACCCCTCCCCCCATTCCCTCTAACACTACCTGCAGCGGATGCACGGCGCTGTCTACTCAGCTTTGCCTCAGCCTCGTGCCACCTGCCCATGAACTGTTCAGCTGCTTCGAGGATTCCCCGGTACCACTTTCCCGTCTGTTTTGCTGCAGTGGGCCACAGTGCGGTCCCAACTCCAAAGACTAAGGGGGAGTCTTCCGTTGATCCCTCTGTGGCTTTGAACACTCTAAGGTCCTCAGCAATTGCCCTAGGCCAAGTCTTAGGCTGCCCGCCTGGTTTCGGGCTACCCCCACCAGCGATCGTCCCGAACATCAACCGACTGGGCAATCGCCCCTCGTGTTGCCGCACCACAGCCCCCGCAAAGAAGAGTCGCCGTTTACGGATGGTCGTTTCGATACTTTCGCATCGTGTTATCCTGAGCGCCTTCGCATACGAGAGGGTGGTGTGGTCGGTGCGTAGTCGGCGCTGGAAACCAATGACTCGCAGAAGGACTTCGTGGTGGGCTGATCGAAGCTTGGCGAAGTGGTCCGCATTGAGGGTCCACGTCACGCAACCGTACAGCAAGGTCTCAATCACCTCGGCCTTCAGCATCCGGACTTTCAGACTAAGCGGTGCGTTCGTCCTATCGTACAGTTCCGGACCATACCGTTTGAGGCATGCCCGCATCAGACGGATTCGTCGCTCGATTTCGAAGGAGAGGTCAGCGTTCTCGTGGATAATGCCTCCTAGGTACAAAAACTGGGTCGTCTGTTTATACTTTTGGCCTGCAGCTTCGATCGCGAGCGGTGAGGTGGTAAACGTCTGATCCGGTGTTCGTAGGAGCATCGTCTCTGTCTTCTTCTCGGATACCGTGAGACCTACTGCTTCGAAGACAGTCACGATGACTGTCATCATTCTCGCAAGGCCTTCCGCCGACTTCGAGACTATTCCTGCATCGTCTGCATACAACATGCCCCACACAGCCCTTTGCACGCATGCCAACGGTTCCTCTTTTCCGACAACCCTGTCCTCTTCGAGATGAACCAAATCCCTTACGATGCATTCGTCTTTGCTGAGGCGTACCAGCACGATGTGTATCGCAGCGGCGAAGAACACGTTGAACAGTAACGGCGATAGTACGCAGCCTTGCCGCAGTCCCTGGGTTACATTGAACCAGTCCGAGTGTTCACCGTCATCCGCACGCCCGCGAGCCCGCATGCCTTCGTGAAAATTGCGAATGATTGTGAGCATCTTGGTTGGTACACCAAGGCGTGTGAGTACCTCCCACAACAGTTCTCGGTCGACAGAGTCGTACGCTTTCTGCAAGTCGATGAAGCACATGTACAGGGGGATTTTCTTCTGCCGCCCGAGCTGCTGCAACCAGCAGCAACACTGCTGCCGCTGTACGAAGCATAAGCAGGTACCTCGATCGTACTCGTACATTGAAAAAGTGAGAAGCGCGCCACCCCCACCATCGCCCAACACGTGCCGCCTCTGCGCGCTCAGCTCTTTCAACCCCAAGCGAGAGGAGCTGCCCGCCAAAGCTCGTCAACAACTCCTGACGATGGCTGGCATCCACCGCATCGTCCCTCCAGCAGCTGTACTGGTGTGTCGTAGATGAAGTGGGGTTCTCGTAAGTGGGATACGAGTACTGCTGCTGGGGGGCGTGTGTTTTTCACTATAAATCGTGTATTCATATAAAAACCAATATAATGGCTGAGATCTGAGAGCGCAGTTCACAATCTCTGCGAGCAACCTTGATCAAACTGGAGCTCAGAATGCTCAAAGTCGCCGTGTCAAAGAAATATTACATGATTATGCAGAAAGAAAAAAAAAACACTTTCGGTCACGGGTCGGCGGGGGTTCATGGAACACGCGTGCCACTTTTCCTACAAATTTCAGGGTATCTCCAAAATCACACAAACACGCCGGGGAATTTAGATGGGTATGAATTCTGGGGCGGTACTACTGTATGCTTGAAGCAGCTCGTACCTGGTACGTACAGGTACACATGTACCTGGTACCAAGTACACGGTATGTAGACTACAGTAGCAAGCAGAAGCATCATGTTTGTTGTTCGCTTTTTTGGTGCTTAGCCATGCTGCATATACGTATCATTGCATCATAGCAGCACTGAGTAGGTGTGTGTTGTCTTCATATTTCTACCCAACAACATCAGTACACCCAGTGTCCGTCCGGATTCTTTATCCTGGAGACCTGGTACTAATTAACCTGGTATGTGGTCTGTGAGACAGAAAAAAACAAAACGAAAGTAACCGCAAGTGAATGGGCGAAACAAGCGAAATGTCAACTTACCGGGTACAACAACACAACGACACGAGCCAGACCAGAAATTGAACAAAAAGACAACAAACCAGTAAAAAAAAAACTGAAACGAAATTTAGTACAAGTGATGCAAAGAGATCAGAACGGCTAAAAGAATGCATGCTCAAGAGCTCAAGAGGAACAGATAACTGCTGCACGGACGAAGCAACACGAATGAGAGGAAGATACCGGCACGGCGGGGGGGAAAGCGCGGAGGGCAAGGAAACAAAGTGCACTGTGGTATCATAATGAGGTGTGCAAGCGCGAAGCTTCCAAGAAAAAAAGCCTCTTCATAACGGATGGTAAGAGAATAGGGTGCCTTGTGTGTGGGTGTGTGTGATTCAACATTTTTTTCGGCCACGTTTGTGCACTGCGCTCAACGCACACGGCACTAACGCCAGTCCCGGCGTGCTCTGTGCACGCACACAAACTAACGAAACCTTCTCGTGCTGGTCCGGTTGTAAGTCGTTCAGAGTTGATCGAGCTAGGTGCGGCAAAGTGTGTATGCACGTGGCTGGGCCACGATTAAAAAAAAAAAAAAACAGAACCGTAAATATTCAGACCCTCGGGGGGGGTACCGCAACATATTATACGTGAATCGATTATTTATTTTCCGGATTCGGGGAGACGAAATATCATGAGGGTTTTTGTTTTGGGAGTTTTATGTAACGAAGCCCAAGTCTAGGAGTACTCGTAGGCAGTGCTTGTCCACAGCAACGTGCGGGCCATGTCCGTGAGACATGCTGCACGCGGTATTGTCAGGTCCGCCCTCCTACTGATGAGGGGATGGAGAAGCAGGAGAAGCCCTGCTGTAGACGTCGTACAGCATTAGTAGTGATGGCACCTGCTACGACAAGTTCTGTTGTTGGACACGTATATAACGGGTTGTTAGACTTTTCGTCTTCAAACTACGCCGAATTTCGAGTTGGGGAACCAGGAAAAATACAAAACAAAATCGAGTACGTGTACAAAGGGTACAAAGGGTTCAAGGGTTAGACCGACAAGCCGAGCGTACCACGACGCTGACCCTGGCCTCGTGTGCCCTGTTGCTGCTACTGCTGCCTCCACCAGGTGTGCTGCTGCTGACGACTTTTACATACAAGTATACACGACCGCATAGGTATTAGGTAGATAGATGTTCGTCATGTTGGTTCAGCACAACAATCCGTATTCGCCTACCATGATGCATCGCAGTTTTGACGACTGCAGGTACTGAGGTCGCGCCTCATTACGACCATTGCTATTAATACTAGTAATTGGTGGTAATGAGGCGCGACCTCAGCAACACTTGCAGTAGTCAAATCTGCGATGCATCATGCTGGGCAAACACGGATTATTCTGTTTTGTGCTGAACCAACACGAACGAACATCTACTGCTGCTGTACCCACTACCTATACGCCGTCGTTGGTGAATCTCATAACAGTAAATATTCTTGGCATCATCTCCTGGTCTTGAAAAACACATGAACACAGACAGCACAGCAGTACGGACACACCTGTAACAAATACCAGGTATTGGATTTTGTCATGTGTATCCTGGTATTTCCACCTCGAAATCCGGCATAATAATTTGAAGGCGAAAAATATGTGCTGCTGTGTGACAACAGAACTTATTACTTGTATTCGTATCGTATCTCTCGGGAATTCAAGAATCGGCACGGACACTGACCCGTTATGCTGGATGTCGACGGGTGGAAAGAACAAGAAGACAAATAAAACACACACCTGACGTATTTTTTTCTTTTTTCCAACAGCAAGTGGTTTCTGGTTGAAATTCGGCACAATTTGAACACGAAAAATCCGCATCTGAAATGATTTGTCCAACTGAAGGGGCTTCTTTCTCGTAGCAGGTGCCACTACATACTTGCTTATCTACAGCAGCAGTGTTTCTCCAGCACAACAAAACAGCAGCAGCAGTATAGCAGTGGGACGCACGAGGCCAGGGTCAGCGTCGCTGTACGTTCGGCGGCTCGGCTTGTCAATCTAACCCTTGAACCCTTTGTACACATCTACAGCAGCAGTGTTTCTCCAGCAACAAAACAGCAGCAGTAGCAGTAGGACGCACGAGGTCAGGGTCAGCGTCGCTTGTCAATCTAACCCTTGAACCCTTTGTGCACGTACTCGATTTTGTCCTGTGTTGGTTTGGAACAAGAAATTCGGCATAATAATTTCAAGACGAAAAATCTGCACCCGACATGCTCTGTCCAACAAGAGAGACAACTTCTAGTAGCAGGTAGCAGGTGCGTCACCGCCACTACTGATGTACGACATCTACAGCAGAGCTTCTCCAGCAGCAAAACAGCAGCAGGAGTAGCAGTAGGACACACGAGGCCAGGGTTAGCGTCGCAGTACGCTCGGCGTGTGTGTGAACCCTTCGTACATGTGTTTCCTGGTTCCAAACAAATAATTTGAAGACGAAAAATCTACAAACAACCTGACGTGTGTCCAACAGAGAGCTTCTAGCAGTGCCACCACTACTACTGCTGTACAACAACTACAGCAGGTCTTCTCCTGCATCTTCTCCGTTCCCTCATCAGTAGGAGGGTGGACCTGATAATACCACCTGCAGCATGTCTAGGGGACATGGCCCGAACGCTCGTTGCTGTGGACAGGCACAGTGTGCCTACGAGTACTCGTAGAGCTGGGTTTCGTTAGGTAGAACTCAAAAAGCAAAATATTGGTGTTTGGTTGGTTCTGTGTTTTTTCAACATCATGGCCCAGCACAAACATGTGCCTACACACGTTGCCGCACCTAGCTCGACCAACTGTGAACGACTTACCACCGCACCAGCACGAGAAGATTTCGTTTGAGTGTGTGCGTGCACAGAGCCCGCCGGAACTGGAATTGGTGTTGTGTGCGTTGAGCGCGGTGGTCAAACGTGGACCAAAAAAAATGTTGAATCACACACACCCACACCCACACACACATACAGAGAAACTCAAAACACGGCACCCTACCCTCGTACGAGCCGCTATGAAGAGGCTTTTTTTTTCTTGGAAAAATCTAATAAAAAAAAGGCTCGCACGCTCTGCGTGCTTCGCGCGCCTCATTACTAGTAATTGGTGGTAATGAGGCGCGACCTCAGCAATACCTGCAGTAGTCATATCTGCGATGCATCATGCACAACATTTGTGCTGAACCAACACGAACGAACATCTACTGCTGCTGCTGTACCTACTACCTATACGCCGTCGTTGGTGTATCTCATAACCGTAAATATTCTTGGCATCATATCCTGCTCTTGAAAAACACAGACAGCACAGCAGTATGGACTACGGGCACACCTGTAACAAATACCAGGTACTGGATTTTGTCGTGTGTATCCTGGTATTTCCACCTCGAAATCCGGCATAATAATTTGAAGACGAAAAATATGTACTACTGCTGTGTGACCACAGAAGTTATTACATGTAGTCGTATCGTATCTCTCGGGAATTCAAGAATCGGCACAGACACTGACTGGTTGTGCTGGATGTCGACGGGTGGAAAGAACAAGACGACAAATAGACACACACCTGATACATATTTTTTCTTTTTCTGTTTTTCCAACAGCAAGTGTTTTCTGGTTGAAATTCGGCATAATTAATTTGAACACGAAAAATCTGCATCTGAAAATATTTGTCCAACAGAAGGCGCTTCTTTCTCGTAGCAGGTGCCACCACTTGTACTGATGTATGTACGACATCTTCATACAGCAGCAGTGTTTCTCCAGCAACAAAAAACAGCAGCAGCAGCAGCAGTAGCAGTGGGACGCACGAGGCCAGGGCCAGCGTCGCTGTACGCTCGGCGGCTCGGCTTGTCAATCTAACCCTTGAACCCTTTGTACACATCTACAGCAGCAGCAGTGTTTCTCCAGCAACAAAACAGCAGCAGCAGTAGCAGTAGGACACACGACGCCAGGGTCAGCGTCGCTGTACGCTCGGCTTGTCAATCTCACCCCTTGAACCCTTTGTACACGTAGTCGATTTTGTCCTGTGTTGGTTTCGAACTCGAAATTCGGCATAATAATTTCAAGACGAAAAACCTGCACTCGACGTGCTCTGTCCAAGAGAGAACTTCTCGTAGCAGGTAGCAGATGCCACCGCTACTACTGATGATGTACGACATCTACAGCCGAGCTTCCCCAGCAGCAAAACAGCAGCAGCAGTAGGACACACGAGGCCAGGTCAGCGTCGCTGTACGCTCGGCTTGTGTGTGAACCCTTCGTACATGTGTTTCCTGGTCCCGAACTCATAATTTGAAGACGAAAAATGTACAATCTGACGTATGTCCAGCAGAGCTTCTTCTAGCAGTGCCACCACTACTACTACTGCTGTACAACAACTATTATACAACAGATACTCTCCTGCTTCTCAGTCCCCTCATCAGCAGGAGGGTGGGCCTGCAGCATGTCTCGGGGACATGGCCCGAACGCTCGTTGCTGTGGACAGGCACAGTCTGCCTACCTACGAGTACTCGTAGAGCTAGCTGGGTTTCAAAATATAATGTGTTGTTGGTTCTGTGTTTTTTCAACATGGCCCAGCACCAACATGTGCTTACACACGTTGCCACACCTAGCTCGAGCTGCTGTGAACGACTTACCACCGCACCAGCACCAGGAGGTCTCTTTTGTGTGTGCGCGTCCACAGAGCCCGCCGGGACTGGAATTGGTGCGGTGCGCGTCGAGGGCGGTGGTCAAACGTTGCCCAAAAAAATGTTGAATCACACACCCACACCCACACACACACACACACATACAGAAAACCTCAAAAGAAGGCACCCCACGCTCGTATCCGAGCCGCTATGAAGAGGCTTTTTTTTTCTTGGAAAATTCCAAGAAAAAAAAGGCTCGCCCGCTTTTTGCGCGCTTCGCGCGCCTCATTATAATCTGCTGGCACGATATGTAAGTTCAAGACATGCGAGGGAAACAACTAAAAAACGAAGAAACGGCGGTGGTGACTCACGTCGTCTGTTCGTATCTCTCACCAGATCTTCTGCCTGCGGCGAGATTCTCTTCTCCTCGCTGCTAGGTAAAAATTTGCCAAGAAACGCAGTGAGAGGATCCGCAGAGTAGTCCACCCCGTCGCCTTCCCCTTCACCACTGTCCCCCTCTTTCCTCCCCGCATTACACTCCGTCAACGGTCGAAGACTCGTGCTCGAGAGGTGGCGAGCGTTCGATGCCATCGCTGCTGTGGGTGACGATGATAAGGACGGTGATGTTGCACGGCAGTTGTTGGGGAACCTTTTTCGCAGGGTCTGCGCTTGTCGCGAGTGTGCCATCGGCTGGGAAAAAAGGAAGGAGGTGCACTCTCGAATCAAGGAGGCATACACGAGGGCAGTGGCAAACTTTGCCATGGTACGTTGTGGGCTGAATGTGTCCAAACAAGCAGAGATGCACCAGATATGTAGGAACACAGAGCCCGGAACATGCGAGGGCGCCTGCGGCGAAAACGGGGAGTGCCACACAATTTTATGGCGTTATGCAACCAACCGTTACATTCGTTCGAAACCGCCTTTGTCGTGTGCAACTACTGCTGCTGTGCAACGTCAACTTCAGACTGCACGCTTCGAAAGGACAAACATTATCGTCTCCAATCTCCAGTCTGCACGTTCCACGGTCACGGTGGTAGAGCTCGTGTCATATGTGGTAGAGCGTACAATATGCCGACCGTCGGCTCTGGTGGTAGAGCAGGCACAATTTTCGAGTAGCGTTCGAGTTTGTGCGTTGAAGACTTTTTTCTATGTGAAAAAGTACAACAACCAACAACTGCAGCAATGCTGCTGTCGTTTTCACTCCTACTGCAAACGATTGGAATAGACTTCGTCCGCCCGTCGACGAGTCGACGACGTAATACATACGGTTGGATATGACGTTCCAGATATAACACGACAGGGGCGCATTTTCATACGGGTCGACTAATAAAACAAACCTAATAACAGCAGCAGCTTGGTCGTCGTGTCGCCGACACTGCCACCAAACTCAAGAAACCATAATAATACCAGGTATATTATATCATACGTCGTATGTACCTTGTGCAACTCGCGCAGCTGCTGTCTGTTTGGTGGAGACATCGCAGCCGTTTGCAAGGAGGACACGTATACTACGATGACGAGTACAGCAGTGTATTAAATAGTATACGGTCTTGAAATTTTCGCTGTATCGATTCCCATCGAGAACAAGGTAGAACGGCGTTGGCAGTCAACGCGCGACGGATACCTGTGACCAACTCCCGATGAGGGTTTACACGCTTACACTATTTCGTACCTGGTAGGTCATATGGCCTGCCACATCAGGTGTAACCCTCCATTCACCGGGCGAAACTTATTCCTATCTGAGTTAAGTAAATATATTTAATGTCACGAAGTCGCGAATCTAAAAAGCGCCAAATTTTCTCAAATCGTTGTTGTGTTATTATTAATATGAAAAATACATACCAGGTAGGGCAGGTATGATATTGCGTGTAATAAGTAAATGTAGGCATTTACAAGAGCTTCGCGTCGCGAGCGGAACCGCCCGCTACGCTCGCTCACGAGGAAGAAGAATGAAATGGAAGCGACGGTCCAAACAATTAGGTGCAAACAGGCGATTTGCAAATGCCAAGAGCTCCTTGCTCCATCCAGGAAAACAATAACCCAAACACCGTATGCCGTACGTATACGCACATGCCCCAGGTACGCCGTAGGGTGCATAAGTTCTTCTTTTGATACGAGTATGCTGTTATGTGCAAAAGAGAAAGCACAGCACCGCACAGCAGCACCGCAAAAAGTTGAGTATCGACCGATTGGTTGAACTCACAGCTAACATGGCAAATGAAACCGAAAAATTCGGAAAGAAAAAAATCTCCGTCCCCTCTCGTGTAATAACTGTCTGCCTGATTGGAACACCTTGCACCAGTCCAAAAGAGAGAAATCGAACATCAGAGCTCCTCTCTCAGCTTCGTACGCCGCCCGTCCCTCTCGCGACCACCTCGTCACCGATTCGGTCCGGGTAAGGCTTTCCTCCCTCTCTACCACAGTGAACTCCGTCGCCCACGTCGCGTGAAGCCCGGTGCTCACCGTGGCCCTCGTTCGCCAGGTCGACTATGTTCGACTTTACTTTGCAATCCCGAACGACCCTTACAGACTCTTAAAATATCAGTTTGTAAAACTGAGTCTCAGCTGCGGTAATTGCAATCTTGTCTGTCTGTCTGTCTGTCTGTCTGACCGCAGCCACAAGGAAACTCCAATCCTCGCAAAATCTGGTCCCAAACCGCCCCCAACGTTGACGTGTATACCACGTAAATCGATAGCGGACACACTTACAAGCAGCCTGGGCCAACTCTCAGGTTCAACGGAGCCCTGCGCCTTGAGCTACGCGACTCAGCCTCACCGGGGGGACAGTCGCTTGTAGACACTCGTGCCAAAGTCGGTAGGAGCGACGAAATGTTTCGCAAATTGGCTACAGCGCATCGATCGCAACAGAAGTGGGATCACCTTGCAGAACAATGGCTCGCTCAGCGTGGTTGGCTAACGGCGTTTGTGAGATCGTTGTCCGCCGTGCGCAAACGGCCGTGCAAGGTCGCTCTTAGCTGCATGTCGAGGGGTGGACAGACCTTGATAGTAGATCTTTACGGGGGTTTTGTGTTGGACACCTGAAGCCGAACCTCCGACCCGAACCCTAACACTAACCCGAACCCGAACCCTATGCCAGTGGTCAGTGCTGGGATGCTGTGCTTGTTAAGACTCTAGGTTGGCTCGGCCGGCGTGGATGCTGAGCTTGGGGAGACTCTAGGTGGACTCGGGATGACTCGGGATGCTGTGGCTGGGAAGTACTCGAAAGTTGATTAAGCCGCGTCAAACATACCCCTAGCCAATCAGAGTGCCTAATTTGCTACCCCAGGAAGATCTACTATCAAGGTTTGTCATTGTCTTGACCCATGGGGTTTGCAATATATTCTGTGACGTTTTTCGGCGGGGTCGCTTCCTGCTCTACAGTAAATCGGAGTATAATTATCAAACAGCAAATACCTGGCACCTGGTAGCCTGGCAGGCAACAGCAGCGACAGCATCAGCAAACTACTATGACCGGGGACCATAGTAGTAGGACCAAAAATTGCTAGTCAAAATAGGGAAGTATATAGGTATTTGTGTGTACCGTAGGTCCTATTTACTACCGGTAAGTTGTCTGTACAGACGGTTTCAACGTTGTGACGCGCATCGCTTAAGTAATGTATTTAGAACTGCGAAAACCGATTAAATCGATCCCAATCCTGTCGTACTGGTGGTGGTGCAGGTGCTCGTGCCGCTGTGGTGCTCTGCGACTGGTAGCACCTCAATTGAAACGGAATTTGTTCCTGTGTCTCCGGGGTCGTCCCTGGTTTGTTGTGTGCCCGGAGTCTCTGCCGGCTGGCCGCAGTTGTCACCTGTTCCGGTCCTGCCGGCGGGATATCTGACGTTAGAGGACATACATCCAGTGTACAGGCCTTATCCCAGACACAGAATCTGACGACTTGGGTGATCAGCTTTTCATATCGAAAAATGGCAAGCTCTCTGAATTCAAGATGTTGTCCACGACAACAAACAGCAGCAGAACGATCGATGAGTAGGATGGTGACACAACTGTATAGCGTCGTTGCTTCGCGCGCGACGCGCGGTCAGCGGGCGGTGCATCTCTCCGTGTCCAGACTACAGTCGGCTGCCGCGGGTTTGGGCCTAGAGACCAGGAGAAGCGCACTCGTCGCGCACCGCTCGGTGGATACGTACTCGTAGACTACAGCAGCGGCACAGCAGCAGCAACAAATAAATATACCTGAATTTCAATTTAATTAATTCGTATTGAAAATAGAGGTACCGCCGGTAAGCTCTTGCCCCCTCAGCCCTAGAGCATGCATCCACCTCATTTCTTTGAGCCCGTCATCTATACTAGTTGATCTTGCCCGCCACCGCGCGGGTTGCCCGTGGGCTGAGTCTCTGTCGAGATCGAGCGTCTATCGCGTATCGCCGCATCAGCTGAAATAACTCTACTTTTCGCCTTTATTTGTATTTTGCGATCCTCGTCGTATGTTTCGGTACTCGCAAAAATAATAACCCAAAATTGCACTATCGTAGGTCTTTTACAACAGCAGTTATATATAATCGATTACTTTCTACTTTTCGCCTTTATTTGTATCTTGCGATCCTCATCGTATGTATGTTACCGTACTCGCAAAAATAATAAACCGGCAGCTAAAAATACGTCTATCTGTCGAATGTCTAACAATACACAACAAAAAATGGGATTTTTTCAGGTTTGGGAGGATACCGTAGGACGCCGGCGGCAAGCTCTTGCCCCCTATATAGACATCGGCGTCCCCGGTGGCTTGGTAAGTGGTCCGCGTGCCTGTCAAGATCAATTTCGTGGGTTCAAGTCTCACTGAGTGCATGCTCATAGGGACTTTTTCTTGCATAAAAAATTGATAATCAGCGGAAAGCGCGAAAGCGTGAGTTGGCTACATTCGATGAAAATCGACGAGCGGTGGGAATGCTGAACCCTATGCGCGACAAAAAATAAAGGCACGTACCGGGGGGGAGAAGGGACGACACCTGTGACCACGGCTTGTCCAGAAGATCGTCGAGGGTAAAACCTCCTACGAGTGGGCTGGAAAGTAAAACTGATGGATAAAATAAATAAATAGATAAAAAAAATAGAGCATGCATCCACCTCAGTTCTCATTTCGCCAACAGCAACTATTTCGCGGTACAGAGATCTCTTGTCAATCTGCCGTTTACTTGTTGTAATAAACAGCCGACATGTTTTGCTTTGGCCAAGAGAGCGTCGTCAGCTTTCTGACTGATTGTTGGAGATCTCTCCCCGATCATGCCTCGTTTTTCATTGGCCAACAGTCTTGTATTTTGCCCTGCAACCCCATTACACCTCAATGATATCGATCCCATTGCTGTGGTACTGGCGCGGGTGCTCGTTCCGTCTTCGTGTGCTGCTGCTGGATATATGTCCCCACCGAGTACTATAACAAGTGGTACCGATAGTCAAGAAGTAGACGCTCTGCCTGAGCCAAACACAGCACTCTGGGGTTCCGTCTGTGCTGGTCCCGACCGGCCTCTCCCGTCACTCTCAACATCTCCACCTGCGACTTCACAAAAAAAGAGACAAGCAAACTGAGAACAGCGCTCGAATGCATTTCATCGAGGGCAATAACAATATTCTATCCAATTCCACATATGAAGGCCAGACAGAGCCCATTCGTGCTTCCCTCGTGTCTCGAGGCACACGCGACGCCTAGCCACGAAAACGGCGACCGCGCTTCTTGCAGCCTCCCCTCTACCCGCCAGCACCCGCTGACACCCGCGACGGTGCCGGGCTCGCCCGCGGTGCCGGGCTCTGAGTACACGCACGCACCCGAAACGAAAGAAGAAAAAAGGAAAAAAAAAAAAAATGAAAGTGCAAGAAAAAGGGACAAAATAAAGAACCGCAAGTAATCGAAGGAAGCGGTGTCCAAGTGGGAGCTCTGAGAGGCAGGGATGTATCAACCGAGTACGCTCAGAGATCGAGATAGCTGTAAGTAGTTCTATATAGTCAACTTAAGTGCGTACAGATGCATATGCGTCATGTATAGTGAATACCGATAAATATATACAGATACCAGGGTATGTTTTTATCCCCATCAAGAAATGATTTTTTTTCGGCACACAAGTTAATTAGTTGGTTATTCTCATGTTTGACCATGGATTACATCGTTGGGAGTTGCTTGCTGTACCAGGATTGGTGGTGTCTTTGCTTCCATTGCGGGTGATCCTGAAATAAAGAGTTGACTCTATGTCGACGGCTGTTGTTTTTCATAATAACAATAGCCGTCGACTGAAGTCAACTGATTGAGGTTTATTTTCGGATCGCCCGCAACAAAAGTCTACCAATCCTGGTATAGCGAGCAACTTCCCAGGATGTAATCCATGTGTCAGGGCTCGTAACCTCGAAAACAATCGAAAAAAAAAAAAAGAAAAATGGACATGACGATTGATTCGCGACATTTTTTTTTTTTGACATTTCAGAAACGTGACGAGACGCCAGTTTAGTCACGAGTGAATGCCACGAATCGTGATTTTGAGCGTTCGTTTAGGAGACGCTGGCACGCTCAGGAATGCGTCGTCAAGTACCCGCGCGTAGGCGTTTCGGCAACATATACATACGACTTGGAATTAGAGCAAGGGATTTGCAACCACGATTCGTATTTCGTGGTTGTAGAATGTTCGACGCAAATATACGAGAGTCCTAAGCTTTTAAGCCCATTTTTGCACTTTTTTGGGCCCAATAAGTTACTATTACGGGGGTCCATAGTTAACGGGACCAATTTTTGTTAGCAAAAATAGGCAAATATATAGGTTTTTATGTACATCATAGGTCCTGTTAACTATGGACCCCCGTAATACCCATCATGGGAAGGTACTTTTGCGCCCAGAAGCATCTGTCACAGCGGTTTTGCCAAAGATCCGAGGGTTCCCAGAGAAGTGGGTGTAGTAATCGAAGGGGGGTGATGTGACTAAACCCGGAGACAAACCCCTGCTCGCATGAAAAGGTGTGCGACCGATGCAGCCCATAACCTCTCGTAGCTCCCTACGTAGCCTTATTACTACCCTCGGCGCTAAAATACTCCGAAAGGGCACCGGTCAGGACAGCACATACGATGGCTCACCAACAAGGACCGCAGGCTGCGTGGTACAATAGTCAGTCTGTGCATGAACTTGGGCAGAGTGTGAGCGTGGCATGTACGCCCAGCATAGAGCGAACTAGAACTCTGGGAAATAATACAAACAATGGTGTGAAAGCAGGCGCTTGTTACATGGTACCGAAAAGGACCCCGGAGCGGTAGCTCGTATCATGAGTGCTATGCATGCAGGAATTGTGACTGCTCTCTCAGAACTGACACATACATGCCACGAGACTGTGACACGGTGAACAATCCGTTTTAGCACCGACTGCCTGTACGTAGCTCCGCGGTGGCACCAATCGGGGCTTGAACTATCGCGAGCAACAGAAACAAACAATATCCACTAAATTTAAGAGGAGCTATGAGCGCCGTGCCCAGGCAGTGTCCAGCAGCACTTGTTTTTTGCAGACAGCAGGCCCGCGTCTTTCGTTAGTCGCAGCAGTAGGTGGCTTGACCAGCCGGCAGGGACGCTAGGAACTGCTCTAAGCAAGCGTCGTCCTATCACTGGCTACCTGCTGCCGGCGCGGTGGTGCCAGCAGTTTCCAGCTTCGGGAAGGACATTTCCTTCTTGTATGTACCGTTGCCTTTTGGTTGGTTTGTTGATTTTTTTTTGTGGTTGTGGTCTGATCTTACTGTAGTACGCTTCGTGGACGGAACATGTAGAGCGGGTGAGATACCACAGCAACTCCAGCTCACCGATGGACTTGCAACCCACCGGTGTGCCGCGAGGAGTTAGGGGTTCCCGAGTTTTCACCGTAGTGTTGATGGTACAGCCACTGCAGCGGGTGGTCGTCGTAGAGACTATGGCCTACTGTGGTAACAGCGGTTCCAGCTTTCTGGAAGGACATTCCCTTCTGGCATCTACTGTGGTCTTTTGGTTCGTTTGTTTATTTGTTTTTATTTGTGTGCGTGGTCCGATCTTAGTACACCCTTCATGGGCGGAACATATGAAGCGGGTGAGAGACTACAGCAACTGCAGCTCGCTGGTAGACTTGCAACCCACCGGTGTGCTGCGAGGAATTGGTGGTTCCCGAGTTTTCACCACAGTGTTGATAGGACAGCCACTACAGCGGGTGGTCATCGTAGAGACGATAGCCAGCCCTGGAGCTGTAAACCGGCTGTGCTGTGAGAGGTGTAGCACGAGCGATCGAGGACTGAGCCCGCCCCCTCGAGTGGAGGTTACGCAATAGGTGTCGATTGGCTGAGCCCGAACTGGATGAGTTTTTGTAGGCGCGAGTGAGCCGCCTCACGCACACCTCTCATCCGTCTGAAGGGAACTGGCTGGGGAGGATAGAGCCCGCGGTCCCGACAACGCATCACACTTTTGTCCACGTTTTAGCGCCAAGCTTCCTCTAGGCCTCGCACAAGGGGGTGAGGTTGCTTAGCCCCTGGTCAACCCTAGAGAAAATCACCTATAGATACTATGTTTAAGAGATGACACGCAGCAGTAGTGAACCATAGCTTTGGGTAAAGATGGCGACGGCGCTTGCAGCGTGGGGGGTCAGAACTGAGCCCGTAGCCCCGAGAGGCTTTCGGTAGACGATGATCAGTGCGCCTTCTGATACCCTACCCGGGGTCGGGAGGGGTACACCCACGGGGGTCCCGCTTCTGCAGGCCGGGAGGGGTATCGTGTGGGTGTGCGAGTGCTGAACCCGTCACCCCGAAGGGGGTCGTACGGTAGGCCTTGCGCAGCCGAGCCCGGACTTGTTTGTGTTCCGGTATGCACGAGTGCGTTCGTCCCATTGTGTGGGTGTGCGAGTGGTGATCCCGTCATCCTGGGGGGGGGTCGTACGGTATAGGCCTTGCACAGCAGAGTCCGGACTTCTTTGTGTGCCGGTATGCACCAGTGCGTTAGACCCACGCATACCCCTCAGGCGTCCAACGGCAGCTTTGTTTCGAGGGTTTATCCGGCAAGCTGCCGCGACGCCTCGTCTCTTTCTAGCGCGCTACCGCCCACCCTGCGTTACATGGGCCTTGCAAGCATCAGTCGAGGGTGGGGCGACTGGTCGCATTTCACCACTAGATTTTCCCCGTACGTGTCACAATAAAGCATAAATACGAGGGCACCGCATCTAACTATACAACAGGGTGATGACACATTCCATGCAAGCGTATCAGAGCAGCCACACCTACGAAACAGATAAACACAGAAGCACAGCAACAGGATCGCACTGAACGCGGGGATCAGCGGTACGGCGAGAGACAGACGACATATTTGTAAACCTACCTATACGTGATCATATCGTTGCACACATTTACGTATTATAAATGTTAAATATCCGGGCACCCCGCTGGGTTTACAGTATTCGGCAAGGCGGCAACAACGTGAGGCAGCGCTTGCAGCAAGGGGTCTGGAGAAGTGAGAGAGCGGAAGGTAAAGGAGATGAAGGATAACATTCTTAAGCTGATGGTGCAGCCCACTGCACTAAAAATCCTTGATTCTGCTATCATCCGCGAGCATGATGTCGCTCATTCTCGCACGCCTGCTCGATGCTCGCCTGTACACGCGGGTCTGTTTGTCGTACGTTACGTAGAGGCCTCTCTGTCGAGAGTGGTTATCGTGCCCGATAACCAGTGTACTGGCAGTATACAGTCTGGAATATCTGGTTGTCGCTCAGGTGCGCAAGTGATATGGTTGTGGGTGGGCTGCACCACGTCACGGTCAACTGCCCGGGCATACGTGTGCACAATTAGGCAACCAACCCACGAAATAACTCTAGCATGATGCTTGATCGGCCTCCATGGATCGCCAG
The DNA here is from genome assembly GCA_031763025.1 of Macrocystis pyrifera. Classification (NCBI taxonomy): domain Eukaryota; class Phaeophyceae; order Laminariales; family Laminariaceae; genus Macrocystis; species Macrocystis pyrifera. The sequence goes on from JASSKH010000003.1 coordinate 17,468,729, forward strand.
TTAGGTGTGCAACACGCTTTCGTTGTCTATTAACAAACGCCCACTCTGTTGGTTTATCTAAAGAGCTGATGCTCAAGGTAGCAGCAGGTCCCGAGGTCAGCGGAAGGAACTACTGTACTCTATGCTTGCTTATAGGCAAGCTGGAGGCAATCGCTAGTGATCACACCCATGTTTACCCGTAGTCAAATAAACGCCATGATCCCGTGTGACCGTGGCACGCCGGTTTTTTTTTTGCAACCAACTCCAGAGTTGCTTGTGATCAACCTGGAGATGTTTGCTAGTAGCCACGGCCACGTTTTGCCGTGGTCTATTCGACTCAACGCGTGCCTGTGATCAAGCTGGAGGCGTTCAAGTAGTGAACGCACCTATGTGTTTCCGTGGTCAACTTCAATCCGTGATCACGTGTGATGATCGCACGCCTGTGATTTGCTATCAACTCCATGCTTGCTTGTGGTCAAGCTGGAGGTGGTCGCTAGTGATCACATCTACGTTTACCCGTAGTCAAATAAACGCCATGATTCCGTGTGACCCTGGCACGCCGGTTCTCTACAATCAAGTCCAGTAGCCATCCTGGATGTGCAATCTGGTGGCCGCAGCCATGTTGTGGCGTGGTCCAATCGACTCCACGTTTGCTTGTGATCAAGCTGGAGGCGTTCAAGTAGTGTCTTTCCGTGGTCAACTTCAATCCGTGATCCCGTGTGATATCGCACGCCTGCGATTTGCTATCGACTCCATGCTTGCTTGATGCTTGCGAATGATCAAGCTGTAGGCGTTCGCTAGAGATCGCACCCCGATTTACCCGTGGTCGATAAACGCTATGTTCCCGTACATTTAGAGCTTCTAACCCTAACCCTAAACGCTATGTTCCCGTACATTTAGGGCTTGCTTGCTCTTTGCTACCAACTCCACAGTTGCTTTTGGCTAAACCGGAGACGTTAGCTAGTGGCCACACCCGTGTTTATCCGTGGTCTAATCTAACTTAATGTCTGCTTGTGATCAAGCTGGAGTCGTATAAGTAGGTACTGCACCTAAGGTTTCCGTGGTCAAATTAACTCCGTGATCCCGTGTGATCATGCTACACCTGCTCCTTGCTCGTCATGAGTTGGGTGCCTGTTTATTTCATGGTCAATCGACTGCATGCTCATATAACCTAATAATTTGGCATGCGAGCAGGTATGCTCGAAGCTTGTTGACACGGGCGTATGTACAATATTTTTGCATATATTCTACGTGGGTATGTATCTGAGAATGAGAGCCGACACCGCGCTCCGCTTACGAATGCCCTAGTTTCCCGCCGCCTGCCCGCCGTACATCATCGCATCGACCGACCGCGTAGATATATGCTATGTATGGGTAGGGTGATATGTGTTTGACTATGATACGCGTGGGGTATGTTATTAGGTGCTTGGCGGTAGGTTTGTGTGCTGCAGCAGCCGTGCGGTGATGAGGTCGGAATAATATATTTATGAAGGAATCGTGGTAATGACATGTTCCTCGCGGCCAACGTTCATTGTCTAATTTAGTCATACGTACAGGATTGGCGATCGACGCCGGCAGTTCTTCGCGCTTCGGCAGACGGTAAGATCGCTTGCAGTACCATCAAACGATTGCGTGGCTGGCATAGATGCGGGGACCAGCATTGTGGCGAATTCTTGCAGATTTATTTCGTGTCAGGAGGAAACAAGAGTGATCGGGTTACAAGTACAAATTTGGTACGGCATTTTACTGTGAACTGCGCACCATGTCAATTTCAGCGCGGTTTAGTGCAGGTACACTAACACCCATACCACATATTTTTACATCCTACGGTATACCAGGTAGGGAGTGTAGATTGGGAGGTCGCGTGTATGGCGTTGAGGGTAGCACACTAAACAAACCTTTACGCTGAGACGTCCGGATTATATTTGTAATACAATAGCGTTTCACGCGCAGGAGTGGATCGTTAAATATGTGTCAACTCGATAGTCGAGTATTGGTGTTCGTTGAGTACCGGCGCACACGCTTCTTTGCTAGGTGACAGAGCCGCGAGGCCCACGGTCTCCATCTCTGTCACTTTCTTCCCCTTCCTCTCTCTCCGCCTCGCCGAGGATGGATGCCGTTTGTTTTCGCGCCGCGTCGGTTGTCGTGCCCGTTCCTGCCCTTCCACGCGTGCTCCTGCCCCCGCGTCGCCCCTCTCTTTCTTTTTCCCCTTCTCTGACCCCTCCCTCTATCTCTCCCTTTGCTCTCGTCCGGCTCCGGTGACCAATGCACAGGCGCGCGTTTCTCTCGCGCTTTCCTTGCTCTCTCGCAGTCTATCTCTACGGCGCAGAATCCGGAATCGAGTACGGCAGCACGTGCCACCTGCACACTGGCCATTGTTGTCGCCGGGGAGAAGGGGGGACTCCCTCACGGGAGGCATCAGACCCCCTTGCCGGTAGTTTGCTCGAACTCTAGGGGCCGTGAGTTATTTAGTCGAGGGTATTTGGAGGATTTGTGGGCTTCCTCACGGGAGCCATTAGACCCCCTTGCCGACAGTTCGCTCGAGCTCTTGGCGCCATGCCTTATTTTGGCGAGGGTGTTTGGAGGATTTTTCGGATATGGGGAGGACAGACGCTGAGGGGGGGTCCTGTGGTGTTTCGTCATGTGTGGTTAGTGGATGTTCTGTTTGTGTTATTTCCGATGTTTTTCCGAGATGTGGTTTGTGGATGTCTTTTTTGTGGTTCGGGGGTGTTGTGGTATTGTGGTATGCCCCCCCGTGTGGCTTTTGGATGGGTCCCCGGCGGGGGGGGGTGTTGCGTGTGTTTTTTAGATGGTCTTGTCTGCGCTATTTCCGGGTGATTTTTGTGTGAATTTGTAGATTATGTTGTTGTGCGTTTTCAGTTTTTTTTATGTGTTTTCGTGTGGTTGTTGGATGGTTTTCCCGGCATGGGGAGGAAATACGCTGGGGGGGTTGTCGTGGTATGCCCCCCTAGTTTTTAGGATATTTGTATTGGGTGGTTTTTGAATGTTTTTTCCTGACGTGGGGAGGACAGACGCTGGGGAGGGGGCCCTGTGGTATACCTCACTGTGTGGTTTTTGGATATTCTTCTTGAATGTTTGAGATTTTTTCCTCGCGTGGTTCATGGATGTTTTTCGTATGGTGTGGAGGTGTCGGGCATGCCTCCCTGTGCGGTTTTTGCGTGTTATGTTTCGGAGATTATTGGAAGTTTTTATTCGTGTAGTTCGTGAAAGGAGTAGGATACCTCCTGTTGGATATGCTTTCTTTTGTGTGATTTCTAGATACTTTCTGTTGCCGAGGTTTTGTTCGGTTTCGTGGGTTTGATTTTGTCTGGTGTGTATTTCATACTTCTTTTTGGGTTGTTTGTTTCAAAACAATTATGGGCACGGGAAGAACGAACGCCGTTGGGTTGTGAAATGCCTTTAGAAGTTTTTTGTGTGGATTTGGTGGACGTTTTGTCTGGCAAACGGATGACAGACGCTGCAGGGGGGATGGCATGGTGTTCCTCTCTGCGTGTCGCGGGTTTTTGTTTGTTTTGGTTTTTGTTTTTTGTTCTCATCTGTTTTTTTTCTGGGGTTTTGTATGTTTTCTTTTAGATGACTTGTTCTGGCATAAGGAGGACAGACGCCGGAGGGATGTCGTGATATGCCTCCCGGCGTGGTTTTTGTTGGTTTCGCAGAAGCAGTAGCATGCCTCCCGGTGTTTTTTTCTTCTTCCTTTTTCCTCTTGTGCGATCGCCGCCGGGGTCAGGAGTTCCAGCTGCAGGGGGGTGGTCGCTCCTTACCAGTAGCACTCACCCTCGTACAATCGTTGTTTTCGTTTGATTGTTTTTCTTTTTATTATCTTATGGATGTTTTCTGTTGGATGGCGACTTTTTCTGGTATGGGAGAGACAGACGCTCGAGGGGTGTCGTGGTATGCCTCGTCGCGTGGTTTGTGTTGGTTTCGCGAAAGCAGTAGTATACCTATCGGTGGTTTGTTCTTTTTATTTTTGTTCTTGTACGGTCGCCGCCTGGGTCAGGAGTTCGAGCTGCCGGGGGGGGGGGGGGGGGCTCCCTGCCAGCAGCACTCACTCTCGTGCCATGTTTATTCTCCGGAGATCGAGAGTCAGGGCGGCGCCGTGCCTGCGAGGGTGGTCGTGGGCGTGCAACTGTTCGCCCGAATCGATTCATGCGTGCTGGCTTCAGCGGTTCGGCGTCAGAGTTGAACCGATCTCTCACACCGCAAGGATTGTTATGGAGACGGGTTAGCGCAGTTCGGCGCAAGCGGGCGTACTTTGATTTCTTCTTTTTTACTTTTTGATCTCACGGGGGGTTTTGCAATTCTGGAGTTTGGTAGGATTGACTAGATTTCGTGTGCTGTCCATGCACGAGGCGGGAGCCCCCTGTTCGAGATCGCAACCGGGAGGATCCGTAAAGAAGCCGCGCGGTGGGCGTCCAGGAAGTTCTTAATCTTATGAGCGCGTCTTGTTCACCGCGATAGTCAGGCGGCGCATGAGTGAGCATTCTGAGGGTTTTTTTATCCGAAAAAAGGCGAGGTTCTCTCTCCTTAGTTTCGGTTGACGTAGTGTATTTCGGATCCACCGCTTGGGATATCGCGTGACTGCACTTGTCCGGCCAATTAGCGAGGGAGGATGTTACCGCGGTTTTTCTAAGGATCCGAGGGTTTCCACAGAAGTAGCATGGCCTGTAGGGTTGATTCGTTCGTTTTTCGTTTTTTATCTTGCGCGTGTTTTCGCAATTCTGGAGTTTGGCAGGGTTGACTGGATTTCGTGTTGTGTCACTACACGCAGGCGGGAGCCCCCTGTTCGGGATCGCAACCGGGGAGGCTCCGTAGAGAAGGCGCGCGGTGAGCGTCCAATAAGATCCCTATCTTCAGACGGCGTCTCGTTTACCGCGTTAGTGAGTCAGGCGGCGCATGAGTGTGCTTGCTGGGGAGGGGTTTTCCTATCGGAAAAGGCCGGGTTTTCTCTCCTTAGTTTGGTTGGCATAGTGTATCTCGGATCCACCGCTTAAGATATCACATGGCTACCCTTGTCCGGCCAATCAGCTGGGGAAGATGTCACAGCGGTTTTTCCAAGGATCAGAGGGTTTCCAGAGAAGTGGATGGGCGTAGTAGTCGAAGGGGGATGATACTATTAAACCCGGAGATAAACGCCTGCCTGCACGAAAAGAAGTGCGACCGATGCAGCCCACAACCTCACGTAGCTCCCTACGTAGCCTTGTCTTTATCCACGGCGCTATACTACGCCCAAACAGTACCAGTCAGAACAGCGCTTACGATGGCTCACCAAGAAGGCTGCGTGGAACAGTGGTCAGCCTGTGCATGAACTTGGGCAGAGTGTGAGCGTGGCATGCACGCCCAGCATAAAGCGGGCTAGAACTCTGGCAAATAAAACAAACCATGGCGTGAAAACAGGCGCTTGTTTCATGGTGCCCAAAGGACCCCGGAGCGATAGCTCCTATCATGCGTGCTTTGCATGCAGGAGTTGTGACTGCTCTCCCAGAACTAGTACATGCACGCCACGGGACTGTGACACATCTTCGACGACGACTCCCTAAGATATATATATATATATATGTATATATATCATCCGACTGGAGAACAACAATATTTTAGTGAAGGCCGTTTCTTCCATCAGTGATAGTCATTGTGCTATGCTCCCTTGCGTAAAATGAAACATTTTAGCGTTTTTTGCGAGCTTTTTGTGCTACTCGCTCGCAACTTCGCATACACGAAAACACCTCATGAGTCGTTTCTCGCTGCCTACGACTAAGCTCTCACGGACCCCATCATGAACATCCCTCGATTTCGCGGGCGGTACCTCCTTGCGAAGAGTTGTAGCTGTCCGCAAGTGAAGTGCAAACGTTCAGTTGGGGGTTGTTTTTTGTCTCATTTTGTGCACCCCAAATTCGACCAATTTCGACCACTGGGGGCACCTCTTACTCGAGATGTAGGCCTCTGTTGAGAACCTGCGGGGGGTCAATCTCGAGAGAAGCACAAACTGCTGAGATGAACCTCTAATAAGTCACCGTCACTCTCCGGTGAGCACGAACCGGCCGAGGTTCTAAAGCAGCGTGTTAAGATTGCGATGTTTTTTCTGTTCCAAGGAAATATCTACAGGTTAGCGTGACCGGAAACTTCGGGACCAGGGGACGCTTGGGTGCCAGCGTCCCTTTAGGAAGTACCTTACTAACTGGAACGCATACACATACACTCGCACACAACAACAGCTTACCGTGAAAACTGAGAGCATCGTCGAACAAAAAAAAACAGAGGAGGACGTCGTACTTAACCTGTACGACACTAGTGCACCCGGCTGGAGGTGGCGTACTGTAAAGTGGACTACTCGCCGTCATTCAGCCGGCCTCGATACAACATCCTACAAAACAGAACACCAATAAGAAAACGAGCACTGCTTGTAAGAAAGCCACGCTGAGATTTACAAGAATATTACGAATTCGGCAGTCGTTATACTGGTTTTAGCGTAGAACGCACCTATTTTCATGTGATGAATACGACCAGGACCAGCTTTCCACCTGTTTCTTACTGTCAATGCTTATCCTGTATGTACTGTACTACTCGAAATTGTTGTTTTGTGTCGAGGCCTGTGCGAAATGTCATTCCCCTCGCCGTCGATAACGTTCTTGCCGATGTCGATCAACCCCCTTGCATTCCGCGCTCCTTGCAAGTGATGTGCGATAGTTAGCGGGTTTGAAAAGCAGTGGAACGGTGAGACCTAAATGACTATCCATCAAGGCGGAAGTGTAAGGATCGTCGTTCCTTGTATTTCAGTCCAGCGTGGTACGAGAACAACATTTTGTACTCGCAGTTTTCCTATTGGCAAACAAAAATGAAAAATATCTTAATTGGTGGAAAACCCCTTGTCGGCAGGTGTCTTGAGCCGAGGGAAGCGATTCGCTAATTCTGGCGATCACTTGAATCATTGGGGCGCCTTTTGAGCTGGATGAAGCCAGCGATCCTACAGAAAATCTTAGTCCGCAGATCCGCGCCGCCCAACCTAAAATCTCTTGAAAACTAACAGCAACGTTTATATGTTACCGCTTCCACTAGCGTACATAGGCAGTTCACGACAGTTACAAGTATCCACCAGCGCGGGGTCTTAGCGAGGGCTACCTTAACTTGCTGTAGTACGTAGACGATGCATCGACTACCGATTACATCGCTGGTACCGTTCGCTGTCGTACAGAGCATTTTTAGAGTTTCAACAGCGGAGGAGCTAACCGTGCCACTATGTAAACACATCGAAAACTCCCACAGGCGTACTCCGGTGCTCTATTCTGACGCACAATCATGCGCTGCTTCGAGAGAAGACAGTGCCCACCATCTGGTTAACCAAGCGACACCTTGCTCTCGCTCTGCTGAAGTTCAGATATCACTTTTCTGGCGGTACACTTCCACTGCACCGCCTCCAGGGCCGGTTGGATGTGATAACAAGGCGTGTGTTGGTGGTCGACGAAGTTAGGTCATCAACGCACGAACTTTTGACCGGACCGGTACGACGGACGCTCGCCTTGACCGCCGACGGATTTTTCATCACCAAACGCGCAGCGAGCGATACATAACGCAAGTAAGGCAAAGGAAGGTGGTGGTGGGGTCATTGCCGGACTCGCCGAGCGCTCACAAACCGGGTCACATTGGTTCCATTGACTATAGCAGTTAATTCGTCAAGTGAAACGCATTGCTTGTACGCCCACGCATGATACGAAAGCTTGCTAAAAAAAAACGGAAGCGCGGTAACCCGCAAAGAGGGCATTTGCATCAAACCTAAGAAAAAACAGTTTATCGAGCTGGATATTGTGCACGGCATAGCGCAGCTACTCACCAAGATCCAGCCAGCCTCGACACGGCATCATTATAATCGTTGTGTTCCTGTCGAGGTTGACGTTGAGTGCCGATTCCTCCCGCCATCAATATCACCCCCGCCATTGTTCCTCAGGCCACGTGCACAGCGCGATTCCTGTGGCAGCACTTTTCATAGGCCTAGCGTTAACCGCTCGGCGATGGAGCCAGGAGCAGCCTCGGTAGTCGATCATTGTCGTCGCAATCGTAGAGCGCATGCTCTTACGCTCCAACGGTGACCCAGGAGCGAACCTTTCACCAAACACCGAACACTCCGCGTGCACTGTGACACACTATCGTTTCGAATCCGTCGCACAGCTAGGCGGTACTTCGAGAGGGAGCGCACGATACGGTCCAATATAGGCATCTCCTTGCTCTCGCCTATATAGACCTTCAGTCAAAGCACCTCCGGCACAACACGTCTGCCACACCATTTCCAAGGCCGTCTTGGATGTGATGTACACGCGTGGTTCCGTCAGCACACCTACAGCGGATGTGCTGTACGTACTTTCGACTTGCTTTCGACCGGTGCGGTACGGTGGGTGCCGGCCTCGACAGACGGTGGAGATTCATACCGGTAGGCATACACGTGGTGACACATAAAAAAGAACAAAGCAACGGTGGTGGTCAGAGCGATACCGAATTAAATCTTGGTAAGAGCTTAAATTACAAGTCACATGACCCGCCACATCTCATGTGGCCTTCTGTTTGTCGGACGGATCAAATTACCGGACCACAGATGCACCCAACAAGACTACCCCGAAACCAGTTGTGAGCAACTTCGAGCAGAAATCCCTACAGAGGGCATTTGCACCACACTTACAATGGCGGCGCATCCGACTTCATGATGTTTACGTCAAAGTACAACGCTCATCGCCGTTCAGCCAGCCTCGGTACGATATTGCACGGCGAAGCGACATTCCACGCAGTACGATATTCCATCCAGAACGCCCCCTCTCCAGCAGATGGTGATTAGTTGGCGTCCAACAAAACATCGCACTAACCCTAACTGCGGCGGGAGTCCAGGGAGACGTCGAGGTAGACACCTGACAGGTTACCCAGTGATCATACGCAGCTCGCTGGATGGTCCAAGTAGCTTACCCAGTGACGAACCCAGTGGCCTCCGTGATGTCGTTTCCCACGTCAATGATCAACAAAGAGGCTACAGATGACATTTCGCGACACTAAACTAGCCTAGCCTTCGTACCGATTGGAAAATAGGCTACAAACCAGCGGGGATTCATTTCACCAACCGGTGGACGCAAGCAGAGCAAAAATAATAATTTCACATCTCACCTGAATGCCGCCGGGGTGCAGGTAAAATGCTCCCTCTTCGGCAGATGGTGATTTGTTGGAGTCGAACGAAATCTCCCACTAACACTCACTCCGGCGGGAGTCCAGGGGGAAGTCGAGGTAGAGACCTGGCGGGTGACCCAGTAGTCATGCGCAGGTCGCTGGGTGGTCCGGGATGGAGTAGCGTCCCCAGTGACGAGCCCAATGGCGTCCGTGAGGCCGTTTCCCACTCTGACGATCAATAGTGAGGCTGCAGACCATATTTCGCGAGACTATGCGATCCTAGCCTTCGTACCGGTGGGGAAACAGACTGCAAACCAGCGGGAACTGGTTTGGCCAACTGGTAGAAGCAATCACAACGGAAGGCATAATTTCACATCTCACCTGAAACCAGTTGGACCACGTACAACGCCCTCTCTTCAGCAAATGGTGATTGGTTGAACGTCAACGAAATCTCCCACTAACACTCACTGAGGCGGGAGTCCATGGAGTCGTCATGGTAGAGACCTGGCAGGTGACCCAGTAGTGATACACACGTTGCTGGGTGGTCCAGGCTGGAGAAGCTTCCCCAGTGACGAACCCACTGGCGTCCGTGACGCCGTTTCCCACTTTGACGATCAACAGTAAGGTTACAGACCACAGTTCGCGAGACTAAGCTAGCCTGGCCTTCGGATCGGTTGAGGAATAGACTACAATTCTGCAGGAACTGGTTGGCCAACCGGTAGATATAGGCAGAACGGAACGCATGATTTCACATGGCACATTAAACCTGGGGTTACAGGTAGAACGGCACCTTTTGAGCAGAGGGTGATTGGTTGGCGTCGAACGAAATCTCCCATTAACCCTCACTGCGGTGGGGGTCCTGGGAGACATCGAGGTAGAGACCTGGCAGGTGACCCAGTAGTCATACGCAGGTCTCTGGGTAGTCCAGGGTGAAGTAGCTTCTTCCGTGACGAATCCAGTGGTGTCCGTGACGGCGTTTCCGACTTGGACGACCAACAGTGAGGCTACAGACTACGGTTCGCGAAACTAAGCTGGCCTAGCCTTCATACTGGTTGGGAAATAGACTACAAACCAGCGGTAACTGGTTTGGCCAACCGGTAGTAGCAAACAGAACGGAACGCTCTCTACGCAGACTACAATTCACGAGACTAAGCTGGCCTAGCCTTGATACAGGTTGGGAAATAGACTACAGTAGCAAACAGAACGGAACGCTCTCTTGCACATCTCACCTGAAAGCCGGGGTTGCGGCTTAGCACCACCTTTTCAGCAGATAGATGATTATTGGTTGGAGTCGAACGAAATCTCGCACAAACACTAACTGGGGCGGGAGTCCAAGACGACGTCGAGGTAGAGACCTGGCAGGTGACCCAGTAGTCATACGCAGGTCGCTGGGTGGTCCAGGCTGGAGTAGCGTCTCCAGTGACAAACCCAGTGACACACGTGACGCCGTTTCCCATTTTGACGGTCAACAGTGAGGCTACAGATCACATTTCGCGAGACTAAGCTAATCTAGCATTCGTACCGGTTGGAAAATAGACTCCAAACCAGCGGGAACTGGTGTGGTCAACTGGCAGAAGCAAACTGAACGGAACGCTGTTTTTTCACATGTCACCTTAAACCCGGGATACACGTACAACGCCCCCCTTTCAGCAGATGATGCTTGGTCGGCATCGAACGAAATCACCCACCAACACTAACTGTGACGGAGGTCCAGGGAGATATCGAGGTAGCGACCTGGCCGGTGACCCAGGGGTAAAACTCAGGCCCTGAGTGGTCCAGGCTGGTCTAGCTTCCTCAGTGATGAGCCCAGTGGCGTCCGTGACACCGGTGCCCACTTTGACGGTCAACAGGGAGGCTACAAGCCACCTTTCGCGAGAAACAATAAGCCTAGCTTTCGTACCGGTTCGGTAAAAGACTTCGAACCATCGGCGACTGCTTTATCCAACCAGTAGAAACAAGCAGAGCGGAACAGCATATTTTAAATATCACCTGAACCCCGGGCTGGCAGGTAGAACGTCCGCTCTAAAGCAGATGGTAGTTGGTTGAGCGTCGAACGAGATTTCACGACAACCTCACTGTGGCGGGGATCCTCGGAGACATCGAGGTAGAGACCTGGCGGGTGACCCAGTAGTCATACGCAGCTCGCTGGGATGTCCAGGTTGGAGTGGCGTCACCGGTGACAACCTCAATGGCGTCCGTGAGGCCGTTTCCCACTTTGACGATCAGCAGTGAGGCTACATACCACATTTCGTGAGACTAGGCTAGTCTAGCCTTCGCGCCGGTTGGGAAGTGGACTACAAACTAGCGGGAACTGGTTTGGCCAACCGGTAGAACCAAAGAGAATGACATGCGTGATTTCACATGTCACCTGAAAGCCGACGTTGCCGGTAGAACGCCCCCTCTTCGGCACATGGTGATCGGTTGAGCGTCGAATAAAATGGCCCAACAACCTCACTGTGGCGGGATTCTTGGGAGACGTCGAGTTAGAGACCTGGCGGGTGACCCAGTAGTCATGCGCAGCTCGCTGGGTGGTCCAGGCTAGAGTAGCGTCCCCAGTCATGAGCCCAATGGCGTCCGTGAGGCCGTTTCCCACTTTGACGATCAACAGTGCGGCTATATACCACATCTCGCGAGACTAAGTCAATCTAGCATTCGTACCGGTTGGGAACTAGACTATAAACCAGCGGGAACTGGTTTGGTCAACCGGCAGAAGCAAACTGAACGGAACATAATATTTCAAATCTCACCTGAAAACCGGGGTTGCAGGTAAAACGCCCTCCCTTCAGCAAATGGCGATTGGTTGGGGGCGAACGAAATGTCACCACAACCTCACCGTGGCGGACGTCCTGGGAGACGTCGAGTTAGAGACCTGGCGGGTGACCCAGTGGTCATACGCAGCTCGCTGGGAGATCCGGGCTGCCGTAGCGTCCCCAGTGACGAGCCCAATGGCGTCCGTGAGGCCGTCTCCCACTTTGACGATCAACAGTGAGGCTACATACCACATTTCGCGAGGCTAAGCTAGCCCAGCCTTCGTACCGGTTGTGAAATAGACTACGAACCAGCGGGAACTAGTTTGGCCAACTGGTAGAAGCAAGCAGGACAAAAGACATTACTTCAAATGTCACCTTAAAGCCGACGTTGTAGGTGAAACTCCTCTCTTCAGCAGATGGCGATTGGTTGCGGTCGAACGAAATCTTCCACTAACCATCACCTCGGTGGGCGTCAAAGCAAATGTCCGGGTAGAGACCTGACAGGTGACCCCGTAGTGGTACACAGGTCGCTGGGTGGTCCAGGTTGGACTAGCTTCCTCGGTGACGAGCCCAATATCGTCCGCGAGGTCGTTTCCCAGTTTGACGACCAACAGTGAGGCTACATACCACATTTCGCGAGACCAAGCTAGCCTAGCCTTCGTACCGGTTGGGGAATGGACTACAAACCAGTTAGACCTGGTTTGACCAACCGGTTTAAGCAAACAGAGCAAAAGGCATGATTTCACATCTCACCTGAAAGCCGAGGTTACACGTAGATCGCCCTCTCTTCAGCAGATGGCGATTGGTTGCGGTCGAACGAACTCTCACACCCACCTCACCGTGGCGGGAGTCTTGGGACACGTCGAGGTAGAGACTTGGCTGGTGACTCATAGGCCATACGCAACTCGCTGGAATGTCCAGGCTGGAGTTCCGTCCCCAGTGACGGGCCCAATGGCGTCCGTGGGACCGTTTCCCACTTTGACGATCAACAGTGAGGCTACATACTACATTTTGCGAGACTAAGCTTATTTAGCCCACGTGCAGGTTGTGAAATCGACTACAATCTAGCGGGAACTGATTTGGCCAACGGGTAAGAGCAAGCAGAACGAAAGGCATAATTTCGCATGTCACCTGAAAGCCGACGTTGCAGGTAGAACGCCTGCCGTCAGCAGATGGTGATCGGTTGAGCGTCGAATGAAATCTCACAACCACCCACCTGTGGCGGGAGTCCTGGGAGACGTCAAGGCAGAGACCTGGCGGGTGACCCAGTAGTCGTACGCAGCTCGCTGGGTGGTTCAGGTTGGAGTAGCGTAACCAATGACGATCCCAACGGCGTCCGTGGGGCCGTTTCCCACGTTAACGATCAACAGTGAGGGTACATACCACATCTCGCGAGACTAAGTCAATCTAGCATTCGTATCGGTTGGAAAATAGACTACAAACCAGCGGGAACTGGTTTGGCCAACCGGTAGAAGCAAACAGAACGGAAGGCGTGATTTCAGTTGTCACCTGATCGCCTGGGTTGCAGGTAGAACGTCCTCTCTTCAGCAAAAGGCGATTGGTTGAGCGTCGATGGAAATCTCGTAACAACCTAACTGTGGTGGAAGCGCTTGGAGACATCGAGGCAGAGACCTGGCGAGTGACCCAGTAGTCGTACGCAGCTCGCTGGGATGTCCAGACTGGAGTAGACTCCCCAGTGACGAGCCCAATGGCGTCCGCGGGGCCGTTTTCCACTTTGACCATCAACTGTGAAGCTACAGTACATACCACATTTCGTGAGACTAAGCTAGCCCAGCCTTCGTACCGGTTGTGAAATGGACTACAAACCAGCGGGAACTAGTTTGGCCAACGGGTTGAAGCAGGCAGGACAAAAGACATTATTTCACATGTCACCTTAAAGCCGAGGTTGCAGGTAAAACGCCTCTCTTCAGCAGATGGCGTTGGTTGCGGTGGAACGAAATCTTCCACTAACCATCACCTCGGTGGGCGTCAAAACAAATGTCGGGGTAGAGACCTGACAGGTGACCCCGTAGTGATACGCAGGTCGCTGGGTGGTCCAGGTTGAACTAGCTTCCTCGGTGACGAGCCCAACATCGTCCGCGAGGTCGTTTCCCAGTTTGACGACCAACAGTGAGGCTACATACCACATTTCGCGAGACCAAGCTAGCCCAGCCTTCGTACCGGTTGGGAAATAGACTACTAACCAGCGAGAACTGGTTTGACCAACCGGTTGAGGCAAACAGAACAAACGGCATGATTTCACATCTCACCTGAAAGCCGAGGTTACACGTAGATCGCCCTCTCTTCAGCAGATGGCGATTGGTTGCGGTCGATCAAACTCTCACACCAACCTCACCGTGGCGAGAGTCTTGGGACACGTCGAGGTAGAGACTTGGCTGGTGACCCATAGGTCATACGCAACTCGCTGGAATGTCCAGGCTGGAGTTCCGTCCCCAGTGACGGGCCCAATGGCGTCCGTGGGGCCGTTTCCCATTTTGACGATCAACAGTGAGGCTACATACCACATTTTGCGAGACTAAGCTTATTTAGCCCACGTGCAGGTTGTGAAATCGACTACAATCTAGCGGGAACTGATTTGGCCAACGGGTAAGAGCAAGCAGAACGAAAGGCATGATTTCACATGTCACCTGAAAGCCGAGCTTGCAGGTAGAGCGCCTCGCGTCAGCAGATGGTGATCGGTTGAGCGTCGAATGAAATCTCGCAACAACCTCACTGTGGCGGGAGTCCTGGGAGACGTCGAGGTAGAGACTTGGCTGGTGACCCATAGGCCAAACGCAACTCGCTTGGATGTCCAGGCTGGAGTTCCGTCCCCAGTGACGCCCCAATGGCGTCCGTGGGGCCGTTGTCTACTTTGACGATCAACAGTGAAGCTACATACCACATTTTGCGAGACTAAGCTTTTTTAGCCCACGTACAGGTTGTGAAATCGACTACAATCTAGCCGGAACTGGTTTGGCCAACCGGTAGAACCAAAGGCATGATTTTACATGTCACCTGATCGCCTGGGTTGCAGGTAGAACGCCTCGCGTCAGCAGATGGTGATCGGTTGAGCGTCGAATGAAATCTCACAACCACCTAACTGTGGTGGGAGTCCTGGGAGACGTCGAGGTAGAGACCTGGCGGGTGACCCAGTAGTCGTACGCAGCTCGCTGGGTGGTTCAGGTTGGAGTAGCGTCACTAATGACGATCCCAACGGCGTCCGTGAGGCCGTTTACCACGTTAACGATCAACAGTGAGGGTACATACCACGTTTCGCGAGACTAAGCTAGCCTAGCATTCGTATCGGTTGGAAAATAGACTACAAACCAGCGGGAACTGGTTTGGCCAACCGGTAGAAGCAAACAGAACGGAAGGCATGATTTCAGTTGTCACCTGATCGCCTGGGTTGCAGGTAGAACGTCTTCTCTTCAGCAAAAGGCGATTGGTTGAGCGTCGATGGAAATCTCGTAGCAACCTCACTGTGGCGGGGGTGCTTGGATACATCGAGGTAGAGACCTGGCGGGTGACCCAGTGGTCATACGCAGCTCGCTGGGTGGTCCAAGCCGGAGTAGCGTCCCCAGTGACGAGCCCCATGGCGTCCGGGAGGCCGTCTCCCACTTTGACCATCAACTGTGAAGCTACATACCACATTTCGCGAGGCTAAGCTAGCCCAGCCTTCGTACCGGTTGTGAAATGGACTACAAACCAGCGGGAACTAGTTTGGCCAACCGGTAGAAGCAAGCAGGACAAAAGGCGTGATTTCAAATGTCACCCTAAAGCCGAGGTTGCAGGTAAAACGCCTCTCTTCAGCAGATGGCGATTGGTTGCGGTCGAACGAAATCTTCCACTAACCATCACCGCGGTGGGCGTCAAAGCAAATGTCGGGGTAGAGACCTGACAGGTGACCCCGTAGTGATACGCAGGTCGCTGGGTGGTCTAGGTTGGACTAGCTTCCTCGGTGACGAGCCCAACATCGTCCGCGAGGTCGTTTCCCAATTTGACGACCAACAGTGAGGCTACATACCACATTTCGCGAGACCAAGCTAGCCCAGCCTTCGTACCGGTTGGGGAATGGACTACTAACCAGCGAGAACTGGTTTGACCAACCGGTAGAATCAAACAGGACAAAAAGTATGATTTCACATCTCACCTGAAAGCCGAGGTTACACGTAGATCGCCCTCTCTTCAGCAGATGGCGATTGGTTGCGGTCGAACAAACTCTCACACCAACCTCACCGTGGCGAGAGTCTTGGGACACGTCGAGGTAGAGACTTGGCTGGTGACCCATAGGTCATACGCAACTCGCTGGGATGTCCAGGCTGGAGTTCCGTCCCCAGCGACGGGTCCAATGGCGTCCGTGGGGCCGTTTTTCACTTTGACGATCAACAGTGAAGCTACAAACTACATTTTGCGAGACTAAGCTAGCCTAGCCTTCGTACCGGTTGGGAAATAGACTTCAAACCAGCGGAAACAGCTTTGGTCAACCGATAGAAGGAAACTAAACGAAAGGCAACAATTCACACGTCACCTGAAAGCTGGGTTTACAGATACAACGCCCTCTCTTCAGCAAAAGGCGATTGTTTGAGCGTCGAATGAAATCTCGCAACAACCTCTCTGTGGCGGGAGTGCTTGGGAGACGTCGAGGCAGAGACCTGGCGGGTGACCCATAGGCCATACGCAGCTCGCTGGGATGTCCAGGCTGTTGTAGCGTCGCCAGTGACGAGCCCCATGGCGTCTGTGAGGCCGTTGTCTACTTTGACGATCAACTGTGAAGCTACATACCACATTTCGTGAGACTAAGCTAGCCCAGCCTTCGTACCGGTTGTGAAATAGACTACAAACCAGCGGGAACTAGTTTGGCCAACCGGTAGAAGCAAGCAGGACAAAAGGCGTGATTTCACATGTCACCCTAAAGCCGAGGTTGCAGGTAAAACGCCTCTCTTCAGCAGATGGCGATTGGTTGCGGTCGAACGAAATCTTCCACTAACCATCACCGCGGTGGGCGTCAAAGCAAATGTCGGGGTAGAGACCTGACAGGTGACCCCGTAGTGATACGCAGGTCGCTGGGTGGTCTAGGTTGGACTAGCTTCCTCGGTGACGAGCCCAACATCGTCCGCGAGGTCGTTTCCCAATTTGACGACCAACAGTGAGGCTACATACCACATTTCGCGAGACCAAGCTAGCCCAGCCTTCGTACCGGTTGGGGAATGGACTACTAACCAGCGAGAACTGGTTTGACCAACCGGTAGAATCAAACAGGACAAAAAGTATGATTTCACATCTCACCTGAAAGCCGAGGTTACACGTAGATCGCCCTCTCTTCAGCAGATGGCGATTGGTTGCGGTCGAACAAACTCTCACACCAACCTCACCGTGGCGGGAGTCTTGGGACACGTCGAGGTAGAGACTTGGCTGGTGACCCATAGGTCATACGCAACTCGCTGGGATGTCCAGGCTGGAGTTCCGTCCCCAGCGACGGGTCCAATGGCGTCCGTGGGGCCGTTTTTCACTTTGACGATCAACAGTGAAGCTACATACTACATTTTGCGAGACTAAGCTAGCCTAGCCTTCGTACCGGTTGGGAAATAGACTTCAAACCAGCGGAAACAGCTTTGGTCAACCGATAGAAGGAAACTAAACGAAAGGCAATAATTCACACGTCACCTGAAAGCTGGGTTTGCAGATACAACGCCCTCTCTTCAGCAAAAGGCGATTGTTTGAGCGTCGAATGAAATCTCGCAACAACCTCTCTGTGGCGGGAGTGCTTGGGAGACGTCGAGGCAGAGACCTGGCGGGTGACCCATAGGCCATACGCAGCTCGCTGGGATGTCCAGGCTGTTGTAGCGTCGCCAGTGACGAGCCCAATGGCGTCTGTGAGGCCGTTGTCTACTTTGACGATCAACTGTGAAGCTACATACCACATTTCGTGAGACTAAGCTAGCCTATCCTTCGCACCGGTTGGGAAATGGACTTCAAACCAGCGGAAACAGCTTTGGTCAACCGATAGAAGGAAACAAAACGAAAGGCGTGATTTCACATGTCACCTGAAAGCTGGGTCTGCAGGTACAACGCCCTCTCTTCAGCAAAAGGTGATTGCTTGAGCGCCGAATGAAAAATCGCAACAACCTCACTGTGGCAGGTGTTCTGGGAGACATCGCGACAGAGACCTGGCGGGTGACCCAGCAGTCATATGCAGCCCGCTGAGATGTCCAGGCTGGAGTAGCGTCGTCAGTGACGAGCCCAATGGCTTTCGTGAGGCCGGTTCCCGCTTCGACTATCAACGGTGAAGCGACATACCACATTTCGTGAGACTAAGCTAGCCTAACCTTCGTACCGGTTGGGAAATGGACTTCAAACCAGCGGAAACAGCTTTGGTCAACCGGTAGAAGCAAACAGAACGAAAGGCAAGATTTCACATGTCACCTTAAAGCTGGGTTTGCAGGTAAAAACGCCCTGTCCCCAGCTGATGGCGATTGTTTGAGCCTCGAATGAAATCTCGCAACAACCTCACTGTGACGGGAGGTTTGGGAGAAATCGAGGCAGAGACCTGGCGGGTGGCCCAGTAGTCATACGCGGCTCGCTGGGATGTCCAGGCTGGAGTAGTGTCGCCAGTGACGAGCCCAATGGCGTCCGTGAGGCGGCTTTCCTCTTTCACAATCAACAGTGAGGCTACACACCACATTTCGCGAGACTGAGCTAGCCTAGCATTCGTAGCGATCATGCCAGTTGGGAAATAGACTTTAAACCAGCGGGAACTGCTTTGGCCAACCGGTAGAAGCAAACAAAACAAACGGCGTGCTTTCACATGTCACCTGAAAGCTTGGGTTGCAGGTAGGATGTCCGCTCTTGAGCTGATGGCGATTGGTTAAGAGTCGATTGAAAACTCGCAACAACCTAACTGTGGCGGGAGTGCTTGGGAGACATCGTGGTAGAGACCTGGCGGGTAACCCAGCAGTCATACGCAGCTCGCTGGGTGGTCCAGGCTGGAGTAGCGTCGTCAGTGACGAGCCCAATGGCGTCCGTGATGCCGTTTCCCACTTTAACGATAAACTGTGAAGCTACATACCACATTTCGTGAGACTAAGCTAGCCTAGACTTCGTACCGGTTGTGAAATGGACTTAAAACCAGCGGAAACAGCTTCGGTCAACCGGTAGAAGCAAACAAAACAAAAGGCGTGATTTCACATGCCACTTGAAAGCTGGGGTTGCAGGTACAACGCTCTCTCTTCGGCTGATGGCGATTGTTTGAGCGTCGAATGAAATGTCACAATAACCTCACTGTGGCGGGAGTTCTGGGAGACATCGAAGTGGAGACCTGGCGGGCGACCCAGCAGTCATACGCAGCTCGCTGGGATGTCCAGGTTGTAGTAGCGTCGACATTGACGAGCCAAAAGGCGTCCGTGAGGCCGTTTTCCGCTTTGACGATCAACAGTGAAGCTACATACCACATTTCGTGAGACTAAGCTAGCCTAGCCTTCGTACCGGTTGTGAAAAATACTTCGAACCAGCGGAAACAGCTTCGGTCAACCGGTAGAAGCAAACAGAACGAAAGGCAAGATTTCACATGTCACCTGAAAGCTGGGGTTGCAGGTAGAACGCCCTCTCTCCAGCTGATGGCGATTGGTTGGGGTCGAATGAAATCTCGCAACAACCTCACTGTGACGGTAATTCTGGGAGACATCGAGGCAGTGACCTGGCGGGTGACCCAGCAGTCATACGCGGCTCGCTGGGATGTTCAGGCTGGAGTAGCATCGCCAGTGACGGGCCCAATGGCGTCCGTGAGGCCGTGTTCCGCTTTGACAATCAACAGTGAGGCTACACACCACATTTCGCGAGACTAAACTAGCCTGGCTTTCGTAGCGGTAATACCAGTTGGGAAATAGACTTTAAACCAGCGGGAACTGGTTTGGCCAACCCGTAGAAGCAAACAAAACAAAAGGCGTGCTTTCACATGTCACCTGAAAGCTTGGGTTGCAGGTAGGACGTCCGCTCTTGAGCTGATGGCGATTGGTTGAGGGTCGATTGAAAACTCGCAACAACCTAACTGTGGCGGGAGTGCTTGGGAGACATCGTGGTAGAGACCTGGCGGGTAACCCAGTAGTCATACGCAGCTCGCTGGGCTGTCCACGCTGGAGTAGCGTCCTCAGTGACGAGCTCAATGGCGTCCGTGAGGCCGGTTCCCACTTTAACGATCAACAGTGAAGCTACATACCACATTTCGCGAGACTAAGCCGGTTGTCAAATAGACTTCAAACTAGCGGAAACAGCTTCGGTCAACCGGTAAAAGCAAACAGAACGATAGGCGTGATTGCACAGGTCACCTTAAAGCTGGGGATGCAGGTACAACGCCCTCTCCCCCCAGCTGATGGCGATTGTTCGAGCGTCGAATGAAATCTCGCAAGAACCTCACTGCTGTGGCGGGAGTTCTGGGAGACATCGAGGCAGAGACCTGACGGGTGACCCAGCAGTTATACGCAGCGCTGGGATGTCCAGGCTGGAGTATCGTCGCCAGTGACGAGCCAAAAGGCGTCCGTGAGGCCGTTTCCCGCTTTGACGATCAACAGTGAGGCTACACACCACATTTCGCGAGACTAAACTAGCCTAGCATTCGTAGCGGCAACACCGGTTGGGAAATAGACTTCAAACCAGCGGGAACTGCTTTGGCCAACCGGTAGAAGGAAACAAAACAAAAGGCGTGATTTCACATATCACCTCAAAGCCGAAGTTGCAAGTAGAACGGACTCTCTCCAGCAAAAGGCGATTGGTTGGGGTCGAATGAAATATCGTAACAACCTAACTGTGGCGGGAGTGCTTGGGAGACATCGAGGTAGAGACCTGGCTGGTGACCCAGTAGTCATACGCAGCTCGCTGGGATGTCCAGGTTGGAGTAGCGTAGTCAGTGACGAGCCCAATGGCGTCCGTGAAGCGGTTTCCCACTTTGATGATCAACAGTGAAGCTACATACCACATTTCGCGAGACTAAGCTAGCCTAGACTTCGTACCGGTTGGAAAACAGACTTGAAACCAGCGGAAACTGCTTTGGTCAACCGGTAGAAGAAAGCAAAACACGAGGCGTGATTTTACATATCACCTCAAAGCCGAAGTTGCAAGTACAACGCCCTCTCCCCAGCTGACGGCGATTGTTCGAGCGTCGAATGAAATCTCGCAAGAACCTCACGGTGGCGGGAGTGCTTGGGAGACATGGAGGCAGAGACCTGACGTGTGACCCGGCAGTCATACGCAGCTCGCTGGGATGTCCACGCTGGAGTAGTGTCGCCAGTGACGAGCCCAATGGCGTCCGTGAGGCCGTTTTCCGCTTTGACGATCAACAGTGAGGCTACATACCACATTTCGCGAGAATAAGACAGCCTAGCATTTGTAGCGGCAATACCAGTTGGGAAATAGACTTCAAACCAGCGGGAACCGCTTTGGCCAACCGGTAGAAGAAAACAAAACAAAAGGCGTGATTTCATGCATCACCTGAAGCCGAAGTTGCAGGTACAACGCCCTCTATTCAGCAAAAGGCGATTGGTTGAGGTCAAATGAAATGTCGCAATAACATAACTGTGGCGGGAGTGCTTGGGAGACATCGAGGTAGAGACCTGACGGGTGACGCAGTAGTCATACGCAGCTCGCTGGGATGTCCAGGCTGGAGTAGCGACGACAGTGACGAGCCCAATGGCGCCCGTGAGGCCCTTTTCCGCTTTGACGATCAACCGTGAAGCTACATACCACATTTCGCGAGACTAAGCTAGCTTAGCATTCCTAGCGGGAATACCAGTTGGGAAATAGACTTCAAACCAGCGGGAACTGCCTTGGCCAACCGATAAAAAGAAGCAAAACAAAAGGCGTGATTTTACATATCACCCGAAAGCCGAAGTTGCAAGCAGAACGGCCTCTCTAGATCAAAAAGCGATTGGTTGGGGCCGAATGAAATGTCGCAACAACCTAACTGTGGCGAGAGTGCTTGGGAGACATCGAGGCAGAGACCTGGCGGGTGAACCAGTAGGCATACGTAGCTCGCTGGGATGTCCAGGCTGGAGTAGCGTCGTCAGTGACGAGCCCAATGGCGTCCGTGAAGCGGGTTCCCACTTTGACTATCAACAGTGAAGCTACATACCACATTTCGTGAGACTAAGCTAGCCTAGCCTTCGTACCGATTGGGAAATAGACTTCAAACCAGCGGAAACAGCTTTGGTCAACCGGTAGAAGGAAACAAAACAAAAGGCGTGCTTTCACAGATCACCTGAAAGCCGAAGTTGCAAGTAGGCCGGCCTTTCTTCAGCAAAAGGCGATTGGTTGGGGTCGAATGAAATCTCGCAACAACCTCACTGTGGCGGGAGTGCTTGGGAGACATCGAGGCAGAGACCTGGCGGGTGACCCAGTAGTCATACGCAGCTCGCTGGGATGTCCAGGTTGGAGTAGCGTCGCTAGTGACGAGCCCAATGGCGTCCGTTAGGCGGTTTCCCACTTTGACGATCAACAGTGAAGCTACATACCACATTTCGCAAGACTAAGCCAGCCTAGCCTTCGTACCGGTTGTGAAATAGACTTGAAACCAGCGGAAACAGCTTCGGTCAACCGGTAGAAGCAAACAGAACGAAAGGCGTGATTTCACATGTCACCTGAAAGCTGGGGATGCAGGTACAACGCCCTCTCTTCAACTGATGACGATTGTTCGAGCGTCGAATTATATCTCGCAACAACCTCACTGTGGCGGGAGTGCTTGGGAGACATCGAGGCAGAGACCTGGCGGGTGACCCAGTAGTCATATTCAGCTCGCTGGGATGTCCAGGCTGGAGTAGCGTCGCCAGTGACGAGCCAAAAGGCGTCCGTGAGGCCGTTTTCCGCTTTGACAATCAACCGTGAGGCTACATACCACATTTCGCGAGACTAAGCTAGCCTAGCATTCGTCGCGGTAATACCAGTTGGGAAATAGACTTCAAACCAGCGGGAACTGGTTTGGCCAACCGGTACAAGCACAAAAAACAAAAGGCGTGATGTTACATGTCACTTTAAAGCTGGGGATGCAGGTAGAACGCCCTTTCTTCGGCCGATGGCGATTGTTTGAGCGTCGAATGAAATCTCGCAACAACCTCACTGTGGCGGGAGTTCTGGGCTACATCGGGGCAGAGACCTGGCGGGTGACCCAGTAGTCATACGCAGTTCGCCAGGATGTCCAGGCTGGAGTAGCGTCGCCAGTGACGAGCCCAATGGTGTCCGCGAGACCGTCTCCCGCTTAGACAATCAACAGTGAGGCTACACACACCACATTTTGCGATACTAAGCTAGCCTAGCATCCGTAGCGGTAATACCAGTTGAGAAATAGACTTTAAACTAGCGGGAACTGGTTTGGCCAACCGGTAGAAGCAAACAGAACGAAAGGCAAGATTTCACATGTCACCTGAAAGCTGGGGATGCAGGTACAACGCCCTCTCTTCAGCAAAAGGCATTTTTTTGAGCGTCGGACGAAATCTCGCAACAACCTCACCGTGGCGGGAGTTCTGGGAGACATCAAGGCAGAGTCCTGACGGGTGACTCAGTAGTCATACGCAGCTCGCTGGGATGTCCAGGCTGGAGTATCGTCGCCAGTGACGAGCCCAATGACGTACGTGAGACCGTTTTCCGCATTGACGATCAACAGTGAGACTACACACCACATTTCGCGAGACTAAGCTAGCCTAGCATTCGTAGCGGTAATACCAGTTAGGAAATAGACTTTAAACCAGCGGGAACTGGTTTGGCCAACCGCTAGAAGCAAACAAAACAAACGGCGTGATTTCACATGTCACCTGAAAGCTGAAGTTGCAGGTACAACGGCCTCCCTGCAGCAGAAGGCGATTGGTTGGGGTCGAATGAAATCTCGCAACAACCTCACTGTGGCGGGAGACTCGGGAGACATCGAGGTAGAGACCTGGTGGGTGACCCAGTAGTCATACGCAGCTCGCTGGGATGTCCAGGTTGGAGTAGAGTCGCCAGTGACGAGCCCAATGGCGTCCGTGAGGCCGACTCCCGCTTTGAATATCAACTGTGAGGCTACATATCACATTTCGCGAGACTAAGCTGGCCTAGCATTCGTAGCGGTAATACCAGTTGGGAAATAGACTTTAAACCAGCGGGAACTGGTTTGGCCAACCGGTAGAAGGAGACAAAACAAAAAGCGTGATTTCACATGTCACCTCAAAGCCGAAGTTGCAGGTAGAACGACCTCTCTTCAGCAGAAGGCGATTGTTTTTTTTGTTTTTATTAATCATCACTTTTACTTTCCAGCCTAACTCGTAGGAGGTTTTACCCTCAGCGAACTTCTGGACAAGCCGTGGTCACAGGTGTCGTCCCTTCTCCCCCCCGGTACGTGCCTTTAATTTTTGTCGCGCATAGGGTTCAGCATTCCCACTGCTCGTCGATTTTCATCGAGTGTAGCTAACTCACGCTCTCGCGCTTTCCGCTAATCAATTTTTTATGCAAGAAAAAGTCCCTATGAGCATGCGCTCGGTGAGACTTGAACCCACGAAATTGATCTTAATAGGCACGCGGACCACCTACCAAGCCACCGGGGACGCCGGCTGGTTGGAGTCCAATGAAATCTAACAACAACCTAACTGTGGCGGGAGACTTGGGAGACATCGAGGTAGAGACCTGGCAGATGACCCAGAACTCAGACGCAGCTCGGTGGGTAGTCCAGGCTGGATGGCGAATCCAATGGCGTCCGTGAGGCCGTTTTCCACTTTGACGATCAACTGTGTGGCTACACACCACATTTCCATCGACTAAGCTATAAATCATAGCCTAGCATTTGTACCGGTTGTACCGGTTGGGAAATGGACTACAATCCAAGGGGAAGTGGTTTGGCCGACAGGTAGAAGCAAACAGAACGAAAGACATGACTTCACATGTCACCTTAAGGCCGGAGTTGCAGGTAGAACGCCCTCTTCAACATATGGTTATCGGTTGAGCGTCGAATGGAATCTCACAACAACCCCATTGTGGCGGGAGTCTTGCGAGACGTCGAGGTAGAGACCTGGCGGGTGACCTAGTAGTCATAAGCAACTCGTTGAGATGTCCAGGCTGGAGTAGCGTTCCCAGTGATGAGCCCAATGGCGTCCGTGAGGCCGTTTCCCACTTTGACGATCAACAGTGAGGCTACACACCACAGTTCGCGAGACTAAGCAAAACTTAGTATTCGTTCTGGCTGGGAAATGGACGACAACCCAGCGGGAACTGATTTGGCCAACCGGTAGAAGCAAACGAACAAAAGCATGATTTCAAATGTCACCTGAAAGCCGGAGTTGCAGGTACCCCGCTTCTCTTCAGCAGATGGTGATCGGTTGAGCGTCGAATGCAATCTCACAACAACCTGTGGCGTGAGTCTTGGGAGACATTGAGGTAGAGACCTGGCTAGTGACTCAGCAGTCATACGCGGCTCGCTGGGTGGTCCAGGCTGCAATAGCGTCCCCAGCGACGAGCCCAATGGCGTCCGTGAGGCCGTTTTTCACTTCGACGATCAACAGTGAGGCTACATACCACATTTCGCGAGACTAAACTAGCCTAACATTCGTACCGGTTGGGAAATAGACTACAAACTGGCTTGGCCAACCGGTAGAAGCAAACAGAACAAAAGGCATGATTTCAAACCTCACCTGATCGCCTGGGTTGCAGGTAGAACACCTTCTCTCCAGCAGATGGAAATTGGATGGCGTCGAAATAACTCTCAAAACAACCTCACTGCGATGGGCGTCAAAGAAATCGTCGAGGTAGAGACCTGGCAGGTGACCCAGTGGTCATACGCAGATCGCTGGGATGTCCAGGCTGGAGTAACGTCCCTAGTGACGAACCCAATGGCGTCCGTGAGGCCGTTTCTTACTTCTTGACGACCAACTATGAGGCTACATACTACATTTCGCGAGACTAAGCTAGCGTAGCATTCGTACCGGTTGTACCGGCTGGAAAATGGACTACAAACCAGCTGGAACTGGTTTGGCCAACCGGTAGGAGCAAACAAAAAAAAAGGCGTGATTTCACATATCACCTGATCGCCTGGGTTGCAAGTAAAACGTCCCCTCTTCAGCTGATGGCGATTGGTTGAGCGTCGATTGAAATCTCGCAACAACCTAATTGTTGCGGGAGTGCTTGGAGACATCGAGGTAGAGACCTGGCTAGTGACTCAGTAGTCATACGCAGCTCGCTGGGTAGTCCAGGCTGGAGTAGCGTCCCCAGTGACGAGCCCAATGGCGTCCGTGAGGCCGTTTTTACTTTGACGATTAACTGTGAAGCTACATACCACATTTCGTGAGACTAAGCTAGACTAGCCTTCGTACCGGTAGGGAAATAGACTCCGAACCAGCGGAAACAGCTTTGGTCAACCAGTATAAGGAAACAGAACGAAGGGCAAGATTTCACATGCCACCTGAAAGCCGAAGTTGCAAGTAGACCGGCCTTTCTTCAGCAAAAGGAGATTGGTTGGGGTCGAATGAAATCTCGCAACAACCTCACTGTGGCGGGAGTACTTGGGAGACATCGAGGCAGAGACCTGGCGGGTGACCCAGTAGTCATACGCAGCTCGCTGGGATGTCCAGGCTGGTCTAACGTCGCCAGTGACGAGCCCTATGGCGTCTGTGAGGCCGTTTTCCGCTTTGACGATCAACAGTGAGACTACACACCACATTTCGCGAGACTAAGCTGGCCTAGCATTCTTAGTGGTATTACCAGTTGGGAAATAGACTTTAAACCAGCGGAACCTGGTTTGGCCAACCGGTAGAAGCAAACAAAACAAAAGGCGTGATTTCACATGTCACCTGAACGCCGACGTTGCAGGTAGAACGGTCTCTCTCCAGCAGATCGCGATTGGTTGGGGTCGAACGAAATCTCACAACAACCTCACTGTGGCGGGAGATTTGGGAGACGTCGAGGTAGAGACCTGGCGGGTGACCCAATAGTCATACGCAACTCGCTGGGATGTCCAGGCTGGAGTAGCGTCGCCAGTGACAAGCCCAATGGCGTCCGTGAGGCCGACTCCCGCTTTGACGATCAACTGTGAGGCTACACACCACACTCCGGGAGACTAAGCTAGCCTCACATTCGTACCGGTTGGGAAATAGACTACAAACCAGCGGGAGCTCGTTTGGCCAACCGGTAGAAGCAAACAGAGCAAAACCATGATTTCAATTGTCACCTGATCGCTTGGGTTGCAGGTAGAACGTCCTCTGTTAAGCAGATGGCAATTGGTTGGTGTCGAACGAAATATCAAAACAACCTCACTGCGATGGGCGTCAAAGACGTCGTCGACGTAGAGACCTGGCAAGTGACCGAGTAGTCAGACGCAGGTCGCAGGTCGCTGGGTGGTCCAGGCACGAGTAACGTCCCCAGTGACGAACACCGGTGGTGTGCGTGAAGCCGTTCCCGCTTTGACGATGAACCCCGAGGCTACAACCCACATTCGTGAGACTAAGCTAGTCTAGCCTTCATACCGGTTGGAAACGGACTGCAAACCAGCGGGAACTGGTTTCGCTAACCATAAGAAGAAAACAGAACCAAGAGCGTGATTTCAGATGTCACCTGAAAGCTGGGGTTGCAGGTATAACGTCTCTCTTCAGCAGATGGTGATCGGTTGAGCGTCGAGCGAAATATCTCACTAAGACT
The DNA here is from genome assembly GCA_031763025.1 of Macrocystis pyrifera. Classification (NCBI taxonomy): domain Eukaryota; class Phaeophyceae; order Laminariales; family Laminariaceae; genus Macrocystis; species Macrocystis pyrifera. The sequence goes on from JASSKH010000003.1 coordinate 17,496,250, forward strand.
AACTTTGGTGTGGATCCAAGGAGACATCGTGGTAGAGACCTGGCAGGTGTTCCAATGGTCATTTGCAGCTCACTGAGTGGTCCAGGCTGGAATAGCGTCCGCAGTGACGAGCCCAATATCGTCCGTGAGGGCGTTTTCACTTTGACGATCAACAGTGAGGCTACATACCATATTTCGCGAGCCTAAGCTAGCCTAGCCTTCGTACCGGTTGGGAAATAGACTACAACCCAGCGGGAACCCGTTTGGTCAACCGATAGAAGCCAACAGAACAAAAGGCATGATTTGATATGTCCCCTGAAAGCTGGGGTTGCTGGCAGAACACCCTCTCTTCAGCAGATGGCGATTGGTTGAGCGTAGAATGAATTATCGCAGCAACCTAACTGTGGCGGGAGTCTTGGGAGACGTCTAGGTGAGACTTGGCTGGTTGCCCAGTAGTCATACGCAGCTCGCTGGGTGGTCCAGGCTAGGGTAGCGTCTCCAGTGACGAGTCCAATGGTGAGGCCGTTTCCGGCTTTTACGATCAACAGGGAGGCTACATACCGCATTTCGCGAGACTAAGCTAGCCTAGCATGCGTACCGGTTGGGAAATAGACTACAAACCAACGGGAACTGGTTTGGCCAACCGGTAGAAGGAAACAGAACAAAAATCATGATTTCAAATGTCACCTGATCGCCTGGGTTGCAGGTAGAACGCCCTTTCTTCAGAAGATAGCAATCGGGTGGCGTCGAACGAAATGTCCCTTTAACCCACTGTGATGGGCGTAAAAGAAATTGTCGAAGTAGAGACCTGGCAGATGACCCAGAACTCAGACGCAGGTCGCTGGGTGGTCCAGGCCGGAGTAGCGTCCCCAGTGACGAACACCAGTGGTGTGCGTGAAGCCTTTTCCCACTTTGACGATTAGCCGCGAGGCTACACACTACATTTCGTGGGTCTAAGCTAGCCTAGCCTCCATACCGGTTGGGAAATGGACTACCAACCAGCGGGAGCTGGTTCAGCCAACCGGTAGAAGCGAACAAAACGAAGGGCATGATTTTTCACATATCATTTGAAAGCCGGGGTTGCAGGTATAACGTCTCTCTTCAGAAGATGATGATCGGTTGAGCGTCGAGCGAAATATCCCGCTAACACTAACTTTGGCGTGAGTCCGCGGAGACATCGGAGTAAACACCTGACAGGTATCCCAGTATGCACCTCGCTGGGTAGTCCAGGCTGGAGTAGCGTCCCCCGTCAGGAGCCCAATGGCGTCCGTGAGACCGTTTTCCACTTCGACGATCAACAGTGAGGCCGCATACCATATTTCGCGAGACTAAGAAAACTTAGCATTCGTACCGGTTGGGAAATAGACTACAAACCAGCGGGAACTGGTTTGGCCAACCGGTAGAAACAAACATAACAAAAGGCAAAATTTCACATGTCACCTGAACGCCGTGGTCGCAGGTAGAACACCCTCTCTTCAGCAGAGGATGATAGGTTGAGCGTCGAACGAAATCTCCCACTAGGGCATCGAAATAAACGTCGAGGTAGAGACCTGGTAGGTGAACCAGTAGTCGTACGCAGGTGGCTGGGTGGTCCAGGCTAGAGTATCTTCCCCAGTGACGACGAACCTCGTTGCGTCTGTGAGGCCGTTTCCCACTTTGACGATCAACAGTGAAGCTACACACCACATTACTTGCGACTAAGCTAGTCTAGCCTTCGTATCGGTTGGGAAATAGACTTCAGACCAGCGGGAGCTGGTTTGGCCAACCGGTAGAAGCAAACAGAATGGAACGCCTGATTTCACATCTCACCTGAAAGCCAAGGTTGCAGTAAAACGCCCCCCCCTCAGCAGATGGTGATTAGTTCAGCGTCGAACCTAAACTCCCACGAACACTAACTGCGCTAGGAGTCCACGGAGACGTCGAGGTAGAAACATCGCGGTTGACCCAGTAGTCATACACAAGTCGCTGGGTGAACCAGGACGGAGCAACTTGCCCAGTGACGAGCCCAGTGGTGTCCGTTACGCCGTTCCCCACTTTGACGATCAACAGTAAAGCTACAGACCACATTTCGCGAGACTAAGCTAGCCTAGCATTCGTACCGGTTGGGAAATAGACTACAAACCAGCGGGAGCTCGTTTGGCCAACCGGTAGAATCAAGCAGATCGGGACGTAATATTTCACATGTCACTTGAAAGCCGGGTTTGCAGGTAGAACGCGCCCCCTTCAGCAGATGAAGATTGATTGAGGTCGAACGAAATCGCATAACAACGTCAATGTGGCGAGAGTTCTGGGAGATGTCGAGATAGAGACCTGGCGGGTGACCCAGTAGTCATACGCAGCTCGCTGGGTGGTCCAGGATGGAGTAGCGTCCCCAGTGACGAGTCCAATGGCGTCCGTGAGGTCGTTTCCCACTGTAACGATCAACAGTGAGGCTACATGCCACATTTCGCGGGACTAAGCTAGCCTAACATTCGTACCAGATGGGAAATAGACCACAAACCAGCGGGAACTGGTCTAGACCAACCAGTAAAAAAGAACAGAACGAAAGACATGATTTCACATGTCACCTGATGGCCGAACTTGCAGGTAGAACGCCCTCTCGTCAGCAGATGACAACTGGTTGGCGTCGGACCAAATCTCACAACAAATTCACTGCTGTGGGAGTCCTGGGAGACGTCGAGGTAGAGACCTGGCAAGTGACCCAGTAGTATATTCGCAACTCGTTGGTTCAGGCTGGATTATATTCCCCTGTGACGAACCTAGTAGCGTCCGTGACGCCGTTTCTCAATTGTCTGGTTACCAGGGAGGGTACAGGACGCATTTGGCGAGACTAAACCAGCCTAGCCTTCGAACCGGTTTAGAAATAGACTGGTTTGGCCCACCGATAAAGGCAAACCGAGCGAAACGCATGATGTCACACCTCATCTCAAAGCCAGTGTTGCAGGTATAACGCTCCCTCCTCAGCAGATGGTGATTGGTTGGCGTCGAACGAAATCTTTCATTGACACTCACTGCGGTGGGGGTTCACGGAGACGTCGACGTAGAGACCTGGCAGGTGATCCAGTAGTCAGACACAGCTCGCTGGGTGGTCCAGGCTGTAGTAGCTCCCTCATTGGCGAACCCGGCGGCGTCCGTGACGCCGCTTCTCACTTTGGCGATCAACAGTGAAGGTGCGAACCACATTTCGCGAGAATAATCTAGCTTAGCTTTTGTGCCGGTTCGGAAATAGACAACAAACAAGCGGTAACTGGTTTGGCCAACGGTCAGAAGCAAACAGAAAGAAACGCATGATTTCACGTATCACCTGAAAGCAAGGAGACCAGGAAAAACACCCCCCGTTCACCGAATGGTGATTGGTAGAGTGTCGAAGCAAGTCCTCCGTCAACACAGACTGCGTCGGGAGTCCAGGGAGAGGTCGAGGTCAAGACCTGGCAGGTGACCCAGTAGTCATACCTCTATCGTAGAACGCGTCGATGGTTGAAGTTATACCCCAAGCAGGCAGTGATTTTTAGGAAGGTACTGCACAAAATAAGCGACACCTTTTGTCCGCAGCAGTACTCCTGTGCAGCCAGCAAATCCAGGTAGTAAGCACTACGAGAACTCTTCTTCTGTCGTTCGAAGACTTCCGCACCTCGGACAGATCAGATTCCTATTTCACCATTTACTGTTGACGTTTTGTGATAAATATACCCTTGATTTGTGTGATCTGCGGGATCTAGATAATGTTTGCTGGGTGTGATCTACACGATCTAGCTCTTACACAGGTTTTCCATGGTGGGATCTAAATGATCTGCAGTAGATCTTACATACATGCGTGCGTGGGTGGGATCTGTATGTATGATCTGCATGATCTGCGCATATTTCCCGAGTGTGATCTGCATGATCTGTGTGATATGGATATTATTCACCTGATGAGATCTGTATGATCTAGATCTTCTACAGACGTTTGCTCCTGTGGGATCTGTATGGTTTACATGATCTGCACATGTTCGCGGTGTATGATCTGCATGATTTGCACATGTTTGCCGAATGTGATATGTGTGATCTACCAGGTATATCTTCTGCACAACATTCCATGTCGGCAAAAAAGGATCTAGATTATTTACTGTAGATCGTGACCTGCTTGAGGCGTGATCACTCTGTACATAATAAGTAGCTACAAGGGGCTACGCCGGCGGCCTTGACGACCGCCGGTCGCAGACTTGCGTGATGGGCGTATTATGTAGAGGAAGAGGGAGCTGAGACTCGATGCCAAGAGATTGAGAGCATGCGCTCCACACTCCATGAACGTTCGAAAAGGCGGCAGAAGAATGACGATTACTTGATTACTTGCCGATTAACCAAAAAGTGGCGGAATCCTAGAAGGCGGTGTAACTTCTAACTCGTGGGGTACGCGATCGCCGACAGCGCAGCTCCGCAGAAAGGTGCCGGTACAGCAGCTGCAGTAGCAGTCCTGCCGCAGCTGTGCACCTCCGCAGCCACGTAGTACAGCTCCACTGCACCTGCCGCTGTACGATAGCGTGCACACCATAAGTGCTGCTGGCCGTCATAAATGAGTCCTGCTGGCTGTAAGTGACCTGCGATATATCTCTCATATATCCCGGCATAATCTTTTATGGATAATATCAGTTCTCAGCTATGTAAGCCTGGGTGGCACGTGCTATCGGGGCGTTCCATCGATGTCCCAGACACAGCCACCCGCGCAGGCCCCCACAACGGCGACGCCGGCCGGGAAGGCGACCCTCCCCACGCGGATGCATACACTCCGTCGAGAGACCGTGGCCCAAACACCGATAGGGCAGAGGGATTTAATTGGAGACCCCTTCGTAGATCTCAACGTCAAGGCTTCGCGCGGGCGCCACGGCGCTGAGCGGACGGATCCTCCGACGCCGGGCGGTTCAAGCGTGGAGGGGTAACGCCCCGGCGAAGAAACCGCGCGGAAAGACAGCCAGAGGCGGAAGAGATCCGCCGACTAAAAAAGGATCGGAAAAGGCTGAGGATCATCGTAAGTATATTTATAGCAACACAACGGCAGGTATTTATTGTGAGGGACTAGGAATATCTAGCGTGTTTTTTTGCGAGCGAGTGTCGGAAAAGAGCGCGAACGGCCTCACACTCTGTACCTGTCAGATCACGACGACAATGAAACACTCGTACCGTTACCGAAAAAAGCTCTCCGCGCTGAAGATGGGCAGTACGCGCTGTCCAAGGTACAGTCGTATCTACAGCGGTACATATCTTGATGTGTTGTACCTGGTACGTCGTAAGTCTAAGCAAATCGGTTCTCAACAAAATTATATATATGCGTCTGCCTATTGTGCCCGAACTCACTCTTGTTCGGCCTCCTCCGTATCGAAGCAGCCGAGCCGAACGGTTCATGGCCATTTGACACAAGGATGAGGCGGAGCTGTGTAGACAGAGCCATGCATCCGCTGTGGGTGGTACCCTAGGGAATGGGAAGGGGGGGGGAACAGTCGTAAGGAAACCGCAGATGGCGAAAGCAGGAAGGAGACAGTCGACAGGATAACCAGCTCGACTACTGTAGTAGGTAGAACCTGTCTAGGCTGGTACCGCAACCCTCTGCGGCTGCTTCGAATGCGACGCTGTTGTGTTCTGATTGCCCTCTTCTCTTTCCATTTCGTTCTTATTCTTGTGATAAGAAAGTAGTCCTGCCTGGCTTGGGGGGTGGCGAGCCTGTTTTTTCTTTGTGTGTGTGTTTTTTTTGGGGTAATGCTATTTGCGACACCGGTGTCGTAATTTCTTATTTGCGACACGGTGTCGCAAATAAGCGGCTTATTTGCGACACCGCGTCACGTTCGCGGCACATACCTCAGATTGGCTCCGCACCGCCAGAGATGTGTTGGCATGGTGCAGGGCCATCATTGAAGCTATCGCATGGCCGAAACGGGCCAGGACCCGAGGAGATATCTGGCCTCTTGGAGCACCCGCAAAACGATCAGATCGGTGTCGCAAATAAGGCTTATTTGCGACACGCGTGTCGCAAATACCGTATTTGCGACACCGCGACGTGGTTGCCGCACACGCCCCGGATCGGCAAAGCACTACCAGTAGAGTCTCAGCATGGTGTAGGGCTACCAATGAAGCCATCTTGTAGGCAAAACGGGCCAGTACTCGAGGAGATATGGGGTGTCCTGGTACATCCCGCAGAATCTTCTGGCTCCTGTCGCAAATAAAAATAAGCCTTATTCGCGACACGCATGCCGTATTTGCAACACCGCGCCGTGGTTGCTGCGCGCTCCGGATCGGCAAAGCACTACCAGTAGAGTCTCAGCATGGTGTAAGGCTACCATTGAAGCCATAGTATAGCCAAAACGGGCCAGTACTCGAGGAGCTATGGGGTATCCTGGTACAACCCGCAGAATCTTCTGGCTGGTGTCGCAAATAAGCCTTACCAGGTATTTGCGACCGTGTCGCAAAAATCGTATTTGCGACGCCGCGTTGTAGTTGCCGCACACGCTCCGTGTCGGCAACGCACTACCATTCGAGTCTCTGCATGGTGTAGGACTACCATTGAAGCTATCGTGTAGCCAAAACGGGCAAGTACTCGAGGAGGTATGGGTTATCCTAGTACACGGTCAGAATATTCAACGTGGCTCTTCTACTACTGCTGCTGTGCTACATACAACATATTAATAGCAAACACACAAACACGATAGGCTAGGAGTGCGAAAACTATACATAACCCATCAGACTGCCTCGCTGACCAGGGCATCCAAAATAATCGGGAATTGACTGCGTAGCTGGACGAGGAGACTCCGCATGATTTGAGTGGGGCAGATCAGTGCGCACAATCTGCTGGAGTTGCGGGATGTTGGTGAATCTTCCATAATGGTCGGGCTTCTCTCCGCAAACATTCTGCCTGAACTTATGGAAAAACATCCAACCCGCGCACCAGTGTGTACAGCATACAACAGCACCGTGGGAACTCTACACAATACTGCAGGGCATCGAAGGACACCTTCCAAGCAGTCTACAAACTCCACGACCTCCTACACGCGTTACATACCGATTTCTTCGGCACCATAAACAAGGCGGCTAACCCCTCTGCCGCTTACATTGCACTCATGCAGTCTGCTGTGGGTTTCTATTGTATGTTTCACAACCGTTAGAGATGAACATCGGGAATCCGTTTACAAACTACGTGCTACGCATGTGCCCTAAGTTAGTATTAGTATGTGTCAATACTACAGCAGTGCGGATACTGTGGACTGTTGTTGGTGCAACAAGTAGGATAATGTGTCGGAACAAACGCGTACAACGAACATGGCGCATAGCTAGGCAAGCTGCAGTATGGCCGCCCTCTGTGCATCTATGGGGTGTGTTCGTTACCTTAACTAATCCGACAAAAACTGTGCACAGCGTTTCGAAAGTTTGTTCAGTTCTGTGCGGCAGAACGATAGGCGTTGGTAAACGCCTGAGGGATAGGCGCTTTTACACGGCTGTTCAAGGGCAATTAAACAACCACATTGGTGGGTGGTGATGGATGCACGGAACGATCGCCGATTTTACTGCGATACTATGATACTGCTTTTGATGACATACACCCACCTATTTCATAGCATCCACAGACATGTACAAAAACCATATACAGAGCGCAGCATGCTCAAACTTATGTGCCCTTCATTTGTGCCCATGTTAATAGACGCGTAAACAGAGCACCCGGAGCGTGTGCGGCAACCACGTCGCGGTGTCGCAAATACGGTATTTGCGACACGCGTGTCGCAAGTAAGGCTTATTTGCGACAGGAGCCAGAAGATTCTGCGGGTTGTACCAGGATACCCCATAGCTCCTCGAGTACTGGCCCGTTTTGGCTACACTATGGCTTCAATGGTAGCCTTACACCATGCTGAGACTCTACTGGTAGTGCTTTGCCGATCCGGAGCGTGTGCGGCAACCACGGCGCGGTGTTGCAAATACGGCATTTGCGACACGCGTGTCGCGAATAAGGCTTATTTTTATTTGTGACAGGAGCCAGAAGATTCTGCGGGATGTACCAGGATACCCCATATCTCCTCGAGTACTGGCCCGTTTTGGCTACAAGATGGCTTCAATGGTAGTCCTACACCATGCTGAGACTCTACTGGTAGTGTTTTGCCGATCCGGAGCGTGTGCGGCAACCACGTCGCGGTGTCGCAAAATAAGCCTGACACCGATCTGATTGTTTTGCGGGTGCTCCAAGAGGCCAGATATCTCCTCGAGTCCTGGCCCGTTTCGGCCATGCGATAGCTTCAATGATGGTCCTATACCATGCCAACACATCTCTGGCGGTGCGGAGCCAATCTGAGGTATGTGCCGCGAACGTGACGCGGTGTCGCAAATAAGCCGCTTATTTGCGACACCGTGTCGCAAATAATAAATTACGACTCCGGTGTCGCAAATAGCATTACCCTTTTTATTTATGTTGTGCCTATTTTGTTTTTGTTGTTGTATTGTCCGCAGCAGCTTCCTCAAGGGTGCACGGCAGCGATGCTACCACCCTTCGTATTGTGTATTTTATTTTGGTTGTGGTCGTTTCTTCTTGCCTCAGCTGTCTGTCCGCATGTGGATCTCTCCAAGTTTTTCTATCTTTGTTCCTTCTTGTCCTTGTGAAAAGAATTCTTGTTTCGTGGGTGGATGATGAGTCTGTTTGGTTTGGTTTTGTATCGCCTCACGCATCCTCTACGCGGGGGTGGGGCACGGTTGACGAATGCAGCAAGGAGACGGCAGGCAGGGTAGCACGGTACCAGACCGACTAACAGGTACTGTCGAACCTGTCTATACTACTCGTACCGCACACTGCTGCGTGCGGCTGCCTGAACGGTGATTTTGTTTTGTTTTTGTTGTGCTTCGGTTTGCCTGTTATTTTCTTTTTGGTTCTAGTGTTGCTCTGTTCACATGTGGTGATGTTTATTTTGCTAGTTTTTTATTGTCCGCCACATCTCCTTCTGGGGGGCACGACACTTTCTTTAGTTTTTTTCGATTGTTTTTCTTCTTTCAATTTGTCTCTCTCGCACAGAATGTACATATGGTGTCTGTCGTACCCAGTACGATGTTGTGGGATTGCATTGTCTACTCTGATTACTGCATAAATAACAATGTGCAGTACTATCTCTGTGCCGTAGTCTTGTGACTACAGAGCTTGTACCTCTCTAGGATTGAAGAATCGGCACGAACGCTGGTTGTGCTGGATGTCGACGGGTAGAAAGAACGAATAACACACACGTTAGAGCTCTCATTATCATATCATGCTCAACTCGCCTCCTCCAAATTTCTTTCTTTCTTTCTTTCAGATTCAAATCAAAACGCCCAACGGTCAAACGGCAAAACGTAAACGCAAGTCCAACGATGTCACGGCACGGCACAGCGGCACAGCGGCTGTCCTGCGATGCCCCTCTTTACCACCTTGTCGTTTGCGTTGATTGGTTGCCTATCATACGAGTGAAAGTCGTATATAAGACAAGATACGGCTACATCCACATGTACACGAGGGAGAGACTGGGATGATGTACCAGATACCTGGTACCAGGTATCATTTGGGGAAATAATCTGGCTTGGAGCGGATCTCGAACAAACTTGAAAGGCTCGAAGAATACTGAAAGGTCGCCGAGCCAGAGGGTGTGCGTATGTATGTGGGCCTGCACATACTACATCAGGTTGGCGACTCTCTTCAGCTGGGCAAATCCTATGCACAATATGAATAAATAGGTACAATACAACCTATCCACAGAGCGCGCTCCGCCACCATCACCAATCGCCTCAGCTAAAACGGACTCTGTCATCGCGTTTTTGAAATATGCAGCCAAAAATCCGCGAAAAGCGGCAGCAAATAAATATCTATCGCAGACAGGAAGGAGTCTCCAGAGCCTTCGAGTTAAACAGCCATGGAGACGTTGCGCTTCATCCGGGTAGGAGGCCCCAAGTGGCCACCACAACGACGGCAAGCAGCCACCAACAGCAGGGAACGCTCCAATCGCGAACACGGCACTCCTACTGTTTGTACGGCTACTGATTTGTTGTGTTTTCATCACAGCAGACACACACTAAAAAATGTTCCGTGAGGCAAGTGCTTAGAGATACCGGCGAGCGCGTGGGGTGAGACTCGTCGGGCCCCAGGCACGGCGCTCGCCACGCTAGAGCACGACGTTGCGCACTATGCATCTGGATTGCAGTCATCTGTCAGTGTGGTTGCGCCACTAGCGTACGCGTGCGTTGACCCCAAAAATCGCAAACACCACGTCTTACCCAGCTCGCCAGTCTCACCACCGTTGTGTTCTGTCGAGCAGAGAGTAGTAGTAGCACCTGCGGCCTGTAGTCGCTTTCATAAACGCGATCTCGTTACCTGGAAATCTCGAAAGATTGTTGTGCCAGCCTTCGCGCGGGCGCGATCGAGGCGTGCACATGGAACGGTTGGGTGGGTGATTGGGGGTTATGCCCGACGCTCGCCGTTCTGTGACTGGCTGGCGCATGGTCACGCCAACGGGTAAATCGGAGTTCGTTGTTGAGAGGCGTTCGCCGTTAGGGGGTGAACATGTTTCCGACCAGGTCACTCGTCGGGCTCTGTGTGGTGTCTCATGAGTAGGGTTTTCCCAGTCATCGTCCTGCCTGACGCCTGCCCTTGTTGCCTCTCGCGCAATATGGGTTTCCGGCCCTTGTGATCTTCGAAGCTGGAGTCTGGAGTCCTAGAGTCTGGAGGCTGGAAACAGGAGACTTTTGCGAGTGAGAGTGGTCGAATTTTGAATTTTAGTTCCGGCGGCCAAAGGTGAGGTTGACATGAACCAGTGTTCTGCCGTACATACATCTATCTTTGCACGCAGAAGAACACGGGAAGCTCTCCCGTGGAGGGCTGAGTGTGCTCGGTCCTGATGACCCCCAAGGCGTGGGGGATATGCGCTTTGCCGTTCGTACCGGGTGTTGCCATCAATCATGATGCGGCGCTGTCAACCATGATGCGGTGTATGCGGCATATCATACGAAAAAATTATCTCCAAACGTGCCATTGGGGACTGAAATCCTCGTTTTTTCGGTACCTTGACCCAAGGGCAGGATAGGGGGGGGAACGATCCACATAACGACATCCTGATCTTGTTTTGTAAGATGCAAATCGGACGCCCTTTGGGTGAGCAAACAGATGCGCTCTGTGCAGACCTTTGCCTGGATGAGAACTGTCCTTGTTTTTCAGTTTACCGAACTTCCGAATCCGAGTTATCAGCGAGGTATGCTGACAAAAACACTTGGATTAGAGCTAGCTATACTTGGGTTCCTGTTCCAACAGCGGTGGTGCTAGCTTTACTAAGAGGGTCAATGCACCCAATAGAACGCAATCGCGTGCTGTTCCCCTGTCCTTATTTTAATGTTGTGTTGGATGTTAGTTGTTGAAGGTGGATGACCAGCCGCAAGAGGAGATTCAAAGACAATGTGGTCGTCCACCAGACACAGCGTGTAAAAAAACCACGTGCGTGTAAAACGAGCAGCAGACGTGAAAACAGCCCGTTAATCTTGAGGCTTGAAGGGGAGAATTGACGATACAAAGTGGCGATAACAGCAACAGCCAATGCCTATTTGGGGGATGTTATCATTTGGTGTCCGAGTTACAATGGTTGAATGCAAGGAGTCGTAGGTACGGGTATACAACACGATCCTGCCCGTATGCTGTGCTTTCACGCTGCTCGTAGACGGTTAACAATACAAAAAATGTCCATGCTTTGGTTGCTCTATCGAAGTTCAAAACGGTTGATGTGAGACACAAAAACGCAAAGGTACAGTCAGCTATTAATAGTTGGCTCCCAACCGTTGGCGCTCCTGGCGGCCACGACTGAGTACGGTACGGTAAGGCGCAGTCTGCGACTCGCTTCCGTCCGAGCTGGCACACTGTTGTGAACACATGCCTGGTACAAAACAGTACCGGCAACATATTAGACGTGCAAGTAATTTCTCGCCGGATAACGAGTGGCAAAACAATCTCCATATCATCGAGTTTTACGTCGATAGCTGGTTCGTGGGATGTAATAAGATACATTGATAGTAGTACACGCTACAATGATGACCCAGAAAAAAAAAAAACCTGGAATAGAAAGAAGAGGCAAAACATCAATCAACCATTTGGTTTTGCCTAAAAGGCCATGCAGCTCCTTTGCGTGGAGCGGCAAAGGCACGCTGATTTGCAAGAACGGCATGCATTATGCACGCAGACAGGCAGTTCAATTCACAATCCACACACCACACAAAGCAACACCAAAGACCGCACAAAAAAATAACACCGAACCTACTCCAACAACAGAGCGTAGTCTATAGTCGTTGAGCAGTCTCAGCCGAGGCACTATGCATACCCACCACGAACCAGATATCTCGCGGCGGTAGAATAATAGTGATTCGTGCGCTGCCTTGCTGGGTTTTGGCCGGGATAGTGCGGCCTATCTATCTATTCGCTTGGCCATCCTCGTCCAAACGACAAAAACCACCGACAACAACTACAACAACACCAACTACAACAGCAACAACAAATAGCGGTTGCCCGATTACTAGTAGCAAATAAAAACGTGTTCGCACAAGCTATTACTATAAGCTTAAATAAGAGGCAACCCAAGTTTTTGTCCTCACGACAAGTGCCGAACGGAAGGTGATTTATCCATAAGTCTAACCCACCGCAGACAGGCACGTGTCGTCATCATCACACCAACCACGCCGGTACACAACACACACACACACAAATATGTCACGGAAGACATATCAGGTAGGAGCCTGCGGCAAGCAGTAATAATATACCTGGTACAGGGAACCAACACAAATAAAAAAGGCAAAAAGCACTGCGGCACAAACACCATAAAAAAAACGGGAAACGTTAGGGAAACAGTGAGCTACACCATCCGCCCCACACCCTGATCCGCTCGCGCAACAACGTTGACATTGGCACGGACTGACTAGCTCTGGTCGATCCCGAAACCATCTGTCGGCCGCCGTTTTGCCAAGTCCGAGACCCGAGACAACAAGCACCCCTAAAACCAAACACCAGCAACTAACAACTCCGTAGAGCTACACACAGCCAGACACCGTTCGTCGATATAATCACCCTCTTCACCGTCATTGTCGCCATTCGATCGGTGCCTGCATTGTGGGTTGACGAGGCTCTTCGCGCTGAAAATGAGGGAACGGAGTGAAGCCTAACACCTCTCTAGCAAGCAGATCCATCGGACCAGCACCGACGCCAACGGCCCGAACAGGTGTCAGGTCACATGATACGTGGGTGACCGAACGGAGCAGCGCACAGGAGTGCCTAAGATTACCGGCGGGCGAAAAAACGATTCGAAACAAATGCCAACCAAGAGATGGATCATCAACCTGCCGAGACGGCGCTGAAAAAGAGAGAACACAACAAACAGGACACCAACAAAACAGCCCTCTTTTCACCCCTCCCCCCTCGAATATACTCCCACCACATCTCTCGGAACGTCTCTCTACCAACCACCGCCCCGCTCGCACGCGGAAAAAAACTAAATAAATCACGTCAGGACTCAATAAATCCTGCCGCCTAGACTTTTCATTTCGCTTCTTCGCGACTGTGCAAGTTGAATATCGACATGCATGCCAAGATTTTCTCTCAACACAGGCAAGAAACGGACACACCTCGTAATAAAAACCACACCAAGAAGAAGTACCGACAACCAATCGAAGCGATGACGGGCGAGTGTTCGCTGCCCTGTGACCCTCCCAACTCCCCGCTCCCCCACCACCCCCTCCCCACAACTGAAGGTCTTGTACCCTTCCTGTAGTCCAGCCACCTCATGCCAGGAAAAATCTGCATCTTTGATGCTACTCATGGCAGTCCAGGCGGGACACAAAAGGTACTAGACGCGCACCCTTTTTTCAACCGCAATAACGCCAAAAATCTCCACGAAAAAAACGCGGAGGACTAACCGACTACACGCTGTTGCATTCAGACATCAACCACACGGCATCATGAGGCAGGAAGGTCATTCAACAAACGGGCGCCAGAAAAAAGAGTCTAAAATGCCTGGTGAGTCGTCGTAAGGACCCTTTCTACTCCCGACAGCAGTGCGTCCCCCTCCCCCCTCCCGACTCCCCTCCTTCCTACATCAGTACGGCTGACGGGCGGACGATCACGCTCTGACGAGAGTAAAACTAAAAAAAAACAGTACGCCTCCATCACCAGGCCGCAGAACAAGAAAAAAAAACAGTTCCGAAGCCTTTCTCTTCCTCTCCCCGTCCACGATTCCGTCGGTCCGTCCACCGCGCGATATAGGTGAAGGTGAGCTCAGCTGAAGACAACGGACTGCTCGTCGACAACGACATTGGAGTCAACGACGATAACTCGCTTACAGAACCAGCACGTGTTGACGGCCACCAGGACGGAGCAGAGCGCGAAAACCGCGATGATCCCAATGGTAACCGTCGAGCCCAATAGGAGGCTCTCTGAATCCTGTGGAGAAACGAGCAAAAAGAAAAGAAAAGTGAAAATCAGCCGCATGACGAAAACGAAGCGAGCTTGTCCGGCTGAGTCTACCGCCGTGAAATGAGACGAAAAGGAGGAGGTTTTCTACTGTCCGCAGCGGCCGGGGGGAGGGGGGGATTTACCACGATGGTTTACAGACTTTGCGCACGAGACACAGCGGACCAACCCAACCCCAAACCACATGACCCCACCAAACACCACTACTCGATCAATTAAATATCAGTAATTGGGTCCCACGCCTCGTAAGAGAGATCAATACGCGTAATGTTTTCTTCGCCATTTCTCTCACCTTGATGTCGCTACATCGGTCCCCTCCGTACCGCATGCAGTACCTAAGGCTACTGCCGCCCGAGCACGCCTCCGACACGTCCGGTTCCCAGCACACACATTGGTCATCACCGCTACGCCGAAACAAAAAGGGACATGAAGGGTAGGGAGGAAGGGGAGCACGCTCGCGTCACGTGACTGTCTCGCTCGCTTCCATGCCCCGCCGACTTTCTCCCGGTCGCCTCAACGGTCACCTTAGAAGGCTATCTTGACGGTGAACGTGACGGTGATTAAGTGGCCATCTTACCAGTCATTTTCATGTTGAACTTACGGGTGACAGTAACGTTCATCGCGATGGCGATCTTAGCGTGACCGTAAGGGTGACCTCATTGGGGATCTTAACGTTCATCTATATATACGGTGAAATTAACGGTCACCTCTACCATGGCGTTTCTAATCGCGACCTTAACGGTGAAATTAACGGTGTCCTCAACGGTACCATGAATGCGTACCGAAACGCAGGCTCTACGGCAGTTTGGGTTTTCAATGAAACCGGTCCGCGTTTGTTCGCTGCCACACCAAAGGACAGTACGACATGACGGGGACGTCAAGATCGACAGCACACAGCAGCGCTTTCGCCACGCTCCGAGTAGTAGTCGTACGTACTACTGCTAATACGAGGGGTAGTATAAATCAGAACTCAAGATGGACCCAATAATATATATATATATATATATATTCCCCCATGTTTACACACCAGATTTGTTCTAATCACTATATACGTTCGTTCTTCCGTAATACAGTACTGCCCCCTAAAAAAAACAGCAACACACAGTACTTACCAGGAGCCCACAGGACAGCCGTCGCTTTCGAAGCAGTTCCCCCCCGTTTCCCGAACCACGAGATAGGCTGCCCGAATCGTTCCCGCAAGCCGCGCGGACGGGTTGCCCGGCGAGAGGAGAGCCGTGACAAACATACATAGAGGAAGAGGGAGGGGGGGGGGGGGGGTAGGACGGACGCACCGCTTCTATTAATATTAAAAGGCAGGAAAAGCAAATAACGCATCGATTACAGTTGTACCTTTTACGTCTTTGGCGGTGGGTTGCCGTACAATATAAAAATGAAACCAAAACAAAGGAGAGAAAACCCCCGTCTATATACAGTTGTGGTCCCTCAATACGCAGTGCCGGTATGAGCCAGTCAACAAAACCGGCACTATTTACAACGGCAACCGGCACTACAACACTGGTGAATCCCATCTGTGCCAAGCGATTCCACAGGACAAACGGCAACCGGCACTATAGATGGACCACTACTAACAATATATCGAAGTGGGCGAGGGGCGGGGCCTGCGCCGGGGGCAGGGAAATATTTAGTCTACATTTTTTCAACAATGAAAAGTCTAGTACCGTTGCTGGCAATCAACAAAAAAGTATACATCCCCCCCTCCCCCCCCCCGTTCATCCATCTCACCAACGCCTTCGCCCAGCATGATGGAAACCGTTGCCGCGACGAGGGTGGCGAAAGAAAGGAGACCGAAGAACACGGTAGCCGTGCCTCCGGAGGGCTCGTTATGCGTGATGTACACCCCGGCTACTCCGGACCCGACCGCCATCAACCCCACCCAGAAGGACCCTAAGCCTCCCCACTCTGTCGCGCGGTGCAAAAAACGTACCAGGTAAGAAAGAAAACGACGATAGAAACACGACGGAGGTTTCAGGGTTGAACCGGTGGATGTAGCGAATACGTGAAGAGGGGAAGACACGCCCACTTCTAAATGCAAAAACAGGTTTGCAAAAATATCCCTGCATACCCCCCGGATGCTTCTCAAGGTGGACTCACGATATTTCGGTTTCATTAATGACGTGTTTGGGGTATTTGGGGTTAAGGTTATAGATGATAAATACAACGCCCCCACCCCAGAAAAAATTCGAACCAACCACCAACAAAACCAAAGGGTGTGTATATATATTTACAAATCCGTTGGGCGATCAGCGATATCCGGAAGGGACGGGGCTTAGACACGCCTTTCTGGGGCGTAGGATCTGTGTGGTCACCATGTACGTAGCAGCCTGTTATTCGTTGGAGCGTTGAGCCTATAGCTGAAGCTCTGGGTTGGGACGGACACTTTGGTAGGGGCTTCGTAGAGGCCAACACTTCAACGAGGCAGACAAAGCTTGCCACGGGCTCCCCCCCCCACCGTGACAGGCGATACACATTCGGGAACAACCGTGACTCGGACAGGGGAGGGCCTAACATTCGCCGTCATTCCAGGGACCAATATTCGCCGAGACAGGCACCGTTGAATACGAAAGCTAAGCATCTGTGCGCTCCGGTCAGAGACAGCACAAAACGAACAGTGAAAAAGAAACGGTAAAGGGCAACTTCGAGCGTCACATCTGGCCGTCTGGTCCAAAAGCCGAAGTGTGTGCCCGATGAAGTGTCATTGCATCGTTTCCCGCATCAACCCTTTGACACAACACGCAACTTGAAGATCTTTTTTCATTTTTCAACCAAAATTAACCGCACAATCTACAGTAGTCTTGTCTAATCCAGCCCAAAACCAAACGGCGGTACAACGCTTGCGGTAGCAAGAGCGCACGCAAGCCCGTCCATCATCGACACCCCACCCTGTCTCCCCTAACCACCACCGCCTCCAAACTGCAGTAAAAGCCTCACCGCTGAGCAGGACAGCCCCGACAATGAACCCGGCTACCCCAGACACCATAAGCGCGGTAGCCCAGAAGTGTGAGCAGCTGACAGCGGCATGCTTTGGCCTAACCAATGACCGGGCGTCGGCCACAGCTACATTTGCCGGGAGGACGATTGCCTGCTCGTGTTGGAGCGGAAACGAGTCGCGAGGGGGAAATGGGTGAAGGAGTAGCGTTGGCGGAAGGGGAGGGGGGGGGGGGGTACTCATTTGTTGCTTGCCTTAGTCATTTGACCATTGACCACGCATCCCTTTCGAGACGGAGCACCGTTCCTACTCCTAATAGAGACACCTCCAACAATTGGGCGCTCATTACGTTGTTTCCATATATTACATAGAAACGTTTTGCTAATATTATCCCCTTCCTGTTTGGCCTCCTGTGGCCACCATCTATCTCCTAGGATACCGATCGTTTTCTCGCTGCTATTTATTGTATCAAACTCCTCCATGTCACATTCGTCTATTTTCCTCATCTCCTCTTCTAACACATCCCGTTCCTCCATGTATATTTCACATTCTCCTACTATGTGAGTTCTACTCTATTGCTTTGCCACACGGGCACATCTGTGCGTCTACTTCCTCCTCCTCCCGGCTACTGGTGTACCTCTTTCTTCTTTCTGGCAGGTCCAGGTCCCCTACACGAAAGCGCAGTTTCAGCGTTTTCGCGAAGTCCATTGGGCCATGCAAATACGTTTTCATTCCTATTCCTTCCCTCAATCCCCCGCATATCTCTACGTGTTTTTCCGATTCCACCTTGTTTCTAAGCGCTAGCCTTTCCCTTCTTTCTATCATTTCTTCTACTTCTGCCTTGTGACTCCCAAACTTCCCGGCGGACATCATCTCTTGGTTTCCCCCTAGATCCTTCCATACTTTCTCAACTACGCCATCCCACCTGGGGGGGGGGGGGGGGGGGGGAAGCTGTGCCACGTCTATCAGCGGGTTTTGTTGCGGAGGAGGCAGTCACACATGGCCGTAGTCGTGTGACAAATGACCCTTGCATCCCTACAATGCCGGGAAGGAGCACGTCGGGTTTTCACCGTCCAGGCAGACGGTAGACTATCGGTATACTGGTGGGAAGAACTATCAATACTTACTCGCACGGAGCCGCCGACGTGGGTGTGCTGGTGCTGCATGTCATTTTGTAGAGATAAAAACACATGTACACACACCATGTACCAGATACAGTATACTGTACTACCTGGTGTATGATATTTCGAATATGATGCATACAAAGTATACTATATACTTCGAAGTATACTGTATTACCCTATCATACGATAGATCATTCGCATCGCGAGCTGCGAGCTGGGGGTGGGGGGATGGGAGATTCGTGAGTCCCTATTAATAGTCACTACTCGTACGTATTGAACATGTCCGGGCATTCGTTCCATCATACCTTCCTCACACCCTACCAGTACTACCTACGACCTACGGTACACGACGTGTCCGGACGAACTTTCCAGTGGTCGGGCTGTTAAGTACAAGGGTATTGCACAGATGCAAAGATGTCAGGAGACATGTCAGGCAAGGCAAGGAAAATCGTGCGCTGTCAAGGGTGTAGGGCCGAGTGTTCCACACTACAACTACAACCTAGTAGTGTGGTGTCAGTCAAGGGATGCCAAAGCAAAGTTGCTGTCTGTCGAGGGGTGAAAATGCTCTCGTCTACGCTCGTCGCTGTTTGTCGGCTGGGCGTTATGTGACGCGGTGCGTTATTCCAGGTTGTTTCGAATTCCTTTTTGTTTGACAATGAATGCGCCGTTTCCCGATAGGATACAAACACGTTTTTTAATCGAAATAAAAAATAAATTCATTGAAATTCAAATTTTAATTCCAAATAACGAAATTTAGCGTTCCCCGTTAAGATGGGGTCTAAAATCCTCGATCTCTCCGCTGTTGTTTTTTAGTTTTAGTAAATAAAATACCTGTCGTGTGTCAATCTAACCCGTCGGTCCCATTGTAACAGCAGAACCAGCTGCTGCTGCTGTTACCACGGGCGCGTGAGCATGTCGACCCCATCTGACCCCCGATAAGAGCTATTAATAGGGTTCTCGCATAAGAGCAGTAATGCTACAGTAGTCTACTACCACATCAACCACCACCGCCGCTATGAATAGGAAAATTGCAAAGATGAGGTTTTAGATTTTTTTCGATCTCAGGCCGATGAGAATGGGAACGCAAAGTTTCCATAAAAAAAAAAAGTCTGAGGCAGATGTTGGGCAAAGATCGGCTTGAGAAAAACTTAGCCAAATGTTTAGTTCGAAGCGGCGAGATTCCGAGTCCTCGACAGACATCGATCGACGAAACAAACGACTGCGTTATGAACTCCGGACGGGGCGCTCATGAGGGTTCCGACCCACCCTAGGGTCACCGTTTTCACACAATGGCCAGTGATTGATGGCGGGCGCTGGACAGGCGAATGATCAAAACAATTGGCGGCTGGTGCGCAGAAAACACATGACAAATATTCTTGATCCGTCTCGGATGGCAAAAATAGTTTTTTTTTTGCATGTATGGGAGAAGAAGAGCGTAGGACGCCGCCGGCAAGCTCTCGCCCCCTAGATGATGGATCCACTTGATATCTTCGAGACCGTTATCTGCACTCCCTGACCTTGCCCGTCACCACGCGGGTTGGCCGTGGGCTAAGTCTATGTCGAAATCGAAGGTTTATCGTCGCACGAGCTGATTTCATCAGCTTCTTGACAGGATACAACGAGAAACAAAACATTGCGCCGCCTGTAGCCGTGTGGGGAAAAAAAACTGGTACCTGGTAAGAAATAAATCAACCATTAATTCTCTTTTTCCCCACAGCGGCCGTACGAGGATATTTTCAGATGTTTCTTTAAACCTTTTTTTTCGAAAGGAAAATTTCAAACTTCACGTTCCCATTGCCATCTGTGACACAGGTTACGTTCTTCAAGTTTTCAAATAAGTTGAGCATTCATTCTTCACTTTAAAGGCCATCTGATATTGTTAAGGAAGGTTTTTGAGAACCCAAAAAGAACGTGTTCGATCCGCAAAACCAATTTAACCTCAAGGGGACGATGGCACATTCAGGAATGCGCCGTCAAGTACCCGCGCGTAGGCGTTTCGGCAACAGATACATACGACTTGAAATTAGAGTTATGGATTTGCAACCACGATTCGTATTTCGTGGTTGCAGAATGATTGACGCAAATCTACGAGAATCCTGAGCTTTTTAGCCCATTTTTGCATTTTTTTTGGGCCCAATAACTTACTACCCATCATGGGATGATATAAATGGCAAACCTAAAATAACACGGGGCAGTTGACGCCAGGTATCTTCCAATCAAATCGCTTAAATAACGCGAACAACGGGAGCCATCATCCAATGAAGTCGCTGTATTAACGGGAACGACGGGAGCGCACGTGAAATCACGCCGCACACAAACTAGAAGAAAGACACAGCTCGCAGCTCGCACACCCGCACGCGACGATTGACCTTCGATCTCGACATAAATCCATCCACGGCCAACGAGCTTCGTACCGGGCAAGGTCAACGAGTGTAAATTATGGCCTCGGATGTATCATTGGAATCCGTGGTCTAGGGGCCGAGAGGTTGGCCGCGGCGTCCTATGCTCTTCGTCAAAACTTTCAAAAAGTTCTGTTTTCTACACACCAGCTGCCAAATATGTTTTTAGTAGACGCCTGGCCCACCCACGCCACATATCACCGACCGAGGTGTGAGAACTGTGATACTAGTGTGGGTCGGAGTCTCCAACCCACGCGCTTCATTCAGAGTTCGTGACGTAATCGTTGGGTTTGTCGACCGATGTCAAACCTGAAAAATGGTCTATTTTTTGCCTTTGGACAGGGGTCGAGATTTTTTGTCGTCTGCCTTCTACAGACCAGCGCCGAAATGTTTTTTTTTCATCAGACGCCTGGTCAGCCCACGCCACATATCACCGACCGAGGTGTGAGAACTGTGACACGAGGCTGGGTCGGAGACCTTAACCAGCGCATTCCGTTCATATTTCATGACGGTGTCGTTGGTTTTGTCGATCGATGTCTGCCGAGGATTCTCATAACAGTTGGCACTAGTCAATGGGAGTGACTATACATTGCTCCAGTAGTACCTGCAAGTCAGGGGTTTTATATACATTGCGCGGCGCGCAATTAAAGTCTGCGAAAGCTGTCCCGTGACTGTTAAAATTTGCCCAAAATGTCATCCGCCTGGAGAACAACAATCTTCTAGTGAAGGCCATTTCTTCATCGTTGATGTAGCCATTTAGCTATGCTCCCTTGCGTGAAATGAAACATTTTAGCGTTTTTGCGAGCTTTTGGTGGTACTCGCTCGCAACTTCGAACACACGTAAACACCTCGTGAGTCGTTTCTCGCTGCCTACGACTGCCGTCTGGCGCACCCGACGCCCTCACTGACCCCATGAGGAGCATCCCTCAATTTCGTGGGCTGTAGTTTCCTGTGAGGAGCTGTAGCTGTCCGCAAGTGAAGTGCAAACGCTCAGTCGGGGGTTGTTTTTTGTCTCATTTTGTGCACCCCAAATTTCGGCCAACTTCGACCACTGAAGCACCTCTTAGTCGAGGTGAAGGCTTCTGTTGAGAACTTGCGGGGGGTTAATCTCGAGAGAAACACAAGCTGCAGTGATGAACCTCTATTAATAACAAGTCACCGTCGCTCTCCGGTGAGCACGAACCAGCCGAAGTTCTAAATGCAGCGTGTTGAGATACCGGCGTTTTTTTTCTGTTCCGATAAAACATCTAGAGATTAGAGTAACCGGAAACCCGGGAACAAGAGGACACTTGGGTGCCAGCGTCATTTTAAAGACCCCAAACTGTTGATTTTTCTGGCCATATTTTTTTTCGGATAGTATGTCCGGAACGGTCTCCAACCGGAAATCGGGTTCCATTTTCGGTCAACATCTGCGTCCGAAACTGGAGTCTGGATTTGCATCGTGACAGGTTTCCACACATCGTGGGAGGCAACAAGCGTCCAAATATGGCGATAGTAGCACCAAGGGGCTGCATCTTTCTGCTAAGCAAAACAACAGGACCTGTGTTGCTTGGCGTGTCCAGCTACCCACCCCCGCGCGCCTCGCATGCATCACCACAAGCCGATGGGATCAGATTGTGATGCTGTCGACTACGAGAGCCTTGCTTGCCACTCTCTACCAAAAGTTGTGATGTTGAGCAACCACAACTTGTCTCGTCGAGGGCGGGGGTAGTCGCCGTCTGAGAAATAGACGTGATGCACAAGAGCAACGCAAGCAGAGAGGAGGAAAATACGACTGCTAAAGACGATCCTCCTACAGTAGTTTGAAGCGTACGCGTCGTGTTTTCGTCGTTGCGCTACCAGGCACCATGCTTCGGCCTGGGCTGAGATGCTCCGGAGCGACGATTCTCTCGGAGGCGCTTTCGCGTATCGCATGCTGCAGCAGCTGTCTTCCTCCCGCTGTTCGCTGTTGAATATCTGATAATATGTCTGAACTTACTGTCCAAAGAGTACAATCTGAAACATTTTGGGGCATGATAAGGTTGTCGGCCAAATCTGCGCGTCTGATTTTGAGGCCCGAAACAATCATCATTTTTTCGGTAATCAAAAACCTTCTAGAAGAGATGGCCTTATTGTAGTCGTAATCACGCGCGACGAAAGGACAAAATCTGCCCCCCCCCAAAAGAGCGGTAGGGTCCAGGGGCAAGCATCGAAAATAACACTACTACCCTGTGTTGTTTAAGGCAGAAAACAGACTACAAGCACAGCAGTGCCGGAATTACACCCCATAGAGTTACAAGTACTAGGTACATCGTAGGTACCTGGCGATTCCGCGGCTCGCCATAAATACAGGACCGGTATGCAAACAAATTCGTGACGCAAGTATGTGGTCAATGTCAATCTTGTACGTCGGCACAGACCAATCCGACCCCAGCCCTAGTTCTACAGTAGTCCCAACCCTGACAACTCTTTGGGGTGAGGGGCTCGAGGTCCGCAGGGGCGCCCGCTGCGTGTTTGGGTGGCGCTCTCCAAAACAACCGGGCGGCCGAAAGAAGACCAGCCTCGACCAATCAGACATACATTCGTCACGAAACTCATTGCGTCCGTATCCGTCCCGCATTTGGTGCGAGTTCGAGTCCACCAGGATTTGCAATCGTATTAGTATACCAGTACTGCGTACACCAACAACAAAAGCAGTGCCGCAGTGTACCCGGTTATAACATCAGGAGCACACAATACCTGGTACTGACGGTGTACCCTGATACTATTAATACTGGAGTACTGCCTGCCAAGGTGGACGGTAGCAACACTGAAGAGACCTTGGTTGTCTGCTTGTCTGAATTTGCGTTCTCGAGTTTTTGGACTAGACATGAAGGCACTAGGTAGCTGGTAGTGACTACGTATATGGTGGGTATATATATGACGAACGAACGGAACAAGTGGTCGAACCGTCCATCACTGTGCGTGCGGCTCGCGCTGCAGCAGCCGCCACTTCGGGTCGCACTCACAGTAATAATTAGCATTCGTAACCCCGGGGAGTTCCTGCCTACTAGTAATAATAAATATCACACGTATGGTAGTATCATATACCTCACACAAAGCTCCCCTTCGGGATGACGTTGACTTGAAATATCGGGGGTGTCGCAAGTTGAAGTTGGGGGGAGCAGCATCATCGTCAGTCATCCCTATTTACTCCGAGTAGTGTTGTATACTGCTGTGACAGGACGAGGTTCGACGACCTGTGCTGTATTTTGAAATTGTATTGCTGTTGTCTCCTGGTGAACACTGCACACATACTATACGAACACTGCTGTTGCACTGCTGCTGCTGCTGTTGTAGTGCGCACCGTGGCTGCGCGGTTGCTTTTCGAATATCGAGGAAGTGTGAGTTCGTACGAATCGCCGTCCTGCCCCCTGTGCAGCATCCAATTAATGGCACCTTTCTCGAGATTATGCATGTGTTCGTTCCTACTTCCTAGGTCGACAGAAATCACGGCCCACACACGTACACACAAAAAAAATGCGCTGTGCGTGGCCGTCACAAAAGGCAGAGCCTGATGAACGACTGCTGCTGTGCCGTGGCTGCCTCTGTAGAGAGCTCGAGGGACGGTGTGATCAGACATGATACCGCAGCAGCCAGCAGCAGACAACACTCTCTAAAATTGTGGGGTCTCCATTGTCCTGCTTGGCTCTACTAGCAGGTCGGAATGACTCCCTGTAGTTATATGCCGGAATTCGCGACGTCGAAGGCCCAGAGCACGCGCCACGGACCTCGGCCGGGGCTCGCATTTGCGCCGTGGTGTACACGCGGGCTCCCTGCGTGCCACGCAGCAGGAAGCACGAGAAAAGACCGGCGGTCAAACGCGAAAAGTGAACTATTTCGGAAAAAACGGTCATCAAGTACAAAGTAATAAAAGGCATCGATATGATCCGGAGTAAGAGACTACAAGGTTTGTGTATAAGGTGAGCCCATGTTGTCATACCCTGGTATGCGCGAGAAATACATAGTCCTGCAATGCCGCCGCAAGGACGAGTATTACTCTACACTCGCCGGGTATTGGGGTCCTGGATACTCGGGTACCCAGATACCTACCAAATTATTCACTTTGGAAACCCCGGGGATGGCAAATTACCATCCCATCACATCCTCTGGGCATACAATTCGTCAAAATCTCCCAGGAATCGCTTTTCAAAGTTGCAATATTTCACACTGACTCACATCACACGATACCTCCGCTCGTAGCGTCGAGGTACGCAGTGCCGGACCAGTACGCCAAGAGTGGTAGCAGACAAGGGTTCACCTCGAAGGAGGGCAAAGGCTATAACAGTTCCCAAAGCTCCGTCGACGTAACCCAAGTTCAAACGTGCAGCAAACAAATGCTATGTACGGTACCAGGTACGTTCGATATACCGCCGAGGAGATGTGATTTAGGGGATGATAAGTTGTCACCCACGGGGTTTCCACCCAGTCCTGCACCGACGCCGCAAGGACGAGTATTACTCTATACCCGCCTGGTATTTGTACCCTGCGTACTCGGGTACCTAAGTACATAACCAATTACCTGGTACATACTTTGGAAACCCCGGGGATGGAAAATTACCATCCCCTGGCCATACGATTCGTCACAATCTCCAGGAATCCCTTTTCAAAGATATAATATCTTTCACTCACTCACACACGTCACACAACACCCCCACTCGCAGCTAAGAGGTATGCAGTGCCGGACCGGCACGCAAAGAGTCATAGCAGACAAGGGTCTACCTCGACGGAGGGCGAAGCCTACACTAGTTCCCAAAGCTCCGTCGACGTAACCCAAGTTCGAACGTATAGCGAACAAACAGGTATCAGGCACGTTGCAGGGTAGCCGAGGGGGCGTGTTTGAGGCGCGGGGGGGCGGGTGGCGGAGGCGACGGGGGCGTTACGGGATCTGACTTCGAGGTTGGTTGGTTGGTTGGTTGGTTGGTGGGAACGCTTCGAGGTTGTTTGGTAGGATATGTGATTTAGGGGATAATAAGATGTCACCCACGGGGTTTCCAGGGCCAACATCGCGCACCCGGGGTCAGAATATCCGCGAGTACCCGAATATTTATGCCCACCATTGGTGCATACCCGTTGGCCACGGGTACAACGGGTACCCTCTACAATGCATCGTGCTGGTATCTATGTATACGGAAGCACATGGTACAGCGCAGGGGCGAACAGAAGCAGCACGAAGCAAAAAGCGAACAACAACAGCGTACTCGTTATACGGGGGTCCATAGTTAATAGGACGTACAGTATACATAAAAAACTATAATTTACGTGTTTTTACTAACAATATTTGGTCCTATTTACTATGGTCCCCCGTAACAACTCTAAATATTTAGTGCCGCTCTGGCCGGAATGTAAGGATCGTTTTTGGGTATATATAGACCCGAATTGCCCCTACATTTCCCGGCAAACATTATACTTGAGCGCGGAGAGCACGCGCGAGAGACCACGGATTCACGCACGTT
Source organism: Macrocystis pyrifera (assembly GCA_031763025.1). Classification (NCBI taxonomy): domain Eukaryota; class Phaeophyceae; order Laminariales; family Laminariaceae; genus Macrocystis; species Macrocystis pyrifera. The sequence goes on from JASSKH010000003.1 coordinate 17,522,637, forward strand.
ATTAATATTGTACCTGGTACTGGTTGATACACGAAATAAACCACGTTCATGCGCACCCAGATGCACGAGGGCTGTCGAGATTTCCAGGTTGCAAAGTTCTCTTTCGTTTTGACGGTATTTCTCTGCTATTAATAATTCACATCTGCTGTCTTTTTGCGTATCTGGGCATCTACGGCGGCAGTAGTCGTACTGCCAGCACAACTAGTCAGTACGTGTACGTACTGCCGCTGCTGCTGTCCCACCGTTTTTCGTATTATGTGCCACTACAGATACCACCTACGAACCGGTTCCAAATACTGCAACACTCTTGATATTAATATTAACAACAGTACAACAACTACTACTGTTGTAGTATTTACAAATGTAAATGCAGGCGTGCCCGGTAGAGGGGTTCCGATGACTTGTTGCGGTGGTATAAACTCAAAGCCCTCGCAGGGAGAAGAGAGCTCTAGGATACCGGTGTTGCAGCGTCGCAAGCTCTGAGAACATTAGTAATGCAATCATATGCCAGGTACCTGGTACACATCGTGCTGCTGCTGTACTCACGCGTGCATCCTATTATAGTTCGCACCCGATACTCGACTGCAGTACGAGTAGCCTTTGCGAGGGAAAGTAACACCGCCGTACATACTCAGTTAGAAAACGAAAGTCTCAAAAAGTCCACCTCTACATACCACGAGTTCTACGAAGATTAAGGTTCCAAAGCAAGATACTGATATCCACACTGCCGTGTCCACTTGCACTGCTGTACTGCTGATGCTGAGCGAGCGAGGTACGAGGGTGTGCGAGGATACGGCAGGAGGCTGCCGAAGTGGTCGAATAGAGCGCCGTGATCTCGTGGTGGTGCATACTGCTATTTCGGTTGAGACAGGTTGAGAGTCCATTGATGGGGTGACGGACGCCATTACTATTAATTAATAATACCTTGTGATTCTACCAATCGGGTGAACACAGGTGCTGACGTGCAGTTTTTACTTTTTTACATATAAACCGGTAACGTAATAACTTCCAGCCGTCAAAAATGGCAACGACAGCTTCGAACTTTCGAACACGGCGGAAGAGCAGTTTACACAGAAGTGCCTGGAGTATCATACAGCACTAGTGTACCGTACGTACACACTGGACGAAATAGCATTAATGGTTCGTATGAGATTCGAAGGATAAGACAGAAGAAGCGGTTTAGCAAAATACAGGAATGGTTGGCAGTCCGTCCAACACAGGCAGGACCAGCAGCGCGAGATCGCGAGATCGTGAGCGAGCGCCACGCAACCAAGCCGATCGCATCAACAGAAGCAAGCGAGAGCGCTCAGGACAGCAATGCTAGAGATGACTGCACGCGAATCGCCAGTCGGTGACGCTATGTACCCACGAGAGGCGGGACGCACAAAGAAGAGGAAGGCTACGGAAACACAAAAAAAAGAGAAGCCACGACGGCCGGGGTGGGGGGTATCGATAAGGCTGATGGATTAATTACGAAGAGCTTCCTCGGAGCAGAATGCGGCGCTGCGTGTGGTCAAGTGGGCCATCAACTCGTGATGCCTGAACCTGGCTGGCTGCCTGTGCCATTCGTGTGACAGCAAAAGGTTGACATATCACCTGCTGATGCATATCGGCCCGGTGCTCGGCCTGCAAGGAGGCCAGTCAGTGCCGCTCTCGGAGCAAGCAGGATTCGGACCCCTGGCCCCTTCCGAATATATGATGAACCCTGCAGCCTCCAGCCCCACTGCTCTGCTGCCGTAAAATACAAAAGGAAAACGTCCTTCCGTCAACAACTTTGTGGAGAAAGGCTGCCCACGTCCGCCGGCGTTGGCGCTGGTTGGCCCTGCTGCTTCGGAAGCCTCCCGTGAACCCACCCGGCGCCTATAGCACACAGCACACTGCAGCAATATCTACCTGCAAACGGTGACGTGTTGCTGTTGTTGTGCTACACGGTACCAGCAGTGCAGCAGCACCATAATCCGGCGGCGGACGAGAGTATTCACGAGTTTAGTGTCACCTTGCGGTGGCGTGTCTGAATCGGGGCATGGCGGGGGGGAAAGCTGAACGTTCCGCCGGAAAGTCTGCTGTCTGTCTGGTCTGCCTATCCCGTGCTCTCGCAGGTTAGAGCAGCCGGGTCAAACACCCTACCCCACAGCGCGTGGACTGTCGATCCCTCAGAAAAATATCGTGGTGTCGCGGGTTGGCGATAACTATCTACAAGTTTTAGGCGAAAACGCACGGAGGGTTGGTTGAAGCCAAGCTCGTTATTTTGGCCCTTGTCGCTGGCACTGAGGACGGGCGTCTTGAGCGATCTCCGGAGGGGGTACATAATCTTGGGTCGAGGCAATGGTGAGTACCAATCACGAAGTGCTCGCCCCCGAGAGGAGCCCACGCCGCTGCTTCTATTCTTGAGTGCATTCCATGCGGCTGTGTTTGTGTTGGCGCCTGCTACACACTGACTGACCGGCCGCCAATGCTGCTATTTGTTTTGTGTGAACCATTACCATCTGGTAGTATAAAATTACTATTAATACACTGGCACTCCTTTATCTGTCTGTACGCTTGCTGTACGAGTGCAACGGAACCCTACCTCGTACATACCGGTACCAGATACCAACTATAGGTCAGCATGCGGCATTTATCATACTCGTATACAGGTAGCATCCAGGCATCAAGTGCGCGATTAATCTAGCCAGCTCTGTAGATGCCATTGCATTTCGGCAAGACGACCAGACCTTTCTCCCGCCCTGAACCGGGCCTGCTCTAATTTCTACTGCTGTAAGCGTGCGGGCGTTGACGGCTCGCCAAACCGGGAGCCAGGAATGTCACGACGGCATCATTCAACCTGCGGACAAGAACAGCAGTCCAGCACTGATAATACCAGCAGTGCATACAGCAGAACATACAACCGCAGTACGACTATGTCCTTTTACAAGCAGCATAAGCCCGCGTGGCTGTATTAGGCGGCTCGCCAAACTTATTGGGAGGCAGGCATAGTCCTCACCACGACTTAATTCTCGTCGACCTGCGGACAAGAGCAGCAGTGCAGCACTTCTGTAAATACCAGCAGTGCATACGTACCAGCAGTACATATATTACAACAGCAGTACGAGTACAAGCAGCATGAGCTCGCGTGGCTGTGCGACTACCTGATATAAGTTTTACGTCTATGATGGTGCTCTCATTGTTTGTTACATGAGCGTCGTTGATCCCGATGCCGTTACTACACTTTATCATAGACTAGGCTTGCAACAATACCGTGCACAGCATCTGCATCGGCAATCGGCAACCCGTATATTAATATTAATAGTACTGCCAGGTATGGTGTAGGCAAACGATGATTGGCGCGGCAGCTATTAATAGTGCGATATTTCGGTACGCCGAGCTTTGTGTGCTGTACCAGGTACCAGTACCTGATACCTGATACATACCTCGTAGATACACCAGAACCCATGGAGTTTTTATGTGCCTGGTGCATTTACATTATAATTGATGTATGGGTTGTGCTGGTGGAATTCAAACCTTTGGAACTGCTGCTGTCTGTACATCGGTACGAATGTACGGGTATACCATCCTAGGTACGAGTACGAGTATACTACGAGTATTCGTACAAGGTTGAGGTGTCGAGGTGCTCTCATCACGTATACCTGGTACGTACCTGGGTGGAGACAAATCTACGAGTACTGCAGAACTCGTTTCAGTGACAACCCGCTGTCTCCAACATATTTCTTTGGAAACCCTGCGGAGGCGGGATAATAGCTCTATGTAGTTCAATGGTGCGTGGGCTCTATTTACGTGAAGGACTACATTGCAAGCAGCAGCAAGCAGTAACCTGGCACGAGTACTTGCTTGTACCTGGTTTATGGTTTTGCAGCATATTATATGATATATCATGGCAATGATCGAATTTGTTATGGCGAAGTCGGGTCAGAATTTCTTACCCCATCCTCTCTGTCGGTCTTTCGTTCAGCTTTTAGACTGGGTTATTCACCCCCGATCCCCGCTACCTTATATTGTTCGAAGACTCTAGACCGCTCATCCTTGGCTATGGCAAGAAGAGGTAACGTCGTGTTTCCTCCTTTTTTGACGGACTGCGGCGGCTCCAACTTGGTTGAAACCACCGAAATTCGTAAGTAGGTCAATAGTCCATGTGACATTAGGGAGATGGCAGCCGTCTTTGTGCCGATCATTCACGGCATATCACCCGTTTCCTGCTGTTTTTACTCGAAATCTGAAATGCACCATGCGGCCGCGGTGGCATTGCCTCGTCGATACCTTTCATTTATGTTGAGATCCAATCGTGGCTTAATTCAGAAAAGGTGCAGGCTTTATGCCCTGTTTATTAGTATTTTTAACCACCAACCTTTCTGAACTACCGGTAGACCTGTTGGAAGGCTCGGGGTCAGTGTGCAGCAATACAGTAGTAGCTAAAAGGGGGAAACGGGATAAAACACAAAAAAACAGGCCTGTTTGAAAACGACCTACCACTGTGTCCGGAAATATAATAAACGTTTGGATAATAATATGTATACCAAACGATCCTTATAATTCCGGACAACCGGACAGCGTGGTCTACATATTGGGTTGTCGTGAAGCGAGAACGTCAACCGACGCCCGAGAAAACGAGTGTCGCCATGTACGGCAGTCAGTCCATGTGGTGCTTGAGAAAAACGCTGGAATCGGCGGTCGTCCTCGCGCAGACATTATCCAAACGCCATTTTGATGTAGTGGTGGTCGGGGTTTTTATGTTTTTTTTTGTCAAAAATCCGGAATCAACATCCAAAACGTTTCGCGAAGCCTAAACACCGTTCGAGAGATCTGCAGCTCCTAAATAGAAAGGGACCGAGAGATTTCCTGGCTGGTGCGACCATACAACAGATTAGAGTACTGCTTTGAGGGGTCAGAAAGGACAACCCGGAAACAGTACGAATGTGTATACCCTGGTATATAAATATGTACTTCGAAGTACGTATTTTGATGCCACTTAATGTCGCCGAAGTGGCGGCCTGAAAACAGCGTCTGAATGGGTTATTTGGTTTCGTATATCATGCCCATCATATGATATATAACGTGTGTGGAAGTACAGCAGTATCACCCAAAGTATTTTCTTTTAGAAAACTGTGATTAGACCATCAGGATAAAATCGAAGGAAGTTCCCTTTGCTTGGAACACTCCGAAAAATTCCCAAACTTCCCTCTTCCGACCCGCGGCCTTAACCCGTAAACCTTGAGCAAAAAGACGCGCACACTTCGTAGTTCCAATTATTACGGGGGGGACCTTGGTAAATATTTATTAATGGTAAAAATATGAACATATACTCGTATAGTTTTTTTTTGTGTAACGTAGGTCCTATTTACTTTGGCCCACCGTATTAGTTTGTACCCAAAACGTGGGTGTGGGTCGGGTTCAACTACTGCGTACGTACGAACAGCATACCTGATACGCAAGAACCGCTGTAGTAAAGCCTTTTCTTGTTGAAGAAGGGCAACATTGGTGCCCCATACCATCCTGACTGTCGCGTTTATGCATATACCAGCACAGTAGTAGTATCTCCCATCTCTTGTTACAGCAGTATTAGTAGTATGTAGTGCTGTAGTATTGTTAATGGTAGTATACGTCAGAATCATATTCCAGGCAAGGAAGTGCCGGGTGCGATGCAAACGATATATGATATTCTCATGTACTGCTGTGGTATAGTGTACGTGGCAACGTAGTATCTCTGTGGCGTAGCTTTGTGACCACAGTACTTGTATCTCTCTAGGTTTGAAGAATCGGCACGGACACTGGTTGTGCTGGATGTCGACGGGTGGAAAGAACGGTTTAATGTGAAGAAAACAACAACAACAACAACAACAACAATATGTCAGAATCATGATCCAGGCAAGGAAGTGTCGGGCGCGATGCAAACGATGTATGATACTGGTATCCCGGTAGAGTTTTCAAAGTCCGGGTTTTTTTATGTAGATGTCGCCACAGCAGTACAGCACCTGGTGTGCTGCCGATGCTGCTTCCGTGGAAAACACAAGAAGCGCCGACGCGCCGACGCGGCAATTGCGTTGTTCCGACCAGCAACCGGACGACAAACCTGAAATGCCGTAGCTTTGCATGCTGACAACAAGCACATAATGCGAGTGGATGTCGTATTTCAGTGGTCTACATCATATACCAGGTACGGGGTATACCCGGTATACGACTATTAATACCAGGTACGTGGTAGTAGTCTACAAAAAATGGTGTGTAAGTACGGCGGTAGAATTATGTAATATTGATACCAAGTGGTACCAGGTAGTACAGCAGTAGCAGTAGCAGTAGTGCTGTAGTAGTGTACCTGGTACATTTTGATATTAATTGTAGCATACAGTGTGGGCACTGGCGAGTTCACGCCAGCGCTCTTTTCGCGCGCACCGACAGTATGATGAAGATCAACTTTCCACTCGTGTTGTCATCAGCAGTATCAACGTAACTCCGTTGTGATCCCCGTGATGGCTTTCGGTTGACCCTCCGGACATGCCCATCACGATATAAAACCAGCCAGCGCCAGACTTCCCAAGCTTTGCGTGCCCTCTTACCCCCCCCCCCCCCTCCCCGCCCTCCCCTCACCCCCCCTCTTTCGGGGTTTCTAGAGCCAAGGGACACCGCACAATCGCCCGGGCAGCGGCTTGCCGCCAGGAACGGTGCTGCAGCCGACGCACCGCGTGCACGCCCCCTTGGAATTTAGGAAAACCACGAGAGGGGTAGCAGATGGGCTCGGCGAGGGGGGCAAGGTTCTCGCGTGGTGAGGATAATGCATGCATACAGGCCGTATAGGACACATGCCTCGCTGTCGCCATCTGGAACGTGGGGGTTGGGTGGGGCGGGATGTGTCTGTGGGGGGTGTGGGGGTGTACCCATGTCATGCATGGCCGCACTGTAGTCGTATGACCATAGACCCTCGCACCCGTACAATGCCACGGCGGAACACGTTTGGTTTTCACTGGGGTATTTGTTGAATTTTCGTGGGGAAATCGTGTGTCGTGGCTCGTTGGTTGTTAGCGGATGTACGTTTGCTGGGCAACTTGTGTTGTGTGTTGAGTGTTGGGGTTTGGGATTTGTGATCATGGGTTGGTCGAGATCCGTGATTTCGTTTATCATTGTTTTTTCTTCGTTTCACTGCTTACACTTGCCTCTCCGTGCCAGCGTGGGAGGGGCAGCTCTCGCCTGCATTCGCGAGGCACGTCTGCGGCAGCCCTAAACCCTTACGGTGCAACAGTTTGTCAGATATTGACAGCATTACATCTACCGTTGTGTCCCGTCTGTTCCCTCCCTTGCTCGAAACTTCGATCGTTTCTGGGGTAATGGTAGGTAGGCGATTGCCAGCTGAGTCCCCCCAAACAAAAGGGTGCACGAAACACGCTGATAGCACGCCAACAATACCATTCGACTAATCCCCAAGATTCGAGAAGTCCGTCCTATTCGCTATACCCCGGGCAAGAGTTCTACCTTTCCTTACCTCGCCCCCACCGCCTTTTAGCCGCCGACCCTAGCGCGGCTAACTGAGCACGACTAGCCTAGCTAGCACGACTAGCCTATAGCTAGCACGAAGCTTGTCGCAAGTCCTTATTTTTTCTCATTGCTGAAGGTGTAAACATTGCAAGCATATGGCTTCCGCCTTCGTTCACGCGTGCATCAGATCGCTGTGACAAACCCACCCGCTATTGATGACTACCCCTCCAATGCCGGGCGCTTTTTTTCAGGGGTATTGGGGCAAAAGCTGCATTTTTGTTTCTGTTTTTTCGAAGACACCTCTACGGATTCCCTCGCCCCTTTCAGTACTAGGAGTATTAGTAGCCAATTCCCATGTAGTCTGCCCCCGAAAAGTCGATTGCACTTCTACTCTAAACGGGTTATAGCTTTATTACCCCTTTGAGTGTTGAAGATAGCGACATGAAAAATGATAACTTGGGTAATAGCAACGAGCGGCGTGAACGCCCAGCAGCAGTACCGTTGGGATTACGTTGCGCCCGTGCCGTACGACTCGTTACGTTCAACCATTATGACTCGGACGCCAACCATTGTATCAGCCCCCAATCACGCATTGGCCGTTGCTGCAGTCGTAACTTTTAGTCGTCAATTTTACCCTTTGACGTCAGACGAGGGTTGTTACGCCCGTATGTGATGCTTGCCCGTGGTCCACCCCTCGCACGTGTTATTATTAGCCGATGCGACCGCTACTGCGAAAGAAGGCCGTTTTTGTTTCGTCACATATGCAGTACTCGATTAGAGCTAACTCTGGAAAACAGGATACGAAATTGACCACGAGGGTGATTGCCTCGTCCGCCCGCTTCTGTCCGTAAAGCCGTCCCCCGCCATGCTCTCGCCCTGTGCGCATACGAAACCCGTCCTATGCATGGTCCTCTTTTTCGAATGCGAACGTGAAACCTCGATCGTGTCCCCGTCTGACTCGCTCACGTATAACTTTGTAGGTTTGGTGAAGCTAGTAATCGCTGCTGCCTTCGTACCGCGAACCTTAGCCTGGTACTAAGTATCTTAGCAATTTTAATAGAACGCTGCAAGGCCCATAGAACGGGCCCTCAAAACCCTCATAAGTTGTGTGTTGCTTGGTTTTGTAGGCATGCTCTCAGGAAGCACAACGACCACAGCCACGACAGCAAGCACAGCCACAACAGCAATGTTTACGAAGACAACACCAGCAACAACATCAACAGCAACAGCAGCAACAACAACAGTAACAGCATGCTCCTTGTCCTTCTCCTTCCGTTTTCCCGCCAAACACCTGCCATTTCCTGCTGCGTGCGTGCGCCTGTGCTCATTCGGGCAGGTATTTCCTGGTTATTATATATGTGTATCTGTTTTACCTGGCCGGGATAAAAGTCAACCACGCGCTGGTTAACGTGAACAGCAAGTTCGACGTCGCCCGCACCATAGGCGGCGCCCTCATGTGTCTCACGGTGCCTCTGGCCACCTACCAGGTGGGGTTTCGGTTCGGTAGTGCTTTTTTCGGCTTGCCCCAGCTGCGACAAAATGGCCGATACATAGTCCACAGTAACTTTTCCTCGTTTTACGTGTTGATTCCGAGAATTTTCCCCAAATGGTCGAGGTTGAGATTGGGGTCAGGGTTAGCGTTTGAAGTCAAGTACCACTCTGTCCCGAAATGTGAGTTCCCTCTGGAATACATGCTGATAATAATGGACAAATGGTCATTATCATTCGGCCAGAGTGTTGTGTTTTAACCCTTCTGGCTGGACCAAGGTGTATGCAGCCTGCAGTCTACCTTCGGTTACGTTGCTCGGGAGGGCCGTCGAAGCGTTGCAACTAGGCGTGGCCGCTGCATCCAGCATCCCACATCCAGCGCCCAGCCCGTCCGTGGCTGAGGTTTCCAGGCCTACGCGAGGCTTGTACACGATGGGTTCGCAACCGCCGCCGCCGCCGCCGCCGCCGCCGCCGCCGCCGCCGCCGCTGCTGCTGCTGCTGCGCGCCGTCAGCCGCCTCGGCGTAGAAGTTGGAGCGTTTTGGTTTTCGCGAGGGCGGTGCTCGTCAGGACCTGCTTGCGTAAAGGGTTGGGGTGTGTTTTTGTGAGCGCGAGGGTGCCTTGGCCTTTTTTGGCCTTGCCCCGCTCTGGTGCACTAACTGTTTCGTTGGGGTTGGTGCGGGTGGTATTGGTGTCAATGTGAGCGTCGGTGTTAATGTATTGTTGCTGGTGCTGTAGGAGCAACTGTTGGCGTCCGCGTGGATGCTGGCGCTGGTGGTGGTGGTGGTGGTGGTGGTGGTGGTGTGGATGTCGGTGCTGCTGTTGCGGTTTGGTTCTGATGTTGATCGTGGTGCGGGTGTTGGTCCTGACGTTGACCCTAGTGTCTGTGTTGGTGTCTGGTGTTGGTGGCCTCGGTGTTGGTGTCTGGTGTTGGTGTTTGCGTTGGTGCTGATGCTGATGCTATATTTGGTGTGCGCGTGATTGTAGGTCTTGATGTGTTGGGGTCGGTGAGGGTCTTGGTGTCGATGACGTCGGTAGTGGTGTGAGTGTTGGGTGTTACTGCTGTTCGCAGTTCTATGTGTGTGTCTGCACGTGCTTGCTTTTTGTATCCATTCTTCAGCCTATGTCACCTGACATCGAAATATTTTTTCTCCACCGCCGCCCCGTCGTCCTCGTTGGATGGATGCCACCGTCACCCTTACCCCTGACCCCTTACCCTTATCCATTACCCTTACTCCTTACCCTTGACCTTGCCCTCGACCTTGCCCTTGACCTTGCCCTTGACCTTGCCCTTGCTCTTGCCGTTACCCTTGCGCTTGCACTTACACGCCTTGGGCGAACGCCGTACAGATCGTTCTGCACCTGTCCAACTTCGTGGAGCCGCGGCAGCAGAGCCAAATCGTGCGAATCGTATTCATGGTCCCCACCTACAGCGTGACGGCATTTCTCTCCCTGAGGTTTGTGCACTGGTGAGTCTTACCCCAACGACATGTGCCTTGGATTGCCTTCTTTGCTAGGATATCCTCCTGCCAAACGTTGCCGTGGGTATATATTTCGCTGGCGGCTGTTTGAAGGCCTAAGGGTTGCGGGTTGGTGTGCCGGCAAGGTATTGTTTTCATCGATTTTTGTTTGTATTTTCGATTCCTCTTCGACGCGCCCCGCCCCGCCCTGCGCCGTCGCCCGCCTGACAGTGCGGTTTGTAACACCGTCGTGTGTGACCCCTTTTTCTTGTGTCGTGCTTTACTCTTTTCATGTTTGATGTTTGGCCCCTTTCGTGTTCACGTGTTTAAGGTTCAACCATTTTTCATGTTTATCGTCTGACCCCATTTCATGCTCTGCTTGTCTGCCTTTCATGTCTCACATCTGACCCCTTTATATGCGTTATTTTGTGTGTCATGTCTGACCTTTTACTGATACATGTCGTTCTGACCCCTTTCGTGTTTCGTTGTGTGTTCCCTTTCATATTGCGTGCCTGGCCCCTTCTGTTTTTCCTGTCTGACCCGTTTCGCATGCTTAACCCCCCCCCCCCCTTTGATGTATATTAGGTCGCTGTTCATCACTACCGTGCGGGACTGCTACGAAGCGTACGTGATCTACTGTTTCTTGCATTTCCTCATCGGAACCCTCGGGGACGGAGTGCCGGCCGCCAACAGGTGCACTCCGCAGTGTTTTGGACATGGCCCAGCTTCGAAAATATGATTGATGGTCCACACCCGCTCCTGATTTCACCTTCATTCCGAGAAGTTTTCCTGGCGGTCTGAATTTTGGGTTCATATAGGGTTAGGATTAGGGTTGTCGTGCATCTTACACCTACTTTTTAGGGACTATTTTCAACAAAATGTTTTTCGCTTCGTCTCACCCTTTCCCCGCCCTCCCCCTCCTTGTATGGCGTCCGGTTGCGACGGTTTCGGAGAGCAGCCGATTGGCCGCCATGCCCCCAGTGGTGGGGAGGCATACGCCTCCCTTTTGCTGCCTTGAGCCGTGGCAGATGGGGCGGGAGTTCCTGCAGAGGTGTCAGGCTGGCGTTTTTCAGGTGAGGGAACAGGTTGGGATCAAAGACACCGAGAGGAGGTTAGCTTTCGGTCCGCCGCAAATGTGTGTCAGGCGTGCGATGGGTTGGGTTGTTCCCCATGCGCCCGTCGTGGGTCGGTTGTTGCTTTTGTTGCTGACGCAAAGCCTCCAACTTGCTCTGCCGCTTGTCGTGCAAGAACAAGAACATGACGGTGGCGAGAACAAAAAACAAGATAGTTACGAACAACAGTACTCAAAACAAGATCCAACATCGATTTTTCAAACATCGATTTTTCAACCCGTGTTCCGGTGTGAGAGGGCATAGCGGTCTGATGAGGTTGGCAGACCCTGCTCTACCCCTGCGCAGCAACGGTTGTCGACCGCGACAGCAGTGACCGGTGTTTTTGCGTTACAGTGTTTCGTTTTTGTGTGCAAGTCGGCGGTTGCTGTTTTCGTCTTTCGTTGTTGTTAACCAGATGTACCCCTTCGCGCTGGCTAGAGTGCCCCTTCACCCCCGCCCCGCCCCCCGCCCCGAGGGCTATACGGACATTGACCCAGCTTCAACACATGGTTGAAATGTAGAGTAGTGGTCCCTCTGCACTGGCGGTATGTTGACCAACACACCGGCAATATAGAAGGCATCGGCACTATTCCGCACACTGCTACCCTGGTTAATGCCATACTGGTATGTCTGTGCCAAGCGCGTTCACCGGCAGTATATCGGGCAACGGCATTATAGAGGAACCCATACTACGGTGTGTTTAGGATGGTAATACTAACGTGGTGGCCCTTGTATAATGCCGGTATATGCCAGGCCAATACACCGGCATAATGCAGTAGCGGGTACCGGCACTAATCCGCACTGGTTATATGATCCCATCTGTCTGTGCCAAGCGATTTAACGGACCAAATAGACGGACCCCTGCTGTAGATGAGTGTATGCCCCGTAAACCCAAATCCCAACCACCGGGGGAAAATCCTCGAGATGCAGATGAAAGGAGGTGTTAGGGTAGACTGTCAACCATCTCGTCCAAGCTGGGCGAGGTCGTAAGCACGACCCCCCTCGCGCCACCCCGACCCTCATCCGACCTCCCCCGCTCCAAATTTACGAAAACGAATGGACCGAACCAAACTTCCGCTCTGTCGAGTTTTTTTTGTTTATTACGCAAAAGAAAACGCGAGCAAGCACGGGGGGTGCAGCTATCGATCAAGTGACAAGCAGCTGAACAGCGCCGCCCCCGCTCCGCGCCCAGAGCCGCAAATGGGACCACCGGAACTGCGTTTCTCTGCTCTACCATGTTGGTGTGTTTTTTCGTTCGCTGTACGATTGGTGCCCCATGTCGAGACAACTATATCTCAGAGGTCTCGACCAGACACTCCGTCGGGAGCACAGCTCGAGCTGCGGCAACAGCAGCATCCCGCTGTTCCTATTCAAGTGACAAGCAGCTGAACAGCGCCGCCCCCGCTCCGCGCCCAGAGCCGCAAATGGGACCACCGGAACTGCGTTTCTCTGCTCTACCATGTTGGTGTGTTTTTTCGTTCGCTGTACGATTGGTGCACCATGTCGAGACAACTATATCTCAGAGGTCTCGACCAGACACTCCGTCGGGAGCACAGCTCGAGCTGCGGCAACAGCAGCATCCCGCTGTTCCTGATTTCGTTTTTTCTCACTCGAGTTCGACTCCAGACGCCAGGGTGATATCATAACAGTACTGTGCCCACGTATGTATATTCAGACAATAGCATGACGCAGCAGTAATGCCGTTGTTGCTGTGTGGTCCTACTGTACGAGTACCTCGTGCTACGCGCGGGCGACACAGCGGTAGCGTACCTGAGCCCAGCTGAGCCTGATCCCAGATCCGGATGTCTTCTCTCTTGTGTGCTGTACTGCAGCAATAGCGGTACGGGAACAGCAGCGGTAGCGTATTGGAGACTGATCAGATGTCTCCTGTCTTGTGTGACCGAAGAACCGCGACGGTTTTTACCGCGAAACATGTTTTACAGTGTCGACGAGACGCCGGCGACGACTCCTGCCACCGTCCACCATCCAGCAACGCACACAAGTTGACGACAGTTATAAATATCCCGCCGCGAGTTCCTAGCGACAAATATACTTTTATTTTTTTGCCAACCAAGTTGACGACAGTTATAAATATCCCGCCGCGAGTTCCTAGCGACACATATACTTTTATTTTTTTACCAACCAAGTTGATGACAGTTATAAATATCCCGCCGCGAGTTCCTAGCGACACGTATACTTTTATTTTTTTACCAATCTTCGGCTAATTGGTGAAAATACAGCTCAGCCCTTTCGGAAGTGCAATACTTTGTGTCCAAAACGGAACTACAGTTCCGAAAAGGCGAAGCCCACCGCACTTTCGCGTTTAAAATACGTGCCGTGTGTCAATTTAACCCGTCCCTCGCGCTGTTGCAATCAATGCCTAAACCTGCGCCTTCGTTGGTTGGGTTGATGTTCGCGTGCATGATCAAACCCCTCCAGTACGTTTTGATCAGACTGGCGAGCACGGCCGTGGCGCTTGGCCTCCAGCTGGGCCACCTGTATACGATGATGGACTTCGACCCCACGAAGGGTTACCTGTGGATCACCGTGGTCACTTGTGTCAGTCAGTCCTGGGCGCTGTACGTCCTCGTCCTCTTTTACCGGTGGGTTTTAGTAGTGTAAATCTTGAATAGCGTGCTGATATTTTGTTGTACCTGGTGCAGTATTATTCGGGTTTGTACGGAGGGTTTACGAAGAGGTCCGACTAGGACAGGGGGGGGAGGGGGGGGGGCGTACTCAATTGTTGGTTGCCTTAGTAATTTAACCGTTGCCCACGCATCCCTTTCCCTTTCGAGATGGAGGGGAGGGGGGGGGGGGGGGGGGGTTGGAGAAGGGAGGGAAGAGGTGCACGCGTCTTGTTTTTTTTTCTTTGAGGGGGATTTTGCGGGAGGTTCCTCGGTTTTTTGACAGGTGGCGCTGTTTCCGAGGGGGGATTTTCGGGGGGGGAGGGGGGGGGAAGGGGGGGGGGGGGGGGGGGGGGGTTCTCGCTGTCTGCGGATGGCAGATGGCGTTATTATGGGGGACGGGGTGTACTCATACCATGCATGGCCGTAGTTGTATTTCCATAGACCCTCGCATCCCTTCGATGCCGGGATGGAGCACGTCGGGTTTTCACCGACCAGGCAGACAGTGCTTGCACCAAGCGCGAAGCGAGGGTTCTTTGTACCGAGGCCTCTACCGGTGGGTCGGCACTACCCTCGCTCGGCGCGTGCCGTCACCTTTACCATTATAGTTACCGTGTTCTATGGTCCTGTCCGAGAAAACTATACGTACAGCAGGGCTGTCAATCGGAGCCCAAGTTCGATTGAATTTTGTTCGATTCGAGGGGGCCGATTTATCATACGCATATTTTTTTCCAGTTGGTGATCGGCCTGCATCAGTGAACTACGTTTTGGAGCCATCGGTAAAACGGATGGCAATCATTTTGCGAACCGCATGAGCCGGCTGCGATTCACAGCCTTGAAGAACACATGTAGACGAAGCCCTGCTTTTGCTCGCACCCAACCCCTCCCCCCCCTCTGCACCCCACCCCCTCGTTTCCCGTCCGGTATGCACCCCTCGATGCAGAGCGACTTACAAGGAGCTAGTGCACATCCACCCAATGGGCAAGTTCCTGGCCATCAAAACCATCGTTTTCTTCAGCTGGTGGCAGGTAAAATATTCGCCGCATATGTATGAATAGGGCATAGGACATATACCTTTACGGCAGGTTGAGGGAGGGTGTGTACTTCTTGCGTGCGTCGGGCGAGTTTTGTGTGCACCCCCGTCTGTCGTTTGTGTGCGTGTTTTTATGGGTGTGCCTTTGTGTTTGTCGTGTCTTTTCTGTGTTGGCCTCGCGTTTTTTGTGTTTTGTTATCTGTCAGTATGTTGGTTTGTCTGCGTTTATTTGTGTCTTGCGTGTGTCTGTGAGTGCACATGTGTATATATGGTTTTGTTTCTGCGGCAGCCGTAGAACTAAAAGCTACCAGGTATTGAACCGATTGCTCCCAATCCGTGACGCCCACTGGACCCGGTGCATTTGTTTTTCCGTCACGCCGAAAAGCTCCCACCTCTCCTCTTGTCCTCTTGTCAGACGGCGGACAGCGCCTGAAACACCCCGCACGCCCCGCAGCACCTAGCGTTGCATTACGCCTACGTCGCTCGTCTCCACTGCAGGCGATGGTGTGTGCGCATCGCGGTCCTACGCCTGAGTTATCCCTCGGCGCACCGTGAGGTTTAACACACCCTCTGGGCTGATTTCGGGAGCTGATTTGGTCAAAACAAGGGAATTTCGGAGCTGATTTTGTCCAACAAAACAAGGGACCCGGCGAAAAGGAGTGGCGTTGGAAATTTCTCGTCGAGATATTCTCAAAGACGCATCAAAACCCATTGTCGAGAAAATCGAGTTGGAACTTCGTCGTACTTTAGGGGCCACTCTGTCCCAAAATATAAGAACATCTTGCTTATTTCATACTTAATCCAGAGGGTGCTAAATATCGTAACATCGTGGTTTTCGGTAAGCACCTCATCCCCACTGCAGGAAGCACCTGAGTATATGTATTTCCCCCGTCTCCTCCTTTCGCGTATGCTCTCGCGCGCTCGTGGTTGTAGGGCATTCTCATCGAGTTGCTGGAGCGTCAGGGCCACTTCGCGAACGTGGAGGGGGTCAACAGCCCTGAAGGGCGTGACCCGTCTGGACACGATGCCACGGAGCACGTGGCGCAGGTGAGAAGAAGAAGGTCTATCGGGTCTCTCTGCCGGCATTGTCGTTGGCGCTCTACGTTTTGAGGAAAACGCGGTGCCAAGGGGGAGGAGGGAGGTAGTGAAACCGAAAACTGTCATATTCCCCCCCTGAGTATCATTGTTGGCGTTGCTGTTGATGCTTTAGTTTTTCGAGACGCGTAGCACCATGGGCTGGGGGGTTAGAGGTCATGAAGTTGTCATGTCCCCCCCCCCCCCGAGTCTCTCTGACTGTTGGCGTTTTTCAAGACACGTAGCGCCATGCAGGGAGGTTAGAGGTCACGAATTTGTGATGTTTCCCTCCGGGTCTCTCTCACTGTTGGCGTTGTTGCTGTCGCTTCAACATTTGAAGAAACGGAGCGCCAGGGGAGGGGGTCCAAGGTCGTGCAGTTGTCATGTTCCCCCTCTGTGCGCGGCCAGTCTCCACCAACGTAGACGAAGAGCATAGGTCTAGAATCCCGTGGAGCGACCAGGACTGGATAGTGTGTTTGAGTCTGGTATGCTTTTGTTTCGGCTCGTTCGGTTCGGTTCGATTCGGTTCGGTTCGGTTCGGTTCGATTCGGTTCGATTCGGTATGGTTTGGTTTTCTGACGCCGCTCGTTGTTGAATGCCCCTCCCGTTCCCGCGCTCCCATGCCCCCTCGCGTCCTGTCACTGTTTCGTGTCAGTGACACGTATGACAATAATTCGTTTTGATAATTTCCTTTTTTTCGGTTCGTGGGAGTCTGCCTGAAATTGCGTACTTCGAAATGTGCGATGGTAGGAGGCAGTGGACGGGGGATGTTGAGTGTTTTTTTGCTCCCTCGAAACAAGCGACGACCCACAGCCTTTGTCGGCTGTTCGTTTTTTTCGCCTTCTTCGTGTCTTACCTACTGTAATTTGCTTTGCTATGAAATGTAATTGCTGGTATGTTGCCGCTTCGATGACGCCGAGCGATGAGGGTGGCGAGCAACAACGACTATAACCCACAGATCGTCGCGTTTCCGTGTTTTTTCTTGTTTGTGTCTTCACCTCGGTTTGTCATCTCTTTTTTATTCGAGCAGGGAATCCAGGACTTGTTGATCTGCCTGGAGATGCTCGTGGCCGCTGTGTTCTTCTTCTATGCGTTCCCGCTCAGCGACTACCTCAAGAGTCCCCAAGACCAAAGTCATCCCCCTAAACACTCCGAACAGCAGAATGCGGGTTTCCATCACCATGCGGAGGATGACAGCGGGGGGGAAGGACCGGTTGTGAGCTCAAATGTGAGTCCATCGCAAAAGCATACATACTTGACTGTTGTCTCGATTACGGATTATTTTGTTGCGCCCGGGAGGAGAAAGTGCGTGCATCGTTTTTCGGTTGCGGTTTAGTTTGTTGCGCCTATTAATGGAAGGAGGAGGAGGAAAGGACGAGGAGGCAGGCTGGACTGAGTTGGATTCTCGCTGATTTGCTCCACCGCCTTATCCAACTGCTACTGCTGCACAAGTTTTCATTCTACCCTATTGCGGAAGTGCGGGTTTGAGGGGGTTAAGATGGATGCGCTGGGCATTGAGTTCCTTGTTTCGACACCGCCTCAACACTTTTTTTTTTACGGGGGGAGTGTCCTCGATATCATGCGTGGCCGTAGTCGTACTACCATACAAGGTTCCCCTCCGGGAGGTGCCGTATTAATAGGGGAGTGGCGCAAGAGCGAAAGAATAATGCTCGTATGAAACCCTGCACACTTTTTTAGAAGTAGCACCTGCACCCACCCATCATATTAACGTGAAGAACACACAGACAGCATATTTTTGAGGACAGACTAAATTATACTGCTGTTCGCGGAATTAGTGTGGGATCATTACTACAATAACATATAATAGGGTATCGGTAAGTTGAGATATATTGATCCAGCTGACTCGCGGCGATTATTTCTTAAGTACATAAAAGTTGCGCGAGGTCGAGGTTGCGCCATAATACTTTGTGACCGGCTGAGTAATAAGGTGCAGCATATACATACATACTACTGGTACTACCATATATATGTTCCCCCAAAATAAATGTTTCTTGGTGCTCAGGGTATAATATCAAGGTTTCACAGGTAAATGCTCGAGAACAAATCGTAGTCCGAGTACTGAGAGTATTGGAATGCAGGCGGCAAAACTACTGCGAGTACTGAGAAGGCCCAAATACTGAGAGTATATGAGAGTGTGAGCAGTACCGAACCCCGAAAATACAGGTTGCTTAAAGTATGTACCCGCAGTAGTATCGAAACACGACATAAATACTTGGGGTGAAGGCAATATATGCGCACAGTACAGAACCTCGAGATACTGAGAGCATTCACAGCAGTCATGCATAATATTATATCGAAATACTGGCAGACTGCTTTGAGTGCTCAAGTTGTCTCCAGCGAAAGAAAGTAGTTTGCTCCAACTCCCACTCGTGTGGGACTATCTGGGTGTGTTTTGTGCCGAACGCTGGGCCTGAGACTTGTCGACACGGCGCACAAACGGTTGAAGTATACTTCACATACTCGAAGTATACTGGGCATATTGAGGGTATTTCATTACTGCGAGTACTGAGTCTCGCAGAAGAAGCAGCAGTACGAACACTACCAATCGACGAAATACTGCTATTAATAGACTATTACGGGGGTCCATAGTTAACGGGACCAAATTTTGTTAGTAAAAATAGGCAAATATATAGGTTTTTATGTACACCATAGGTCCTGTTAACTATGGACCCCCGTAATAGTACTGGTATACTTGTACCCGCGATACAGAACCCCGAGATACTTGAAGCACAACAGGCGGTGTCCATGCCAGCAGCAGTAGCGAACCCCGCATTAGTGCGAGCGCGAAGCGAACCCCGCATTAGTGCGAGCCCGAAGAAATTATACGCAGTAATATCTACAGAACCTCAAAATACTGCAAGTACTCGCAGTATCTCGAGTACAAAAACCCCGAAATACTGCGAGTGTACGAAGTACCTACGGCAATAGCAGCAGTATTTTCTCGAACATACTTTGCTTTATAAACTCCCAAGTATTCGGAGTAGCTGTGAAATGTTGAGGTATGAATGCACGCCACACCACACCCTGGACAATAGACAATGGCCCCTGCAATAGCAATAGAATATGGTGCAATGGACGGGTCTGTTGTCGTCGGCAAAGGCTATCGATTGGAACGTTCCTCATCCATTGTCATAGGTAATGCCTATCGATAGGTTACGTCCCCAACATATTGTTCAGGCAGGAGTGTGCTGAAGTACCTGGGTTGGAAGCTATTGTCACCGACAATGGCTATCGACGGATAGCTTGCAGAATCTACTGCGGTCGGTCCACAGTGGCTATCGATGAACACGTTTCTTGATCTATTGTGGCCGGCAATGGCTATCGATAGACGCATTTCTTGATATATTGTGGCCGGTAATGGCTATCGACAGATATGTTTCTGAATCTATTGTGACCAGGAATGCTATCGATAGATACGTTTATAATCTATTGTGGCCGGCAATTGCTATCGATGGACACCGTTGAGAATCGATTGTGGTTGACAATGTCTATCGATGGACACCATCACCAGCCTATTTCCAACACGTACAATGCACTCTGATTTACTAAGCAACGCAATATTGTGTTCCGCAGCAATGTCATATTTTCATCTTGTGATCACCACCAGTATGGAATGAGTGTATGGTGTATCGTGATGAGCAGCAATGTCGGTGCAAGGCATAGCGTGAAGGAGGGCTGCAACGTTGTGTGTCTCAACAAGGCAGTGGGCATCATGGGGGTTAAGTGTGTTGCATTGTCGGCTGTGTTGTTGTGGTTAGTACTCTGTGTTGTTAATAGTGATTCCAAATCGGTTACACTCTGTACGGATAAGACAGATAGGTAATGTGTGCATATACCCTGGACAATAGAAAGGAAATAGAACATTGCCGCTACAGTAGCCCCGAAAAAGCGTGTGTCAATGGATATTGTTAACGACAATAGACTAGCAACGCTGGCTGGCGATAGACATTGTGAACCACAATAGACTGGCAACACTCTCTACCGATAGACACTGCTGACCACAATGGAATGGCAACGCTGTCTATCGATAGATGTTGTTAACGATGTCTATCGATAGATATTGTCAGGGAACAATACTTTTTCGGCAATGGACACAATATGCCTTTGCCCTAACAATGGAGTCACAAGGTTGTCCATAGATGGCCATTGTCTTGAACAATAGATGTTGGGGAAGCAACCGTGATAGATATTGTTCGAACCATAGACCAAAACGTTTGCCTATCGATGGCTATTGCCGCCAACAATACACGCAATTGTATCCATCAATAGCCATCGTCACCCACAATAGACTGTCGGGCGTGTTTTCGTAATAGACTGTTATATTAGCTAAACCTATTGTATACCGTGGAATGATGTATGTCGATGGCCATTCTTGACGACCGCCGAAGCTTCTATTGCCGCCAACAATAGGTACGCGATTGTGTCCAACAACAGCCATCGCCACCCACAATAGATTGTTGGCCGGGCTCCGAAAAATATGAATTTGACTTACTTCATTTCAGTACGAGACAAAAATCTCGAGTTAAGAAACGGAAAGCTGATAATTTTCTTGTCAAGGTGGTTTTATTTTTAGTATCCAGATTATTTTGAAAGTGCAGTTAATCGAGGACTATGTAAGGCTAACAAATCGAATTTATTTCCAACAAAAAAATAATCTAAATTATAGATGACCAGCATCCGAAAAAATAACTATCACTTACTTGGTTTCAGTATGGGACAAACAAACTCGAGATGAGAAACGGAAAGAATAGAATTTTCAGCGTAAGGTGGTTTGAGTTTAATGATCCACGTTTTATTCAAAGTGGAGTTAATAGACTTGTAGGACAAAGCAAGGGTATTAAATCGAGTCAATTTCCGAAACTAAGAGCGCGCACAAGTTGATGACAGTTACCAATATCTTGGTGCGCGAGTTTCTATTAAAATCTGTGTATAATGTATTCTTCAAATGAGTGTGAGAGCGTATGGTGTCCACAACATAATGACGTCGGTTCAAATTACCACATACATACAGAACATGACATACCTCGTATATCGTGGGATGAGTGCAAAATCTCCTCGAGATGGCTATCGATGGATAGCTTCTACAATATATATGGCCGACAATGGCCATCGATAGACATCTCGTACAATCTATTATGGCCGGCAACGGCCATCGATAGACATATCGCACAATCTATTGTGGTCGACAATGGCCGTCGATAGACCTCTCGCACAATCTATTGTGGTCCGCAATGGCCATCGATATACCTCTCGCACAATCTATTGTGGTCACCGATGGCTATCGATAAACATCTCGCACAATCTATCGTGGCCGGCAATGGCGATCGATCGACATCTCGCACATTCTATTGTGGCCTGCAGTGGCCATCGATGGACGAAGTTCACCATGTCTTGTGTTAGACAATGTCTATCGATCGACAATATCACCAGTGCATTGTCGCCGACAATACCTATCGATAGATACCTTCCATAATCTATTGTCGCAGATAATAATGTACATCGATAGATTCCCCTCCTCGTCTATTGTCGAAGCAATAGACTATATTGTTGTGTCCATTGTCCAGAGTGTGCGCCACACGCAAGCGCGCCGCCCAAACTCTTTAATTTGGGCTAAAACACACAAGTAGCATGTACTCTGTCACATTATACGTTCAGAAAAGCAAGGTGTGGACGAATGTATTATTATTACTACTGCTGTAGTACTCTGTTGTAGTTCTGTGGTACAAAAATAGTCAAAAGTGAGATTAAGAAAAAAAAAACGGGGATGGTGCGAGTCGAACCTCGGAAACGAAAATGTTATCCAGCAAGTGCAGTTTAAACCTATACGCTAGAACAGCGCTCGTACAACTGGCATGTCGTGTTTTTCACGCAATCTAAAACACTTTGCACGATCTTCTACAGCAGTAGAGTAGCTTGTACAGGTACGACAGCATATTCAGCAGTACTGCTGTAAAATGCAACGCGAGGAACGTACGTGTACTGATCCCCTTTCAGCTGGCTCTAGGATCTATCGATCAGCAATGTAGGACACACTGCAATCAGAACTACTGTATGTGTATGTACCGCTGTAAGTATATTACGAACGCTGCAGCTGTACGAATGAGCCGCAGTACGATCATCCATACGCGCAAGGTGTGCTCACTGCTGCTGCTGGGCAGCAGGGTTGGTTGTGGTGCTGTAGGAAGCTGGAGGTAAGCACGCTCTGTGCACTGCTGTGGGTATTGTTCTCTAGGCGGTGGTCCGTGCTCCGTCAACAACCCAAAAAAAATGTATGATGAGCCGGGGGGAGAAAACAGAAAGCATGGCAATGTACCGATATACGTACGTACAAAATAAGGCCTCTTTACCGAAACCAGGGAAATCGTCTTATCCACTCCCGCCGAAAAAAAAATTCAAGCGCCTGCCACGCGCTTCAGAGTGCACGGATCGCGCCGAGACGTAGACCAATGTGTCCGGCAGGGCTTCCCGTGTCCGTGTACTTACTGTTTTGCCTAAAAGTGCTCGTGCGAAGAGAAAAGTTGGCAAAAGTGCGAAAATTTGACAAATATACGTATACATATACCCTCGCATCCCTACAATGCCGGGGCGGAGCACGTCGGGTTTTCACCGACCAGGCAGACATTGCTTGCACCAAGCGCGAAGCACGGTGAGGTGTTGGGCGAGTGGCATGGAGGGTGAGCTGCATCCTACCAAGAATCGCTTACGGGGTGGACTTGCGTATGGATGACAGCTTCAATGAGTTAATTTGATTTGTGGTGTGGCCACTCCCAGAGACAGCGATGGGGGCATCATGTAACTGCCTCGTGGGTGCCTCACCATATACACGATAGCTCCCCTTGTGCGGATTGACGGTTCTCCAACCCTCACAATTAGTGTAACTCGATCGCCAGCTATGACTGACTGCCCCCCCCCCCCCCCCCCCCCGCCAAACAGTACCCTGAGTGTCTAACTCACGTAGTCAGCGGCATGTTTTACAGTGTCGTTACCAACCGACGCCAACCCAACTTATCTAATGGATAGGGGGGGGGGGAGAGCGAGGGCTGGGGTGTACTGATGTCGTGCACGACAAGAAATATCTCCAGTCGATCATGAAGCAGGGATCGAGGATCTGTGCGAGGCGGGAATGTTCCCCTCCCCGCCTACGTACCTTTGCCTTGTTTGATTCCTCTCGCGGCCGCCGGTATTGTACGTGAGAGCTAGTATTAATAATACTACAAGTGTATGGATCTGTGTTTTTGCCAACTTTATCAACGGAAGATGAACGAACTGAGTCAACGTGCACAAACCCCAGGGGCAACAGCAGCCTGTTCTGATGGAACGGGAGCTATGGACTAAATTGACGACACGACACGAAATTGGAACGAAAGTGTGGTAAGCTTGGACCCATGCCAATGGGAAAGCGAAGTATCAATAAAAAGTTTGAATTTCAAAGATACCCGCCAAAAAAAATTGGAACACGCTTCCTATGGGCACGTTTAGAAAACAAAAAGCTCCCAACATTTGGAAAAGCCCGAAAACAGCAAATCTGGGGCCGATGTTGGGCCAAGATCGACTTGAGAAAAACTCAGGCCGATCTTTGGTCCGAAGCGGCGAGATTCCGAGTCCTCGACAGACATGGACCGACAAAACCAACGATTGCGTCATGAATTCTGAACGGAGTGCGCTCCGATGGGTCACCGTCTTCACACAATGGCCAGTGACGTGCGGCGGGCGCTGGCCTGGCGTACGATACAAAAACAATTAGCCGCTGGTGTGTACAAAACAGAAGACAAAATTTCTCCATCCGTCTCGAATGGCTAAAAACAGGCTTTTTTTTCAGGTTTGGGAGGATACCGCAGGACGCCGCCGGCAAGCTCTCGCCCCCTGGAGCATGTATTCACTTTCCATCTTCGATGCCGTCATCTATACTCGTTGGCCTTGCCCGAGACCCCAAGCGGGTTGGCCGTGGGCTAAGTCTATATCGAGATCGAGCATCTATCGTCGCACGGGCTGATTTTTATCAGCGTGTTGACAATTTGGAGCCAGAGAAAACAAATTGCGCCGCCTGCAGCCGTTAGAAAAAAAAAAGAAAAAATCAAACGTTTTTTCACTTTTTTCCCACAGCGGCGGTACGAGGATATTTTCGGCTGTTTTTTTAAAGCAATATTTTTGAAAGAAAACTTTTGGACTTCGCGTTGCCATTGGCATAGGTCTTAAAGCTTTATTTTTACCAATCCGCCGGAGGATTATTTTTAAAAAGCAGACCTGAACACAAGAATGAACAACGAAAAAGTAAAAACCTACCGTAGTTCCTCTGCCCCCCTAAATATTATATATAGGTTGGGTTGGCGTCGGTTGGTAACGATACCGTAAAACATGCCGCTCACTACGTGAGCTAGACAACCAGGGTACCGCCTTTTTTTTCTTTTTCTGTTGGCGATCGGTCACGGCTGGTGGTCGAGTTAGATCGCTTGTGCGGGGTGAAGAACCTTTACTCCGCCCAAGGGGAATGATCGTATCACGTACCTGGTAGTGTTTATGGTAAGGCCCCAAAGAGGCAGTTACATAGTACTCCCATTGCTGTCTCTGGAAGTGGCTGCGCCGGAAACTAAATTAACTTGTTGAAGCTGTCATCCATATGCAAGAAAGTCCGCCTCACAGGCGGTCCTTAGCAGGATGCAGCTCACCTTTCATGCGACTCGCCGGACACCTCACGGCGCTTCGCGCTCTTTGCGAACAATGTCTGCCTGGTTGGTGAAAACCCGACATGCTCTGTCCCGGCATTGGAGGGATACGAGGGTCTATGGTCATACGACTACGGCCGTGCATGATATCGAGTACATCCCCTCCCCCCCTACGCAATGAGCGCCCAACTGTTGGAGGTGTCTTTATTAGGAGTAGGAACGGTGCTCCGTCTCGAAAGGGATGCGTGGTCAATAGTCGAATGACTTGGAGGCAAGCAACAAACGAATACGCCACCCCCCCCCCCCCCCCCCCCCCCCCCCCCCCCGCCTATCTACGCTCTGCCCAGCGACCGGATGGCAAGCGGAAAGGGATCCTGGCAGAAGGAGGGAGGTCGTCAACGTTTCACAAGAGCCATCCGCGTTTGGACCTGATGCACTCATCGGCAACTTCCTCGTCTCTCAGGATGACGAGACAGCACAGACTGTGAGTGAGCGAGCGGCCGACAGACAGACACAAGGCGTATCATGTGCATCAGCTACCGTTGTATGCTGTGTACTGTGACGGGAGATGGATGTAAGGGATTGTTGTTTTGTTTAATAGTGATTGGCGTTGGGCGTTTTCATTCGCTGGTCGATGCCACACGCACAAACCGTTGAAGGCGGGAGGGGGGGGGGTCACGTGAGTGCTGTCACCCGTTCGGAGATAGCGATAGGTTGAGGACGAGGGGTCCGCAGCAATGTATCGTGGTCCGGCATTTTGCGGGTCTGTGTGTGTTCTTCGAATGATTCCGTTCTTTCTACCCGTCGATATCCAGCACACCCAGCGTCCGGTCTACAAGATGCCGATGTATGTATGTACTGATGAGTAATACCGCGTCTAGTCGTCGCGGAAATGCGGTTCGCACGGTTAGCGGGTGGCAGTCTCCGCAAGCAATGCGGGGAACGAGACCTGGGAAATGTTTCGGAATTGTTCATCAACCAAAAATAAGCAGAGACGTTAACGTGTATGCCTGCAAAATGTTTCAGAGACTTTAGAACCCTCCTCCCCTATTCCCCCAAAATGCTTGGGATACCCATCTTGCTCACCGCGTCAAGACCTCTTTTGACGTTATTGTACTGGATTTAGTGTGGGGGAGGTCAGTCAAGGGGTCAAACCGTCGGCCATTATGATAGTACCTGGTACCAGTATAATTTATAATCCCCCGCCCCAGTTCGGCCATGCATGACATCGAGTACACCCCCTCTCCTCATCCGCAACCGCCTCCGCCCGCGCGCCGCACCCCCGTACTCAGGCCTGTATGGGACGCACTCCGGCAATCGGCGTGCCCGATGGAGCTTCGGTTAGACATCCGAGCGACGCGTGCATCCGTAACGGCACAGCGTGGACGCGTTTGTGAGCGGTTTGCCTTCTTGAGGAAGAAGAAGGTCGAGTCGAGGCGGGATAGTGGCGGCGGCGGCAGCGGGGGGGGTGTGGGGTTAGGAGTAGGACACGTCATGACCTTGTGACCTTCTATCTTTCATGTTTTTCTCAAGGCTTGCGCGGGAAGGGGGAGGGATGATGAGGTGCTCGGACGTGGGTGAGGGGGTGGCGGGCGGGTTATGTGATTGCCTCGTGCGTACTACTGTAGTTTTGTTTTTTTGTAAGCCTGAAAGGCGCGAGCCGAGTATCATACTCTGAGACCCTGTTTTCTACTGGTTATGTATTGTTGGAGACAGGATAAGAAGGCTATGGCTGGGGTGTATTGTTGGTGGCGACGGCTGTGCTCAGGGTAGAGGGGGGGTCGAAGACACTACGAGGCGAGGGTGGCTTCACGAGTATCGAGTGTCGTTTATCAGTGGGATCGGGAATGTAAGACTTTGTGATAATACCCAAAGCATCCCGATCTCCCTTATATGTCCGATTAGACTGGTGTCACGGTGGGGTTCTTTGTCGTTTTCCATCAGCCGCCGGTCAACCGCGTTTGTCCCCGCGCGTGTTGCGTTGTGGACACGCCTGGCCACAAGCCGCTGTTTTATTTAAATTTCCCTGTTTTAGGTTTGCTCTCTTGAGCAGAGCTTTTTGTTTATTGCCGGGTTGGAGCGGCGCAGTATGATAACGCGATGTGTTCGCAGAGATCTTGACTTGGTCATGCGACAATCCCTCAATTAGGCCACAACGTCGTTTTTTGCCTCCTGCAGCACAGCAGGGGGAAGCGTTGTGATACTGTACACGCCGTCGAAGACTGCTGCTGCCCCAAACCTCCTCGTAAGGACAGGCGGAAGGTTGTGATACTAAGGATGCAACAGCTCAAAAATTGATGCAACTGCTGTCGTGGGTGGAGGGAAGTGCAGGGCGGGTGACGGGCTTGCAAACGTTGCCACCGCTCTTTGTTGCTTGATATTTTGACGATAGACGCAACTAGCAACTACTGTCGTAGTGGTGTCTCCTTGCTGGCCATGCTTGTATCTACTCTACTCCTTGACAGAGTGTTAGGCAATTACAATTAGCGATACAATAACTGTAGACGGCGTCTTGAGTCGATGGTCGCCCGCACTGCACTCTGAGCGTAGGCGAGCCATTCTGCGTCTGTTCCAGGGGTCCGGTTTTGTATTCCCCGCACAAGCTATTTTTTTATTGCGGGGCCGAGGTTTGCTGGAGAAGATTATCGACCAGTCAGAAAACTGTGGGCACATTTTGATACGTGCAGTAGTAGTTACCGTGCTCATTGTCCCCTCTCCCCAGCTGCTCAATGGTCAAATGATTCAAGACAAGCAATGACTGAGTACCCCCCCCCTCTTCCCATCTCAGAGACGAGGATACTTGGCTTGGCAAAGGGGCTGGTGTGTATCCCCCCCCCCCCCCCCACACCCCCGTCACCTCAGCAGAAAAGGCTAAGCTTGGCAGTGCAACTGGTGTCTTTTCCCCAAGACTAGGCAGATTTTGGTAGTGTACATTCTACGAGCACCTGGCTGTGGTGCACTGCTGCTGGTGCTGCATTATGTCGTGCTGGCACATGCTGTCGACGTACATAGTGATAGATGGAGGTATCATAGAAGTGAAGACTGAGCCATCGGGTTCGATGCTGACCTCGGAATCGTGCACCGTACCCTTATTTGTCTGTTTCTTGGGATGGCTTCACGAGGCCTCTTCTGGACCTTTTGAGGGTGGGGAATGACGCTGCGCTGAACGCGGGGGACCGGGGGTGGGTGGTGACGGTAGTCTAGACAGGCTTGATCGGATTGTATGTAGACCCCTTCTGGCTCGTTTCTGGTTGTGATTTTTGTACCGTCGACCGATCCGCCACCGCCCCTGCACTTTTTTGTTCGTGGGTTGATGTCGCGGTTCCCTGTCTGTTGATACTACAGTAGATGACGTCCATCGTAGCCTACATTTGGAAATCGGAGAGGGGTGCTTGTTCGTTACGTCACTAGGCCGTGTGTAAGCTCTCCTCTTCTTGTCTGTTGATTCGGTAGTTCGGCGCACCGCCGGATGAGGCCGTCGGTGCCAGTCGGTACCATGTGCTGCAACGGTTTTCGAAATATCACGCGGAACGATTACTAACGTTGTGTGTCGCGTTCTTATTCTCTAATATTCCCTACTGTAGGTTCACCTAGGGTTGTCTTTTAACCAAAATTCCAAAAGCGTCCGTTTCGTTAACTATGCCATAAAGCGGTACCGGTGCGTTTTACGCCAGTTTACGGTACTAATCCCCCCTATCGGCAGGGCAAGTCAACGAAATAATGACCGAAACGTTGGTGCATACCCCCGGTTTTTCGGTAATGTCCCCGGTATACCGTTGTATGGCAAACGGCAACAGCTCGAAAGTCTCTGTCCAGTTCAAAAATAGTCTGTCCATGAAAAAAGTCTCTTGTTTTGTAGAATATGCCAAAGTTGGTACACCGGTGCGTTTTACGTCGGTTTACGGTAATTTCCTGGTAAATTCCACGTTCTGGCGCTTCCAAGTCCACGAAAAAGTATTCGAAACTACGGTGTGTATCGACGGTGTAGCCTTTACTGAAAAAAGTAATAGCTCGAAAACCAGCGATTCGTATTACCAGGCTACAGCACAAGGCGCTTCGCTCCGCGGGGGGGGGCATCGCCGCCAGCTACGCTCGCTCTGGAAGGAAAGATAAAACAAATTATGCGAAGCGGACAGAGATCCATGATTGACTGTACTTTTATTTTTGTAGTTGCGGACGGGCGAGTTGACAATGCCAAGGGTTCCACTGCTGTGCTTCAGGATAAAAGAGCTCGTATGCCACATGTAAGAGTACAACAACACCGTACATGTCCCTTTTTGAGGCTCTCCATGGCGCTCCTCCACCGTCACCTCAAGAACTCGCTCCACCAGAAGCTGGGGCACCCGACTCGGATCGCTTTAGTGGGGATGAACGGTAAATCGCGGACATACTACTACTTGCTCCGAGCTTGCACGTGCTGTGTTGTAGTGCGGAGAGCGAGCCTCACCAACTTCAACGAAAGAAGCCTGTCTCACCGCTGAAAACTCACCCCTCAAAATAAATACACTGGAAATAATTATCTTGAAAGTAGTGTGGGATCGGCTATCTCGCTCATCAGTTTTCGCGGGATTTCGATTCAAAGTCCAATTTTGGGCATCCATATTTCGACTTTTCTCGGGGTAATTTTTGTCGGATTTGTTTCAATCTTGAATTTAGTGTGGTATTTTTATATTTAATTTAGTGTGGGATTTTAGCTATGTTTGATGTAGTGTGGGAACTTTTATCTTGAGGTTAGTGTGAGGGAGAAAAGAAAGCAAAGAACGCAAATAAAACTATTATTTTTGAGAGAAAAAAAAGTGTGGCATGATACATGCACAAGCAGAGGGGCGAAGAAGGCAAAAAAAAGCAAAGATGGTAAAAAACGACGATTGTTTGTCGTAGACTCCCTGAGCGCGGAGTAGATGCTCATGATCAAGTGAAAGGAAGACAAATACAAAAATAAGTAAGTTTATACCGTAAAGCGGTACAGCGGTGTATTCTTCGCCGCTTTAGGGTCCAAGAACACAACCTAATCGTTTGTTCCGAGACCGACAAAATGGCATGCTGTGTGCCGTCTGTGTTGGAATCTCAAACCCACTTCAAGTTGCTCATCTATCCGAATTGGCAAATCCCAACCGAACTCTATCGCATACAGTCCTCCCCCTCCCCCCGATCACCAAAGACGTTTTAAGGTGACACCTAATGGGGAATAGCGCGTCAAAGCAATCTCGCTGTCCTGTTCTGCTATTAACAGTGGTGCGATACAACATGCTTTTTGTATCGTGTGCTTCAGGCTTTAATTGTATGATATGATGCAATACACAACCGTCGCCTAATTTTTATGTTTGTGTTACCCTGCAGCCCGCTCGAGCACCATCTGTCCGTTGTAATGATTGGTGTGGTGAGTGAGGTGACTGCCAAACCCGGTGTTTTCTTCGTCAATAGTAAAGCCTGATGTCCTTGAAGATGGTCTAACCCTGATATGTCTCGGGCTAGTGTTACTGTAGTAACGTCAGACGTTCAATAATAACTACAGACGCCCACGCAATTTCCATTCGGCTATTTTTAATGTTGCGGGGGGGCCTAGTAAATAGGACCTATACGGTATACAGGTAGACACAAACCTATACATTTCCTTATTTTTATTTATAATATTTAGTCCTATTCACTATGGTTCCCCGTGATAGTAGCAAGACTTAAGTGTGAACGTGTGAACGACCCTTTAGCTCGAAGTTGTAATATTTTCTTCGATGAAAAGCCTTGCAAAGAGAATCCACAAGGCAAGGACTGGAAAGAGGAGGAATATGTTGGGAACGAGTAGAGAGGAGGGCGAATGCGCGCGAACATCAAAATAGTACGACTCTTCGGTGTCAAAATTCAAGGTCAGGCTCATAACCTCCTGTCTAGAGCCTTCCTGTTGCCACGGGCCGAGTGGTTTTTGCCTCCTGTCGAAATCCAGATGATAATTTTTGTAACCTACAGTAAGCCCAAACGATCTTTAGTTTCCGGACAGAGTAGTATGCAGTGACTCCTTGATCTCGTGTGGTAAGAGCTGCTGCTGCTGTTTGTTACTATTACGGGGGACTATAGTAAATAGGACCAAATATTGTTCGTAAAAATAGGGAAATGTATAGGTTTTTGTGTGTACCGTAGGTCCTATTTACTATGTCCCCCTGTAACATAATAATACTGCTTTGCTGCTGTTGTGATGTGGCGCTGCCGTTGCTGGCTATCATGCAAGACCGCTGCTGCTGCTGTCTCTGCTGTGTCGCTGCACAAACAAGTCTGGCCCATATGTTATTAATACGAGGACCCAATCACGGGACCACGAGGTTATCCCCAATCCCGCGAAGACCCTGACCATTTGAATTATCATTACGAGTACGACACAAAACGAGTCCGGCACATACATTCATATTCATTGCGGGACAAGGGGATACTCCCGAACCCCGGGCAAATAACAGGAAATTGGGAATACACTGGCAGAGAAGCGTACATGAGGGATACTACTGATTTACGGAAGGATATTCGGTATATATAGGAACGGCATCTACGCTATATTGTCGGAAAGCAAGCAGAATAATAATAATAAAAATAATAATAATAATAATAATAATAATAATAATAATAATAATAATAATAATAATAATAATAATAATAATAATAATAATAATAATACTACTACTACTACTACTACTACTACTACTACTACTACTACTACTACTACTACTACTACTACTACTACTACTACTACTACTACTACTACTACTACTACTATAATAATATCCTGGTCATTATTACGAGTACGACGCGTGATGATGATATTGCTTGCAATCCTGGGGCTTTTGTCGTGTGGGCTGGGATCTAGATGATCTACGTACTGCTACTGCTGTATGTCGTAATCATTTTAAGGTTATACCTGTGGGGACCAGCACGGCGACGCATATTGTGTCGTGTGTCGTGTGATACAATCTAAATAGTAATTGCTCTTCGGTATCAAATTCAACCCATCCTTGTAAGACGCTCATTACTTCCTCCTGTCGAAAGTCTTCCTTCGCCACGGTCTGATGTTATAAGGCTTAGATTGGGTAGGCGAACAGTCAGCCTTTTACCAGTAGCACAATGGACGAGGTACCTTAACGTATGGCGTCGACAGCAGGACATGGATCGTTGGTCGTGAGTTCGAATTCCACGTCCACCATGAAAACTTCATGTTAAGAATTTGATAAAACACTCTCCCTCGGTCCCCAGAGATTGTCAAGAACTGCGGACTAGGCACGTGCGGCCTCATACAGGACCTTGCTGTTCCGAAGGGGGGGAAAGTGTTACAAGGCTTAGACTGGGTAGGGTATTGGTTAACCTTTTACCGGTAGCCCAACGGACTACCAGGTAAGACCTTAACAAATGGCGTCGTGTAGATGGTGCACGAAGGGAGCCAGACACTGTGGTGGTGAGGGCTGCTCCGCGCCCATGAAATCGGAGGATACTGGACCTGGGGCTGTGAGGTCAAAGTCGTGAAGACGTAAAGAAGGAGCCGGGGCGTCGGACAGGACAGCTTTCAGGGGTACGCGTAACAGCGGGCTAGAGGAGGTGCCAAGCAAGGCACCTAGGTCTTGATCCGCGGCGCCGGCTAAAGGGATGAGCTGGTGGCCATTTTCCACAATTCGTTCTCCACAGAAAAATCTGTGGCCGCGTGCAACATGCTAACCAGGTAGCAACCGGCCAGAGCAGGGGCACCATTGCTGCAGACCAAATCGATATCGACAAGCCTATAGTCGCGAGACAAGGTGATGCCGGTATCACCCGCATACAGTAGATAGAAGCTTTCAGGGTGAGCTGAAGAGTCGGGCACAAACGCTGTTGCGCCCTGTAGTCCTGAGAGTGACAGCGTGAGCTCGCCGAGAACCCGATTAGTCATCGAGCAGGGAGCCAATGTACGGTAGGAGCGGTCCTGGAACCGAATCCAGCTGTCGCGTCCGAGTAGCACATCGTGTTGCATAGCTTCAGATGGGACGATGTATGCCCATACGGCGAGTGATGCAGTTGGTGTATCGCCGTGGAAGAACTGTACGTTTAAGCGCACTGTGACGGAGGTTTCAACAGGCGGGGACTTACCAAAGCCGCCCCGCGACCTGGGAGGGGCTGGATTGGGTAGGCGATCGGTTAACCTTTTACCAGTAACCCAACGGACCGAAACCATATCACCGAGTTGTTGTTGCCTCCTCTCGAAAATTTGGATGGTACACCTGGTTCGTACGTTCGATGACTTTCTTGGTTTCGGCGGACTGCTCCATGCTGGCTGATATCGCCGGCCTCTTTTAACCAACAGCAGCAGCTTCTATCTTTCATAAAATCAATTGAGTTCAATATCTACCTGATACATCGTATGTTGCCATGGTCGAGTTCTTTTGTCGCATCCTCCCACAAACTTGATGTACATTCATCTAGTTTCGGTCTTGGCGGACTCCCCCACATGCTAACGATGACGTTGACCCCTAGAAGTCGCCCATTTGCTGTCCCTCTTTGGTATCAAATCATACGAATGTACGAGGCTGATATTCTGTAGAATAGTTTCCTGTCTGATTCCAGTTGTTGTTGCTAACTTCTGTCGAAAAATCACTCTGGTATACCTGATGGGCGTCTTAGTCGTAGCGTACTCCCTCGTGTCAATGATCGCGCTTAATCGGTTTCATCCACAGCATAGCAATCCCTCTTTGGTATCAACCCCAACAAACGTACAGGGCTCATAACCCATTAAAAAACTCCCTGTTGCCATGGCTGGGGCTATTGCTGTCTCCTGCCGAAAGCCTCCGATGAGTGTGTTGGTCATGGGGTGAACTTCCCCCTACTCTAGTTATCGCGCCAAATGGTTTCGTCGAGAGACCATTCCGTTTTAGTTATATAGGTTTCAGCTGCATGTTCGAGGCTCATAACCTGTTAAAGCTGCCTGTTGCCACGGCTCGAAATATAAATTCTTTAACAGGACTTATGACTCTTGTGCAGTCATTGAACTTGAAAAAAAATAGAGCGCTGCAGATCAAAGGATTTGGTGCGATCATTGGCATAGGGGATTTCGCCATGACCGAAACACTCATCAGATGTATATCGAGGTTTTCAACAGGAAGCTGCAAAACTCGAGCCGTGGAAACAGGCAGCTTTTTGGCGGGTTATGACCTTCGAAACTGTTGTTGCACCTGATGCCGCCGTTGCCGCTGCGCGAGTTGCTGTTGCCTCCTGACGAATTTCTTGATATTTCGATGGGCGTCTTGGCTTTGACAGACCCCCCCTCCTAATTATAGCACCAGCCCGTTTCGTTCGAAAACACTTCCTCTGGGTCTCAAATTCAACGAATTACGAAGATCAAATTGAAAAGCTTCTTGTTGCCACGGCTCAGATGGTTGGTGCCTACTACCTTTCACGAGCGTCCTGGTTTCGACAGACTCCCCCCTGCCGGTGACAAATCGTTTTAGTCGAGTCCCGCTGTATGGCCTCAAATTCAGCAACGAACGGTAAAAACATGATGAGATTTCGTTTTTTACCACGGCCCCGCGCTGCTGCTGCTGTCTCCTGTAGAAATCCTTTGTGCGCGTTCGATTTGTGCCGTGGGCTTGGCGGACTCCCCCGTGCTGGTTGGTGATGGCGCCAAGTCGTAGAATCGGCATCACTGTCTCTTTGGTCTCAAATTCAACGAATGTACGAGACTCGTATCCCGTTGAACAGCTTCATCATGCCAAGCCCCGAGTTGTTGATGTTGCTGCCTCATGTCGGAAGGGTGGGATATACATTCGATGATTGTAATTGGTTTGGCCGTCTCTTACCATGCTAGTAATACTAATGATGGCGCCAACCCGTTGTCATGCACAGCAGGCCCTTTGAGGTTTCAAATCCAGCGTTAGCACGATGAGGCTCATAACCTATCGACATGACTCGAAGTTGAATTGAGTATCAGCCATGCTCTGTAGTTTATAGACTCCAGCGCTGACGATACATTCATTTGCAATTTCAGAAATATAAATGTAATCTACAGCAGTAGATAAACCTGGGACAGCGTGATACGAATATGCGATCAAGTCTCACGATTAGTAGCATCAGACCACGCCGCACCAGCAGATATATGAGGATTTACTCTAGCACGCGGCAGCGCGCCATTGCGAACAACAAATACATCAATATGCAATATATGTAGTGCGGTGACGCGGTGAGCGCCAAGTCGACCTTGTCTGTGAGATTCCAGGAGAGTAAGGGTTTCCATTACATTGTTGTGGTGCTGTCTTGGATGATAAAACTAAGCCGCCCACCCACCACGTAGATCGGAGTGCTCACAACTACCAACCAATCAACTACTGCTACTACTATCGTTATAGGAGCTCGGGCAATAAACCAAGAAAGCACGGTGGATAGAAATGGTCGTACAAACAGCGCTATATTTTTGACCAGGCCGTCTTCAATCTTGAACCTCACCTTTTGGCCAGGCAGTCCTCAATCTTGAACCCTCACTTACCTATAATATCCACCAGCACTAACATTGGAACACCGCCGCGAAATAGTGCAAACGGCACGCAAAGCGTGATTTTACCAGCTAAAGTTTACCCGTGTACAGCCCAAGCATGTACTGCGTGAACGTTGATTTACCGTTACCATGTACACAGGTGCCGTCAAACTACGTTGCTACATTCCCTCAAAGAACCGTCAAACCGGGTTAATACGTACCGGACACAAAATCCAACTTGAAGCGACTGTAGTTACATAGGCTGACAAAGTTGGCAACATGGTAGGTCACCGATTTGGTGGATGAAAAGGCGGTAAATGGCTACAAAATGAGTTCGACTCTTGGTGAACTCATCCTATGTACTTTACGATTTAGGCTTTACACCTCCATAGAGAAAACAAAACCATGTTTACTATCGTCATATACAACAGTACCGCCTTTCCGTCACGTTCCATTTTCGTCCAGACATGCTCCATCTTGTGCCGTTCCTATTCTTTTTGTTTCCATTCACAATATTTTCCCGTCGCCTTCGCTTTTACCGTCCTACCGCCGTATGCCGATACCGTTTCCACCCAAAACAAAAACATCTTCCAAATTCAATGCCGTCAAGATTTCGTATATAAATTGAATCCAGGGCGTACCCAGGAACCCCTGCACAATGCTCGCATTTTGCTATTTCCGCTCCAAACTGAACAGAAACAAAACTAGAAGTATCCATTTAGTGCTAGACTGTACCTGGTCAATAATAGAGGACACCTCAACGTATATACGCATTGTGGTGTATCTCGCGTAGAAAAAAGAACGAATCTAACACCAGTGGAACCGGTGGCAAGAGGGGGACAAACACCGGGAGTAAAATGGAAAAACGCAAATGTCTTAATGGATATATTTCCCCCACCCCCTCCCTACCGGGACACCAGCACGAGCAACACAAAATACCGTCAACCAACGTCGACGAGTACCCCCCGCGGATGTTTTCTCCGCGGAGAACCCTCCTTTTAGGTCAAAAAAGAAAAAAGGCAAGGTGCAGGCAGTCCGGCATTGTTTCCGTTGTTTTCAACCGCTATCCGGTCAACTTCAACACCCACCTGCCCGCTCCCCCCCCCCCACACCCGTACAACCTGCGCGCAGTCTGCCTACATAACAAAACAAGCGACATCGAGCGGTGCTCGAGCGCGCGCGGATCCTCTTGCAGAGGTAAAAAAGGGGAAAAAAACAAGAGTACCCACCGACGAGTGACAGCGAGCCGGGCAAAACACATGCAACAAAGTATCATGTGTGCCATAAAAATTGACTGGTAGGAAAACTGAGGGCACGAAATGTCTTTCTCGTTTCCATTCAGAAGGACCAGAAAGGCTTCGTTCTTTGTTCTCCTCTGCCCGCCCGCCCGCCCTCGCTTTTCCCCCCTGTTCTTGATATCTTCGGTAGCCTTACAGCAACGCAGCACTCTGCAAAGGTGTTCCAGAACCAAAAGTACAAATAACTATCTTTCGGTGTCCCCCCGCCCCCACCCAAACTTCAATCTCAGAGGGAGAAGGGCACTGACAATAACACCGAATACGCCCCCGTAAACGGTTTGTTGTAATTTGCTCCATTCTTTTTCAAGCTTACAGCAGCGGCAGCAGCAGTAGGCGGCGCATTCCGGCGGACCCTCTTGGTCACAACTCGGCCAAAAAGCAGGGCTCTTCACGGGTCATGAATCGACCGGCGGGTCGGCTCAGGAGGTTGTCGAAATCTCACGGGTTGGGTGAGGTCCGGTCGAGTCAGGAGCTTTTCTAAATGCTCACCGGTCGGGTTAGACCACCCTTACCCGAACAGACCTGACCCGCGAGGTTTGACCCGACACGCGAACAGCCCTCAACAGACGCCACCGCAAAAAATAAAACAAACAAGAAGACACTACAATAGCGATGGCTGGCCTTGATTGAGGCCACCCCCCTCTCTTGCGGTTTAACGGAGGAGACGACGACCGACGATGAATGCACAGTAACATAAAACTAAAAGACCTCAAGGTCATCATCACTAAGCCGTAGTGTAGACCGCGCGTGTCCTTACGCTCGCTGCACTCCCCGCCCTCGCCGCGTCAAGGGTTTCCTCTTTTCCTCCTGCTACTTTACTGCTACCGTCCACTACTAATAGGTGATTGCATGTTCTTCTGTTCACCGCATCCCAACATTCGACTATAATATGTCGTCTACCGCGTATACACGCCGGTCACCAAGCATCAGATCTAGACTATGCGTGCAGTGCTGCGGGGGCACACACGTATGAATAGCGGGAACAAAACACACAAACAATCGCGGCGAGAACCAATCAACAAGGTGAAACACGCACGGCATGCAGCCAGTCCCCCTCCTTCAAGCTTATCTCGCGACCGCGGCCCGCGTGCAGCATGATAGCAATACCACGTATAGCATATCATAAGCCGGTTTTCTTATAAAAAAGGCGTGCATTCACCTCGGGTTACCCCCCCGCCACCCACAACCGATGAGGTACTCGGCGCGTAACCAAGCACCCTGGAACAAATAGCTAGTGCAGTTCAGACGATCGCCACGCTATGAACAACAACATAGTCGCCACAAACAAAATAATAGTAAAATAAAAGTCTTTGCGACTGTTGCTTGTCAATAATCACCCCTCCCAATACAGACCCTTTTTTAACCAACCAGTCCTCCAGATGAAAAAGCGCAGGGATGCGCGCGTTTTCCACCTTCCAACTTCGACACACAGAAAATACAGCAAAAAAAAAAATCCTCGTCAAACCACACACGCATGCCCCCGCCCCCCCTACCAAGAAAAAAAACGGCCAGCAACTGCTGGTTTTTTAGTACATACGTCAGTAGCACGTAAAAACCAGTACCGGCTTCTTGCCTTGCAACGGGGAAAATCCGCGTTGAAGAGGGGGGATGGGGGAGGTTGGAAGAGAATAAAACATTTACCAGGTATACAGCAAATCACGAAATCACGTGCCAAAACAAACAAGCCATAAAACCTAAAAAACCTTCACCGAGCAACCGGTTTGTCGCGACACTACAGTGAACCATATCAGGCACCACTTGGTCCGTAAATGCAAAAATACCGCTTGGATATTCACGTCCATAGCCAATCGACCCTTACAGGTATTTTACTTTTGGTCAAAGGTTTCGGTAACAAAACAAACAAAAAATCTTGCCTTGCACCCAACGCAGTGCCTTTTCGACGATTGCGCTTATAGGCCACCCGTCAACTCGCAAAACATAAAAAAGCCCGTTTCATCGCTCCGCGGCGCCGATGCTCTCAGGGAAGGTGAAGTCAACCTCTCCCAACAAAAAACTACTTGATACAATAGCACCCGCCCCTCGCCCCTCCCTCTCCGTCCCCCGCTAAAAAATAAAACGGATACAACACAAAAAATGAGGGGGGGGGGGGGGGGGGGGGGGGGGGGGGGGGGGGGGGGGGGGGGGGACACGCGTGTTGCTAGAACTAAGGAGGGAAAACCGGAAAGTCCAGTATAGAGCTAAAGGGAAACAGACACGACCATAAACGAGAGATCATATTCCCGAAATTAGAAAAAAAAAAAAGTAACACAAAAGTAGTGGGGAGCATGGCGCCTAACCTATGTATACCTACCTCACTCGACCTTCTGGTCTTGGGTAATAAAAGGTACGGTAAAACTATAAATATCATAATCTTTCTGCGGCGGGCGGATACAATTATCTGAATCTGAGGGGGCATCCCTCCGCATCCTACCCTATGATGTAAAAACATTACACAGCATGCACGCGAAAAAAAAAAATGGCATGCAGTAAACCAACCAAGGGGGGGGGGAAAGGCGAAACCGAACCGAACCGAACCGAACCGAACCGCACCGTACCGCACCAAGCCGCACCAAACCGAACCAGAAAAAAAAGCGGCTGGAAACATATCCTTGACGATTTCAAAACCCTTAAAAAAGTTTGAAACGTCCCAAAAAAGGGAAACAGCAGTCGCTTTTGGTCGGCCGCAATACCTACCGCCGCCGCACCTTAACCTGCACCTCTTTGCCGTACAGCAACGGCGTAAAATAAAACTAGCGTGGGACATCGGACTTCGCGTCCTGTTTCATCTTCGGCGTCCTCCTACTCCTCTCCTTTCTCTACAGTACCTACAGTACCATATCCGAGTGATTGCCCGGCTCCTCACCAACGTCAACTCCTAGTAGCTGCTTTCTTACTGCCTACGCCGATGCTGCTGAAACCAATGCTGTCGACGCTGCTGCTGCATATTGCCACTATACACGAGAGAAGGGTGGAATAGACCACACGACGAGCTACGAGATGCGCAAAAACCGTGCCATGCTTTTGCGCGGGGACTCGAGGGCTTCGTGCCCGCCATGACCTTCCCGGCCCGGAAACAATCACCCCGGGGAGATTACCCGCAATTTTCCACGCACC
Source organism: Macrocystis pyrifera (assembly GCA_031763025.1). NCBI lineage: Eukaryota > Phaeophyceae > Laminariales > Laminariaceae > Macrocystis > Macrocystis pyrifera. The sequence continues at coordinate 17,562,451 of JASSKH010000003.1, forward strand.
CTCGTGCACCACCCCTCACACAGCTGTATCGCATGGAACGCGTTCTGCTCTCTTCCATTTCCCCTAGCATCCCCGTAATATTTACGCTGATACTGAACGGAAGGCTTCGATATATCGAATATCGAAACCGTATCGAATTATCGAAATCGTATCGATCGCATTTTTTCGTTCCCCGATATTGTATCGAACGTCCAATCTCCCCTCTCAAGCGCGCGGCGACGCCTCACTGAAACTCCCAAACGCCAACCATCTGTCCCCCTCCCCAACCTCCCTGCCCCCCACCCCTTCGGAGTTTGCTCTGCGCACCGACGTAAGTTTGTTTCCAAGAAGCAAAGCGACAGAAATGAAAACAAACTTGTGCAACAACAAAAAAAAACAAGCAATTCCACCAACATAAGGGGCAGTCACACCACCTAGCCGAGACCACTGTTAGTAGTGGCATCGTTCGTTGTTTTAGATCCTCCTCCTCGCCACCGACGACGGCCATGCGTGACATCAGTGCAGCCCCCCTCCCTCCAACGTGCATCAGATATATCCTTATTCATCCACCCGACATACAGGGCGGTCACACCACATAACCGAGACAGCAGTGGGATCACTTCGTGTTTCATCGCCCCCCCGCCCGACATACAGGCCAGACGCACAGCCTGGCCGACACTGTGTGATCGTTCCTTGTTTCAGAGCCCCCCCTCCCCCCCCCCCCCCCCCCCCCCCAAGCGCAAGCGATGACTGTGTGACCGGTGAAATCCCGACGTGCTCCATCCCGGCATTGTAGACATACAAGGGTCCATGGTCATACGACTACGGCCACGCATGACAATGAGTACAGCCCCCCCCCCCCCTCCCTTAATCGTCCCGTTCGAAACCCCCATCGATGACTACTATAAACCCGTATCTCCTGTTTAAAAAAAAGACTACATTGCCCTACAACACACCGCGCCCACGTCTTCGAGTACAAACCACTTGAAAATGGAGTAGGACCATTTTGCGGGATAATCGTAAAAAAGGGTGGGCAAGGCCTGGGCGCCCAAAGCGTGGTCGGTGTGGCTTGACTGGATTGAGGCTGTCTCTAAAATCGTCCCATGATGTGCCTAATCGTCCATGTTGTGCATGTACATGGGGGAGGGGATCGTCTCTTGCTCTTCCTTGGTGGTGTCATAGCGCTCAGTCAACGTGCGCCCGAAAAACACCAGGAGTTCCTAAGAGGAGGCAGTTGTTAGAGAGCGAGTTGGTTGGTGATCGGGGGAAGGGGAGAGGGTGAGGTCTGCCCGAAAACAACGAGCGTGTTAATTTGCCATTTTAGCAGGAGCTGGTTGGTACATACCAATAGTTAGGGTCGGCACAGCTTAATAGGTGGTAAGAGACCGAGTGGGTAGCGAGCGGGTAGGGGGTTATATAGAGGAGGGAAGTAGGGGTGAGGTTTGTCCGAAAATCACCAAGAGTTCTACATTATTTCCGAAGAACAAACCGAACGAGCAAAGCAAACATAACACCGCCCCATTTTTTCAAGGACTTTTTCTGTGTGTGCGATGCTCTTCACTCTCAACCGGGCCGACTCCCAGTGATTAAAGCCCGCTTCAAACCAATCAGCAGACGGAGCCCACACAAATAACAAACTCGCTCCACCACACTCCCCTCAGCTGCTCAGCCTCACGTGGAATGAAGAGAATTCGACAAACTCCAAGTTCATCATGCCTCCGCTCCCCGCCGCGCCGTGCCCCGCTCCGCCCCCCCCCGGTCCCTGAACGTGGTTTCCCTGAGGAGGATCGTCAAAAAAGCTCAGGGTTTCTCCCTGCAGGAAGGCGGAAAATGAAAAGAAGGGGGGGAGGGGGCGCAGCGGGGGATTAGACGGGAGGCTTGCTTGAGATGCTTACTTGTAGGCATAATCAAAGCCCGTGTACTTGCTCGATTTACCTGTTGGGGCTTTAGCATGCCCGTTGTGAACTGTACACAAACATAATGTGTCATGTTTTTAGTGTACTTACACATCGTATGGATTTTAGTATCACCAAACAAAAAATATAACAGGTATACATATATTTATGAGCTTAAGGATATCATACTAAACGCCATACAAACCATAAGCAAGCGAGGTGTGCAACAAAACCCTCGAATAGGCAATAAGCTAAGCAATCCCTTTATTTCTTTGCTTATAACACTAACCCTAACCCCATCCCTGACCGCCAGGGAAATTTCCCGGACCACCTGAGAAATTTCCCGGGCAGCCTGGGAAAGTTCTCGGAATGAAGACGTCATGAGGAGGCAGTGCAGACTATCGACCTCTTCGTCGAAGAAGGGCTAAATCGTGGATAATATTGCCGGGGTCTTTGCCATCGCCAGCTGAAAGTAACGCGGTGCGCGGTCGGATGCATTGCGCGCAAACCTCGATGAACCCTGCTAACCTGCCTCCGAGGGGGGGGGGGAGAGGGGTTGCACTGGCGGAACCGGTTTGAGCATGAATGCGATATCAACATTTTCAAGGGACCACGGCAAATTCACCATCCCGTGAAACGCGGTCGTGGCTTAGTCCCGTCCTGTGCAGTACCGTGTGTCCGCCGTGTCCCGTTCAATAACACCGTTAACTGACAAAGTTGTCAACACTAAAGTCGATACCGCGGCGAGAGCCCTGCGAATGTAGCATATGCAGCGAGGTAGCCGTAATATCGCAAATTCACAAAGGCCGTTTTCAGGCGGTGCCTAAACTGGAACGCGTGGAGTCACGACCGCTAGACCACCTCGAGCTCCCCCCGACCACCACCCTCGTAGGCGGCGGCAGCGCGCGGGGGGGGGGGGTGTCCTGACTTCGATAAAACACGAAAACACCAGAATTTCGAAGTTCAAAGCGCCAAACTAACGCCAGACCTTCAGTTCGGCTACTACGCGTAGAACATTTTCAAACATTTCCGAATGGAAAGCGCGGAGTCGCCATCGTTTTACCACCCCGACAACCCCCCCCCTCCCCCTCCCAACTCCGCACGCACGCATTTGGCCACCAGTAATTGCGCTGTGCGTGTATGTTCATAAGCTGCAAGGGACTTCCGTCCAGCTCTCTCGAGGTGCTACTGATGTAGCTACTGATGTCCGATTGCAGCGAGCACTCACCGTCTGGACTGTCAACCTTCCTCCCCCAGGCCCGTACATAAGCGGTGCTTGGCCTTCGCCTTATCGATCAGAGACGACACAAGACAAGACAAGACGGGACCAAACCGGAGACAATACACGATTAGGCGAGGCAGGGCAAGACACGCTCAAACAAGCTAAGGCACGATAAACAAGGCAAGGCAAGGCAAAACACGATAAAACAAGAAAAGGCAACCCAAGGTAAGGCAACAAGAGACAGGGCACACTGCTGAGTCGATCTGTGCTAGCAACCGACCCACGGTTGCCGCAAACCGCGCACATGAGATAACTTTGAGCTGCATCAACGCGTCTTGCTAACCGACAATCCCATCATTACACCAAAAAAGGATGAGGAACCAAACAAAAGGCGCGGACAAAAACACAAAGCAATAACAACTCCGCGAGCATCAAAGGCAGGCAGGCAACCCCCTCTCGCGGGAACAGAGGCGGAAAAACGTACAGAAACCACGAACAACTCAAACGATTATCGGAACACACGGCAAGGAAGCAAACCTCCACGAATCCCACGAGCCTGGCCCACTCGCAAAACGTCTAAACCAGAGCGGCGCAAAAAAACAGCGAAAGCAGCACCAATAGTTACACAAGATATTCCACCACCACCCTCCTCACCACCCCCACAACATCCACATCGGCGACAACAACCACGATCATGACCACCCATCACCACGACTACCACCCTCACCACCGCCCACGATAACAACACCACCCCCATCCACACCAAACAACTCACCGTGCTGCGAGAAAGGATGCTGCTGCTGCTGCTGCTGCGCCGGCCCCCCACGCCGATCCATGTCCCCACCCGCGGGACCCCCACCGCCCCGGGACCTCTGCTGCCCACCCTGGTGGCCATGCTCCGCCATCCGGTGATCCTCACCCCTCTGTCCACGTTCGTGCTGCTGCTGTTGGCCAGCGTGGTGCACGCGGTGGTGATCCCCACCCACTCTTCCACCGTGCTGACCTTGATGGGAGGGGTGGTGGGGGTGTTGGCGAGGGTCGCGTGGGTGGTTTCCCCCGTCATGGTGCTTCTGGTTCTGGAGTACACCTAGGGCCGCCGCCGCGGGGTTGTGGAGGTGCGACAGCGAGCCATCGCCCGGAAGCTGGGCCGCCTGCGCTTGCGCAAGCTGAGAAGGAGGAGCAGTCAAACGCCGAGCAACGAAGGGATGCAAGAAACGGGAAGCAGGAACGGCGGAGGGTAGCGACGACATCCTTTCGCATGTCACTAAATGTTAAGCTCCGATTCAGTGTCGTCCGAGCAATGACTTTAGGTAACATAATAACAAGACGACGTAAAGTCTTAGCCGCGAGAAAAACACTCCACGATCGCAATGTAGCGCCCGAGCCCCCCCCCCCCCCCCCCGTCGCGCCGACTTGCACGGTGAACCAAAACCGACAACCACCATTTCCGCTCCCACATAGAACAACACGCCCACTCGCGCATCACAACTACCCCCCCCCCCCCCCCCCCCCCCCCCCCCGCCATCCGTCCCTGGTCGGTGAAAACCCCCGACGCGGTCCGTCCCGGCATTGTAGGGATGCGAGGGTCTATGGTCATACGACTACGGCCATGCATGATAATGAGTACACCCTCCATCCGTCCCAGCATTGTAGGAATGCGAGTGTCTATGGTCATATATGCGACTACGGCCGTGTAGGACACGAGACCACCCCCCACACCCCCTTGCCCGACCATAGCGGTCATCACAGAATTATGGAAGCCCGACGACTACACCCACCCTTCGGAGCGGAACACACCTCAACCGTCATCCCCTGGAACATGTCAGTCCACCCAGAGTCGGCGCCCCCGCTCCCACCGGCTCCTCCACCGCCGCCCCCGCCCCCGCCACCAGCGCCACCACCACCGTTGCCGCCACCGGGGTAGCCGCCGCCGGCCGGGTCAACAGGCGCGGGTCTCGGGTGCTCTTGCCTCTCCTCCATGTTCACCTGGGCGATGACGCGCTCCAGACTCCCTGCGCGTGTCCGTACACAGGAAGACAGGCAAGCAGGGGTGAACAAAAACAATTCCGTTCGTTAATATTGAAATCCCGTGCCTTGGTTAATTTCACGAAGGCGTTGAAGCTTTCCCGCATGTGCTGTCGGGTTTCCCCGAATATGTGTCGTTGTGTCCCCCCGTATAGAGTATGTTTGGTTACCCGACAATATGGTTGGGTCTCGCCCAATATGGTTTAGGGTCTCCCCGCATGTGGACTAGGGTTCGCCAACTATGGGTTTGGGTCTCCTCGAATGTAATGCTGGGCCTCCTCGAATATGGTCAGTTGGGTTTCCCCGCATATGTCTCCCCGAGTACGGTACTGGGTCCGCCCGCATCCGGTCCATTTCCAGGACGGCATGGAAAAACTCTTTGCTGGACACCGCCCGGCTTCATGTATGTTTTTGGAAGACACTAAGACGAAAACAGACAACTATTAATAACGCATGCCGCTGAAAACACGGGTACCAAAGAAACACCTAGTTGGTGCAGGCAGCGCGGGTAGCGTGGCCCCAGCGCGCACGCGCCGCCACAACACATGCCGCCGAAAACCACGGGACAAAACAAAAACAAAAACAAAAAAGTCGCTCTCTCGTCGTGAGCCTCAAGAGATACATGCTCATGTACAAGCACGTAAGTGAAGGCTTACGGTAACCGATGAGCTTCTATACTACAAACACGAAACAAATAAACACGCACCGACACATGCATTGACAACATACCTGGTGCATAACTCTAGACAACTACAGTAGCACGTGCCTGGTACGCACGCACTGGCACACCCTACCTTACCTACCCCTGCCACTAATGCACAGCGACCGGTGGCTCAAAAAACCACTACCGGTAAAAAATCGAACAAAAATTGTCACTAGAGAGACGCCTCCCCAAAGCTTCCCCCCAGAACCCGTCTCACAAGAGCCGTCGCGTAGTCCCGCGACCCCATTCGGCACCGCTCCTCCGGTGGGGGCCACCGCCCCCTGCCCACCTCCGCCCCCACTAGCGCCGTTGGTGCCAGTAGAGCCGTTGGCGCCACCGCGGGCGCCGTTCTCGGCCGCGGGGCCCTGCACGAGGGAAGTTTCTTCGAGCATTCTTCCCTGAGTGACCTGGCCGTCTCCGCGGAGCAGCAGGTTCTCGATGCGAAGCATAATCGCCTTTTCGTTTGCAAGGTGTTGTTGGTGTTGTAGTTGCAGTTGTTTTAGAATTTGGAGGTTGGGGTTGAAGATGTAGAAGTTGAGTGGGTCCCGGAAGAAAGAGGCGAAGAAGAAGGAGGGGGGGGGGGGGGGGGGGGGGGGGGGGGGGGGGGGGGGGGGGGGGGGGGTAACGGTAGGGATAAGGAGGGCGGGGGGGGGAAGCTTGAAGAAAGGTGAGGAGTGCGGGATGGGAGAGGGGATGGGGCGAGGGTTTGGGCGGCTAGCACTCCAGAATGGCAGACACATTCGTTGATACCATTTTTTCTAGCGTAGTGTTGATTTATTCCTTGCGCGGCCGTTGCACCGTGCTTGGTTGAATGATTGCATGGTGGGGCTTGTCTTGCCAGGTTTCAAGTGAAGGACTAAGAGATGATCCAACGGTGCAAGCGCTGCTTGGCATGGACACATCAACCTGACCGACACTGCTCAAACGACCGAGCAACTCCTTCATCTCTTTATCTGGCTCGTTGGTTTGGTTGATTGACTAGATAACAGTAGTCGCCACCTACTATCGGCACGTTTCCCCTCGTAAGCCCCGAATGCTTTAATAGTAGGACTCTGTGTCATCTCACCCTGATGTCGATGGAGCTGATCTTGATTCGGTAGCTCATCACCGTCGCCTGACGGCACCACAGCACAACACAAAACACACCACAGCACACCATAAGATAACACGGCACATCACAGACGATGGGCGGGGCACAGCAGTCACAGCACCAGTGCGTAGTACATCAGTGTATCAGTATAATTGTCAGAAAATATCAGCACATTCAGTATTGCAGTGGATCAGCACATCGGTCGATCATCACACCAGGAGCGTTCAGACGTGGAGCACGAAACAACCTCACAGATAACCCACAAAGTGTCTATGACGGCGATTTCTGCAAGCCACAAAAAGGCGGCGCAAGCACCAAACGAAAGGCAACTCAACCCGACCCAACCCAAGCTATGATATCTGGAGCACCGAGCACACACCTATGCACTAAGCACCCCCGCACACAACCACCGCTATTAGTCCCACAGCATAGCCGCGATACTGTCCCTACCTCTTTCCCTACCCTATCCTACCCGATTGGACTGGAAAGGTTGGTCACCCACCCTGCTCTACTCTACCCGACTGGAAATGTTGGTCGCCTATCCTACCCTACCCTACCCTACCCTACCCTACCCTACCCTACCCTACCCCACCCCACCCCACCCGACTGGACTCGAAATATTGGTCACCTACCCTACACTACCCGACTGGAATGGAAATATTGGCCACCCACCCTACCCTATCCTACCCGAATGGAATATAAGCGTGTGTCACCTGCGCTCTTCCCTCGACCGCGGTGGCCTGCACAGTATAGTCAACCGTCACGCAGGATGGTTGCCGGGAGAAGCGGAAGCTGAAGCGTCCCGGAATCGCCGGCCCAGACATGGCCTGAAAACGAGCACGATAACGACAGCGCATCACAATGGCCGAAAAGGTAAAGAAGATGATTATGGGCCTACTACTTGTCAAGATGATGATGGCCCTAAGTAACGTCAACGCCAACGATGACCAAAACAACAACCATGACTATTGCCGTCAACGATAATGAAAAACATGACGATGATTACCACCGAAATGCTAACCCTAATAACCCATCCATATGCAAGAACATCCGCCTCTAAAGCGGTTCTAAGTAGGATGTAGCTCACCCTTCATGAGACTCGCCGAACACCTCACGGCGCTTCGCGCTTGGTGCAAGCAATGTCTGCCTGGTCGGTGAAAACCCGACGTGCTCCGTCCCGGCATTGTAGGGATGCGAGGGTCTATGGTCGTACGAACCCTAACCCTGGCCCTAAGCCAATCAGATTGTATCTCGAATAAGTGGTAGGCTGTACTGCCATCTAGACATGTTTGCTGGGTGGGACCTGTATGATCTGTATGACACGGCTCTTGCACGCATGCTTGTCGGGTAGGGTCTGTACTATACCTGGTACGGCATTTTAACAACATTTCACAGCATAACGGCAAGCATAGCATCTACATGCTCTACAGTACAACGGTATCTGTGCCGTGCATGGATTTTGTGGACCTCGGCTTGACCCGCCTATAGAGCGTGTTTCGCAATAACAAAACTGTCCGGCATTCACGACGCGGGCCTAGCTTAAGACAACGCACATCACCACCACGGCAGTAGTAGGAATATGAGAGCACACGAAAAAAAAAACTCACGAGCTCAGGTAACACCTACAGCAGTATTAATATTATGAATGTACCACTATAAACAGCAGCAACATGATGAAAGGGCAGAAAATATATAAATAATCAACTAGAGTGACGAGGAGTAGGGTAAACGAGAGTTTGCCAAGGGAGGGAGGGAGCTATGAGTAAAAGCCTTCAAGCAAGGAAATGTGGGAAACATGGCTGGTTCAAAGTGACAGAAGAGATCCTACTACATGTGTACTGCGGTTTTTGAAGATTACTATATTAAAAAAAATCGGATTGGGAACACGTACGATACGCTGTCGAAGGGCAAACTAAAAAACAAAAAAAAAAAGCCGCTATTAATAGCCGCAACAGTTGATAAAACGAGCGACTCACCTGTCTGTGGGAATAGAACGCACTCTTGTTTTGGGACAAAGGGAAAGAAACGAAGGGGATGTTGTCGTCGTTCAGGGCTCTGTACATGCGCCAGACCTGGTCACAACGGGCGGGGAGTTACACCAGCCGGGTAAGGGGGGAAGGGGCGGGGGGAGAAGGGGGGGGGTTCAGTCGAATCAGTCGTAATTGCGTGGGTATGTTGGCTTTGTACGGTGCAGTAATATTGGGGCCACGCGTCACGTGTAGAGCACGCTCACGAGATTCGGCATGACACCAAACCCAGATGAGACCCACTCCACCATACCTGATAAGGCAACTCAAGACGCAAAACACCGAATAAGAGGTGTCTTATCCTCAATATTGCGTTTTGATGTGTGTATTCGAACAAGTGGCCCGCCATCGCTTAAAATGTAACGACATTTACCGACTCTGTCAGTACAAAGGGGCACGTATTGCGCCGCGTTTCTCCTGTCAACTCCGTTCGCCCCCTTTCGCCGTCAAGACAACAGTGTGATGGAAAATTCAGACCCTACACCCTCCTAACCCTCTCCCATCACACAACCACAATCACAACCCTATCGCGGACGCAAACAGGGCAGTCACACCAAGCAGGCAAGTATCTCGCAACATGTTAAGGTACATATAACCATTGTAACGCCGAGAAAGACACTGCGAGATTAGGGCCCAACCTGCCTAACGTGGCAGGTAGATAAACCACTATTAATAACTTCAGACCAGAACTATTGAAGGAATTCATACTCTGTTAAAAGGTGTAATATGTATTATACACATGAATAGCAACATCAGAACACAAGTTCGGGACAGCTAGCAACGTAAGAACGAATACAGAATAGAAGGTACACGATTAAATATAGCAGGATCACAATGAAATTGAGAGATGTTGCTAACGTGGTAAGGTCAGAACGAAAAAAGGTACAAGGTACGTCGTCCTGACGATACGATCGAAGTAGCAAGACCAGAATACAGAAAAGGTCGTGCGAATACATGGTATAGCATAGACATCTCATAGCGCATGACAGTAACAGCACGATCAGATCAAATATAGACGACGTAACCACAGTGCAAGTCAGTCAAGTAGTCTGTCTAAGGGTCACAAAAAAAAAAAAAAAAAATCACAGGCACGTACGACAGTATATCAAAATGCATATATTTATAAAATTATACCAGGTACCTGGTAGGCACATGCAAGCTTAGAACAAAGTAAATTCCACCTATATACGTACTCGTATAGCAGGTACGAGGTATACCTTGACTGGCAGGGCCACTTCGGGAAGCGTGTAGACGAACCACTCCATGAAGGCCAGGTAGTGCTCGCGTTGGACAACCTGTTTCCATGTGTGCGATTCCATCGACCGTTAATACCAGTTTCACGTTTCGATCGTTCGAGTTTCGCGATTTTTCGGAAGCAAAGCAGGACAGCAAGTCAAACAAGCAGGCCAAACGAAAATGACTTGCCATTAATACGCACCGGCTGAACTGACACATCTACGTGCTGTGCCTACATAGCCCAGCACCAGCACACCCATTCCCGGGCTCCTCGTCCTTTACTGCTACGATCTTTATATAGCTCTCCTCCCATGGAGAAGGCAAACCCCTTTCTTCGTGGAAAATTGTACGGATTCCACTTTGTGCATAGGTTTCACACCTCAGGCATACATCATCGATTCCGACCTCATCATCTACACATTTCAACGCAGCGAGGTCATCTATTCCTGATATTGTATGAAGTACAGTACGTCATGTCGCCGGGTGGGAGACGTACAGTAGTCCGCATGATCTACTGCTGTAGTACTTGTCTCCTGGGTTGGATCTATCTGCACCTCTCACAACGGCAGGCGAGGAACTACCTGGTAGATCATATACGGTAGATAGATAATGTACATCAAGATATAAGTATGTGTTGATAGATAGATCATGATCTATCTGATCTGTCCGAGGTGTGGAAGGTCATGTTGCTGGGTGGGACCCGTATTATCTGGGGGATCTTATACAAGCACATGTTTTCTGGGTTGGACCTGTGCTACACAGGCGCAGGTCCTGCACAACCCCACCTGCAGGTGAGGAACTAGATGATCTATAGTAGACAGATCAGATAGATCATCATCTATCATATCTGTCCGAGGGATGGTAAGGTTCCCTTTTCTTTTTTCCTTCGGTTTTTTTCATTCTGCGAATGTATATGACTGCCACATAGTGATACATAGTGATCCACGTTGCGACGCATGCTGCACAGTCGAGTGGCAAGCAGAACACTGTTATTTAATAGTAAAAAAATGCAAAAGCTTGATACTGCATATCGGTGCCTGGTGCAGTGAAATCGCAACCCGCTTGTCTGCGGTGGGGGAGTGCTGACTGCAGGAACTGGAGGGGCAGAGGTTATACGAAGTAGAGGTGAAGCAGGAAGTAGGTACTCACCAGGGAATTTGAATTCGTGCTTAGGTTTTCTTTTCGTTTTGGGTTCCCTCTTGTGGTTTTCTGCTATGGGGTAATATTTTTGAGTGATCAACGTTTAAGCTCATGCTGCACATTGTGGGATGGCAAACGCAAAGTCATACCAGACACCAGGTGTGAGGACCTCGTGCAAAAATTTTTATTTTCTTATTTTGTTTTCTCTTTCGTGGTTTCCTGCTTTTGATTCGTGTTTATGACTGATAAACATTGAAGTTCCCGTAGTCCAACAGGCTATTGTAGTCCACTTGTAGGGCAGTAGGTTTGCTTTGTGTTGTTTCCCTTGGTCTTCTTCTTCCGAGGAATGTGTATGAGGGATCAACGTTGGAGCTGCAGCAGTTCAATAGGTTATTGTAGTCCGTAGTCCAATAGCCTGCTGAAGGCCAACAGGTTTGCTTCGCGTAATTGTTTCTCTTGGGAAATGTTTATGAGTGATCAACGCTGAGGCTCATGCTGTGCACATTGTCATTGTCGAATGGCAATAATAGCAATATAAAACGAAATCAATAGAGGGACCGCAACCCTTGGGTAAAAGACGTACGAGGCCCATGTGTAACACCCACACAGGCCGCGCCAGATTGTGGTTCCGATAGATATTCACCATTACCACCAACGTGATAGTCAGCGTTGACCGGTACCATGATACTAAATACTCTTCTGGACGGAAAAGTAAGAACCGTTTGGTTTTCACACTACATTAGTTTTTACCCTTCGACAACATATCGTATATAAGCAAAAGTTCCAGTCCGACTTGAATCCAATACCTTCCAATACCGCAATAGTACAGTAGACTCCCCCCCAACACTCTGAACCAGTAAATGCCCCACTTTCCCTTCTTGAAGGCCCCTACTTACACCTCCCTCCCTCCCTCCCTCCCTTGGCAAACCTTCGTTATAGTCCATTATTAAAGCTTAAAGAGTGTTACTTGTAGTTCCGTGCAAAGCGGTACTGTCTCGTCTGTCTGAAGATATCTGGCAACAGTTTCCTCAGTGGCAATGGCATACACCACTCTGTCCGAGAATATAATGTTCATTAGGGTCTTCACATTGTGAACCCATCTCTAAATTATCAACCACAACGTTCCTCACGTTTTCGGACAGGGTGGTATATGGGTACTCGCGATGGTGTTACCTACTGAGCTATAGGGGTAAAAAAGTCGATCGATTACCCAGCCAGGTAATTAATCCTTAAAATCCTCTCCGCCCTCTGAACGGCGGTATGTTTGGGGCGTTGGTACCGTATACGTACGCTGACCTCCCGCTTCGTTTCAGCACCTGGGGAAGCAGGGATATATATACGCGTATGTGTTCAGGGACGCACGCGCAAGCGCTTCTACAAAAGAAGAGTTCCAAGTGAGATTCGACCCCGTGTCCTGCCCGACGGCGCCAAATGTGAAGCTAGTACCTAAGGAGCTAAAGGGGTAAAAGACCAATCGATTACCCAGCCCGAGGCAATCCTTATAACATACTGTAGGTACTGAAAGTTTCGGCGATCGCTTGATGTGCGTGCAGCAGGACTCTGTCCCGACTCAGACCGGAATGAATCAAGCAAAACGCGAACGCACCTGATATTGAATACCATGTACAACATGTACAGCAGTTGATCACACCGGCAGCAGTTATAATTACATCATCAATCTCCATACTCTCGCATCATACGTACAGTAGTTCCATCAACGTTTGTCAACGGAAAAAAGCAGATAGCAGCTGGTGCGTCAGTTTACTATCTGGAGTTTACTATCTGGTGTATTGCTTTTCACCACCGCAGGCCCGACACGTCTGATTGGCATACTGTATTGCCACCATAGCGGCCAAACATGCCTGCATAAAGTGATACGTGGTATATCCCAAGCACGTAACTACATAGACTGCTCTACCAGCGTAAGGTATCGTATACCTGCAATAGTTTTCGTCCTACAAATACCAGGTGTACGATACCTGGTATATCATATTCAGTGTCCAGCGCAATCGATCTAAAAAACAAGACGGTGTGGGTGGGAGTGTACTCATTGTCATGCATGGCCGTAGTCGTATGACCACAGCACCTCGCACCCCTGCAATGCCGGGACGGAGCACGTCGAGGTTCAACCGACCAGGCAGACATTGCTTGCACCAAGCACGAAGCGCCTTGAGGTGTTCGGCGAGTCGCATGAATGGTGAGCTCCATCCTACTAAGAACCGCTTACGAGGCGGACTTCGGCACCGTGTGCGTGATTTCTTGCGTGTGGATAGCAAACGTCGACTTACCTTGATTTGTTTTCTGGTGTGGCCACTTCCAGAGAGCACTGTAATTGCCTCGTGGGGGGTTCATCATTTGCGCCTACAGCACTATTAACAGATTCACAGCATACGAAGTATACATCATTTCCCTTCGGGCGTTGACTGAGAGGAAGAAACAATGGTATAGGTTTTGGTCGATGCCTCATTAGAAGTGCTTCAAGGGGGGGGGGGGGGGGGTACTCGATAGGAGAGATGTACTCGATCTCATGCATGGCCGTAGTCGTATGACCGGGGGGGGGGGACGGGGCTCAGTTGTTTGACGAAGCAGGAAGGAGATGGAGGTGCGCTTTGGAATAGGATGCTTCTAGTGCGTCAACTCGGTTTGCTATACATGTCGTTCGTTTACGCGTCTTCTACTTATGTTACTTCGTCATTTTTTGAGATCGGCACTATAAAGAATGCCGAGTAACAACGCTGCACTGTCTATGGCAAATGCAAAAATAGTATCGATAGTATACCTGGAACACGATATTGGGAGGCGGGTGTCTTGCGGCTGACGGGCACTATTTTTTTCTAGTCCTAGGTCCCGAATGGGCAGGCATAGGTAAGGAGGCGGTTGAAAGGTGGGACTTGTTATCCCGATCCGCGAGAAACAAGCAAAATAATAATTATTATTAATAATGTGCTGTCGGACGCGTGCTTCGGTCGGGTGGTTGAAAATCACACCAAGCATATGCAACGGACTGCAACATAACCGGTACTGGTACTTGTTTTTGGTTGTAGCACCAACATTTTCTGAGGCTCCTCACTTGATTGCAGTATAGGATCTCTATATACCCCATCCAACAACCGACATTTAAGCAGTACCGCAAGCAAGCCCGATCACGCCATCAACTGCGCTTGGAAAAAAAAATAAGAAACACCAGTACACATCGGATGAACAGGTTCAGAAAATGTTTGCTCCATACTATAATCAAGTTAACCCCGACGGTAGGCTCAATGGCACTATAATATTAATATTACACAAGTACAAATAGTACATGTAGGGTGGTATACGTACTCGAAGAATACCTTGAGACCGTTGATTTCGTGCATTAGGAGGATCGCTTTCAGCGCCTCATGTTTTCATTTTTCCAGCCCGGGAAGGTTGCCAATGCCGCACAAGGCGTTCTTCGAAATATCTGGTCGAGAGAGAGAGACGCAGCCTTCCGAAACCATGACGTTCGATTGCAGCACACTTATGGTTGCCGAGAAAACAAGGGAGCTGAGAAACAATCGCACCCCTGCTAAAAGTCAACGTTCTTACTCTATACGGTATTTTGAGCAAAAAAAAAATGCCCGTCTGAAACGTAGAGGCACGTGATGTTGGTGGTGGTACTGTAGTGCTAGTAATAGTGGTGAATTGCTATGGAGGAAGGGTGGTACGGCAGGCAATGCAATATACTGCTGTACCAGGTGCCATACAACATTTCGCACACAGTACCTGGCACGCACTATAAATAGATCATTTCTGCCATCCGAGATTGTGCGGCTTGAACGAAAACGTTGGACCATCCATGACACTCTTTTTTTTTTTTGATCACCACTTTCATATTTTCCAGCTTAACTCGTACCTGGTAGGAGGTTTTGCCCTACAACAGCAGTACGAATAGGTCCAAGAGGTTTAATCTGTAATATTGATATTCATGAGTCTCTCATACCGTATGCCTGGCACGTACCTGGTGCATACCTGGTATATATACTGCTGTAGTTCAAGAGACAATTCAAGATCAACACATTTGATTGCCAGCGGGTACACCAACTTGGATGTATATACTGGTAAAGTTGTTGACATTGACTTCATTTTGAACTCGCACAGGATCGAAACGAAAAGCTCGTGGCCACAACGCCGATGATTGCGGCTGCAAAAAACCCCCCCGAATACATACGGATAAAAAAAAAAACTAAGATGTCCCTTGGAACTCGCGCAGAAGGAAATTTGTAAGTGCCATCAACTTGTGTGCGTTGGTGTGAACAAAACACCGTTCGGTTTATTTTTTTCGAAGATCATGCCGCGGAACACTCAAGACAATACACCGCCTTGGACGATTTCCCGAGTCGAGTTTCTCAAAACCCAGAGAGGCACGCACAAACGGAATTCGGTGGCATTCCAAGTATTTCCGCGACGTCTTTCCATACATACAGGAGTTTGCACCGCGTGTCCGTTGTCCAGAAAAACGCCTTCGAAGTTGGTCCAAAGGGGTTTTTATCACGCGTGTTACCCGTAAGTGTTACAAGTACGGTACCGCCGTCGGTCGTAAATTTACGGTGATCTCGAAAGGAGTCCCTGTAGTATTTGGCGCCGTGTAGAATATAAACATGTTAACATTCACTTCAAAGATCGCAATGAAACACTCTTCAAGTGCGTTCTGGTTTGATTTCCTGGAGTTTCTTCTTCCGGTCATGCGTAAGCATGATCTATCATTCGTGCCTCGTGGGTTTTCTTATGGCTTGAAGGATCGAGATTTGAGATTTGAGATTTGAGCTGGCCACTGCTGTCTGAGGGCAAATGAACAACATCGAATGATATTCACTGCGAAAGGTGATACGACGTGCTATTATATCCAAAGGCTAGGTAGATACATTATCGAATACCTGGTACTAAAAAAGGACGTCGGCTGTGAGTTCAACCGATCGGTCGACATTTGACTTTGCAAGGTGCGTGAACCGTTCGCGCGTTTTCCATATATAATCCACGTAATGACACGTACTGCAGTGTGAAATCCTGATATTTTAGGTAAGAGTGGCGGTAAGTGACATGTAACAATACCATGTGATAACGGTACAACAGCAGTACTATGTTGTTGATGTTTTTTTTTGTTGTTACCACGTAATAACATTATAATAAAAAAAAATAAAAAAAAAAATAATAATAATAATAATAATAATAATAATAATAATATCACATCGTGGCTATTTCTGACGTGATAATGTGGTAACTACGAAAATATTATTTTTTACTGATAGCGACCCCTACTTGGTTGTAGGCGAGGGATCTTGGATCGGAAAAAAAAAAAAAAGAAAAAAAAGAAATTCCGTGTTGTGTTACGTTCAGTATTCACCTACGTTGGTGGCTCGTGGCTCGTGGCATGTCGGAACCATTACGTCTATCTGATTGTGGAGACATATCGGAGCAAATCCTGGCTCTGTTCATACCATGCCAGGGCTGGCACTTAGCAGAGGTAGGTAGAGGTGCGATACTCAGTCCGTACCAAATAAATACCTCGTACGAACTCGGTATTTATATATTTATATACATACCGTAGTCGTAGTATATGTGTACCAGGTAGGTATCACATTATTAATAATAGCTTGGTTTCACCAGAGTAGCACAGCAGTGCTTTTACAGTCTGACGTCAGCAGGGCATACACATGTACAGCAGCAGTAGTATTGATGGCGATTTTCAATATTTAGTAGATGACTCACAAATAAAGATCATCGGCACTATGTATATGCCTATCTGGTATTGTACGGACAGCAGTCGTAAAGTATAACATATCGATAGCAGTACACAGCATTGATGTCTGAGTTGTGCCACCTGCCTCCGCACCTGGTGACCACGGACAGAGACGTGATTACTACGAAGAGTATTTACAGACAGCCACAGCACGCGACTCCATTAAGAAAATGTTATTTTCGGGCAGGCTCAAATCCCCATGTGAGGCAGGGTGTGTTTACACTAATTCCGGTACTAAAGTACGCTATGGTTTTGTCATGTTTCGCGAAAACGTCGAGCCAATTTGGCCCTAATCTCAACTTCATAACTAGGAAATGTTGTCGCGGTGTGCATGGGTAGGAAAGACAAGGCAGTGGGGGAGAACAGAACAGGGCGAATGCTGTCGCGTAATGTACATGATGTAGGTAGAAAAAGGCAGAACAGGGGACAGAACCAAGCAGGGTGGTCGTTGGACGCCGTGCGGAATGTCAAACAAAAATATAGAGAACCATCAGGAGACAGCGGTAAAATCTCCGCCACCAACACCACCATAACCAATCGAACACCAACACCAGCCAGATATTTTAGCACCACCCGCAACACCATGAAAACCGAGGAGTGGACACCGACAACCAAACCACCCAACACCACCAACCAATACCATCACCATCACCCCTCACAGACATCAAACCCATCACCATCCATCACACACACCAACACCTCGAGTATCTACGCCACCAACACCGCCAACACCCTCACGGCCAACACCACCAACACACAAACGCCAACCCCAGCACAAAAACCCCGAAGACCTTGTACTCACCCTGTCCGCCGGATCTTCACAGATGGCTACCAAGAAGAAGGCGAGTATCTCTGCCCGCTGAGCGTCGAACATCTCAGCCGCGTATCGGTCACTGTCTTCCGGGAGGTGGAGGCTCTCCGTCATGCTGTAACATCATCACGGTGTTGGAGGACGGTTTCAGTGTCCGGAAGGAAATAAAAAACGGGAAAAAAAAAAAAAAAAGGAATCCGGCGGTCTAGCGGTCAACCTCGGTTACTACTATTAATATTAATACTGTCAGGTAGAGGTCGAGGGTTCGAGTCTCGGCATGGAGTTTTCTATCATCTATTTAATAGTGACAACAACTGTCTCGACGAGAGCGCCTACTATTATTATTAGATTTGCCATCCGACAATGTGCAGCATGAGCTTCACCGTTCGTCGATCAAAACACTCCTGAAAGAAGAAATCCCCGGATACAAAAGGACACCTATGCACAAGGTCTATCTACCTTCTATGTCAACTTCCTTATATGCTTTATCTACGATACCCCCATGTGTAGCGTGGGTAGGCACAATTCGACGCGATTCGACGAGGAAAGAAAGGGTTGAACTTTTCTTCTGGCCACAAAAATGTAAGGCAAATACCTTAGTCAGGAGGGAGAAGAACCTACATGGTGCCGACATCTAAGTTGCGATTAATACGGGGGACCATAGTAAATAGGACCAAATACTGTTAGTAAAAATAGGGAAATATATAGGTTTTTGTGTCTACCGTAGGTCCTATTTACTATGGTCTCCCGTAATAGGAGGGAGCAGGAGCAAGAAGGGCGAAGAAAATAGATGGGATGGGAAACTTAAGTATGTCAATAAGTACGGAACGAAACGTGGACGACGTCATTCAATACCCGGGCGAGCCACAATGTCATGCGGGAATTCAAGCCTTAGAACAATTTTGTTTTGGTGCTTCGCTGAGGTATGGGGTTTACCTATACCCGAGCACATGCAAGGAGATCGCCGACACGCACGCAGCATGGTAATGCTAGAGTAGTGGTCCCTCTACACTGGCAATATAGCAGGCACCGGGATTATTCCGCACACTGCTACGCTGGTTAATGCCATACTGGTATGTCTGTGCCAAGCGCTTTCACCGGCAGTATATCGGGCAACGGCATCATAGAGGAACCCATACTACGGTGTTTAGGATGGTAATACTAACGTGGTGGTCCCTGTATAATGCCGGTATGCGCCAGTCCAAACACCGGCAAAATACAGTAGCGGTACCGGCACTAATCCGCACTGGTTATGTGATCCCATCTGTCTGTGCCAAGCGATTTAACCGGTACTATAGAGGGACCCCTACTACTGCTGTGTATTTAATATATACAACGCCCGGATGGGTAGGGTGACTCGTGCACTGAGTCAAGCTGGGGAGACTATCGAGAGGTGTTAGTGGGTTCAAGCAACTCCTACGCTGCCTGAGTCGGGAGAGATAAAATCTAGACTCAGGTGCCTACATCCTCGGAGTAAATCACTCTTTAATTACGGCACGGTCAGAGACAGCCCCGACTAAGTAAGGTAGAATAAACGAACCGGGTTCGAACCGGTACACGAAAGCTAAAGAAATAAGTGTGGGCATTTTTGACAGGGGTGTACTCTCGCTCTCCGGGGCGCAAGAAAAAAAAAAAAAAAACACTACGTAGGTACCTGGTATTATTTATCAGTCGTTCTGCTCCACGCTCCCCTAGAAAATACCAAGTGCCAGGCATGACAAACTGCTGTAGTTGTAGTCGCTATACGAGTACTATAATCAATCAAACAGGTGAACGCATCCCCATGATGTACCTGGTACTGATGTACCAGTGGGTACTGCTGTTGTAGTCTAAGGCCGCAAGGCAGGTCAAACTATCAGTAGTCGCTGTGTTGTGTTTTCTTGACAGTACACCGTTCTTTCTACCCATGGACATCGAGCACACCCAGTTGTCCGTGCCGATTAGTGACAAGGCACACCCACAGTGACTGACAATCAAGACGGGACGGGACGGGACTGTTTTGACTTGTTTGGCGGGGAAAAAATTGAAGACGGGACGGTAAACAACGAAAAAACTAGTTGGCGGAACGGGACTGTGAGTGCGCAATTTCTCAACGGGACGGGACGATAGATTTCAACGGGGTAGATTTTCACCACGGGACGGGACGGTACTGCAGTATAACGGATTTTGTTTTCGCGACGGGACGGGATGGTAAAACACAACGGATTTTGTTCCAAGACGGCACGGGACGGTAAGTACAATGTTTCACGACAGGACGGGACTGTAAAATATAACGGAATTCTGGTGTTGATGCGGAGGTATTTGGTGTGTGGTGTGGTATGTGGGTGGTGGGTGGGGCAGCTGTTGGTGGGTGTTGATGTTGCCACTGAAAGCATACCATACAGACTCATGAATTAGGATTTGATTGCATCAGATACCTGGTACCAGGTACTATTTTTTAACCTTTCAATATTTCAAAGTTTTTACATTTTCGTAATTTCGTCAACTCGTAAAAACAATTTCACGAAACTACCAGCATGTTTGCTATGAAAAAACAAAAATATAACGGCTTGTTGTATCAGTATACGAAATGTTTCATTTTTTTTTTAACTTCAGAATTCGTTATTTCTTGGAAAAAAAAACAACGGGCAGGAGAGAATCTTAGTTTTGTCGGCGGGAGCGCAGGTTCGGATGACTGGACACGACAGTAAATAACGGTATCTCGACGCGGCAGGACAACGGAAAAGGACAGCGGGAGTAATTTTATCAACGGACATGGAATGATACGATCTATTGTACAATGGGAGTGATTTTCCCGACGGGACGGGACGGCAAAATGAAACGGGGCATAGTTTGGTTGCGGGACGGGACCGTAAGTGACGACGGCTAGACAATTTGTCGACGGGACGAGACGACGGGACCAGTTTGACGACGGTTGTACCGTCCCGTGCCGCAGTTACCGTCGTCCCCGTCCAGTCAATGTGCCGTGAGAAGCCTTGATTATTTACTCCATAAAGAGATACAAGCTCTGCTGTGGTCACAATTACTACCACACTCAAGAGATTACGGTTTATCACAATACTTGTAAAATTAGGTAAAAATGGAATATAGACGAGGCGTATTACGCAGCTTGCAAAGTCGAGTATCAACTATTTAATCAGTCGAACTCACAGCTGACGTATTTCAAAATTTATAAAAAAAAAAAAAAAAGTCACTAAGACCAACTATTATGGGAAATTTTTGAAGGGGTCTCAGAACTGGCTTTTTTTGCCGAAAAAAACCGCGATCTACTCAACGGGACTGTCAAAAACACCGATAGACTCCTCAGGATGCCCCCCTTAGTTTTCCGAGAGCTTTCTCGAGCACTTTTCCGTTTCTCCAGAGTCGTCGTAGGACTGTTCGTCCATATTTCCAGTTCTGAGGACATCGTGATTTTTCATCAAAAATCCTCGAAGATCCACTATTTCTGGCCCCAGTTCTGACCAACAGCCTTATTTCTGACCCTCCAGAGAAAAGTGATTGGCAACTCCAAAATTCAAATTAGGACTCTGGAGAAACGGGAAATTGTTCCTGAAAGCTCGCAAAAAACTACGGGGAGCATTTTGAGGAGTCTATCGGTGTTTCTGGCTTTCCCGCCAAGTAAAACGCGTATATTCGGCCTAAAACCCCAGTTCTGAGAGCTCAGAAATAATTTCCCATAATAGTTGGTCTAAGGTGATCGTTGCTTCAAAGTCAATGATAATATTAATAGTTGATAGTCATCGCTGGAACGCCAAAAAACTGGCCGCTGTCTGCTATCTATAGCCGTCGTTATATCATGGTCGCTAAGAAACGTGGTCGTTATTCATAGTCGTCACTAAGAGCCGCGGACTATGCCCTAGCCTCCAAGGCATGCCTGAACTACTGCTGTTTCTGAATCAGGTGTGTCTGAACTTGCCTATCTTGCCCATCTTTTGCAAGGCACGCTCTCAGGCACGCTTTCAGGCATTTGAGGCACAAAAAATAACGCCGAATAGTCTGGAACCCTCAAAAGAAGGGGAAAGGGCATACTTTTTGGTAGGGTCCGCGCAGCCCGTAGCCACCACACAGCGCTTGTTCGCAAATATGTCAGAAGACACATCAAGCAAGGCAAAACTTGCGCTGTCATGGGTGTAGGGCCGAGTGCTCCACACTAAAACCTAGTAGTTGGGTGTCGGTCAAGGCTTTTCAAGGCAAAAGTTGCTGTCTGCTAAGGGATGAAAATACTGTCTCCCGACATCTTTGATTGTTCGTGCTCACAGCCCCACTTTAAGCAACGTAGATTTCTTCATGGCGTTGTTAGCTGTATGCTGCAAGTTGTGTCTTGATAAAATACATGGTGTAACTACGTAACGACGTATTATGTCATCTACGTTATGAGAACCCAGCTAAGTACCCTCGTACGTACGTTTACATGCATTCTTTGAGGCATTTTACCTCTTGCAAACAAACTACTCGATTTTAGTATAGGGTTTTTCCTTACGGCGGTGAACAGGTTTAAGACATTTTTTCAGGCCTTTTACCACTTGAAACCAAACTACCTGAAATTAGTGTAGGATTTGCGTTGGGGCGCTGAACAAGTTCCAATTAGTATAGGGTTTGTCTTGAGGCCCCGGAAAATTTTCAGGCACATGTCAGGCATTTTTTAAGGCAAATACCTTAAATAGATAGGCACGTTAAAGGCATATTAAGGCACTTGACATATGCCTATCTTTTAGCACATCTCTATTTTTTCACACAAAACTACTTCAAATTAGTACACGGTTTGTCTTGGGGCACCGACAAGGTTTCAGGCACGTCTCAAGGCATTTTCAAGGCAAATGCCCTAAATAGATAGGCACGTTCAAGGCAAATTAAGGCTCGTCAGCATACATATGCCTGTCTTTTTGCTTGTCTCAACTTTTATTGCCTGCGGCGTGCCTTGAAGGCTAGGGCCTACGCGGAGACGCTTACACTCGAACAGGCTGAATGGCAACAGCATAGCAGTACAGAGTACAGAGGAAGTGGTTGACAGGCGCTGAGTACGATGTACGAGAGGAGAGGAAGCGACTAGGGCCAACCATCGGTTTTGATGGTCCTGATCGCCGTGGGGCTATTATTAATAATAGCTATACCTGTCTCGTATAAAGAGTCTGCCAACCATAGTCTCGAGTAAGTGGTAAAACTACCCTCAACCAGCTATAACAAACTTGAACACACACAGCAACAACTGAACACGAGACAATAAAAAAACGCTCAACGTAAAGCGTGCATATCATACAGCTTCAACAAAGAACCTCCGTAAAAAAAACAAACAGAAAGCTCCTACGGATTGTTGAAGGTTGGGACGAGTACGTAGGGTTCTGCGGGCGTCGGTTGTCACTGCTGCTGCAGGCACAAACCAAACTCATCTTAAAAAAAAAAAAAATCCGGCGACTCTTGGCCATCGGCCACCCTCCTCAACCGCAAAAAGTAAGGCAGTCGCGGTTTTACCCTTTTTGACGAACAGCCCACTTAGATCAATATTAAAATAGTGAAAACTATCGTATGGGACGAGGCCAAAAGAATTCTTGACCTTTACACGCCCAAAAAAAACGGTCTACTATTAATATTGATAATAAAGGGGCCCACAGGAATTATAATCCATGATGGACTCAAAAACCCTATGCCCTCGTATGTTACACACCATCTTCCACATGATTTACTACTACTGCTGTAGATGTATGTTCCTGTTGTACAAACATATACTCGCTCGGATATAGCCGAATATGATCACTATTAGATTTATGTTCCTCCGTAAAAAGGTATACTTGCTCCCCAGGGTATAGCGCTCTGCGGTCAGTCTCTCACAGCCTGCGCCCGTAATTTTTGTCGTTTGATGAATGTACCACAAACAGTTTGTGTTTGGACAAGTCTCCGTTCTCTTCATTTGCCTACTGCTCTCATCGGGTAGGTTTGCCCCTGCCTACCTGCAACCGTTAGCTAACATATGATAAGAGCTACACACACTATTCATCGCATTAACCGGAAAAGGACTTCAGCCTTAGGTTCCCGGGGAATTACAGAACTTCGAGAGCGATTACACTAAAAAATAAGGATGTGATACACAGCCTTTCTTACGCAATAACGCCAGAGCCTGGGCCAGTATCCCGGTTTCATTTGCGAGCCAGTACTGCTGTTGTAATAAATCATATGTATACACTAATGCTGTCGCTGTGATTGCGTCAAAAATAAAAACATAACAAACCTAAGCTGGGAGAGAGCAATCAAATTTGCAAGCTTGGTATGATACTTCGATCATAGCGTGCTAACGGGGTGGTGTGTAGGTTGTAGGTGGCATGTATACATGTACAACCGCAACAGGTAGAGTATAACAAAGGTGCAGTACATCAGGCACTTGGTATATACCTGGTATGTAGTACCAGATATCTAGTATGAGAGTTCGCCGATGAGCACGATATCTATACGAGTATAACCCATTTTATTTACGTGGCATCACCCCAAAAAGTGAGGTTGACGTGTTTACTAGATAATTTCACACGTCAGACGCATCGCGTTTTTTTAGTTTTCCTTTCCGTCCCATTCATCATATCCGCCAATATTTTCTCTTTCCCTCCTATTAATAGTCATACGTCAGGTCCGGTGTAACAGAGTAGGCTCTTTCTTCTCCCCTCTCCCCAATACGGGAGTTACCTTGCATTCTGTATCGCGAGGAGGGTTCAGCATTTTCTTCTCTCGTCGACTGTCGTCGAATTGTGCGTCTACCCACAAGCGCTGCAACAGGCATTCTCGACAGTTCGTGCCAATTGAGAATAAAAACTCGATACCGAGATTTTAACCGCTGACTCCAACGCTAGTGGTACTCGAGGTTAACCACTAGGCCAACGGGGAGACCTGTCTAAATAATCTACATCCCAAGCTGCCGGTATGGGATGCTGTGCAGGATCGGTAAAGTACAGACCCAACTCGGGAAACCTGTCCTGGACCATGCAGGTGGTACGGCTCCCATGCGGCAACATGAGCTACATAGATCGTACACATCAGGAATCTATCTACGCTGAGGAAGATCTACAGCAGATCATCAAGTGGGCCCACCTCATCAGCCGGCACAGAAGGTCGAATGCCACCTCAGAAGGGTTGGCGGTGAAACACCCCACCCACACCGCGCCGCACACGTCGCGCACGGAGTTCTCAGAGAGCAGGAGCACTTCAATCGGGGGGATGAGGGTGGTGCACCCTTTCACCTTTCTCAGGCAAGGGGGTCGGGTCGATCGGAGCGGGGGTAATATACAGCGGTCGGTAGTCAGAGCTGGGCCCATGTCCGAGGACATATCAGCCATGTGGTTGGGGTGCACCCAATAATTTTTTAGGCTCCTCATCACTACAGGATATCGCTACGTATGGACTTACTGAGCCACTCAACACCAGATGACATGACCGTGAGAAAAAGGAGAGTGCAACCCGATAAACAATGCCATGGTATGTAGCCGAATATAAAAAAATAGTGCAAAACACTGACGATATTGACAAAGTCTTCAGTTGAGAAGCCCACCGCCGTCAGCGGTAAATAGTTTGGAGGCGTCCTACGATAGGGGTACAAGCACGTTTCGGCCAAAACGTTTCTGACTGACCAGGCCACTTAACCCAGTATCGTATTAATATCACACTATTAATATTATAGTACAGTGGTGTTTTACTCTGTTGTTCGTGATAACCTTCCTGAGTTATCAGGCTCCTTGACCCAAGATGGTCGGAATACCAGTGTTTTCCTGTATTGTTCGTGATAACCTTACATATTATGTACATGGGGGTTGTCATCGAGTCGAGTTGCAATTGCATTCGTTCTCCAAGTCAGTTTTTTTCGGGTGAGGTATAGAGCTCGAGTGAGGAGCGCAAGAAAAAAACAGGTGGAACCTCACCGTGCCAGGCGTTTTTGACCACAAAGTGCTACACACCCGTATCGTAGGTTATAAACGTTAAACATGGCAGTATTTGTCAGTAAGAAACACGGAACACGTGACATGTGCCAGGTATTGCATGCATCACCGACATGGAAACTAATATTAGCAAGTCATACGGCGACCCACGTAGCGCTGCGAGGAGCAAAGCAACGCAACACTATTAATAGCACCCACACCAGCACAGTACCAAAACCAACCAAACACCAACAAGACTTACCAATTCCACAAAAACGCGATCAACATCAAAACCGACATCACACCAACACCGAGTCGACCACCAATGCCACAAAAACACGATCAACACCCAACACACCGCCACTAAAAACGTCAACTCCACCCACAGCGAGATCGAGACCAATCCCCAACCGCCCCTAACGCAATGCCAACATCGCCAACACCACCAACACTAGCGGTAAAAGCGAGGAATATACCGCAAATTCCCCTACCCTCCCTGACCCAAGGCACACATGCAGCAAATCACCTTGATAGAGTTGGCGTTGAAGGTGTTGATTTCCATGCACGGCGTGCCGGCGCGAACGCACTCCGCGGGCAGGTTGTACTGTTTTCAATGTTTTCGATATGTTCAAGTGCACACAGGCGGGGTGCGAAGAGGGGTGAACAGGGAGGGGACAGCGAATGTAAACGCCACATACAAACGAATGCTGGAGCAACCAGCAGCTTGATGCGTATGTAGAACGTGGATGAACCCGATGGAAGCATCGGACAGGGCGTACAACACCTTTTACAAGCTTGTGCCTCTTGCGTACCCGAGGACAGCAGAATAAACCCGACTCGGGGCAACAGAAAAACAACCTGTAATATACTCCCAAAAAATAGTTTCGATGGTTTCCACCAACAGCCCCCACACATCTTGTTTCCCGACTATCTGATACTTGGTGTATGGTAGTACTACATCATGCATGGTATTTACATGACTAAAAGTACACGGCTATGTAAGCTGTGCTGCGATAAGTAAGCGAAACTACACTAAAAGACATGCATACGGTGTACGAAAATGAGCCAGCAACGCCCAGGAAACCTCGAGACACTGACCACATACGGTAAGTATGTGCCAAGGACGTTTATATGCCATCTCGCGCAAATTCTTGCTAATCTTCGCACATATCCTCCCCTCCATGCCCACCAAACTAAAGGTGTCCCGCTCGACACCAACCACGGCCTACCCCCCTACCTACCTACCTGCCTTCCGTCCGTCAATCTACGAACGAACTACCCGGTCCGGCCCGACAATATGATACACATGCATGTACCGATTTTTTTGTGCTGGGCCTGATGTTACCTTTCATTTTTTGGGCTGTATAGCTGCACGGACTTGAACATTGCAACCGTTGGTGAGCCTTTCGTTTTTTCTCAGCTGCACCAAAACATTATCCGATCATACCGTATGTCAATCCACATCCGACTGCCCCCGGAAAGAAACCTTGTAGACGTCTACTATCAAGAACCAACCAATACCCACCGTCGGCTGATCAATCCTACTTGAATTACCCTACCAACAGTAGAAGCAACGGTATGTAAAAAGTCTCCCACTGATACACCTCAAACATGTACCACTCAGTCCCCAATGTAAGGCGATTTTTGTATTGATATTCAGTACAAATGGAGCTTATTTTATGGACAAATTCAACACAACCTGTCCTTACATTTAGGAGGGACATAGCGGGGCAGAGCGGTATACGCTTGTACCCGTCACCTGGTAAATGGGGGAGCAAGGTTGCGCCTGGTAATCCAGGGCGACAGTCCACTGGCCGGAGAGAGGGTCGTTGAACAGCCACGCCGCGCGCATCTGAGTCTCCCCGCCTCCACCACCTCCATTCCATCCACGCTCTCTCGACGGCCACGGCTGAGGCTGCATCTGGACTCCCCCAACCCAACAAAAACGAAACAAAAAACGAAAAAAAAAAGCGAAAATGAGAAGGATAACAGAGCAAGAACAAGAACGAACACACGAGAACGAAAACGAGAACAAAAACAAAAAACAAAAACAAAAAACAAAAGAAGAGCCCGCAAGAGCGTCGCAAACAGAAAAGTACGAGAGTAAAGAGGAAGCATGCTTTGAAGTGGGTGGGACGGCCGCCACCGACCACGCTGCACTGGCGCAAGTGGCGTACGAAACACCAACAAGCAATAGAGGTCGTGTTTGTGCACACAACGGGTTGCGCTTCCAACGTCTTAAAATAAAATATACGCGACGAGAATTTAGCTTGCGGAATCGAAGAAGAGTACCACGGAGAAAAAAAACGCGGCGCAATGACGACCGTTTCGTTTCCAAACCTGTCTGTAGAGGAACATCTTGTTGTGCGTCACCGTCTGCTTCTCGTACATTCCCAGGATTGGACCGAAGTATCCCGACGCCTCAGTCTCGAAAACGTAGACGATGTCGCTGTTCGGCCGCCAGTTTAAGGTGAAGTCCTTGATCAGGCGATCCTTGGGCGGTTTCACCTGAACCGTTTGGCGTGAAACGGCACCAAATTCGGCGGGTTTGTGGTTGTGCTCAGGCAGGCCGTCGTAACAGTCCTTGTTGTCTGTCTGCTGCACCGTTTGTATGACACCTGCGGTCGGGACTCAGAAGAAGGACTTGGGCAGAACTTACATGAAGCGGGTCGAAGAGCAAAAAACACTCACCAGTATACATGAACGTCAGCGGCATCAGCAGCATCGGTACCCACTTAGGGTGAGGACAAAACCAGCCCAAACGAACTCAGCAACGGTACGGGAGCAGCACAAGCGACACCACCTGCACCCACACAACGACCAGCACAGACACTAACTAACACCAGCAAAGTCACAGTGCGCCGCACCACACACCACCCAC
Organism: Macrocystis pyrifera; assembly: GCA_031763025.1. Taxonomy (NCBI): domain Eukaryota; class Phaeophyceae; order Laminariales; family Laminariaceae; genus Macrocystis; species Macrocystis pyrifera. The sequence goes on from JASSKH010000003.1 coordinate 17,591,110, forward strand.
ACCACGAGACCGACGAACAAAGGAACAAACAAATCCCCCGCCAATTTCACAAGCCGACCATTTCAAGAACGACAACAACCAACCAACAACCCACCAACCAGCCATGCCAACAACAACCAACGAACAGACACCAACCTCACAACCGTGCTGGAATTCGATCTCCATGATGCGGTGCTCGATACCATTGTCGCTCGTCCACTCGTGGCAATTGGACGTCGGGTACAGCATCGGACCCTCGACCGTCAGTTCCAGCTCCCACCAGTGGTTGGGAACTCGGTCCTTCTTGTTGCCGTTTCCGGGGCCAACGGCTAACATCCCCCCAGCCGAACCACCACCACCACCGCCGCCGCTCGAGCTAGCGGAGTGGGCCGAGGGGGAAGCTCGCCCACTTCCCCTTCCGATGCTTGCCCCAGACGCCGGGGTGGCGACCGATCCGGCAGGGTCGCCAAGGCCGCTGTTATCGGAGGCGGCATTTGGTGGTGAAAGAGAGGGGGGGAGAGGGGTGGGTAGTGGAGCGCGTTTCATGGCCGCGAGTGTTGGGCAACGGTAACGCGGTACATACTCAAGAATTAAGAGTACCCAGGAAAAGAAACGCGCCGCTGGGCGTCTAAATTTGGTTTTACCCTCGAGTAAGGTTTTGAATACTCGGGAGTGCTCTCCCTCCATCCTTTTATTTCGGTCTCTCTCGCTCTCTCTCCTCCCTACACCGAAAGCGTCAACCAAGCGCCACAACATGACACCGTATATACGATCAACACGCAACACAGCAACAACCAGCTGCACAATCACGCACGCCTTCATGCACGCTCGAAAACCCAGTCACCTCCATGACTCCCGCGGTCGCTTCTTCAGGGAGTCCTCCTCCCCGGATCTGCCCCCCCTCTGCACCTCCCCCTTCACACCCGCCACCGCGCCCACGCCCAAGGCAACGTTGATACCGCGCCCCAGCGGCGCATCTAGCGCGCCCCCCGCCCTCCCCCCCCCATCTCCTGGTCGCCGTAACCCCTCCTGTCAACACGCTGACCGCCTCCCTGCCCAAAACCCATTGCTCCTGCCTCTTGGCTGCCGCGGGAGGTTGGACCGCCGGTGACTGCGCCGTCTCCGTTACCGTCGTACGGCCCCGGGATACCGGGGCTGCCTGGACCGACGCCCCCGGGCGCGGAAAGGCCGTTAGGGTTGCCATTTCCGTTTCCCTCGCCGTTGTCCGGGTCCGAGAAGAGCCGAGAAGAACTGGAGGCGGGGGCGGTCTGGTATTGTAGTCCGGACAAAGGGAAGGCTCCTCCCGATTCGTTCTGTTCAAGTTTTCAAGTTCGTGTGAGTAGGGGTTTTCACAGAGGGGACATCAGACACAGGGGAAAGGGGTAGGTGGGTGGGAGGAGGCGGGAGGATGGAGATCGGATCGAGTGATCCAGCGAGGGAGAATTCAAATCGAGGTCTCGGGACAGGTAAATTGGGCAAAAACTGCTCGGGCGGGCGTGAGAAGGGGCAAAGGCAGCAACTCCAACGCACTACGGTCGCAATACAGCAGTAGCAGCACGTGAAAGACAGAATATGGCTGTCTTCGGAGAAGCGGGATGAACCGTACCTGCATGTACTGCGAGCGTTGAAAGTGCTGCTGCTGCTGCTGCTGAGCGATGTGAGAAGAAACGTCTTCCTCCTTCGGTTGCGAAGCGAGCAGAGAGGGTTTCCTCTTTCCGATCTTGGCCTTCGCCGGCTGGCATGACACGTCCACCACCCCCAGGTGGCTGTTGTCGCGAATGCGAGTCTCCCAGATGTACCTACGGCGGCGTTTTGCGGTCGGGGACGGGCGAGGACCAAAGATGTCGGTTGACGGTCAAGTGTCAAGCTGTCAAAGCTGTCTGTCAAGGCGTTTCTCGTTGTCAAGCCAAAACATCCCCTATCCCCGGTATATAACGCCTCCAGAACTTATGTGGAAACCCCTTTTTTTAAAAAAGCACACGCAGCGCGTGACGGATCGGCTGGCACGCTGGTACCTGGTACGGCTGCTATCATGGACGGCGAAAGATGATTTCTGATCAAACATAATACTAGTACTTGTATAAAAAAAAATATCCAGTAGTTCACAAGTAGTTCACAGCAGTATGCACACATCAGACATCACATACACAAGCACACACGCATACATACATACTACATACATACTACATACCAGGTACATACATAAATATACACCCACACATTACGTTTGAGCGCGGTGTACACACGTACACACACTGAAATCTACGAAAACACCCCAGTTTTCAGTGATTTTGTAAGGCTTTTCCCAAAACCGCGGATTTTCTGATTATGTCCCCTGTTTTATCTTGGCAAGGCTGTCTGTCAAGGTGTTTGGTGGATTGTTGTCTGTCAAGGGGTCCGACGGCTGTCAACCGACATCTTTGGCGAGGACGCGATCGTGAAAAACGAAGGAACTCCCCGCCTCCCAGACAAAACACTCTCACAAAGCAAAAGAAACTGAAATCACACAAAAAAAGCACATGCGAGAACGCCAAAAATACACAGGATATACATATACACGGCACAAACGAAGAATTGGCAACGGTGGCTCGCGCGCACGATCTATCTGCTCTTCGGGCCTCTCCCTAGCTCAGATATCGCCAACGTCGGTGTCCCCGCCCGCTCCCCACTCTATTTCCCCAGCATGTATTGGAGGGACTCAATCGTACTTGGAGAAATGACAGTTTTTAGTACACCTGCCTACAGTATACCGGCATACTACAAATACACGCAGTATATGTATTCGGTCGAGGATGAAAAAACAAAATAAACCGAAGCTATGAAATCCCAAACTCCCTCGACATTTATCTTTCTAAACTTGGTGTGTACATCAGTATACGTATTGATGGTAAGAAACAGGGAAGCTGGTCCGGGCTGGATTTCTGATTCAAGACCAGGTTGGATATCTTATTTAGTACTAGGTGCGTTGTACACAAACTTCAGTTACAACTGGTGCTTTTCTTACGAGTATTTCCCGGAAAGTCTCAGCCTGCCTTTCACAATGCTCGTTTGCTTTGGTGGGCGTCCTGTACTTCGTAGCCCCAACGCACAGCGGTAGCAACGGGTTCACAGATGTGGCAAAGTCTCGCCGTGTCAACAGAAACTTGCATGAGATATCAGGAGAACTACAGCAGTGTAATTCACCTGATCCTTCCCTCGCATGTGTCCCGGCTGGGTCCGTCTATTCTCATGTAGTGTTGGAGGGCCAGCTCGAAGTGATCTCTCCGCATGCCCGCACGCGCCCGCCAGTCCACGCGAACCTTCTTGTAGTCCTGCCGCGAAGGACAGCACGCCACATCAGATCACATCACAGCAGAATATATCACAGCATAAGCTCACGGAGGTATTCTTCCACTCCAGAGTTAGTGGAGCCCGTCTTATGACCACGGTTGCTAGTACGGCGATGGCTAAACAGAACAACACCACGGCACAATCAGCGGCAGCACAGCACGGCATCGCGTCCATCAGCCAACAAACTATAAACAAAAAGCCCCACCCACTGCAACGTCGGCGGTGGTGTCATCGCCGCCTGGAGAAGGGGGGAAGCTGGGGTTTCAACTCAAGAGGCGTCATCCCGATAACGGCGAGCGCTGTACGAGGCAGCATCCGGCTGGCTGCTTGTGTGCTGCTGGCGGAGAAGCAGGTGAAAACAAAAATGAACAATGCCCTGCCAGCGGCAGGAAATAGCAAAAACACCTCCAGGGCCCGGCCACCCACCAAAATTGCGCCATCGCCCACCGACGAAACAATGAGCGCCGTGTGTCTACGCCAATTGATACAGAACGAGAAAAGGACGCTGCACTCGTGGCCCACAGGAATCCACGGGGGGAAACAAAAAGTCGGCCTACGCCTACGTGGCGAGTATTTATACCTCCCCCTCGAACACGCCAACTTCCAACAGAAAAGGACCCAACCGCGACTGAGGTCTGATTTGATTATTCCCAACATGCAGTAAGCAGCAAAGAAGTCCGTTGGACGAGCTGCATTCTAATTCCACATAGAAAGCAGGGGTGGGGCACTTACAGCACGGTATGTGCTCTGGGTCGTCTGCTCAAGCAAGCGCAGGCAGTCGGAGCGCCGTTTTGAGCGCGCAACACAAAAACACACACACACACACTACGAGTTGGTTCCAGCGACAGCCAGAACATTGTGGCTTCGCTTTTGCGCTTCGGTTTTGGAGAGTTGGAAAACGAAATTTGGCAGGTTTGTGCATTTTAACCTTCCAAAGTAACTGACGGCTGGACTTTTTTCTTCGAACATTTTTTTTCGCTCTTGTGGCACGATCTGCATTTTAAAAATATTTTCCCGGCAACTTGAACCCTCCTCAATTGCTTCGTATTGTCATTACGCACAACCCTGCGACATCCCGTTTTCCAACTCTCGAAAACCGAAGGGCAAAATTGATTAATTCCCGTGACCATCACGACCTGGCAAGTCTCACCACATCCCATGCCCCTCTCAATTTTTTTACGGGAACGGGCGTAGAAGTCGCGGTCGGTGTGGCCGTGAGACGCAAAACTAAACCCCGTGTACACGGCCGCAAGCTTGTTTCGTGGTATATACTGATTGATTGTTCGTTCGGCGATACAGACACGACTCGACGGTTGGCATCCTGTGCGGACCACTGATCGTTATGAGGTTGCCTGCGAGGGCAAAGATGTCGGTTGACGGTCAAGTGTCAAGCTGTCAAGGCTGTCTGTCAAGGCGTTTCTCGTTGTCAAGCCAAAACATCCCCTATCCCTGGTATATAACGCCTCCAGAACTTATGTGCAAACCCCTTGTTTTTAAAAAGCACACGCAGCATATACATGCAGACACACATACATACATACTACATACATACATAAATATACACCCACACATAACGTTTGAGCGCGGTGTACACACGTACAAACACTGAATTCTACGAAAACACCCCAGTTTTCAGTGATTTTGTAAGGCTTTTCCCAAAACCGGGGATTTTCTGATTATGTCCCCTGTTTTATCTTGTCAAGGCTGTCTGTCAATGTGTTTGGTGGATTGTTGTCTGTCAAGGGGTCCGACGGCTGTCAACCGGCATCTTTGTGCGAGGGTGCACGATGCGTCATTTACAGGTACACGGTTTCAAGACAGAAATAGGTGAAGCCCAACTTCAATAGCCGGCGACAAATGTACCTACGCCTTTCGAGTCAATGTAGGTACCACGGAGCGTTGGCCAATCACAGCGGGGCCCAGGAAGTCCTTTCCAGAGCGCAATACGCCGTGTACCTATAAATGGTTGGAAATGCGTAGGTAAACCTATTTTTTGGCTTTTGTTCTATCTAATACATCGTTCATTACCGAACAGAAAGTACAGTACAAAACCGTGTAACAGGTACCTGCTACAACAATGTAACATATTTATATTAATATTATTAATATTAATAGTATTGTTTACTATGGACCTATACGTACGTTCTATTAATAGCCACAAAAGTCCGTATCGTATGTATGAAAATCGATACGTGATAGAATTGGGTGGTTGCATGAAGCCGCGCCGTATGCCCCAGTGTCACCACTGCTGTCGCGCAACAACCTTAATTAAGGACACGAGACGTCGGCGAGAGCAAGCGGAGTCCGACCGCAAACGTAAGCTCGATGCGGTAGTCACGCCAGTTTGCCCCACAAATCAACTTATTTCGAAGTGCACCCACACGCTTGAGGTACGGCATATAACGATCACGAAAAATAATTGACTCATGTCTCTTGCATGTTTTTGCAGGAGGGAAAGCAGTCCACGATGTACCGATGTACCGGGTTGGTTCGAAATGGGATGATTAAATGTGGGGCGTTCGGAAAAAAACAACTCCGCAAATAGGTATCGTGGCGCCATCCAATACCTGGTGCGGCGGCTGGATGTGGTACCAGGTGTGTTCATAGCTAAGCTACGAGTATAATACTACACGAAAATATTTAGCGTTGTCCTCATCATCTATAATTTCATCAAGCTCATGTGTACTAACTATAATACAAAAAAAAAGAAAGGAACGCCATACGGACGGTGCCGGAGGCGAAAACAAACGAGAAAGCCCTTCTGCGTGTTCGGCGCGACTAATCCTGCAACAACTGCGAAAAAAATCAACAGCAAAATCAAACAAGAACTAACTAAATCAAAGACCATCGGAGTCTTCGGACGTCCCCGCCCGACCAGCAGCCAGTCTTCTTGTCAATAGTAGCAAATCATCTGGCGAAGAGGACTCGAGTCTTTTTCGTGTCCCGAACTCCGCCTGCAAGGCGGAGGTGTCGCAAGCAAACGCGAGCTTCCACGCTACAGGTGCGACATACCATCCGACACGCAGGATCATGCTCGTATGTATACGCACCAGAAAATACTACTGTACCCAGGTAGTGACACCTGATACTGGTATCACTGCTTTCAAGTTCCATGTACTTGACGCTCTTTCAAGTTCCATGTACTTGACGCTTGGCGGTCGCCGTCCAATACCGTAAAAATTGTAACCGCCCGTGACCTGAACTTGGAGTAAACAGAAAACACGATCCCAATGTTTTAGAGTCTAGATAGACATCGGTTCAAGTTCTGCAAACCAACGCGTGCACTCCCTTTCCCCCGCCCGCCCAAACTCCATAGCAAAAGAGAGCAGAAGTGGGAGAATGTAAAATAACGTGTACAAGAAGGAACGGGCCGTGTTGGCGGAGATGATGGACAATGACGAGACATGAACTTGATTTGAGTACCCTAAATAATAGCGCAATGGAACGATCGCTCTCCTACTACTGCTGTAAGAAGGTATAGCTGATAGATGGTGGCTATAGAAGGCGAAACAGGGAGGGGATCGCTCTCAACGAATTTTCAGTTTCTGCTGAAATTTCGGCAATAACAGAAAATCAGAAAGATGAGTTTGTTGACACAGACAGGACGAGCTCTATACGCAGCTCGTTGGAAGGATCGTCCAGCCGACATGAAACCGTCATTTGACCAGCCGCGCTCGCGGAAAGAGTGCGTCGTGGTCCAATTGGAGTCCACCTCACTCGTGGGTAGGTTTGATAGGTGTCCGTGCGTCGAGTTCTTGAAAATCAGCCATCCTTCGCGCGATAACGCCCAACGCGCTGCTCAGCGAGTTGAGTCGCTTGGCTACGTCCGAACGTCTACCTCTCTTGAATCGATGAAGAGAGCGCAAAAAACTGCGCTGCCTGCGACCGACCATGGCTTGTGAATGGCCTCGGGAATGACCCCGGTCAGTCTTGTGCGGTCGGAAGTGATGGTACGGCTCAAGCGGTGCGCGTGCGGTGCGGCTGCCCGAACTTCTGTACCTCCTTTTTTGTCTCTCTCGGAAAACGTCGAGAACAGTTTTCAGAGGTTCAAGTTTTTCTGTTTCACCAAAAGAATCGTTCTCGAATACCGAAAATAAAAAGGAATGTCGGTTTTCCCCCCGAAAATAGCACTAGCCAGAAGTTCATCATACATGTGTGGAAAAACGTGACGAGCGCCCACATGTTGGAGGCGTTTCTTCATATTTTGAGGAGTAACAGCGATGCCCCGTCTCAAACGTTACGCGCGGTCAATGGGACAAGTCACTATAATAAGGGAAGCAACGAATGAGTACGCCGCCCCCTCACCCCCCCCCCCCCCCCCCCCCTCTCTCTCCCCACCGCCCTTATCGCCGAATGCTAAAACAAAATACTTTTTGCCCTTGCCTGCCAGAAAGCACTAAGCGCGCCCTTGCTTTTGTTTTCGTGTCGCCCTCTCAGCACCACATCAGGCCGCACTTTCCAGGTCATGAACCAGTCCGAGATGCGCTGAACGAACGAGTCGCCTTCAAGAGCCCCGTTCCCCCCGCCCCCATTCTTACCCCCGCCCCCCCCGGTGCCACCGCCTCTTTGGCCAGTTCTCCCGGGCCTCATAGTTCTCCCTCGTGAGCGGTGAAAAACGCCGACTGTCGGTAGTAGCCCGATCGGACGGTCCGGGCCCTGTACCGGCCTCTAAGTACCACGGTAAAAATATCGAAGCTTGTGCTCTTCGCCCCGTTCCTTTCCCAGCCCTCCCCCTTTCGGGAAGAACGCCTGCATCAACAAAAAAAATGTCAAAAATCGCCCGATCATCGTTAATAATATTAATTCGTAGTCACCAAAGATCCAACGATAGGCTTCGAGGGCAGCTTTCGATATAATCTCTTCAAGATTCAATGGGTACTGTACCTGCTGCCAGATGAGCTCTTTTGCGGTGATTCTTTTTCGATTTTGTCTCTTCAAGATTCGAAAGGTATCACACCTGGTACGGTATGTATGTATCATACTGGCACCTGTTCCGTATCTTACCGGCGAGTACATATGATATGAATAAATATACATGTGAATTAATATTAATAATACCAGCAGTATATATTGCTACTTCGTGACCAGGTATATTAATCCTCTTAGTCTTCTGGTTATAAATACAAGTTGTACATACACGTCATACATATGTTGGGCCGCATAGAGGGCACAGGGCAAAGCAAAGGTGTCGGGTTGTGGTTGTGGATCTCACGAAACTCGGAACGTTTCATAGAGAAAGAAAGAAAGCAGAGTGCCGTTCGGTCGACGGGCGAGCAAGCACTTCTTCTGCTGTCTGAGCAAGCAGCAACAAAGTTATTGCGTTGGAAATATGAGCTCAAGATGCAAGGAATAGTTGATAAGGGTGATCGCGTTTTGCGCCTCAGAGAGGAAATACATAACAGGAGCAACGCGCACACTAAATTATTACTGGTCAGCCCCCGGCTGCCAGGGCAGGGGATAGGGCGCATGTTCGAAGAGGAACGTAGGGAGACGTACCACAGTCGCGCGGGATGTAAGCATTAACCCCTCGAGGAGTGAGTGCACTCCATTGCCGACACGAAACGCTTGGAATGGGAGTCAGATACACCAGTATAGCTTAATGTAACGTCCTGCTGTGGTAAAAGTGCAGTAGTGAAAGTAAAAAAGGTATTTGAAATGCTGCTTGACGCTTGACAGGGTCGCTCTGAGTTGTATTTTGGCCGCTATACGTACGTACGCTCCTGTTGCGCCAAGAGCTGCGGACATCCATCAGATGCCCGGACAACGAACAGATGCGAAGCATCACGCACACATGCTCATTTACCAGGTACATAATCGTGAACAGGTTGATTTACAGGGTAGACTTGGAATGCTATATTTGAGGGCTATCCCATTAATACTGCTGTAGATGCACCCGCGGTAGTATGTACCGGTCCCGACAGGAAGGAAGCACCAAAGCGCAGTACAATGTACCAGGTAGTTAGTATCTCTGATGTGGCGTAGTTTTGTCACCACAGAACTTGTATCTCTCTATTGTTATTAATAGTAAAAGGATTGAAGAATCGGCGCGGACACTGGTTGTGCTGGACGTCGACGGGTAGAAAGAACGGTTTAATGTGAAAAAAACAACACACAAGGCAAGCATTCGCAGCCAAGAGTTCGTAGAAGATGGTGAGCATGCTGGAATAGACTCAAGAGCAAAGTGGTACATCCGGGCTTACATTGCGTATCAATGTTCATGTTTGGTTACGAGTCTAATACTAGTACTTCTGAACATCGGCACATTCGACGCGAGTCAACAAGTGAAGAAAGGGCTGCAGTCTCCTCGCGATGAATATGTACATGGAAGGCACGAAGCGTAGTGAGGAGGGGGGACATGAGTCTACTACAATACGTACGTTACCCCGGATCTGAGCTATTAATACTACTGATACTATTAATAGGATGGGTAGAGCATGAGGGCGAAGATGATAAATGGGGTGCGGAAAAACACACACACACAATTCAGCCATAACTAAAAAATAAAAAACGATCCCGTCTTCTCGTGTCATCATCCAGATGACATCACGACAGGTAAAAATGGCCAGCAAAAGCAAACGCAGTCAACAAAGGCACGTAAAGGTTCGTTGTTCTATCGGCCATCGGCAATTGACAAACATATAGGTTAGGCTTGTTCTTTGTCTTCCGTGTTTGGCACGAAAATGAACATGTGAATTGATCGAAATCGAAATCGAAATCGAAATCGAAATTGAGTGGAAAGCGCCACACATCCGTTGTACGGGTGGCGTCCGCGGGAATGGGGAAGGGGGTGGGCAACGTAGGGAAAACGCTGTTGACGAAGGCAGGAAGGAGACAGCAGACAGGGCAGCAAGGTACCAGACCGCATAGCAGGTGAACCTGTCTGTGCTACCCGAGCGACAAGCTGCTGCGGCTGCCTGGAGGGTGCTCTATTAATAGTCGTGCTTCGGTTTGCCAATCCTTTCCCGTCCTTGGTCCTACTCTGATCACTATTGTTGTGTCGTTTCTTCTGTTGTTTTTCTGTCGTGTTGTCTGTCAACATCTCCTGCGGGGGGCATGACACTTCCTTTTTATTTTTTTCTTGTTTTTGGTCTATTCTGTATATTTTGCATCATGTTTTTCTTTTTTCCTTCGTTTTTTTCTGTTTACCGACGCATCTGGATTATTGGCATGTTTTATGTCGTATCCGTTACGATGACGTATATCGTGCCTGCCGTAACCGGTATGATGAGACATGTGTCAACCGTTTTTTCTACCCGTCGACATCCAGCACATCCAACCAGTGTCCGTGCCGATTCTCCAATCCCTCTACTAATATTGTAGATAGATGCAAGTTCTGTGGTCACGAACCGTAAAAAAACTGCGCAACAGAGAGAATACATTGTTATGCAGCAGTGAGCAGAGTAGGCAATGCAATGCCATGTGATAATGGATACGACAGACACGACATATAATATGTACACATTCTATGAAAGAGAGAACAAAAGAATCGAACATTGATAACAAAAAAAACTGAAAACAGAGGAAAAACATCGAAAGAGAAGGGGGGGAAAAAAAAAAAAATGGCATTCAACAGTAGTCACACTCTCTGCTTACTACATACCAATGACGTAGCCTCTGTGTCGTAGTTTTTTTCGTGCCCACATACTGCTGCTGTATCTGATGTGGATCTTATCTCTCTAGGATTGAAGAATCGGCATGGACACTGGTTGTGCTGGACGTCGACGGGTAGAAAGAACGTTTTAATGTGAAAAATAGAGACTCAGCCACTACTTTGCTTACATCCAGTAGCATGTGTCGTGGTTTTGTACCCACAGAGCTTGTAATCTGTGTGGGATGAACAATCGGCGCGGACACTCTGTGCGCGATTCGTAGAAAGGACGGTTTCACTGGTTGTGCTGGACGTCGACGAGTATAAAGAACGATTTAAGGTGAAGCACACACACGCGACAATACGTAACCTATCGAGAACCTTTCGTAAATATATTAGTAGAAACCTACGAGTACGTGAAGAACATTGCATAATTAGACACTCGAAGGAGACAAGGTACCGCAGGATGAAAAGTACAGAATGGGTACGTACATCAGGTGTTTCTTTTTCCGCCTTCTTCCACGCCATTTAGGCTGAATCTTATGGGAGCCGAAACCGGAAAACAGAACTGGCATGCACTTTTGTTTTTCGTATGGCCCAGATTCGTATATCGACTTTCGTCTTTTCCCATCTTGTGGTGTTTAGTGTGAGGGTGCCGGGGTTTCGTTTGAGTTGGCAAGACGTCGGAGGGAGGAGTTACCGCAATATTTTTAGTCGGCGAACGCACAGCAGTAGTACAAGTAACACACAGCAGTAGAGGTACACAGCACGCACGTATCCTGTTTGGTACCCGCCGGGTAACATGGGGTTTGCTTTCGTAGACTCGAGCTACCTGGACTGGGTTGGCTCCCTTCCACGAAGGGTCCTCAAGCTTGGCAGTCTGCTGTATAGCATCAAGGAGCAGTGCGTTCGCATATATTATTGCAGAAAGCTCAAGCACCAAACAACGACAACCGCCAAGAGCATATGCGGTGTAGTCGGTTGTTCGCCATCACCGGAGCTTGGAGTCTCTAGCTACCGCTATATGCCGGGATACCGTGTCAGAGACACCGAGAGAGCACTACAGCAGTAGTACCGATAATATGTACAAGTACTAGGCCCGCCACGTTATGCCTCCTGTGTGGGGTTCAAAACCAGTTTCGGCCAGCTCTGGGACCGGCCAGAACTGGTGTCTGGTTTCGTTTCGCTAGGCCATTTCCGATCCAAGTACAGAAAACATTTCAGATATTTCTGTTTTTTGGCCATCGATAAGATTCGATAAGTCGGATTTGGCGCGAAATTCTTCCTGAATTTTTGTACAAACCCTGTGCTGTTTCCCGGTTTCGGCTCCCAAAAGATTCAGCCTTACCAGGTATTATTTTCGTCCTTCTTCCTCCTGCTCCCCCCTCTCAATATATACCTGATAGTCGTATCTCAGACGCAGGGTCTTCTCGTTCCTCCTCACTACTGTAGTTAGTTACCTTGCATTTTTATCGCGAGAAGAGGTAAGTGCTTTTTTCCCTCGTTGACTACTCGCGTCGACTTGTGCCTACCCACGCTACAATGGGCGCTCTCGATGGTTAACGGTTGGTCTCACTATAAATACAAGATAAAAAATAAAACTTCATACCAACGAAGACTCGAACCCTCGATCTCAACCGTAGTAGTATTCGGGGTTAAACTATTCATGGATCACGGGGCGGCCCGCTGAGCAGCTCCGGCAGCACCAACAACGTGATATGTGCCAACTACACCCGCGAGCCGAAAAAAAAACAAAGGACCGGTAAGTTCCTCCCCTCTCCACAGCAGTACATGCAACCAACTTCGGTATTCGGAGTCAGTACGGAAGGCAGACAGCACAACAATAATCGCACAGCTATGTAAATACGTGCCAGAGTTTTCGAGGAAAGCTGCGATTGTTTGCGGAAAATCAACTATTCGATTTCATGCTTCAGTACAACTACGAGCTGGGCCAGCCGAAAAATGGACAACCCATCCGAAGGTCGTATCTCGCGAACCACCCTGCGAATTTGGACTTGAAATTTAGAGGGACTGACCTTGACACTACACTGCACGCGCAGAAAGAAAAAGTATACCTGGTATTAATTTCGACTCGATATCGACGAGTTGTCGGCCGAAACTCAAAAGCGCCAATTTTTCAACACAAAATTCGCCACAAAATCGTCGTTCCCGATCAAGGCCAAATTACTGGAGGCGTAGCTGAAGACCCTAGGAGAATAATATCGATATTACTTTTATTGCCCGATTCGCCACCCATCAAGAGATATTACCAAACACAATTTTCATACATGAAACAAGTAATTACGAAGAATGTGGGTTTTTCTGCGATGCCCCGCTCATTTTTGCGAGTTTCGATCCGAAAATTAAACCTCAGATTTGAACAGCATGTGCAAACAAACGGTGAACTCGCCTTTTTTTGTTTTTGTTTTTTCCAGAGAAGTTGTGGCCATTTTTGTATTTTTTCGGATCGTTGCATCGGTCATGTCCCTCGAACAAAATAAAAAATCAAAAAGGCGAGTCTTCCGTTAGTTGGTTGGGGCATGATCAACACGGCGGTGTAAAAAAATCACATCCATCCCAATATGTAATATTGAGCGGGGCATCGCCGATGAACCACATAATCGACATCTCGGTTGGCCCAGCTCGTACGCGTTTGGAACGGATGGCGTGTGAACTCAGACAGAAAGCGTAAGCGCACGCATGAGCACCCTGTGTTGCACTGCCCACAAAAAAAAAAACTGAGTTTGCCAAAAGTCCCGACAACAAAGCAGATTGAAGCACGTCTTCCGCCGTTTTTTTTACGAGGACTTTTCTTCATTTTTCTGGTCGAGCCCCGAACGTTTCCATCGAGCCAAAATTTGGCAGGGCAGATATGAGCTTCTTGATGCACTCCCGTGACTGCGCCAAAGCGACAGCACTTTTAGTGTCCTCCTTCGGGGCGGACCTTGTCGCTCAAGTTTGAAAACGAGGTTCCAGGCGCGTGGTTGTCCAGTTTCTTGTAGTGTAGCCAATTTTTTTTTTTTTTCGGTGTAGAACAAGAACGAGAAACGTACTGAAAAGTACTCGTAACTTCTGGGTTCTCTTCCTGGTCCTTCTACACCAGAAAAAAAATACTTGCCTACAGTACACGAAACTGGAAATTCAAGCGCCTGGGACCACTTTTTCAAACTTCAGCGACGAGGTCCGGCCCGAAGGAGGACACTAAAAGTGCTGTCCCTTTGGCACACTCAAGGGAGGAGCGAGCTCATATCTGCCCTGCCAAATTTTGGCTCTCGGTGGAAACGTTCGGAGCTGGAGCAGAAAAACCAGAAGTCCTCGTAAAAAAAATGGCGACAGACGTTCTTCCATCTGCTTTGTTGGGACTTTTTGTGCGTTTTGTGGGCAGCGCAACACAGGTGTGAGGTCGACGCGCCAACACATGTTGCTGTTGCTGTTGCTGCTGCTCGTGCAGTACACGCTCGATACCACAAGCCATCCACACATTTTCTATAAATAGAAGGGAGGACAGAAAACAGCAGCAAAAGATAGTACGTCTTGTTCGTACCACATGTACGTAAATCAACGTACTACTGCTACTGTGAAGAGAGAAACGAAGAGAACAGAAAACCGCAATACGGAAACTTATCTCGGGAAAACAAAAGAAGGGGGCAGGGAACCCCGACATCACACGGAGAGGGAGGGGGGTACCCGATACTTGGTATCATGCATGACCGTGGTCGCATATACGACCCTCGCATCCCTACAATGCCGGGACGGAGCACGTCGGGTTTTCACCGACCAGGCAGACATTGCTTGCACCAAGCTCGGAGCGCCGTGAGGTGTTGGGCGAGTCGCATGGACATAGACCCTCGCATCCTACAATGCCGGGACGGAGCACGTCGGGCTTTCACCGACCAGGCAGACATTGTGTGCACCAAGGGCGAAGCGCCATGAGGTGTGCGGCGAGTCGCATGCGAACGGTAAGCTGCATCCTTCGAAGAACCGCTTGTGAGGCAGAACTTGCATATGGACGACAGCTTCAGTTAAGTTAATTGGATTTCGAGCGTGGCCACTTCCAGAGACATCAATGGGAGTGCTTTGTAACTGCCTCTTGGGTGCCTTACCACTTACCACAAGAGGGGGGGTTCGGCCAGACCGAGACCACTCCTATCTCCTCTACTCGTATCGTCCACATATATCCACACTACTAACTGTCCACGACACACGATGCCCACAGGCACATACATCGATGGACAATCTTGGTCGCCTGGCGCAAAAGCCGCGCGAGCACGTGAGCACTGCTCGTCCATTGACGGTACTGCTGTACGTATAATATATGGAGAGTTGTATAGGTCAATACGTACGTGCTTGCGTACGGTGTTTTTTTGTATTCTGGACTACTCGTGCGTAGGCTACGTATTCCTAAATTATATGTTTCGTTTCCGGGGCTCCGAAGGGATCCGGGCGACGGATTTATCACCCCCAATCCCGAAGGGCGCGAGAAGAGACTAAGGGCCCGAGAAGTCGAACGGGGACGGTTGTGGGGGCAAACACGGCGTTGAAAAGCACCGCCACCGCCACATAAAAACAAAAAATGCCACACCGTTAATTATTTTTAATATTAATAGTATATATATTTTTTTACCAAATCCCAGGTATGAAATACCTTGGTACCAGGTATATGATATGACGTAATCGCAGTGGACTCGTTTGTTTACTGAATGATGAACATGTCTGATGTCCGTTGTTCTGTGGTGAGCGGTTGTGGGGTGGAAAGCAATTCACGAAGCAAAGCAGAGGCTGCTGTTGATATACAGCAGTAGTAGTATGTTAAGACTATAAATAGGGCATTGAAAAGGCGGCTGCTACCCGGATAATGTGACTATTATTACTCTAAAAAAAAGGCTTATCGGATGTATCTATGTATCAGGCACAAGAGTGTGTGTGATGAGAGGAACGAGCAACGAAAAAAAACTCAGGACAGCAACGAGGAATTATTAAAAATAGGCCCATGACAGAGGTAAACACAGGTTGTTGTTGTTGTTTTCTTCACATTAAACGTTCTTTCTACGCGTCGACATCCAGCACAACCAGTGTCCGTGCCGATTCTTCAAACCTAGAGAGATACAAGTTCTGTGGTCACAAAGCTACGCCACAGAGATACTACGTTGCCACGTATGTAATGCAATGCCATGTCATCATACTGCGTACGACAGGCACGACATACACATTCCATGACTTAGAAAAACAAAAACGAAACAAAGAGAAAAAACAAAAACAAAAACAAAGACAATTCGAAAGAGAAAAGAAGCAAAAAAAAAAAAGTGCATATAAACCAACACGTTTATTTTCTTACGATATCTACATACAGAGTTTTACGGCGCATACGTGGTATCATATCATACTGCTGTAGTTAGTCGGGCGTCTGCTTACGTACGTACGCTCTTCTTCAAAAATAACGAAGTGCTTAGCTCGTAGGGTCGTATACCCTATACGCAAACTGTCCGTGATTCGGGCGTTTCGCGTTTCATATGTAAATGTCTGATAAACAGAGAGAATATGGTGGTTGGGCATCGGAAGGACCGCCGGCCATCTCTCTCCGGCGCACGCAACATTTTGACATTTTTGACGTTCGGACCTCTTACCGGCTCTTCAGATACTTCAGAGCTATTTTGCGGTGTATGAATGCTTCGTGAATAGTTTATGAAAATGAAAATGGTTGCCCAAGAGTCGAAGGGCCGAGGGTAATTTACAATGAACAAGCAACAACTGACAAGGCATATAATTTTTATCACATTTTTGTTTTTTTTTTTATAAATTTTGAAATACGTCAGCTGTGAGTTCGACTGATTCTAGAGAAAGGGTTGCAGAACCCCAAGGAGATCGAAAGAGATGGGTGAATTCTTCTCGCTGTCCTTGGGACTGGACTATGTCTATTATTAGCTGACTGGTGATCACACCATTCCATGCGTAGTATCTCCGTGGTGTAGCTTTGTGACCACAGAACTTGAATCTCTCTAGGATTGAAGAATCGGTACGGACACTGGTTGTGCCGGATGTCGACGGGTGGAAAAAACGGTTTAATGTGAAAAAAACAACAACAACAACAACAACAACATTCATGCCTGCTGCATTCACACAACTAACTCGATCATGTGATCATATCATGTGATCATATGATCATATATAGTCGTATACTATTAATACTAGTGCGGTGAGATGGCCTGCTTATGATGAATACCAAGCTTATACTCATATCCGCTTGCTTCCAGGGTGTTTGTGTCTGCTGTCCTTCACATTGAATCGTTCTTTCTACCCGTCGACATCCAGCACAACCAGTGGCCGTACTGATTCTTCAATCCTACGTGCACTCGTGCAGTACTCTGCTGTGGCGTAGTTTTGTGACCACAGAACTTGTATCTCTCTATTGTTAGTAATAGTAAAAGGAATGAAGAATCGGCACGGACACTGGTTGTGCTGGATGTCGACGGGTAGAAAGAACGGTTTAATGTGAAGAAAAAACATATACAGATGATAAAAGCCATGTGGTCACAATGCTACGCAAGAGAGATACTAATAAACTACGCCAGAGAGATATTGAAAAACTAGGCTAGAGAGAGTGTAACAGCGCGAGCAGACAATGCAATGCCGGCGTCCCCGGTGGCTTTAAGCTTGGTAGGTGGTCCGCGTGCCTATCAAGATCAATTTCGTGGGTTCAAATCTCGCCGAGTGCATGCTCGGAGGGACTTTTTTCTTGCATAAAAAAATGATAAGCGGAAAGCGCGAGAGCGTGAATTAGCTACAGTCGATGAAAATCGACGAGCAGTGGGAAATGCTGAATCAACACTATGCGCGATAAAAATGAAGGCACGTACCGGGGGGGAGAAGGGACGACACACCTGTGACCACGGCTTGTCCAGAAGATAGCCGAGGGTAAAATCTCATACGAATGGGCTGGAAAGTGAAAGTGATGATGAAAATAAAAATAAAAAAATGTCATCATACTGGATACGACAGGCAAGACATACACATTGAATGCAAGAGAGATAGCAAAAGGAAACGAAACAGAATAAAGAAAAAAAAAGAAAAAAAACTGTCGCGCCCCCCCGGCACGAGATGTGGCAGACACTATTAAAAACGACCTAAAGAAACAATACAACTAGTTGCACATATAAACGTCGCACGACTATTGTAAGTAAGAACCATGGGAAATAACAGGCGAACCGAGGCACAGCAAAAACAAAACCAAAAGCATCCTCCAGTTAGCTGCAGCATTTTGTGGTATGAGTAGCATAGCCAGGTTCCACCTACTTGACGGTCTGATACCTTGCTACTGCTGTACCTTGTCTGCCCGTGTAAGCGCCATCGAAAAACAAAGAGCGATGTACCCAGAGAGAGTAGAAAGTGTTCAAGTTATTACGTTGGTTCAAGATCAACACGGACACGGATTCTATCGAAGACAGTGTCACCTCGGTGGTCCACTCAATTGACAAGTGTGTGTGTGTTCTTCAAATTAAACCGTTCTCTACTCGTCGACAACCAGCAAGCCCAGTGTCCGTGCTGATTCTTCACCTAGAAAGATACGAGCTCTGTGGTCACAGACTACGACACAGAGATAACACACCGTAATGCAATAATAGCCTACGCAATGCCATGCCTTCGCAGTGGTTACGCTCGAATGCCACCTATAAATATTAACATTCATAGTATTATACTATCATGGCGTCGACTGCTTGTGAAATTCAAATCCAAAGTGGTGAAAGCTGGGAATTCACGTGCAAAAGAAATACGAAAAGAAATCAATTACGGAGAGTGCCTAGTGTGGCTGGGTAAAATTCGACGCGAGTCGACGAGGGAAGAAAGGATTGGAGTCTTCTTTCTCGCGATGAAAATGCAAGGCACGAACCGTAGTAGTGGGTAGGGGGGAAAAAAAACTCCATGTGGCCCAGAATCTGACTTGCGACAACGGATAGGAGGGACAAAAAAAAATAAGCGGACGAAAAAAACAACGGGGACCGCCAAAAAAAACACAAACCCGGATACCGAGATACAAGTATTTGGGCGATATGACAGCATGTCAGAGAACACACACATCAAAAATTTCAAGATGTGCATAATATTAATCTGCATCAAATGCTATTCGAGCACGAATGAAATGAATACGAACCATAACTTGATGAGTGCTATTAATAGAAGTAAAATAAGCTGAAGCCAGAAAAAGTATATCCCGATGTGCCCCTTTTCATTCGTTGGGCTGATCGGGCACTGCAATCAAAACGAGGAATTAAATGGATCCCAAACGTTCCGAGCCTTTACTCCTCCCTTCTTGATCGACTATTGTATCAATAATTATGATTTACCATACTGCTGGTTTTACTGTTTACCGTTCTGGAATTTGTCTACATAATACTACTGTTGTACGTTCAAACCATGACCCGTCGATGCGCACAGCGCACACAGCATACCGTGAATGAAATATTGCATTTCAAGTTGCGCCGTTTTTTCTATCAAGAAGTACTCAATATGCGTGGCATACTCGTACCAGTACTTTCATGTACACAATAAGGAACACTGACTATTAATACTATATGATAGTTGTTTATCGGAAAGATGGAGAATCAGAGAGTTTTTGCGCACACCGAGTGCGGTGGAAGTTCGCTCGGCAGAAAACAGACAGAACACCCCACCAGTCTTCGTTACGTTCGGCATCCTCACCAACTTAAAAATAATCAATCAAAGTGCTAGGAAAAAGTGCTTGGCGATCAGGGTGTGTGTGTTCTTTTTAAATCATCACTTTATTCAATTTCAACTCGTATTTCAACTCGTATTACAGGAGGTGTTTTTACCCTCAGCAAGCTACCCTCAGCTATCTTCTGGACAAGTCGTGGCCACAGGTGTCGTCCGTTCTCCCCCTCGGTACGTGCGTATATTTTTCTGTGGCGCATAGGGTTCAGCATTCCCACTGCTCGTCGATTTTGATCGAAAGTAGCTAACTCACGTGTGTACCAGCTCGTGGCTGGTGTGTACGCTAAGACCCGATTGCTGACCGGACAATATATCATTATTAATACAATATACTAATAGCAGTATACTGCGTTTGCCGTCCGACAATGTAACTGGTATCATATTATGCAGCACGTGCTTCAACGTTCATCACACAACACCATTCCCCGAAACAGGAAAGAAGAAAACCAGGAATGAGAAACCGAAGCAGGTTCCTGTCCTAAAATATGTCTGTGCCGAAATTCTGCTTCATGCTGCTTCGTTTTGTTGATTATATACTCTTATAGATAATAATAGTGCACGCTGAGGGTTGGCGGTGACCACGAGACTGACTGCAGATAATGTGAATACTGCTATAGATGGAGAGCGCTCTGCCAGTACTCTTCAGGAACCACTGCGTCGTACCGCCGTGGCATCCCTTCGCGGATGTCATCATGGGGTGGTACTTGAAAAAAAAACATTCATTCGCCTCGTCTTCCACTCTTCGTTCGTCTCCCACAGAAAAAAAAACACACCCCTAAACAGGCAAACACACAGCATCGTAATGCGACACATTATATCATTAATCACATCCTGCAAGACAGAGGAGGGGGGGGTGGGCGAGCAGAGAATCATAGTTACATACTTTAGCTGATTATATTGGCAATCGTATGTATAGTGTACATGCATGTTGTACATGCATGCATTCGTCGTTCTTACCCTCTTTTTGTTCTAATGACGGGTGTGTTCGTTCGTTCAGTACGGTCACAAAGAAACAAACACGCGTTTGCCACAGCAGAGGGGTATATTCCACTTTTCAGGTGTCGCTCTGGCTTGATCAAATATTTCGCACGCAAATTCGACGCGACGAGGGATGTAAAGTAAGTATATACGTGTCTTTTTTCTCCGAAACCAGGCCGAAACTGCCAACTTTCAATGTATCTGTGTGGTTTGTTTGGCTTTCCGCTACCCGCTGCCATCCAGTGTAGATTCCACCTATGTACATTGTTATATACGAGTACGTACTGGTATACGGTACCGGTATCAAAATGAGGCACAGTTAGCACACAGCAGCATCAGTATAAGGCTGGCCATCCCATTATCCCATTATAAAAGGCAGGGCCGTGCTGTGACCCAACGTAGTGAGAGGAGGGGGAGGAGAAAAGCAGCGGGGAACTCAACGAGTTTAATACAGAGTACTGCATCGGGAATCATTGCGTACTTGAACGTGCCACATCTTTCGAGAAAAAATATTACACAACTCTGTTTGTCAACAAGGGAAAAAACGGTAGACAACGTTCATATAACAACCAGTACGAGCTGTATCAGGTACCAAGTACCAGGTACCTCTGGCATTAAAATCTTTGGACCTCACCAGAACATCATCAGAACAAGCAGGCATGACGTATAGACCGAACGACCAAACTACTGAGACCAGGGACCGGCGTGGGTTATTCGGATGTATATCCGCCAGAGTAGGAGATTCAATGAGGGCTGCGTTGTTTGTTTACAGCTGTACTCACGTGCGTATACCAGGGTAATATCATATTGGCCCGGTACTAGGTATTGCATTGTAGGTTTACCGCACGCAGCGATTCTGGTGGTCGAGGCCTTTCGGCCCGAGACTTGGGTGTCCGCCCAGCTCCCTGCCTCCCCGGGGCCCCGGGCCTCACTGCTGTGTGATTGACATACGCCACAAAATTACAAAAAAAACACACGTACATACGCGAAATACGCTAAATAAACAGCTTGAACCCAGGCCTGATCGGACTTTTCTGTTTTGTAGGGCCGAGAATATTCCTTCAACGGGGGGCGCGTCGACATGTCACGCTCAGGCTGGCGATCCTGAAGTCGGCGGGGTGAGGGCGTCGGTGCAAAAACTTGAATACCTTCAAAACCTCTTGAGAATAAGCCAGTCAGCGCGGGAGCACTTCTATGCCGTTGAGACAAGTACCCTGGCAGGGGCATCGTCACCATTTGCTGCAGAACGCGATTGACCGCTTGCTGTGTTGTTGCTGCTGTGACTGCAAAATAAAATGTCGTAGTTGCGTGCGGTTGCAATGATTAATTGCATACTCGGAAACAATTATTATCGAAAAAGCAGCTAACGAGCCGGCGCGGCGTGTGTAGCTTTTTCTTTCAACGCCACTTCTTGCAAAAAATAGCCGTCGGCATGATCACCCTGAGGTGCTTGTACAAGCAAGTCGCACAATCACGTCGCAAACGAGCCGTAGCGAGCGTACCCTTGCGCGAAAGAGAGGTTGCGTTCAGTAGTGCCGGGTGTTGTCGACTCTAAAACCGAAGCCGACATGCAGACGTGAGTCCTTGCGCAAACAGCGCCAAATAATTGTTGCACCAGCCTCAGAGAATTCCATCGCAAAATCATGTACTCGTACGCGCAAGAATTTCTAAAGGCAACGACGGGGGCACGGGGTACCACGTGCCACATGTCGGCGCCACCCGGCCGCGCACCCAAATTAAAACAAACCCAGACTACACTCATGCCTGCTGCTCCCTGCCCCAGGTGCCTTACGACGGAGACCTTATGTAGGGTGGAGATCCCGTGCCGCACAACAAAGGCTCTCACCCTGATTCTTTGGTGCTCAGCAGCGGTGGCAGCTTGCTCGCAGACGACACAGACAGCAGGCAGACGCGGGTCTTGTGCAAATAAACACCCAGGCACACGCAAAAGCTCTCGGCCTCCTGTGCAGGGGACGCACTGCCCCCAGATCAAGCACGCGAAGGCCGGACTTTCAGAAGTCACAGGAGGGGCGGTAGAACCCCTACTGGTCTCCGTCTCAAGGCAATGTTCCTGTCACGTTTCCGTGCCCTGTTGGCTGGTCAGGTCACCGGTTTGGTTCTTTCTTGCTCTGCCCCTTCTCTCTCATCAGTTGGTTCACAGAGTTGTGAGTTCTGAATTGCGTAAAGAAAACGAGCAGTGCGGAGCCAAAAATCATAAATGTGGCGGCCATTAATTTTTTAAACCAGAAAAGATCTGAAAAAAGATGCAAGATTAAACGGAGGAAGGCTTCTTTTTCGAGATATTTTCGCGAATTTGACGGATTTTTAGACCCTCCAAGAGATTAAAATATTGGAATAGGTTGGAATTGAAGAGTAGTTTCTTCGAATTCAGGAGGAATTATTTGTGTTTGGTGGTACGTAGCACATACAAAAGACAACAAGCAGATCGGATTTGTTTTTCTCCGATTATGTTACCGAAGCAAGGGACCAACACACCACACACACCACAACACACACATTCAGCACTACGCACACACAGCAAAGGCACAAGTATTTTCCATGTATCTGTGGTCTGTGTGGATATGATGTGTATGCGTGAGAGATATAAATTGATTTGATACCGCTGCATGGTGATTACGACGGCGGTTGGCTGCTTGCTGCTGCTCCTAATGCTGCTGCTAGCAGCTCCTCCTGAATCAGATGCTGCTGATTCTCCTGCTGCTGCTGCTGTTGTTGTTTCTTACTTTTTCAGATATATAATTTTGAAAATATTAGACTGCGAGACCCACTCGAGGTACGAATACGAATACCCCTTGTGTTGTGCGTGCACACTGCTGCTGCTGCACTGCTGCTGCTTGCATGCAGCAGCAGCAGCGGAGCAGTAGCAAGCAGCCAGTATAACGAGCTGCAGACCTCCTGGCACCCGCATTTTAGTTTTTTATACGAGTATATTAAAATAAAAATAAATAAAAAAGCACGTTTGTCAATCATATTATACGTGTCAGTTACTACAGCTAGCTGTACACCGCGGCCCGCGGCCACAGCAGTTACTAATATTACGGGGATCTATAGTTAACAGGACCTATGGCGTACATAAAAATCTATATATTTAGGTATTTTTAGAAACAATATTTGATCCTGTTTACTATGGTCCCCCGTATTAGTACTACTGCTGTAGTACTCGTAGTCATCAGATTATTCCGAAGGAAGAAACATACCTGACCCAGTACTGCTGTTATTATGGTATTAATAATAGTAGTCAAAATCCGTTTTTTTTTTTTTCACTCACCATTATAATTCATCATGATAGACCACATCCTTGCAATTACGGTGTGTTATCTCTATGCTGTATGTGTCGCAGTCTGTGACCACAGAGCTCGTATCTTTCTAGGGTGCAGAATCAGCACGGCCACTGGGCTTGCTGGATATCGACGAGTAGAAGAACGGTTTAATGTGAAGAACACACACACCATATTTAGTGTCTGCTGCATGGGGAAATACCGACGACGCGTGGTTCGTGCTGCAGCACATGCTGCTCAACAACCTGTGGCCTCAATCTCAATTTCGATTTTCAGTTTCTATTTCAAACCTGGTACCAGGTAGGTACTACAACAACACTACTGCTCTGCTGCTGTACATAGAACTACTTATAGATATCTCAACCTCGGAGCGTGCTCGGTTGGTACACCCCTGGCCTCTCAGAGCTCCCACTTGGGAATCGCCTCCGTTTATTACTTGCCGGGCCGTTCCAGCCAGTCTTTGTTTTCTCCAATTTCTCGTCGTACTTTCAGTCCTTCTTCCCTTTTTTCTTCTTTCGTTTCGTGTGCGTGCGTGTATTCCGAGCACGGTTGCGCGGGCGAACCCGGCACCGTCTCGGATGTCAGCGGATGCTAGCGAGTAGAGGGGGAGTTGCAAGGAGCGCGGTCGCCGCTTTCGTGCCTAGGCGTCGCGTGTGCCTCGAGACACGAGGGATGCATCAATAGGCTCTGTCTGGCCTCCATTTGTGATGTTTGATAGGATCCGTACGAGTATTTAAGGGTCGTTCGGGATTGTAAGATAATATTCAAGCGGTGCTTATTTTTGCGACCGGGCTGAGAGTCACAAGAGGGAGGTACCCCGAATGAGCACCAACATTGTCGAGCTTGCGTCGATGTCCACGGTGAGCGCCGGGCTTCACGCGAGGCGGGCGACGGGGCTCACTGTGGAAGAGAGGGAGGGAAGCTTTACCCGGACTGAATCGGTGGCGAGATGGTCGCGAGAGGGGCGGGCCGCGTACGAGGCTGAGAGAGAAGCTCTGCTGTAAGATTTTTTCTTTTTTTCATTTTTTTCGTTTTTTCACTGGTGTAAGGTGTTCCACTCAAGTAGTAAATAATTACACGAAAGGGGACGGGGATTTTTATTCTTTTAGAATTTTTCGGTTTCATTTTCATTGTTTTTGCTGTGTTGCTGTGCCGTTGTGTGCTTTATCTCTCGTACATACGACGAGTACACAGACACAGAGAATATCGAAAAGAAGAAAACAAGTACCCTACCTGGGGTATGTACGTATGTACGACGTGTGAGCGAGCGTAGCGGAAAACCGCCCGCGACGCGAAGCATATGTGGCTTCCGAGCTGTTTTCCTGAAGCATGGCGGCGGGACTCTTGGCATTATCAAGTCGCCAGTTTGCAGCTAACTACAGGGGCCATAAAAAAAACAATATTCAATCATGGACCTCTATCCGCTTCGCATAATTCGGTGTACTTTTCCTACCTGAGCGAGCGTAGCGGGCGGCGTAGGCCGCCCGCGGAGCGAAGCGCCTTGTAGATATACTTACTTAGACCTCGATCTCTGAGCGTGCTCGGTTGGTACATCCCTGGCCTCTCAGAGCTCCCACTTGGGAATCGCCTCCGTTTATTACTAGCCGGACCGTTCCAGCCAGTCTTTGTTTTCTCCAATTTCTCGTCGTACTTTCAGTCCTTCTTCCCTTTTTTCTTCTTTCGTTTCGTGTGCGTGCGTGCACTCCGAGCACGGTTGCGCGGGCGAACCCGGCACCGTCTCGGATGTCAGCGGATGCTAGCGAGTAGAGGGGGAGTTGCAAGGAGCGCGGTCGCCGCTTTCGTGCCTAGGCGTCGCGTGTGCCTCGAGACATGAGGGATGCATCAATAGGCTCTGTCTGGCCTCCATTTGTGATGTTTGATAGGATCCGTACGAGTATTTAAGGGTCGTTCGGGATTGTAAGATAATATTCAAGCGGTGCTTATTTTTGCGACCGGGCTGAGAGTCACTAGAGGGAGGTACCCCGAATGAGCACCAACATTGTCGAGCTTGCGTCGATGTCCACGGTGAGCGCCGGGCTTCACGCGAAGCGGGCGACGGGGCTCACTGTGGAAGAGAGGGAGGGAAGCTTTACCCGGACTGAATCGGTGGCGAGATGGTCGCGAGAGGGGCGGGCGGCGTACGAGGCTGAGAGAGAAGCTCTGCTGTAAGATTTTTTCTTTTTTTCATTTTTTTTTCGTTTTTTCACTGGTGTAAGGTGTTCCACTCAAGTAGTAAATAATTACAGGAAAGGGGACGGGGATTTTTATTCTTTTAGAATTTTTCGGTTTCATTTTCATTGTTTTTGCTGTGTTGCTGTGCCGTTCTGTGCTTTATCTTTCGTACATACGACGAGTACACAGACACAGAGCATATCGAAAAGAAGAAAACAAGTACCCTACCTGGGGTATGTACGTATGTACGACGTGTGAGCGAGCGTAGCGGAAAACCGCCCGCGACGCGAAGCACATGTGGCGTCCGAGCTGTTTTCTCCTGAAGCATGGCGGCGGGACTCTTGGCATTATCAAGTCGTCAGTTTGCAGCTAACTACAGGGGCCATAAAAAAAGACAATATTCAATCATGGACCTCTGTCCGCTTCGCATAATTTTATGTTTCCTTCCTGAGCGAGCGTAGCGGGCGGCGTAGGCCGCCCGCGGAGCGAAGCGCCTTGCACGTACCTACTCTTCTTTGCGGGGGCTCTGGTGCGGCAACACGAGGGGCAGAAGGAACACCGTACAAGTGTATGGGGGCAGGGGGGGGGGGGGAACGGGAGGAGTAGAAGGGAAACCGCGGTAGAAGAGAGTAGCAAAGAGACCGCAGACGGGGTAGGAAGGTACCAGGCCGACTAATAGGTTGGACTGTTCTTTGCTACTCGTACCGCCAACTGCTGCGGTCGTTCGATATGTATTGGCTCCTTGCTTTGATTTTTTTCCATGACTCAACTTTTTCCTATATTTTCCCCTTCTTATCCTTATGAAAGAAGTACTACTACGTAGTGGGTAGGTGACGACCGTGTTTATTTTGGCCCACTCATTCTTTCTCTTTTCACTTAGCTAAGACTTAGTGTTCCCCGGGATGCATATTTCCCTTTTTCCTTCCCGTTGCTTCCCCCTTGCAAGTCCATTTTGGCTCATTCTCGGGGTATGTGTCTGAGCTTTGGCTTCCCATTTTATTTATTTATTTGGGTTTCTTCTCCGTTTCTTTTTCGGTTGGGTTTCTTCGTTGCTTCTCTTTCTTCATGGTGTATTTTGGTTGCTGGCGTATGTATGTTGTGTCGGTCGCACCTAGTGCGAAGGCATGGTATTGCGTAGGCTATTAATGCATTACGGTGTGTTATCTCTGTGTCGTAGTCTGTGACCACAGAGCTTGTATCTTTCTAGGGTGAAGAATCAGCACGGACACTGGGCTTGCTGGATGTCGACGAGTAGAAGAACGATTTAATGTGAAGAACACACACACACACACGTACCCCGTATTTATGATTCGGAGCCGGCAGGATGCGTGTATGTCCAGAATTCAAAACTTGCACAACTGCTGTAGTACCGAGAAAAATGCACCACAACAAGTGCAAGTTGTATTGTCCCCCCCGGCGACCCGCAACCAACCTTTTTGTGAGAAGTTAGAGACATCTCTGCCTTACGCACAAATACACACCATTCCACCACTCGTCGATCCCCCCACGTGAATCAATCCGCGCAAAAGAGAGATTTTGTGGCACGCAGTTTTCCTATATTTTGGTCGAAGAAATACAAGTGTCTTATGTTGCAACGGGAGCGACACGACACGTATTCTGAACATGGAAGTGTGGTGTAGGCTTTATTCTTACCATTCCGCCTGAAGATTAAATATATACCAGTATACATATATATTTGCCCACCGCCCCGTCGTGGGGTGGGGGTGTACCCATTATCATGTGGAGGTATAAAGAGTTCGAACCCCGAAGAGAGGATGGAGACAGCGAGGAAGGCGGGGCAGCAGCGGGAGCGCGTGCGGCGGATCGGGGGGAGAAGGGAGAACGGAGAGCCAAAGACGCGGAGGGAGAGGAGCCGGAAAGAATGACAGCGGGCTTCCACTACCAAACGGAAAGGCATTACATATAGTTAGCTGGAGGATCCCCCGAGGCGCCGGGGACGGGAGGGGCAGGACCCGAGAACGGAACGCGTCCCGGTGCCTTCCTAAGCGGTGCGCAGGGAAACGCGGCGTGCGGAGTCTGCGGTGCCGCCCACGCGCAGGCACCGGAATGCACGCATTCTGTGTGGGCAGGGGCGTCATGTATGTATGTGCTCCACGCGAGTTGCGTGATGGAGCCCCTCGCGTGAGGCGTGGCACCGGCACCACTCCGCTACCCAGAAGCCGACTGCGGAGCCTGGCACATGAGAAGAGGGACGCACTGAGCGATTCAAGCGGACGAGTGTCTTCGCAGTCGGGCGAACGGGAGCGGTGACAACATGCGACGCTGACCTGGGCAGTCAAGCGTTATTCATTATGGGGCCACCGCTCCACGCCTTTTCACTGAATGTTCTGGGCGATACTTCGGGAAAAAAGTGAAGCCACAGTTAGCAGGCGCGGACGCGCGCCAATCGTTCGTGTTCTTGGCATCGTCAGCCACGCCATGATGCTTGCGAGAACACCAGTCGAACGGGGACCTCGGCGACGCCAAAGTCACTCATGCGGGCGATTAAGCTGCGGTAAATCCTGCCGAACCCTGCCGCATTCACCGGATGGTCGCATCAAAAGGCGACAGTGGTTTGCGTTGGCGAAGAGCGTCGACATACTCCTCCTGCTCCCGTGGCTGATGGCAGTCCACGAGGCAAGATGACGCAGCCGGCGGACTACCGGCCAACAAGCTTCGGAGGAGGCGAAGTTCAAACTTGCGCCGTCGGCGTGTTGTCACGCTGAGGTGGAAATCGTAGCATGTACCCTTCTGTCAGAGTCGGCAGACAACTAGGAGGCATGGGCTACGCTGGTGACAAAATTAGTGCCCGAGGACCACACCGCCGTTTCCGCGGCCGTGGCTGCCGCGGTGCTAGCGAGTCCTACAGAGGTAGAGGTAGAAAGGGGTCCCCGGTGGCGCTTGGAGGGGGGGTGCGCCCCCTAGGTGCTCTTCGATATCATCAGCTCCATCAGCGCTCTGTCAGGCCCGGGAAATGACTGTCAACGATTCGCGCGACTGCAGTCCACCATCCACACCGACACCGCGCGGAAGGAGTTTGGGAGGGGAACGCAAAAATGAGAAAAATTGACGATGAGCCGGACCCGTTCCCGCCGGAATTCTGACAGCTCTTTTTGTAGTCTAGCCTCACCCGCGTGAGGGGGAAATTGTCTGCCGGTTTACGTTGGTATGGCGTGGAGGCGGCCCATTACCACGGGGGTTATGCGACCGTGGCGACCGAACTTGGGGAGTTCACTCGCCAGGAGGGGTAGTTTGGGATCTTTATACCAGGCGAAATGGACCACGCGTGGCTGAGGGAACGAGCACGACGCGACATGGACAACTGGCGTTTTTCACCGAGCCCGAATGCCTCCAACATCGTCAACAGGACGGCGGTGCGTCAGGAGGTGGCCAACCACGTGCCAGCGCTCACGCCGATTGTGGCGAAATTTCTTGCTGCGAGACCATCCGGCGTTCTATTTCGGACGGTCTCCGGGAAGACCCGAACAATCGCTTGCCCCGGTGGAGTCCAGCAGGGAAAGCCTGTGGGGCCGGTAATGTCCAGTCTTGCGTTTCGGCCGGGGCTGAGGTGCTTCCGCGAGGAGTTTGAGGAAGGAGCTGAAGCCTTCGAATAAATGGATGATGTACATCTCGGCCTTGTGGGGGTCACGGACATCATGGTTAGGGCTATTGCCTTCCTGCGGTGCGAGCCATTAGTTGACGGCATCGGCATCGTGGTCAACCCCGCCAAGACCGTTGTGCTACCCCCAAAAGGACACGGCCCGACGGCAGGAGATACTTCTCTCCGGCGAATCATCGTCGTCTGCAATCGCAGAAGAAAGAGGGGTGGTGGTGGTGGACTTCTCGATCGTCATAGAGGAGTACGTCGTTGAGCGCGCGGTGGGTGTGCGAGGGACGGCAGCGCGGACCGCGTGGCGCGCTCGCTCGATGACACGCCGGACAAGCAAGCAGCGACCCTCATCGCCATTGAAACCTGCGGGCAGAGGGCAAGCTACCTACAGCGTGTCTCGGACAAGAGTTTGTCCTTCGGGGCATGCAGGCGGGCAAAACAACGGGGCGCAGTAGGAATAAATGCTCGAGCTATCGGGAGCGGCGGAGGCACAATCGGCTTTCCAGGAGGGGTGCCTGGGTGACTAGTTCACATTGCAGCCTCACCAGCAAGCCCAAGCGAACCTCTCGACGTAGGCGGGAGGGTTAGGTTTGCCGTCGATGGAAGCGAGGAGAGTATCTGCTGCTGCTGGAAGCAGGGTCGGGATCTTACCTTTCGGTGGAGCTTGCCAGCCCGTCGGGAGACAGAGTGAGGAGTGGGGTCCCCGAGTTGGGCACCATCGCCCAGCTCGGAAGAACCTGAGAGAGTCCAAAGTAAGCGATCGTTCGGCACGGTCCCTGCATTTTGTCTGGACTGGGGCCTCGGCACGGAGGGGGGGGCGGCCTACAGGCTCCATGAAGTCGACATGGTGGCGGCGCACGACGCAGTCACCTCTGACTCCCGGGAAACCCAACATTTTTTTGACAAGCTCGTCAACCGGGCTGTCACGCCGCCCACACACCTTCTCTGGTTCAGCTGCCAGAAACGACCGCCCGCCAGGACCAGACTACCCGTGACTGGCGGGGGGGTAGAGCCTTTGCCAGGGCCCGCTATAGGAGTCTGTAGGAGGCAAAAAGCTACAGCCTGCCTTCGGGCGCGGCCAGCGCACCGTATCATAGTCACATCCCCCCCAGAGCTCGTGGGCATAGGCAGACATTTTATGGGGATTGATGAGAACGTGGCGGCCACGTGCGATGCAGTCAACATGGACACGCAACACGCACGCGTCTACCCCAGGGCCGGGGCTCAGCTGAACCTCCCCACGAGATTTCCCGCACCCTCAAGTGACTTGAGATCCCGCCCCTGACAGCGGATCGTAACCTTGGGATGGACATCGTTATCACAGGAGAGGGGGTCTTCGGGACGCACCAAACAAGAGAGGGCGTCTTCGGAACTCGGGGCGCGCCAAACCCGGAGTGCCGTGACAAGGCGATCTACTGTATTTCACCCAGTCTTACAAGCGTGGGTACATCTACGAGGCGGCCGCGCTGACCACGACGGGTCAGCTGACTCTACCTCCGAGGAGCGCAAGCGCCAACGCAGCACTCGTCCGGGACAAGTGCCCTGACGAGTGTCGCCACAACTCGCCATTTGTCGTGGTTGAAAACTTCGCACCTCGGATAACGTAACATTCCGATAACAGTCGTCTACGTTATGGGGGCTAACGCAGGGACGTCGCCACGTGCTGACATAGTGTCAACACTGCAGGAGCAATCACGTTAACTCCGTAACACGGTGTTAACTGGAAACCCACGAACGTGCACACGCCTCAACGTTATGTTTCTGCTCGATCTCGCCCAGCCCTGGTACAGTAACAATATTTTACGCCGTGAGCGGTGTTTGTACTTACACTGTAACACAATGTTAGAACTTAGCCATATACGTACGTGATCGCCCTAATATGCCCATACCGATATCCACAGATTTACTAACATGACAACACAATGCTACTGATTACGCAGCGTTAGACATAACACACTAACACCACGTTTTACTTAAGAGAAGCGTTACACATAACACCCTAAAATAACGTCACCATGTTCGTCAACACTACTAACAGCTATCACGTAACATTGTGTACAAACAACACACTACTGTAGCATAACATCACGTGGTGGCCAGCATTACCAATACTACACCAATACGTTATTCGGAACCCCCGTCTGATTGCTATAGGGCCGGATAACGTAACACTCAACATACGTTAGCACGTTACGGTCTTAGCCGGCCGATACGTAACACTACGTTATTTAGGATGTTAGCCTAAATGCGGAGGTCTCTCCAACATTATGTTACGGTGTTACTGTCAGCGAAGATCTGATTTGAACATTTCGTTACTTTGTTACTATAATAATCAATCCGGGCCTAACATTATGTTCCTGAGTTTTAACATTGGGGCCGAAGTCGTTGTAACGTTGTGTTGCGACGTTACCCTTTGGGTGTTCCCGAGGTCTAACATGGATGTGTTACCTGCGTTAGTGGTGTGGCGGCGTCGCGAAGGACCGTAACGTAGCCGTGATATCCAATTTCGCCGAGATCCCAATTAGGGACGCCTACAAATTATCGCCGGAGGGAGGATAACATAGCATCCCGGGTAAAAAACGCCTCCATTTTTTTAAACCCCATAGCAGGGGATTTAGGGGGGATCCCCGCACAAAAACGCCTCAAAAATAGGAAACCCCGTCAGCACATTATCCATCTATAGCGTAATTTGCATACTCGCACACACGAATTAACACAGCAACACCAGGCAACATATTGTTGATGTTAGGTTGGGGATGTACGTTGTATGCTACATTGTGTTTTACTACATCAATTGGGTACAATAAGCTACTGTAGCACATTAACACAAAGCTAGTGTTTTATGGATCATGATAGAAAGACAATTCACGTTATCAGTTTGGCGTATGTTATGGTAGAAAGACTTCCGTTAACACCCTGAGATAACGTCGCTCGACACGGCGTGCTGCTGCGGCTGAAACGGTAACATAATGCTAACGTTTTAATGACCTTATACGTTATCCCTCTAACATGTTTCGATAGCCAATAGGAATTCCACTAGCACATCAACATAATGTTCTGTAAGCGTTCAATTGGCCATGTACGTTATCCGTCTAGATTGTGTTACTGTAGCAAGTGAGAATTCCGCCGACACACTAACGTATGTTACTCGCTACGGGCTGATATCGCTAACACGGTAACACAATGCTAAAGTTTTATTGGCCATTTACGTTATCCCTTCAGCGTGTGTTACGATGACCATCAGGAATTCCGCTAACACACTAAAATATGTTACTCGCTATGGGCTGCGTACCCTAACACCGTAACGCATATGCTGCGGTCAATACGCGATCAAGGCAACACTCCAACATAATGTTACGCGGTCGCCCGCCAATATCATAACACACTAACACTATGTTATCACAAAATCCAGAAAGTAGTTAACGCGGTAAGGTAAAGTTACGAAAAAAAAATCGCTGACGCCTAACATTAACACAAAACGATGAGTGTCACGTTATCCGCGGTGTGAAAGCTTTGAGCGTCTCAGGGGAAAAGCTATGAACAACAACTGTATTTATCAGCTGGTGGCGAGTGTAAAAGGGGGAAGGGATGGAGGGGGTCCCTTACTAGAAAAGGAAGTTGCAAGGAGCGCCTCTTGCAGATAGTTTCAATTGTCCTGCGAGTAACCACCGCATCTTGTTTGTTCGAACGGAAAATAATTGGGTGATGCGTGGACCCTAGATTGCAGACGGTCGACAATTCTTCGTTTAACTGATTTCACCCGTACACTCAAAGAGGGTGTCTACTGCCGTCTGTTTGTTCGAAAGGGATATGAACAAGGTGATGCGTGGGCCCTGTATTACAGACAGTCGACAACCGTTTTAACTGATCTCACGTATACACTGTGTTTTTCTTCAAGAACCAAGGCAAATCACTTATTTCCTGGTGTTTCTGCTTAAACATCGTCCAAAGAGTAAACAACACGACGTGAAAGGTGTTGTGGTGGCATTGTCTTGTCGATCCCCTTCATAAAAACTACCAGGTATCAAATACGGCCCAATGAACAAAACTGGCCGAGGTAATGTCATATTCTTGCTACTATAATACCACTTTTCGTAGCAGGTTTACACTCCAATTTCGAGGTCGCGAGGAGGCTAAGAGAAGCAGGGGGGGGGGATTGTACTCGACATCATGCATGGTCATAGTCGTACGATCATAGGCCCTCGCAATCCTACAAGGCCCTGACGGAACACGTCGGGTTTTCACCGACCAGGCAGACATTGCTTGCACCGAGCACGAAGCGCCTTGAGGCGTTCGGCGAGTTGCATGAAGGGTGGCATCCTACTAAAAAACCGCTTGTGAGCGGATTTGCCCACGGATGATAGCTTCAATGAACGTAAATTTACTTTCCGGTCTGGCAACCTCCAGAGACAGCAGTAGGGGTACCGCGTAACTGCCTCGTGGGTGCCTTACCATAAACACTACGTGATGCGATCATTCCCCTTGTGCGGAGTAAAGGTTCCCCACCCCGCACAAATAACCTATAACTCGATCGCCAGCTGTGACTGACCGCCAAAAACAAACATAAAAAAACGGTACCCAGGTTGTCTAGTTCAGGTAGTGAGCGGCATGTTTTACAGTGTCATTGCCAACATACGTCAACCCAACCTATATATAATATTTAGGGGGTGAAGGGGGAAATAGGGGGGCAGATCCACATCCATGGCTTGGGAGTGGAGCTAGGATGCGGCTGGAGGCAAATATATGGGGTAGACTAATACTTCGGATGGCGTAAGGGAAGGCCGTAGGAAGGGCACAGGAAAGGGTTCACTGATGTTAGTGTAAGCTAAGTTAACGTGAAATATGGCTTCGTTCTTCTTTTTCCTACTGGCTGTAGGGGGTATAGTCTTGAGGGAAAATGCAATAATTTGAAGGATGAAACCCATTCTACTAGTAGCGCCCGCGTTGTCTATAGCCGGCAGAATTTAATAGGCGATACCCGCCCCTGTGTTGGTGACGAATTAGGGGAACCGTGATGGTGGCGAATTACAGTAGGGGAGCTGGCTGGTGTGTAGAGGGTCGAACAGCGCGCAAGCCGTGCGTTTCACGAGGGACAATGTGAAGGTTTGTTGTTGCTCGTGCACAATCACGGGTGTCGTGGACACAGTCGCCGGCAAGATGACATTAGTCTTCTTAGTGTCCAGCTGATCGCAGCATGAGCTCTGGTGGTCCCTAGAGTAGGGCCGCGCGAAGACAGTCAAATGTATAGGGGGGGGGGAGCTCATCATGCGTACTTCGCTGGGCCAACCCGGCAGTAGTGCCGACCGAGTTTCTATATATTATAGGCATCGCAGTAGCATTCCCTGCGAGCGTGTTTTATCGATCTGCAATTGCTGTCCCGTGTTTTTTCCACTTGGTACCACCATGCACGCGATCAAACCAACAAGGTCTGTCAATGAAGATCAATTCTGCAAACTAGCCCAGGATATCTTCAACCAACACAGCTGATCTTCTCGTAAAACAAATCACGGGCTATGCTTTTAGTACCCTCAAATATAGCCCCTTTTCGAATATCTCACCAGCTAAACTTGTCGCAGCCTCCACGCAGCGTATCTACCCGGCCAGTCTAACGACTACTAACACTAATCTAACCGCCTTACTCTCGGCAGTATAATTGTTAGTCCTGAGTAGGTTGTGAGCCTCGTTATAGTGCGGCGCACATGCATCGGGGATCTTCGTGAACTCGGAGCTGGAGCAGCAACTGAGGATTCAACGCACGGCGAGCCAGTGCTGTTACAGGGGACCATAGTAAATAGGACCAGATATTATTAGTAAAAATAGGTAACTATGTAGGTTTTTGTGTGTACCGTAGGTCCTACTTACTATGGTCCCCCGCAATAGCCGTTGCACACCACAGTTCGGCATGATTTTCAGCGCCTCGACAGAGCTCGGTTCCGTGGTTTCAAACGCCCGACCCAGACACGGGCGCGCGATTTTCAGCACCCCGGCACAAGCCCGGGGTTGTGTACTGTGATTTATTACACCTCAGGACCAGATTCGCCCTTTGCGTCGAGTGACCACCATGGAGAACGAACGCTGTCTGCGTCTAACTGAACCCACGCAGTAACCAAAAACTGCCCTGTCATCGCCGGTTGGGAGCAAGGACGCTTTTCATGAATACAAGAGCAAGGTTCCCGTCTGGATTTCGCTCTACAACACGTACAACAGTCCCGTTTTCGACTTTATCAAGGCATGATCCAGTCATAGCCCACTCCTGGCACCGCTGACACTGTGGCATCCCATGTCGTAGCTTGCGCGGATGTGGAAACAAGCGAACCGAGGTCTCTGAAGCGCGCTGTTTCTCACCGCATCCGGCTCCGCCAACAAGCCGTTAAGGAGTTTCAGGGTAAGTTGCCAGAAGGCGGAGCGGGGCACGATCAAGCCGCTTGGGAGGTTCTGATCAAGACCTATAGCAGCCGCACCAAGGAGACTATAAATAGCAGGGCGTGCAACGAGAACCTGGCCAACACAAACATTGAGCCCGGCCAGGATCCCGACGGCTTCTTCGTCTTTGCGGATGAATGCCGTGACCTTGTCATGGGAAAGGGCCAGACGGTGCAAAATGGGTGGTATGCACAAGGACATAATTCTCCATGATTTTCGTGCCGAGTGGAGGCTTAGAAGTGAAGCTACGAATATCGAGACTTTGGGCTGTACGACATCTAGCATACGGTACATACACACCATGTACGCCGACAACTTTTCGCGTCCTGCTTTGCTTCAAGTTGGTCGCAGGCCACGCCGTAGCCATCCAGGAGGTCGGGGCAAAACGTTAGCGACGTGTCGTGCAACTAACTCCTGCAAAGGCATTGAACACCCCATGGAAGACTGCGCCATCGTCAACGCGGAACGGCATCGGCATGGGCCAAATCAGTTGAGTCAGCACGCTCAGCACAAAAAGCGCGCGCCTCGCTTCGCAAGGCGTAAGGTGGAGAAGCAATGGGAGAAGGAGAAAAAGGCGGTGACCGTTGCTCGCTCCACAGATCTGCTACGCACAGCGACACCGATTGCCGCATCCAGAATTGCAACAGACCAACTGACAGGGGCATCAACTACCTCACTCAATCGTGTTATACTCTCAGGGCACACGACCTACCTTCGGGTCACGACCCTGAAAACCCGACTTCGTTTACTGCGGCAGAAGCTGGCGCTTCGGCTATGATAGTCGAGGGAGGATGTCCAGGAATTGAGGCTTCGAGAGCGCATCGCCAGGGGTCTAACGGCTACGATGTGCTCTGGCAATACTAACCATGGTCCACTCTCTGTGGCTCTCGTGCGGCAGTTCCTCGTGTCGCCCGAGCTATCTCGACGGACACTTTTCGAGGGCATCACTGCGGAGGACGCGTCTACTCTCAAGGCCGGTCCCGCCGTGGGGCCGCGAAACCACGACGACCTCCTCGTAAACGCGCTGGTGGACAGTGGAGCACCGGGACACTAAATAGACGACACCATCATCTCTAGATTTTGCCGTAGGAAGAGGAAAACTCTCAGGTGCTCCTGTAGATATGTTATCGAACATCTGAGCCGCAGGGGGAGGGAGTGGGTGGCGTTGCGCAGGGGTTGCTCCATGGCAGGGTCATCGACAACAAAGGAGCTCGGTGTTTGGTTCAACCCTCGGGTCTGGTTGTGCCTCGTCTAGCTTGTTCAGAATATCCCGTAATTCATAATGCGGTGTAGCTACTCGAACCGTAAATTATGGTTAATCTGAATCTTTTGGGTACGTTTATTGTGCAAGCCAACATATCGCTCTTAGTCTAAGTACTTTGTCCCCACAAAGGTGGGTGCATTTTAGAAGCGTTTAACTCAAGCATGATGCGCTCAGAAAGGTTTCCCCGACGGACCACGAATCATTCAAAAAATAAATTCCTTATTCTCCGCTTCGTACATGGGCGCTGCTCTCCCTCTTTGTAAAACCTCCAACCTACTGTACACCAAGTCCTCCTCTTGCGTTTCGCAAGCAAGAAAAAAAAAACGGGAAGGCCATCATCGCGAGCAGACGAACGGCGAAAATGCGCACTGGGTGCCACATCTCCGCGCACCCTGCTCCTTTTCGTCTTCCTTCTCTGACGTGGAAACCTTGGCCAGACAAAATGTATTCGGCACCCTATTGTTTCTCGAACGATCACTGCCACACCACCATCGCAACAAGTACGGCGGATTTTCTCAGGATTAATCCTACGTGAGCGATTTCGTGGGAAAGGTTTCTACAAAGACTCTTTCAAGGGGTTATCGAACAGCTGCCACCACCAATATCATCACTGTCATAACAAAAAAAAAAAACGGCATCAAGAGTTTTCCGGGAGTTTTCCTATGAAGAAATTTCGAGGGCAAGATTCCTAAGAATCTTCCAAGGGGAAGGTTGCGAAGCAACGTTTTCGAGGGCAGCGTTGCGAATAAACGCTTCAGAGGGGTTATATTCTACCACCACCACTACCACCGCCTGAAACAGAAAAAATGGCGGAATTTTCCCGGAAATTTCCTAGAAAAACGCTTCCGAGGGGATGGTTATACCCCCTTGAGAACCGCACCCCGTGTTCAGGGGAAATACTTGGAAACGGGGCGGGATCACGTTTGCAGTACCGCAAAAGTTGAGGTTCTTATGTGTATTACCCCCTGTACACCTGCACCCAAGTTTTTGGGGACAAACTACTTGGAAATAGCGTGGGATCATTCTTAAGTGAGCCAAAGAGCTAAGAAACGCTTCCGAGGGGGAGGCGCAGCTTTCCCTTCTCCTTGGTGATGGCGGCAATCGTTCTTCTCAAGATCCTCTTCTCCTGCCGCCGATGCTTGACCGCCATGCGCTGCGCCTTCGTCAGAGCCCGGAACATGCCCGGGTCGTTCATTATAAGAGAGTCTTGCTCCTCCTGCCATTGGGAACGGAGGGGCGGAATGCGGGCAGGGGGCGAGGGAGCGCAATTGCAGGGGAGATGAGTGGGGGGGGCGGGGAGTCGCATAAAGAAAAAAGCGAATGCCGTACAAATATCGAGATTTACCCCTTGAAAAACGGGACCAGCGTTTCGGGGACCACCCTTTTGGATTTGATGTTTTTTCTTCTTGCAGCGGTAAAAGGGCTAGGAGGGAGCGGAGAAGGACAGGTTTGCGTGTATGGAGAGGGGGAGGGGGGTGGACGATTATGATAAGCCGGACGGTGAGGGCGATAATGTATATTTTTGGCGTTCTTTCTTGAGATTTTTCCCACGCACTGACCTTGATGAGGGAAGCTATACAACCAGCAATTAACTTGAGCGTGGTGCGTTTTGTGTGACGTCCGTGAGCCGAGGGCCGTCGTCCACGCAAATCAACCCTACGTTATAAACGCTCTAAACGCCCAACCGAGCCCCCCCAATCCTGCCGTCGACTTATGATTTTCCCCTAAGTGCCACGATACATTGTCGGGTTACGCCACGAAGCGCAAAAAACAAAGCACCAGGAGAACTATTTACTTCACGGTTAAGGGCTAGAAACTGTATCAACCCTAAACCTTAGCATTAATATTAACAAAACTAAGCTTAGTATTAACATTAACAAAACTACAAGAATTGTTGTACTGTAGACTCGACCACCAGTATAGCAGGAGCAGCTTCTTAAACTGGACTAAAGCGACATCATAGCACGGTATGCTTCTTTAAAGTAGTACCAAGATAGGAATACAACTTCACCTTGGGGCTACCGTATACGGATGTCAACTTTTTCTAGAAAACGTCCAAAAATATGTAGGAAAACTATCTTAGGACGTGGCAAAATTGGCACTGCACGAGTATCACAGTTTCCCACCCACCACCCTGGGGTGCCCCTCGATGGCAGCAAGACAAGCCTCCTCGAGGATATCCAAAACCAAAACCGTCAACATCAACCTAGTTAAGTCAGAACGAAAAAAAGCACAAAAACGGTACACAGCTACAGGTAAGTTAATGCGCTCCCACCCACCGTCGTGGGGTACCCCTCGATGGTAGCCAAACAAGCCTCCGCAAGGCTGTCCAAAACCATCAGCTCGTTGACGTCCGTCTGTTTCTTCTCAAACATGAGGTCCTCCAGGGTTCGGTTCCCAAGCTGGGCCTTGTTGAGCTGGATCAGCCGAAGGTACTGGAGAAGCTCGTCCGGGTACCTGCGAGAAATGTCCGGCAACCGTTTTTTTTTAGGCCTGTGAGCTGCTTGGAATTGACCACTACCTGGCAATTGTTAATACGGTGACGAGGTAAGCCAACGAACCGACATGGTTAGTCTTTACTCAGAATGAACACAATTCGAGGTACACAAGCACTACTCTCAAATACAAAGAAACAGAGTTCCGCAAAATTATGCAGTGTTCTTTTACGCTGGCGCCGATCACTCAATGCAAGCATTGGATTCGGATGCGGCCTCCTGGCCCGGTCGGTGGTCCTGCCCAGACTCCGTTGTGTTTCATATATTATAATTGACCGCCTCCCGGGCGCTGTGTTGTCTCACCCAAACCCCTTAAGGTATATGCGCCAGGCGTACTTCGGCGCGCACGCCGAAAAATCGGACTCGAGCGCCGCGGACAGTGGGAGGTTGCCCACTGTGGCATAGGTGTGGTCCCGTTTGCTCTTGGATGCCGAGACCCGCGATTTCGTCCTCGGCCCGATCCCCGTCTTCCACCTCCCTTCTACCCCCCCGATCTTCATCATCTCGTCCTGCAGAGACCTGCCACAGACCTGCTTACCGACCCTCCTACGCGAAAGGAGTGCAGAGTGAAGTAAGCGGTCGGCCATTCCCGCCGCTCTCACATGTGCCCGCAGCGCCGTCGTCATGCGCTGCGCCGACACAGGCACTGATCCCCTGCCCTCATCCGCACGGACTGCGACGTACGGGGAACAGGTGCCCCTTTGTCAAGTCCCATCCGATACTCTGAGCTGCGGAGATGTATTCCGTCACCCCCCGGAACGCGCAGACTGATGGGCATTCCTTGTGAGCCAACACGACGACCGCTTCAGCCGACCGACGAAACGGTTTCCCAAACTGAAAGATGCAACTATTACGGGGGTCCATAGTTAATAGGACCTATGGTATACACAAAAACCTATATATTTAACTATTTTTACTAACAAATTTGGTCCCGTTAACTATGGACCCCCGTAGTACTGTACGGTGGGATACCCATTTTAATACCACCACGTTACAAGTCAACAAAGAAGGGTCTTATCTCTAATACGGTATAATCTTTTTATAAATGATTGTACTACGTAATTCCAAGTAGTTTTTTTCTCGCGACAAGCCCACTTACCTGATACCAGACGGATGGTCCTGAAGTGAGTACCTGTAATACCTAGCCGACTCGTGACTATTAATAGTCGGCGGCTTATTTTGTTTTTTCGGTACTTTTACCTCGAAATTCAGTGTCGGAGCGGCAGTATCACCGCCCTCCTTTCGCTGCAATCGGACGTTGCGCGACTTCGCCTCTGCCGGAGATTTTCACCAAATATGCTATCCATCCGAGACAACGGTTTGGCCCCTGGACTGACCTCCCCCACTAATACTTGATACTATTACTTTAGTATTATACTATTACAGGGGACCATAGAAAATAGGACCAAATATTGTTAGTAAAAATAGGGAAATATGTAGGTTTTTGTGCCTACCATAGGTCCTATTTACTATGCCCCCCTGTAATATTAATATTATTATAGTAGTATGACAAAGCCAATAGAGGCTTGACGCGCCCGAAAATAACCCGTCTACTATTACAGGGGGGCATATTAATCAGAATCCACTACGTATGGGCCCCAAAAAAACTATTGATGGTATCCCTCTATGTTTACAGGCTGCATTTGGTTCTGATTACGACAGTACTAATAGTACGGTTCTGCCGTGAATTTCATTTATATTTTTTGCAGGTTGCACGAAGTGAATGCAGTGACCAGGGTTACGCGTGGAGACAAGAATCGAAACCCGACTAACGACTTCCAGGTACGTACTGTTTCCGAGACCTAGACTGGGGGGGGGCGTACTCATTTGTTGCTTGCCATAGTCATTGACCATTGACCACGCATCCCTTTCGAGATGGGGCACCGTTCCTATTCATAATAGAGACACCTCCAACAATTGGGCGCTCATTACGTTGTCTCCATAAAATACATAGAAACTTTCTGCTAATCTTATCCCCTTCCTGTTTGGCCGCCTGTGGCCACCGTCTATCTCCTATGACAGCGATCGTTTTCTTGTTGCTATCTAGTGTATCAAACTCCTCCATGCCACACTCGTCTATTTCCCTCATCTCCTATTCTAACACATCCCGTTCCTGCTTGTACATTTCCATTCTCCTGCTATGTGAGTTCTACTCTCTATTGCTTTGCCACACGGGCACATCTGTGCATCTATGTCTTCCTCCTGGCTACTGGTATACCTCTTTCTTCTTTCTGGAAAGGTCCAGGTCACGTACACGAAATTGCAGTTCCAGCGTTTTCGCGAAGTCCATTGGGCCGTGCAAATACGTTTTTATTCCTGTTCCTTCGCTCAATCCCCTGTATCTCCAAGTGTTTTTACGATTCCACCTTGTTTCTTAGCTCTAGCCTTTTCCTTCTTTCTATCATTTCTTCTACTTCTGCCTTCTACCTCCCAAACTTCCCGGCGGACACCACCTCTTCTTGGATCCCCCCTATATTCTCTTCCATACTTTCTCAACTACGTCATCCCACCTTATTCCAGCTCGCCCTTTCGTTACTTTCTCCCATACTGCTCTATCAACTATGGATAGCAACCTCTATTTTGGCATGTTCCTTACTTTAGATTGCCATTTCAACTTTCTCATGTCTCTATTTGTCTTGAGTGGGTGCATTCCCAGTTCTGCTCTTCATACTGTAGTACTAGTCGTACTTGAGCATCTTGGGATTTTTTTAGCTGCTGTCATATACTGTTTCCAACTGTTTTACAAGTTTCGCGTTCCCTTTCCATAGTTCTCCTGCGTATCCTAGCTTTGGTTCTATCACACTCATCAGGATACGTCTCTTAATCCTAGTGTCAAGGTGCGAGTTTGTTAGGATCGCATCCATCTTGCCTGCGTGTGCTTTTCCCTTTCCTATTACTTTTGCTATATGGGTATCCCAAGAGCATGCAGTCCTTTGAGATATCTACGCCAAGGTACGCATACTGGTCTACGATAGGCAATTCATCTTATCCCCACTTCCACTTGGGCCGGGGGGGTGTACTCGATAGGAGAGATGTACTCGATCTCATGCATGGCCGTAGTCGTATGACCATAGACCCTCGCATCCCTGCAATGCCTGGACGGAGCATGTCGGGTTGTCACCGACCAGGCAGACATTGCTTGCACCAAGCGCGAGGCGCCGTGAGGTGTTGGGCGAGTCGCATCAAGGGCGAGCTGCGTCCGGGGGGGGGGGGGGGTACTCATTTGTTGCTTGCCCTAGTCATTAGACCATTGACCACGCATCCCTTTCGAGACGGAGCACCGGGGGCGGAGCGTACTCATTTGTTGCTTGCCGTAGTCATTTGATCATTGACCACGCATTCCTAGGGGAGGGCACCAAAACCACGGAAAGCAAATATCTAAACAAACAAAAAAACGTGTGCTCAATGAACATGTATATAAATTTCACCCCAGTGTTTTTTTTCATGCCGAATCGGGGGTGAGGAAGTTTTCTAGTTTTCGGGTACCTCTGAAGTGAATACTCGTACTTTTGTCAAGTACACTTGTATTGTCGAAGTAAATAAGGGTGAGGTAAGCGCCTGTGACCACGGCTTGTCCAGAAGAAGGCCGCTAAGGATAAAACGACTTACCTACGAGTAGACTCGGAAAGCAAAAGCGAAAAAAAAAGAGGGACCACTGATCGTCCAGAAGGCTGCCCCGGGAAAAAGCTCCCATGAGTTGAGCCGGAAAGTACAAACGATAGCAGGATTTCCCTACATACAAGGATCGTTTGTACGTATGTTAATATTTTATCAAAACACTCCATAGATATCAAGACAAAGTACGAGTAGTACATGCGTGGTCCGTTATATACAAAAACAGAGACGGAGCATGACGAGGGATCAAAATCCGTGTGGGGAGTGGCGATTGCTCGGCACACACACCTGTCGTTGTACAGCGGGAAGGCCTTGGTCGACGGCAGTCCCGCCTCTTCGAGGAACAGCTTTTTCTCCTCGTACAACTCGTCACTCTGCTCGCAAAACGACACCCCACATCAACCCCATCGTTATTTGTTGACCGGATCCATGAAACACACACAACGTGAAAAACGAGAAAGTGAAACATTACGTGCGACAAGATAAAACAACGTCAGAGGAAGGGGGGAGGGGCAGGCGAGCGAGGTCGGTGGACAGACCACCACGAGCAATAGTACCTGATCACCAAGACTGGTCGAGCAATTCGGTAGAAGGTACGGGGAGGGAGGGGGAGGGAGGGAGGGAGGGAGAGGGGGGGGGGGGGGGGGGCGTACTCATTTGTTGCTTGCCTTAGTCATTCGACCATTGACCACGCATCCCTTTGGAGACGGGGCACCGTTCCTACTCCTAATAAAGACACCTCCAACGCTTGGGCGCTCATCACGTTGTTTCCATATATTACATAGAAACTTTTTTTTTCTAATCTTCTTCCCTTCCTGTCTGGCCGCCTGTGGCCACCATCTATC
Organism: Macrocystis pyrifera; assembly: GCA_031763025.1. Classification (NCBI taxonomy): domain Eukaryota; class Phaeophyceae; order Laminariales; family Laminariaceae; genus Macrocystis; species Macrocystis pyrifera. The sequence goes on from JASSKH010000003.1 coordinate 17,635,432, forward strand.
ATGCCGCGTGGGATGATTATGATACAGCTCTTGCACAGCATATCATGACGGCCGTCAGGAAATACAGGACCTCGATCATATCTACGGTAGATCGTGGACGTAACAGAGGGTTTAGTAGCTGCTCGGCTGCAAAATAAAGCAAGACGCACGTAAATACCGAGAAAAGGCAATCCCTTTCTTGTGATTAGGGCCCATCTTATCGAGGACTTCTGGTTCTTTCAATTTGACTTGATTTTTTTCTCCAACTTAATTTAAGGGCCCATCTTATCGAGGACTTTCGGTTCTGCCAATTTCACTTGTTTTTTGTTTTTCTAATTTAATTTGCATCTGGTTGAACGAAATTTAGTGTTCCCCGTTAAGATGGGCTCTTATGCTTCGTATCGTATCCTGCACCTGGTCGAGGGCGATAGTGACGTCCACAGAGTTGTAGGGGTTGCGGTCGAGGGAGAACCCGTACAGGAGGAGAAGGTCCGCGTTTCCTTTGGGGCCGTAGGATATAAACACCTGGCCAATACAGGGGAGGCGTCACGAAACAGGGGAGGGGGGGGGGCGGCGTCGCAAGATGTTGGGAAAGGTTGATTGTACGTACTTCATGTGTTTGTCAAATACATGAGAAGGTCGGGGCGTCATACGATGAGCTCACGGATCGTGATCACGCGTTTTTTTCCGGGGAGAAACTAATATTCTATTACGGGGGTCCATAGTTAACAGGACCTATGGTATACACAAAAACCTATACATTTCTCTATTTTTACATACAATATTTGGTCCTATTTACTATGGTCCCCCGTAATAGATACCCAACAAGAGAATGTCAACAAGATTCGGCGCGCTGTAGTTCGCAGCCCGAAGACCAACTATTACGGGGGTCCATAGTTAACAGGACCTATGGTATACATAAAAACCTATATATTTACCTATTTTTACTAACAAAATTTGATCCCGTTAACTATGGACCCCCGTAATAGACAATCAGCAATTAAGCAAAAATGCAAGCATCCACTCCGCCGGAATAATCAAGCGATTGATCCTGAGGACCAACGCCCCAAAGGGTAGGGTGGACCGTAACTGGACCAAGTCCGACGGGAAGGCCTCATAGCCTCGGTTTTTGTTAGTGGGTGAGCTCGCGCAAGTCCCACACTACCCGGGAGAGATGACTCTCCCGAGTGGCTATCTCCACCGCACCTGCTCCTCTAGGGGGTCAGGTCGGGTCAACGTGCGCAGACTCCAGGGGTAAATGCAGCCTGTTCTGATGTTGCAACGGGAGCTATGGGCTAAATTGACACACGACACGAAATTGGAACGTGGAAGTGCGGTGAACTTAACCTGTATTTTTACCAATCCGCCGGAGGACAAAAAAAAAAGGAAAACAAAACAAAATTGACCTATCAACCGACCGAGAAATCAGCAACAACTAATCATGCAACCGAGCAATCAACAACCAACCAAGAGACCGACTAACGATTTGACCAATCGATGCGTACCTTGCCGATTAGCGAGTCTACCGACAGACCCGCCGACCAACCAACCAGCCACGCGACAAAATACGAAGCCGCTGCCCTATTCTGCAATCAACAATCAACCCATCATGTACCAACCGACCAACCCACAACCAGGCGAAGAAAATAAGCACACACTGTTAACACCAACTTTCAGCCTGTACTTGAGAGGAGTTCCAAGCTAAAAAACAAACTTGAGGGCAACAACGGAGCCAAAGCTGCCGAAACAATCAACCTAAGAAGAACCTACCAACCCAGCGCCCCAAAAGTCGACAAACTCGTCGACATGTTACCTACACAACCAATCAACCCAACCCAAACCCCAAAAGTTGACAAAGCACCAGACTCGCAATAAATCATCAAATTCAACAACCAAAAATGCCGACAAGTAACTAGTGCTAATATTATTCGTAGGAAATTATTAATAGAGCCGTAACCGTCAAACCAACCAACCAACGAACAATCAACCAACTCGAAACACAAAAAAATGACAACGACCTATTATTATGGGGGGTCAGAGTAAATAGGACCAAATATTGTGAGTAAAAATAGGGAAATATATAGGTTGTGGTGTGTAGCGTAGGTCTCAGGTACTACGGTCCCCCGTAATAATAGACAAACTATTGCGGGTGGAACGTAGTAATTATAAACCAATACGGTGCGTAAACATACGTATACATATATGTTTTTTTGGGGGTTCATCGTGGGCTCTCATCACATTCCCTAGTTACAGAGCCGTAACCGTCAGTCAAGTCCACCAGGCACCGAATCAACCGACCCAAACACGCCAAAAAGCGACCAATAACTAAAACTCTATAACCTTAACCAGTCAAACCGACCAACCTCCGAACAACCAACTGACCCGACCCCGCCCCCCAAAGAAAACGATAACTAATTGTATATAGAACGCTACCTGAGCCAAACCAACGAGCAACCAAAACCCTCTAAACTCCCACAATAACGACAAAGCGCTCTTAATATGTAAACCGACGAACGGAAGGCCGGACCAAAAAAACAGTAAGCATCGCATATCGCACACTCGCACCTGCTCCATCTTCTTGTAAGAGCGGTCCGCGTAGACCACGACCTCGTCTGTCTTCGTGAAGAACCCTGACTGTCGCGCGTCGATGTAGCTGTTCGCGAAAGGGTTGTGGTTGAACAGGTCCGCGTATGGAACCAGCGCCACAGCCTCGCCGGAGCTCAGACCGCCCAATCGGATAGCTCTGCAACAGCAGCGGGGTAAGAGCAGTGGCGTACAAGCAGTGGCGTACAGTACAACACCAGTAGTTTATAGTGCAGTAGCATACCTGGTACAGTACAGTACAGTACAGTACAGTACAGTACAGTACAGTACAGTACAGTACAGTACAGTACAGTACAGTACAGTACAGTACAGTACAGTACAGTACAGTACAGTACAGTACAGTACAGTACAGTACAGTACAGTACAGTACAGTACAGTACAGTACAGTACAGTACAGTACAGTACAGTACAGTACAGTACAGTACAGTACAGTACAGTACAGTACAGTACAGTACAGTACAG